>CM076582.1:116918833-117635766 GCA_034641835.2 Pinus albicaulis | reverse complement strand
GTGTATTTATGGTCGAGTCTGGGCGTCTCCTAGGTTTCATTGTCTCCAAGCACGGGATTAGGGTTGATCCCGATAAGGTTAAGGCGATTGTTGAATTGCCGGCACCACAATCCATCCTTCAACTCCAACGTTTGCAAGGGAAGACAAACTTTTTACATCGATTCATCGTTAACTATGTCGAGATGACGAAAGGATTTATGCGATTATTGAAGAAAGGAACACTATACTTGTGGGATGACCAAGTTCAACGGTCATTTGATGCTTTAAAACATGCACTTGTTTCAACCCCACTCCTTAGTGCCCCCGACTACTCACGCGACTTTCTCCTCTACCTGGTAGCCTCACCATCCTCACTTGGAATGGTTCTGGTTCAAGTTCACAATGACGACAATGAACATCTAATATAATATTTGTCCAAAGGTCTAATCTGACCTGAACTACGTTATTCACATGTGGAAAAACTTTATCTGGTGGTAGTTTTTTTCGTCACCTGACTCCGACACTATATATTGCTACGATAGACTACGGTTATTGCTTTGGAGAACCCCATGCGACACATCTTGTATCGACAAATTATTGGAGGAAAATATTCCAAATGGATCATAATCCTCCAACAATCTGATTTGGTCTTCACAACTGCCAAAGCAAAGAAATCCCTCGTCTTCACTGAATTATTATCGAACCTTCCCAAAATCGACCCAAGAGAAGTAGCTCATGATCCATTTCCCGATGAATTTGTATACTTGGTTGATCTTTGGACCGATGGTATGGAGACATTTTGGTCTACCTACAAACCCAACGCTTCCACCTAACTCTCACTTCTAACGACCGTCGTCGTATCCGCCACCATGCAAAGCACTACCTTGTGTTGAATGATACGCTATATCGCCGTGGCGTTGATACTATTCTCCGGCGTTTTCTCACTTTCAATGAGGCGGAACGCATTTTGAATGACTGCCACACAGGGGCATGCGGTGGTCATCTTTCGGGCATAGCTACTGCCCAAAAAATCCTGCGCGCTAGTTACTATTGGCCCACTTTGTTTAAAGACTGCATTGCAGTGGTCTAGAAGTGCCATCCATGTCAAATTTTCACAAAGAAAATGCGTGCTCATCCTGCCTCCCTTCATCTGGTTATCTCCATTGGTCCTTTCGCTAAATGGGGAATTAACTTCGTCACCTGCAATCCCACTTCGGAAAATGGACACAACTACATCATGGTTGCGGTCGACTATTTTAAAAAATGGGCGAAAGCCATTCCCACTTTTAAAGCCGATGGTGAAACCGCCACCCTCTTCCTGTTCAATCAGGTAATATGTCGGTTCGACGTACCCCTATCTATTGTCACAGATCATGGATCCCACTTTCAAAATCATATGATGACCGAATGAACATCCATGCTGTAGAAATTTGAATAATTGATATATTATTCACCGAGATTCTCATAATCACACACTATTTTAACTTCATGCACAATACAGAATCTCTTCTACCATTGATCATTAATTGTGGAAATAAAAACAATCGCATGCGCACATTAAAACCATAAACAATCACACATATGAACACAGTATTTCATGGGAAAGCTTAAAGCTAAAAACCATGAAATATATATATATTATATGTCATAGAGATCATGTAACAATCATCATACAAATCTCCTCACAAGCTCTCAGTACAATCTCCAATTGCTACACACTAATCAAGCTAGATCTAGCAAAACACATGCTCCAATATCTACCACCTGATAGCCTGACTCTATTATGTAATCAATGCTGAAGAATGGCTCATAAATAACTTCGAACCACCTGGATTGTACTGTGCAATCCTCATTGGCATCTCCAATCACTGGTTGTTGCAAGACATGCAACAGTATAGTCACAACTGATAATCACACTGCTCTTTCACCTATCTCTTCACTAGTCTCCACTGAAACTGTACATGCACTGAAGTTAACTGATGTATTCTTTAGTTGATTAATTATTTTATAATTAGTGAATTAATTAATAATTAATTCACACCACTTTCACTAGTGTATCAATCAGTTAGACTAGATACAACTAGCTCAACTATGTTTAGATTAGTTAAACTGAACACAACTCCATTAACTCCCTCAATCAACTCCACCAAACTCTCTCACATGAGTTATAAATAAAGTATCCATGAAATAGCTCCACTTAACCCTCAGGAATAGTGTAATTCCTTCTGTCAACTCCTGTGCCACATCTGTGCACTTAACTGAAGTGCTCCAAGAGAATAAGATAGTGTTTATAGTCCAAATATTATTAAGAGCTAATAATATTCGACTATCTATTTTTAGACTGGCAATCTAAAAATAGATTCCACCCAATATGTCTAAAAATAGAAGTCCATCTATTTTTCCAACTTGACCAACCATCCAGAAATAGCATCCTGCAACTCATAGAATATGATCGACATGTCTAAAAATAGACATAGTCTAAAAATAGACTTTGCGCCAAAAATAGCCTGTGGGCCCACTTAGTGAAGGCGACTTCTTTCCACTAAGCTCATCATCTTGTTGCAATCTCAACACTCCCTCTCAACAAGATAAGGATTATCTGCCACCCCTATCCTGCCTCTGTGGTATTCAAATTTGCTCCTGGTGAGCGCCTTCGTCAAGATATCAGCATCCTGATCCTCCGTGGGAATGTATGAAAGTAACATGATCTTCCGCTGCACACAATCTCTGATATGATGATACTGGATGTCAATGTGTTTAGATCTTTCATGAAATACTGGATTAACCAAGAGTTTAATGCAACTCTGATTATCACAATAAATCACAGTAGGATCTAAGTGTGAAGCGAACAACCCGACTAGGAACTTCCTCATCCATATAGCCTCGCATGCAGCCAAACTCGCTGCCATATACTTGGCTTCTGCTAAACTGAGTGCCATGGATCTCTGCTTCCTGCTGTACCAATAAATTGATGTTGACTCGATACTGAAAATCCCTCCAGATGTGCTCTTTTTGTCCGTTGGGCTCCCTGCCCAATCTGCATCCGTGAAGCCACATAGCCTCACCTCATCCGACTGTCTGTACCATAATCCATATCCCGATGTGCCTCTGAGATATCTCAATACATGCTTTCCTGCCTTCCAAAAGAGCTTGGTAGGCTTAACCATAGCTTGTAAAAGTTGGTTAACAGCATAGCATATGTCGGGTCGTGTATTGACCAGATACATAAGCGACCCCACCAACTGTCGATAAACAGTGGCATCCACTACCTCTGCCAAAGTAGCATCCTCCTTCCTCCAACCACCAGGAAGAGGAGTATCAATAGGATTGCAGCCATTCATGTTGAACTTCTCCAGTATTTCCCAGGCATACTTTACTTGAGAAACAAATAGTTCATCACTGCGTTGCCAAATTTCCAATCCCAGGAAATAATGAAGGAGGCCCAAGTCCTTCATCTCAAACTCCTTTGCAAGATCAGCTTTGCATGAGTGTATGAACAGTTCATCACCTATCAAAATAAAATCATCTACATAAAGTACAATGATCATCAACTTACCCTCCACCACAATCTAGTATAGGTTAGGATCCGCCTCACTCTTGGAGAATCCAATTCCAGTGAAATAACTGTCTATCCGTGTGTACCAAGCACGAGGTGCTTGTTTCAACCCATACAGCACACTTTTGAGCCTGCACACATGCGAATCGTTGCTGAAGATCTAAAAATCTTTGGGCTGCTCTATGTACACCTCCTCCTCAATCACCCCGTTGAGGAATGCAGTCTTCACATCCATCTGATGAATGTGCCACCCCATCTGCATTGAGAGAGAAAGAATCATCCGTATGGAAGAATACCTTGCGACAGGTGAAAAATTTTCCTCATAATCGATCCCCTCTATCTGTGAGAAGCCTCGGGCAACAAATCTTGCCTTGTACTTCTCCACACTCCCGTTAGCTGCTTGCTTCACTTTGTAGATCCATCTTGAACCCACCACTGATTTCCCTTCCGACCTTGGGACAATCTCCCATGCACTGTTCCTGACAATCAAATCATACTCTTCCACCATGGAATCTACCCATGTGGGATCCTCCACAGCTTCCTCGAAAGAGGATGGATCCGTCACGATACACTTGCTCATAAGAGCCATGTATCCAGTATACCGGTCAGGTGACTGTCTCTGTCTATGCTGTGATGTAGGTGCTCCTACAACCTTCTCTGCATATTGAGCCAGTCGCTCAGCTTTTGTAGTGTGCTTCCGCCCTCTGATGCTTGGCACTACATGAGTGGTCTCTTCAACTCCACGAACCTCATCTTGTGGCTGATCCACATCCAGAGACTCATCCTTAGGAACTAATAGCTCCTCATCTGCATGCAAGTGACTCCCTCTCAAGCGAACACTTCATGGCTTTCTCCTCATGAAATTTGATATCTCGTCGCACAACAGTCTTGCGACTGTCTAGAAAATACACACGATAGTTGTGGGGTGTATCAGTGTACCCCACAAATTTCCCAACCTCTGTAGTCGGCTCCAGCTTCTTCCTGGCATCCTTCATCACATGAATGTAAACAGGTGAACCAAAAATCCTGAAATGAGAAATATCAGGCTTCTTACCAGAAAACGCCTCCTCGGGTGTACTCATGCCAAGTATCCTGTGAGGACAATGGTTTTGCACATAAACCACAGTATTTCATGCCTCCTCCCACAAGTGTATGGGAAGGCCCTGATCATGCAACATCGCCCGTGCAACACCCACGATTGTTCTATTCTTCCGCTCCGCAACCCCATTATGTTGTGGGTTATGAGGTGCTATGAGCTCTCTTCGAATTCCTTCTGCACTGCAAAAGTCCTTGAATTCGCCAGAGATGAATTCACCACCATTTTCGCTCCTAAGAGCCTTCACCTGCTTCCCCGATTCTTTCTCAGCCAGTGCCTTGAACTCACAGAACTTTGAGTATGTCTCTCTCTTCTTCTGCATGAAGAAGATCCAGCACTTACGAGAAAAATCATCAACAAATATCACATAGTACCTGTGCTCTATTGTCCAAGCTACTGAGAAAGGTCCACACATGTCTGTGTGAATTCTCTCAAGGATTTTCATGGCGTGACTATCCTTCTCATGAAAGGTGGCTTTCACAAATTTTCCTAAAGTACATCCCTTGCACTGATCTGACTGCGCAGGTGTACCTTTGGGAAGCCCAGTAGAAATATATTGTAGTATCTTCAAAGCTCCATGGTGAAGGTGGTCCAATCTCCAGTGCCACAGCTCGCCATCATCCCGGCTCACCACTCCTTCTGCCTTGCTTGCCATTGCTGCACAACCATCTACCTACAATTGATAAAGGTTCTTAACTTGAACCCCTATCCTCCGGGTCTCACCAGTTGCTTTATTGCGCAGGAAAGCCTTTCCCTCGCTAAAGACAACATCATATCCCTTGTCTTCTAAAATGGCCACTGAGATAAGATTCTTCTTCAATCCTGGAACATGCATCACTTCCTTCAATACGAAGGGTTTACCAGACTCCCTCTCAAAGGAAATGGTATCGATACTGGTCACACTGTATCTACCATCATCACCCATCTCGATGTGCACTCCAAGATCTTTCTCATCTAGATCAGTAAACAAATCTTTGTCACCGGTCCTTATGAACGCATCACATGAGACCAAGCATGCGATCAACAAAAAATCTAGCTCAAACTACGAGGCTAAGGCCTCTCCAGCTGCAGATCCAGCAGCCTGCTTATTTTTCTTCTTCTGTGGACAATTAGTGGCGTAATGTCCGTGTTGGTGACAGTGAAAGCACTTCACCTTGGACATGTCCTGCTTCTTGCCTTTCGCACCAGATTGAGAAGCATTCTTCTTGCTCTTCCCCTTCCTTGCTTTGGTAGCCAAAGCGCAATTTTCTTCATCTGAGTTCTTTGATGAAGATCCATCCCTGGTACTTCGCCTTATCTTCTCTTGCACAAGATTCGACCAAAGTCACTCCCATCCTGGAAATTTCTCCTGACCATTCACAGAGTCCTGATAGGAATGCTAACTCTTCGAAGGCCCAAGGAGAGCCAAGCTCACCAATTCCTCGTCATCAACAGTAACCCCCACACTTCCTATCTCATCCCTACATTGGATGAACTTCGTGAGGTACTTGGGCATACTTTCGCCTTTCTCCATTTTTATGTTCCTGAGTTTATCCTTGAGTGCCAACTTCCTCTGGTCGCTCTTGCTTTGAAATAAATCTGTCAAAGCTTTCCACATAAAAAATGGAGAAACCTTACCATGAAGGATGGACACTATGTGATCCTTCACACCTTCCAATAAAATCCTTCGACACTTTGTTGTCTTCTTTTGCCATGTGTCAAGTAAGGTAGCATCACTAGAAGTAGGTTTTGGAATTTATGCATCTATGAACTCCTTCAACCCATTGTCATCCAACACTGCCTCCATCCTTTCCTTCCATGCAATATAATTTGAGCTGCCCTCAAGGGCATACTCCAATTGCAATCCGTTGAAAGACATCTCAACTTTGACACCAATAAAACACTGTTGCAAATTCAAATTCCACCAGCTCAAAACTCAACCGCTTCAATGTTTTTCAATTTCTCCAATGATCAATATCGCTTTGATACCATGTATAAATTTGAATAAATGATATATTATTCACTGAGATTCTCCTGAGCACACACTATTTTAACTTCATGCACAATACATAATCTCTTCTACCATTGATCATTAATTGCGGAAATAAAAACAATCGCATGCGAACATTAAAACCATAAACAATCACACATATGAACAAAATATTTCATGGGAAAGCTTAAAGCTAAAAACCCCCAACTATCTGTATATTATATGTCATAGAGATCATGTAAAAATCATCATACAAATCTCCTCACAAGCTCTCAGTACAATCTCTAATTGGTACACACTAATCAAGCTAGATCTAGCAAAGCACATGCTCCAATCTCTGCCACCTGATAGCCTGCCTCTATTGCGTAATAAATGCTAAAGAATGGCTCATAAATAACTTTGAACCAACTGGATTTTACTGCGCAATCCTCATTGGCATCTCCAATTATTGGTTGTTGCAAGACATGCAACAGTATAGTCACAACTAATAGTCACACTGCTCTTTCACCTATCTCTTCACTGGTCTCCATTGAAACTGTCCATGCACTAAAGTTAAATAATGTATTCTTTAGTTGATTAATGAGTTTATAATTAGTGAATTAATTAATAATTATTTCACACCACTCTCACTAGTGTATCAATCAGTTAGACTAGATACAACTAGTTCAACTATGTTTAGATTAGTTAAACTGAACACAACTCCATTAACTTCCTCAATCAACTCCACCAAACTCTCTCACATGAGTTCTAACTGAAGTATCCATGCAATAGCTCCACTTAACCCTTAGGAATAGCGTAATTCCTTCTGTCAGCTCCTGTGCCACATCCGTGCACTTAACTGAAGTGCTCCAAGAGAATAAGATAATGTTTATAGTCCAAATATTATTAAGAGCTAATAATATTCGACATATCTATTTTTAGACTGGAAATCTAAAAATAGATTCCACCCAATATGTCTAAAAATAGAAGTCCATCTATTTTCCAACTTAACCAACCATCCAAAAATAGCATCTTGTAGCTCATAGAATATGATTGACATGTCTAAAAATAGACATAGTCTAAAAATAGACATAGTATAAAAATAGACTTTGCGCCAAAAATAGCCTGTGGGCCGACTTAGTGAAGGCGACTTCTTTCCACTAAGCTCATCATCTTGTTGCAATCTCAACACATGTTAGGTTTCCATCAAGATCAATATTCGTCTTATTATCCTCAAGCTAATGGTCAAGTCAAAGCCGTAAATGGCGTCCTCAAAACCATGATTCGTCGACTGCTCAGAAATCATAAAACCACATGGCATCGAAAGTTGTATTCTGAATTATGGGCATACTGAACATGAGTCAAAACTGCCACAGGCTTCATGCCATTCCAACTTGCATTTGGCCTGGAGGCAATACTTCCAATCGAGTGCGAAATTCCATCACTCAAACTCGCCGTTGAACTCCTGCCTGGAAGGATTGCCACAGAAGAGCGCTTCCTCTCACTCGATCATTTGGACGAAACTCATCGAGATGCTACACTAGCACTCGAACCTCACCAGCACAGAGTCAAAGCTCAATACGAAAAAATTTTCAAGCCTCGTTCTTTCCAAGAGGGCGATCTTGTTCTACTCTATGATCAGAAACATGACCTCTTGGGGGCAGGAACACTCCAACCATTATGGCTTGGTCCTTACATTGTCACTAAAGTCCTTTAAAAAGGGGCTTACGAACTTCAGGACTGTAATGGAATTCCACTCGCAGAGCCCACAACGAGCTCTATCTAAAGAAGTATTTTGCCTAGTTTCGCACTAGGCATATGATTTGTAATTTTATGTATATAAGTTTTTCCTATTGTTTTGATGCTTCTGGATTTTTTTTTGGTTTTTGAAGTGTTTTTCTTATGTATAATTTTTTTCTTTCACATAGATGCTATCATCCTCCTTATCATATGTCGGATATGCGGACGGTGCTAGTCATCACACTAGACACATTGCTTCAGCTGCTTGGGTTATATATACTCCTGAGTAAAAAATTCTTGGTTCTGGGGGAATTTTCCTAGGTAGTGCCACCAATAACGTTGTTGAGTACATGTCAGTGATCCAACTCCTCACGGAGGTGGCATCTCATGACATCTCCAATTTAGTGGTTAGGTTATATTCCCAACTCGTCATTATGCAGTTAAACAATCATTACCGTGTCCGTCATCCAGTCTTGTTATGTTATTTTTTAAGGGTGCGACTTTTAGAACGTCAATTTCAAACTATCACATTTGAGCACGTTTCTAGAGAATTTAATGCATTAGCCGATTCTTTGGCAAACTATGTGTTATATTGGCATTTGTCACATTTATTATAAAAGACCTATACATGAGCATATATATTTTCATCACATTGAAAAATACATAAAAAATCACAAAACAAAAAATCACCAAAAAGTATGTATATATATATATATATATATAGATATATGTCGTGTCCAGTATAATGGTTACATCAAAAAATATTCCAAAAATTGGGTGTTTTACAAAAAAATTGGCTATACTAAGCCACGCTCTGACACTAATACATCTACTCCACCAGCTAGGCCTGATGATCATGGTAACATACAACTGCTCTGGCTATCCTCCTCAGAGGCACCAGGTATCTCTCCGGCACACCTAGGGTATGCCGCTACAAAAGAACTGGAACTTCCTGCATAGGAAGGGGAGGCATACCCATACTCAAACCCTCCAGGTTTCTAGAGAGTTCATGTAAAACCTAGGCATCATCATCCTCGACGGCTTCCACATCCTCCGCAGGTGCGCCAGCCCTGGGTAGTTGCAGTCCTCTTCGTGCATAGCGAGGGGCCCCAACCGGATGGACATGTGCCACATCTATGTCAAGCAAACAACGCTTCATGTCAAAACATAATTTTCACCCTATTTTTCAACAAAAAAATTGCATAAACATTCAAAAGACAAAAACAGAGTACTTCATTGAAATACACTGATCTTTTCCTTCTTACCATCAAGTCCCCAATGGGTGCCAGGGGGCAGCGCTAACTCCAGATCGCCTATGAAGTTCATCCCTACATAGGGATAATCCTCAATCATAATAATCTAGGAGTTCAACCAATCAAAAAAATCCATTATCAAAACAGTGGCAGATGGGACCCTCTCCAGTCCGCGGAAGCAAAGCTACCCACCGAGCCTGCCTCGGCTCACGTGGGCCCAATGGCACTGTAACGATCCTGGGCCTCATCAATGGTACCCACTCCATTAAGAAAGAGAAAATCAGTGTATCGTACCCAAACTCTCTCTGGGTACGGGTCTTACATGCGGTAAACTCTACTCGGACCCGACAGACAACTTCGTCACACCAGTCAAACACCTGAGGCTGCATACAGTCCAAGGCTAGTAGCATCTGGGCCTTGGTGGCCACATGCTAAATCTTGGCACCTGAAAAGCAAACAATCATCCATAATATAGACCTTAGTGGTCTCAAAGTCACCCGTGCAATCGGTACCCGGTTGCTCACAGCCTGAGTGTCACGTATGCAATGCTCAAGAATCAGATCAACAGTGGAACGTGGGTCATCTATAGACCCCGTCAAGTTGGGCCTCGGTCCAAAACATGATAGGCCGGTCAAAAAGTACACATCATCCTTCTCGATTGAGAACTCATTGCCCCCAATCCGGAAGACATGGTGCCACTTGTCCCATTGCTGGATTAGCCACCTCAGGAGGTCCTCTTGACCCCTCATCAGTTCTAAGCGGGCATATTTTAGAAAATGCATTTGCAGAGAGCCATCAAGCTTGCAGAATCCGTCATCATCTCTTGTTCTTCCCATTCATGTTCTCTCTGTCACCAGATACTCATGATTAACAGCTGAATACCTGCAAATGCAACATTTTCAACCGATTAAAATTTGCCTAGACCACTTCAAAACGATGGGAAATGAGTTGCTAAAAAATGCGGTGTGCCTAACGCTGGCCATAGTGTGAAACAGAGCGCGCTAACACGGTATCCCTTCATGGGAAGTGCGCTTAATGCGGATCTAACACTACTGACCCGCGTTAGCCGCAAAAATTTTTTAGGGCCTCACAAATTTCCCATTTTGAACCAACAAAACTTAACAAAAAGACAATTAAATGATAACAGGAGGTTATAGCTCTTACCTGGATCTCGCGGGAAGGAAAACCGTTGCCCGGATGGACCGCAATCGTCAACTAAATATTTCACCCCTTTTCACCCCAGAGCTCCTTCATAGTACTCAAAACAGTGAAAATGAAGGTCTTTTGACCTTCTTATAGCCAATTCTGGGGCATGAATCTGTTAAGCTAGTTGGAAAATGTCGTGAATTCCTGCTGCATATGTGTTGCAACTATTGAGATTTGTTACTGATGTTCTGATGAGTGATCAAGATTCATATGTAGGCATACACATGTTTGGTCGAGCATTCTTTTTACGGTATTTTTCTTGCTCGTTAATTCGAAGAACCTCGAGTTTCCTTCTTCGGACTCGTTAAACTTATACGAAGTTGATGTCGAGCGTTCTTTTTATGGTATTTTTCTTGCTCGTTAATCCGAAAAACCCGGAGTTCTCTTCTTCAGACTCATTAAAACTGATATGAAGAAGCACTGAGCTTTCTTTTTAGGGACCTTTTTCTCGCTCATGCAACTGAAAAAACCCTCGAGTTGACTTTGTTGGGCTCGCTAAACTACCACGACAGAGAGTAAGGAGCCATTCTTTTCCTCTTTTTCAAATCTCTTTAAACCAAAAAGGTAACCGAGTTTTCTCCGCGTGACTCGCTAAATTTTCACGGAGGTAACTAAGTTTTCTCCGCGTGACTCGTTAAAATTTCACGGAGGTAACTGAGTTTTCTCTGCGTGACTCGTTAAAATTTCACGGAGGTAACTAAGTTTTCTCCGCGTGACTCGTTAAAATTTCACGGAGGGCAACGAGTTTTTCTTTGTTGGACTCGTTAAAATTTCACAAAGAGTATTGAGTTTACTCCGTCTCCTCATACTCATAACAAATGAGGTAGACGTCCATCAAACATAGATTTCTCACTTTTCCGGCTTTGATGGACTAACTCACAGAAAATGAATTGTTTCGGGCTTACTATTCTCCCTTTGCCGTGCCCGATTATCAAGACATGAAAAAGGTGCCCCAACGGAGTTGTATTTTACGATATTTTTCAGACTCTCTAAATATGAAAAATTCACCGAGTTTACTCGTCTGGACTCGTTAAACCTAATCAGACGAGGCACGAAGTTGTCTTTTATGATATTTTTCAGACTCTCTAAATATGAAAAATTCACCGATTTTACTCGTCTGGACTCGTTAAACTTAATCATACGGGGAAAAATTTGGACAAAATGGATAATACCTCTGTTACATTTCAGAAAGGTCAATTTGGCAGCAAAAATCTTGAACATGGCACTTCCCAGAAAACTCTTTCGCAGTTAGCCGAACCCTACCATCTATGAGTATTGGCCTTCATCTCCTAGTGTCCCTACATCGGTAAAATCCTAACACACTCTTTGGTGTTCATTAAGTCTCAGCTGCTTAGTACCTTGTTACAGTGCCTTCTATTATTCAAGTAGATCTCGCTATCTACTGCTCCTCTTATCAACCAAACTGCTCATTATGCCAGAAATTATTTTCATACGACCTCCACATTTACTCTTCATTATCTCAATCATAAACAAAATCAATTGGTTTTCGTTTCGTTTTGACTGATGTAGGATGCCTCAGTGCCTACCCTTCAACAAATCTCTTCCTATCAACTTCAACATCTTATCTAAGAAGATGATCTAGAAACCCATCAGTACTCGGATACTTGCAGACATCAGTGGAAGGTAGTCTTGTGTTTGATTAGGAGTCTTCATCATTAGCTCCTGATCGAATGATTCTACGAGTGTTCGACTTCAACTCTTTTTATTCACACTCGCTAGATTGTACTGTGCATCTTAGGGACCATCATCATTATCGGTGGCCACCTTCGCGTCTGTTAATAGTTTTCATTATTGAATGGTAATCAGATGATTTCTCACATGTTCGACGACAACTCCTTCATTCACATGTTGAGAAATATGCAGTTTAAGTGAATCGGCAGTCAAGACCTTAGGGCAAAGGTTACATCATTAAATTTGTGTTCCCTTCCCGAAGTTGCGATATTGTTTATGGAGACAGCTTCTTCAGCCTGATCCTGTTATGACAGACACTTCCACATTGTGCTTATCGGTGGACATATTCTTCATATCTCTATTCTAAGAGAAATCATGTTGTTTAATCTACTAAGCATGGGAATGCCTGACTCAAGGCAGATACTATATTTTCTGACATATGTTGTTGTTTTAGGTTTTCCTCAGTCTTTCAATCTCTTTATCTCTACTACACACATTGTAAAGTATTTCGGCCATCGTCTTCGTCTTTGACCTCACACTTTAGGGGGCATTTGTTACAGGTCAAAATACCTCCTCATCAGCTCAGAGGAGAAAATAAATATGGAAGGAATACAAAGACCTAAACTAAACCTATTTTTTCCAAGGTAACGCCTCACTATAACAACACAAGAGCTTTATAACGCACCTGATCAGTGAATAGGCCACGTTAGTGGCTAGGGAAATGCTCTGTTTAGACTAGAGAGAAGTGTTACCCATGTTTTGAGTTTGGAACGGGAAAAACCCGCGGAGAATGATTTGAATTTCCGGCTTTTTCTCACAAGACAGTCAGTACAAAAAGGAAACTGCAAAGCACTAATCTCTTATTGGGCCTTGCCATAAACAATTGAACTCTTAAAGAAGGAAAAAGCATGGAGGTTGAGGAAACATCTTGGTTTTTTCTATTTAGAACTGGTGGAAAGAGAAGGGCAATGATTGCTCTCTCCATCTCCTATAAAATGGAGTTGAAGGCTCTTGGTTCAAGGTCGAAGGATTGTCAAGTTTTGAATATTTGTGAAGTAGAGATCATTGTTGTAGTGTGAAGGTAAAAGGTCAAAGAGGTTCATTGAGAACTTGTTGGTCAAGACATCACCACTTTGAGAGATAGAGAGATTGGAAGGCTGAGGAGGGCTTGGTACAACCAATGGTTGTAATCCTCCTTTTTTATAAATCAATAGAACTGTATCTGTTTTTTCCATTCTATGCATTGATATTGTCATTATTATTTAATCACTTATATAGCATGAGATGAATGGCTTAGATGTGCATAGTTTAAATGTTTATTATATATTGGATTAATTGATAGGAAATATATGTTATGGTAGAGATTACACGGGTGCTTTAATTGATTGTAGGGCCAAGATTTGGAGCTGGTGAAGGAGAACTCTGGCTTTGCTACCTAGTGCTCTCCAAGGGACTTCAAGATCATTAAAGAGGTAATCTTCCATCTTATTCTATCAAGTTGTTTTAAGTTAATAAGAATATGTATGTGCCATCTTTGTGAACTTTACAGCTAATCTTACTGTCTGCCTTGGGCACCGGAAAGCCCTGAGAGGGATATTCGATAACCAACAACCCAAGAATTTTACCCTATAGCAGATTTCTTGCACTAGATGCATTGATTTCAGTGTAGATGTTGGTTTTCTAATCGTATTTTCTTACTTGCACTAAATGCATTGATTTCAATGTAGATGTTTGTTTCTAAAAATATTTGCTTACTTGCACTCAATGCATTGATTTGAGTGTAGATGTTGATTTCTAATCCTATTTGATTACTTGCATTAGATGCATTGATTTTAGTGTAGATGTTGTTTTCTAATATTATTTTATTTCTTGCTCTCAATGAATTGATTTCCGTGTATATGTAGATTTATGATTTGATGTAATTATGTGTATGATGGTATATTAATTTTAAATTCATTGGATTAATAGCATTGATTTTAGTGTAAGCACAAAAAATTATTGACAATGTACATTGATTTTTGTGTTATAGTAATTAAACCTATTAATAGTGGAGAGCAAGAGAGACAAGGTATGAATTTTACTACAACAACTCAAGCTAAATATTTAAATGGTTTATGATTTCAACTGTCCTTTTCATATAATCGATATGAAAATATGACAAAACTAATAAGGGTGACAATAAGAATAGTAGAAGAAAATAGTTTGCTATTGATCGCAATCAATACTATTTGTAATTGACTACATTCTTATTATTCATATTTTTTATCATTCATTATTATTAGAGTGCCACCTTGCATTCAAAAAATTTATTTCATCATTTTTAATCATTAATGTTATTTTACAATATTGATCATCTCAGCAAACTAAGGTAACTAAGAAATTTAAAATTAAAATGACTCGATAAATCTCAAACATATTTAGCATATTTAAAATGGTTATATTAATATTAGATTTAGTTACATATTGTTGATAAAATTGACCATATGTTGCTCATATTATCGACAAATTTTCATTGGCTGCACATGACTGAAATCAGCCTAGATCCATCTTAACTCTAGATCTATCAAACACCGAGAGGGATCAAATTTCTCGACGTGAAAACCTTTCCTCAAGTTTTTCACTCAAAAAATAGGTTTTCACCTTGAGAGGTTTGATCCCTCTCAATGCTTGATAGATCCGGAGTTAATATGGATCTAGGCTCATAATTCAAAAGCACAAAATACACATTCATATGGACGTTGCGACTCCTTCTTGAGTAAAACAACTATTCTTACTAATATTTACATTCACCGTAGTTGCGGAATTATCACACCAATAAAACAACTGTTCTTACTGATATTTACATTTACTTACCAGGGTTGCGCAATTAACACACAGTAAAACCTGCAACTTATTTTTTCACACACCCACCAAACGTTTCTCCACGATTTTCTCCTTCTTGTCTTTCGAGACTTACATCCGCCACATTACATATAACTAATACAAACATGTAGAATTCATAACATATATATCTAAGACATTTAATTCATGACAAACATAATTTAATACAAAGGATGGGCTAACATGAATTTCTAAATTTTACAGAGGTTGTTGAGGTAAATAACACTTGCGGATTAAATGTTTTCCCATGCACTTTTAATAACCATGCTTTAAATTTCTCTGACTTTAATAGTTTAATCTCTTGCAGAATGGGTAAAATGTACTCTTCTTTGAACTTGTCCTTCTCTGCAAACTGAATCTGCGATGTGCAAAACATTGACTAAGGTATGGTTTTTGTCAGAAAATTAAACGAGTCAGTTGTGATTAATTTTCCAACACCCCCCCTAGTCGCAACTGCAACCATTGACCATTCCCAAACAATATCTAAGATAAAGAAAATTTTCACGTGCCAATGGATTTGTGAAGATGTCTACAAATTGTTCTTCTGACCTACAATGCTACAACACAATATCACTATTTCTAACTAATTCTCTTATGAAATGATATTTAGCATCATTGTGCTTTGTCCTCTTGTGAAAAATAGAATTCTTTGACAGTGCGATTTTTGAATTGTTATCACAGAAAATATTGGCTACTCCATCTTGTTCATGGCATAGATCCCTCAACATCCTTGTCATCCAAACTATTTGACACGTTGTTGTTGTTGCGACGACATATTCAGCTTCTACTATTGGCAGTGACACTATCGGATAATTTTTGGAAGCCCATGAAATGGCGCCCGAACCCAAATGAAAAACATATCCCGACGTGCTCTTTATGTCATCAACACTTCCTGCCCAATCACTGTCAGTGTAACCAACCACATTAAAATCATCTGTTGCGGAGTATAAAACAACACACTCCTTTGTCCCATTGACATATTTTAAAATTTTTTTTTCTTCTTACCAATGTGTCTCCTTGGGTGTCTCCATAAAACTTGAAATCAACTCACTTCATACATTATATAAGCCTAGTTGTGGTCAAATACATTAGGTTTCCCAACATAATTTTTTATAATGTCGGACTGAGATTGTTGCTGCAATATTCCTTTCTCAACTTCAACCCCATGATAGTTGAAATTGGTGCTTACTTGTTGTTTTGCATATTAAACCTCTCTAAAATTTTTGCAACATACTTTGCTTGAGATATAAAAATTCCATTTTCTGTTTTTTCACTTTTATGGCTAAAAATTATCTTAAAAACCCCAAGTCAGTGATTTTGAACTCAATTTTGATGACTACTTTGAAATCAACGATGAGGAAATCATAACTCCCTATAAATATCAAATCATCTACATACAAAACAACAATAAGAATCTTACAGTCGCTTTCTTTGATCTAGAGAGTAGGTTCACCATCACATTTTTCAAACCCATTGTCCATCAAGTAAGCATATATCCTTCTATACCATGCACACGGTGCTTAATTTAGCCCATAAAGAGATTTCCACAGCTTACACACCTTGTCTTCTTGGCCTTATATCTCATAACTAACATACACCTCCTCTTTCAGCACTCCATTCAAGAACGCTGATTTTACGTCCATTTGATACACTTTCCATTTGTGTTGCACAACAATCGACAACATTGTACACACTGTCTCCATCCTCACGACTGGGGCAAATTTTTTTGCATAGTATCTTCCATGCTACTGCTTCTATCCTTTGACAACTAACCTTTCTTTATGTCTTTTAGTATTTCCTTCAATGTTTCTCTTGGTCTTATAGACCCACTTGACTCCAATGACTTCTTTACCTTGCGGAAGGTCCACTAATTCCCATGTGTCATTATTTTCTTTTGCTCATATTTCTTCACCCATTGTCGTAGTCCATTTCTCTTCTTTGAATGCATCTTCAAAGTGTATTGGCTCATCTATATGACAAAATAATGCAAATAAGGTATTCAGACCAACACTGCTATCTACTTCATCTTGCTCATAAATTTCATTTAAATTTCTTAATTTTTGGTCTTTTTATGCTTGCGGAAGATGAGCTTGGTGTTGTGCTTGAAGTAGACGGAGTTGCGGATCTTTGTGGTGTGCTTGGAGAATCACTTGCTTGGCTATGAAACGTTGTCCTATTATTTGTTTGTGGTGTCATATGTTGACTGCTTTGTTGAGCAGTGTGGGTGGAGGAGGAGGATTCATTAAGGAATTACTTTTTGCGGTTGATTCCTCATTATCTTCATGTGGTACACATGCCTTCACATTTATTGTCTTATCTAAAATTCCATCCCAGGCTTCCTCTTCTATGAACTGAACATCTCTGCTGATTATGACTTTGTTAGTTGATGGATTATAGAGCTTGTATGCCTTAGATTCATCACTGTATCCAACAAATATACATTTCTCCCCCTTGCTATCCAATTTCTTCCTTAACTCATCCATGACATGTTCATACGCCACACACCCAAACACTCTAATGTGAGTGACATATTGCTTTCTTCCAATCCATGCCTCTTCAGGAACAATATTCATAACACTTTTGGTTGGACACATATTAATAATATACAATGCACAAGTGACACCTTCAACCCAAAAATGATTTGGAAAATTCTTTTCCTTCAACATACTCCTTACCATTTCCATAATGGTCCTATTCTTTCTTTCTGCGACACCATTTTTCATAGGTGTATACCTTGTTGTAAAATCCTAGTGAATTCCATTCTCCCTAAAAGAATGTTGGAAGTCACTTGAGATATATTTGCTACCTCTATCAGTCCTCAACACTTTGATGTAGTGTCCATTTTGCTTCTAAATAAGAGCTTTGTAGTGGTAGAAGCGGTCAAACGATTCACTTTTATGTTTTAAGAAGTAGACCCATGTCTTCCTTGTGTAGTCATCTATGAAGGTCAAAATATAATGGCTGCCACCAATTGACGGTGTTTTCATTGGCCCACATAAATCTAAGTGGACAATCTTTAAAGGTTATTTTTCCCTTATATATTTTCTCGTTGGAAATGATTCTCTATGTTGTTTGCCCAAAATACATCCTTCACATAGGTTGTCTAGTTTATATGAGTGGAAATCCCTTCACCATGCATTTCCTATGCAACAAATTCAAACCCCCAAAGTTGAGATGAACAAATCTCAAATTCCATAACCAATTTTCATCTTTGACCTCTGCTTGAAAGTATAATTGTGTGATAGTTTCTACATTTCTTTCATCCTTTTGTGAATTCATTGATTGTTGTGCTTGAGCACCTTCTTCCTTCAAGTCCGATCTTAGCTTGAGAGGAAAAAATCTATTCTTTGTCATATGAGCTTTTGCAATCAGCTGTCTACTTGGAGACTTATCCAAAATTGTGCATACATCATTTAAAAAAAATACATTGTAGCCATTTTGCATGAGCTTCCCAATTCTTATGGGTTTATGTTTCAAACTAGGGACAAATTAAACATCTGACATGAACTTCTTCTCTCCTATTTTTCTTAGAATGTTGACTCTACCTTTTTTGATTACAAAGACTTTGCTATTAGTCCCTAATGTTACTTTTTATTTCACATTTTCATCTAGATTGGAAAACATTTCTATGTTTCGAGTCATGTGGTTTCTACACCCTAAATTTAAGAATGACACATCCCCTTGTTTTTCTTGTGCTACATTACAAGCTAAAAACATGCTATCATGGTTTTGATTTTCCTTTGTGAAATTTTCACTTCATTTTATACTTATTTCATATTTCTTATTTCTACATTAATTTTCATATGACCATACTTATTACAATAATGACATTGAACTTGAAATTTATCATACCTCTAACCTTGAGCTTGATTTTGGCTTGATCCTTGACTCAGATTTTGATTGATTCCCCTTCCACTTGAGCTTGAAGGGCTGCTTCTTCCACTTCTATGTGGGCTTCTTCCTCTTCCTCTATAATTTGATCTTCCTCGACCTCTACCTTGACCAAATGAAACTTGTATCTTGAAAGCATGCTCAAATGATGAGTTTGTTCCTATGTTAAATCTGCTTTCATGAGACATCAGTGATGCATGAAGCTCATCCACTGAAAACCGCGAGAGATATTTTGTCTCTTCTATGGCCACCACAATGGCATCAAATATTGTTGGAAGACTTCTGATAATTTTCTCAACAATTATCCTTTCCTCAAGTGTCTCACCATGAGACCTGATTTGGGTAACCAACTCAATTACATGTGTACAAAATGAGTCTACATTCTCAGACTCTTTCATAAAAATTGTCTCAAAATCTCTTCTCAGCATTTGTGTTTTTGTTGCCTTCACCTTTTCCATGCCTTGGTAGAATGTCTTGAGGGTATCCCATGCTTGCTTGGACTTCGTTGGTGCTACAACCCTTGGGAAAATACTTTCATGCATTGCCTGAAAAATATAAAAGAGGGCTTTCGAGTCCTTCTTCCTTTTGTCCATCAACAAATATCTTTCTTCTTGTGTCAAAGCATTATATGTTGTTGCATCTGCTGGGCCTTGGAAACCATTCTCCAACAATTCTCAAATATCTTGAGAAGGAAACAAAGTCTTCATTGTAATTTCCCAATAGTCATAATATTTGCCATTAAATTGTGGTATTTTTGGATTAGTCAAGCTTGTGCTTATTGCTGCCATTTTCACTGTGTAAGAAAAAAAAAGTTCTCACTGTGTAAAAAATTTCTCATTGCTAGAGAATAAGCTCCATAAAAATTTTCAGAACTCCTTTTAACTCCTCAGTTAAAGAAATTGCAACAATGAAGGTTTAAAGCTGCTCTAATACCATGTTAAAATTTTTAAGACACAGAGGAAATTATTTTCCTCAACACAAAGAGTTCACACAGACTTGTGGAAATGTCTTTAACTAAGACAACACAGTTTCAGAAGTTTACAAAAAGTTGCGGAACTTACTTAATCTAGACCATACAGTTACGAAAATCAAATTATGAAGGTCTTCCTTTCAATACATAGTGGTGGAGATTAAAATTTCAACTATAGTGGAGAAAATAAAATCAAATAATTTTACTCACGATGAAACAGAGTAAAACATAGTTGTTGCGGTAAAACTCAGACGTGAAATTTTCAAAACCAAATCGCAACTAACAATAATTTATATTATAATTCAAAAGAAAAACATACACATTCATATGGAGGTTTTGTCTTCTCCAGTAAAACAATTTTTGTTACTGAGATTTATATTCAGTAGGGTTGCAGGATTAACACACAATAAACCCTGTAATTGTTTTTTTCACACACCCACCAAAATTTGCTCCACGGTTTTCTCCTTCTTGTCTTTCTACACTTACATTCACCACATTTTATCTAACTAATACAAACATGTAAAAATAAAAACATATCTATCTAATAAATTTAATTTATGACATACAAAATTTAATACAAAGGATGGACTAACATGACTTTCTGAATTTTACAGAGGTTGTGTGATGTAAATAACACTTGCAGATTAAATGTTTGCCCATACGCTTTTAATAATCATGCTATAAATTTATATTTGACTTTAATAGTTTAATCTCTTGCGAAATGGGTAAAATTTACTTTGATCTGACCTTTTCCTTCTCTGCTAACTCAATCCGCAAACTACATAACATTGACTGAGGTATGATTTTTTTTAGAAAATTAAACGCGGTGGTTTTGATTATTTTTCCAACGGGGTTTCTTACATAAAGCTGTGAATTATATGAATACAAAAGTGGAGGCAAGTATTAAGCCCCAAACACATATCAATTTAGTAATATAACAAGAGAGGTAAGATTTCATTTCCATGGATGACCAAGTGAGATCATTCGTTGTTTCTCGAACCATCATTTAACAAACAATCATTGAATTTATATAAAACTTCTAGGTCTTACCCACTATATAAGAGAACAACTAAGCCCAATAGATATAGATGTTTATAATGAAAATATGAAAACCTTATCAAAGTTGCAAGGTCTTCAAAAGATACACAACCAAATGTAATCGTAATACTAGACATAATATACAATTATACTCTTAAAATTTCACTAAAATAACACCCGAGGCCTCTAAAAATATACTCAGAGACAAAGGGGGTAAAGCTTGTAGAGAAAACAAATAAATCTAGGTTTTGGGAAATAGAAGCAGGTTACTTAGTATTCACAAAGCCCCTAGAGAGGAAAACATTATGAGCTAGAAATAAAAATGAGAAATGAATGAGATTAATACCTTGTCCTTCCTCAATGAGAATCGATCCCTAGGTAGATAGCTCGTTATTAGAGAGTGCAGAAAGTTATGCAATTTACAAGGAGAATGGGCGTGACAGAAGAAACCAAAAGGTAAAGTAGCATGTGGGTTCTTGTATGTACACGATGATGCTCTATTATATTTTGGTTTTGAAATTTTTGAAATCATTCTGATGCTCTACCCTCAGGACTATGCACATACCTTTGGTAGTGTATATTTCTAATTGTTTATGGTTAGATTCATTCTACTTTGACGGATATTTGCAATTCACTAGAGTCATCCTTTTTTTGAACTTTAATTATTTGTTTTAAATAATTTTTAGCTCAAGGAATCTCTATATCAACCCCTGTGGATGTACCAGTGTTGACTTAAGTAATTTTTATACATGGAGGGAAAGGGTGGATTATTAGCTGAATCCTAATCTATGCCTACAAAAAACACAATGCATTTCAGTTGAAGGCATCTCTATGTCAACCCCATAGATGTACCGGTAAGCTATGGCTATAAAACAAACAATGTATTTTTAACTGAAGGCATCTCTATATCAACCCCGATGGATGTACCGGTGTTGAATTTAATATTTTGTACACATGGAGGGTGAGGGTGGATTATTCCCCGAATATGATTCGTCTGAAGCCCAATCTATGGATATGAAAAACACAATGCATTTTTTTGTCCCTCCGTTTCCATATCCATTCGCTTGCCCATGCTGTCAGTTGCATCTTCGTTTTCCCCATGAGTTCGATCATGAATAATTTATCCACAAATGTTTGTATGAAAATTTTGGGAAAACGTTTTCTCTCCTCAAATGCTTTCCTTAAGGTTTAGGGTACTTAAACTTAAGGAAAAATTGAAACAACATATCCACTATGCATTTCCCCATGCATTTGATGGCACCTTCAATTCATTCATGCATATGAGTATCCATGTGAGAATTGTTTTTATGTGTGTTACCTTCTTGCCATTACAATCAATTTCAACCTTGATGAAATTGATTGTAGATTGAAATGCAATGACCTCAATACATATCTCAATATTCAATCCCACTTTGTTTTAGTTTCTTTTATTCTAAAATAACTCTTTTAAAAAAATTGTGAATCTTTCACATATTTTTCTTTAAATGAAGCTTGGAAGTGCCACACACAATTGGTGTTTTTTATGTTATTAAGAAATAAATCCAATGGGTCAAGTGTATGATCCATCAGTGCCTCCTGTTAGACTCTTGTATTTCATAGTATCACAGTGTGACTAATTATTTCTCAGATCTCTCATACTGAAAATAATATTCCATGGCTATCATATTTTTTAGGAAAAAAGGGAGATATTGAATATCAAGAGCATCAAATGAATCTATCTGAATTTCAGTTCAGTTGAAAGAGGAAAGTGTTGCTGATTAAGTGTGATGGCGAGCAAACTCCATACTTCCCTCACTCATTCCATCTACCTTCATTTACCCTTCATTTTTCCATTTGTCTAAAGTCCCACGCTTCATTTCATTCAAAACCATTTCTTAACTATTGAAATTCACAATTTATAGTTAAAAAAGAGCAGTTCCACCCACCCACTAAAAACTATATACTTACCTCTTTCCCACACTTCGCACCCCACAATTTTTAACCTTATCTTCTTAATTCATCGCTAAAACACAAAACTCCACCGATGTGATTTGGTGGGATCTATCCAACCTCTATACATTACCAAACCCGCATGAAAACCTTCGTATTTCGCATTTTTCTTACCTTTGGCCTTCTCGCACTTTCCAGTGTTTATCCCTTCGCAATTCACACTTCCCACATTTTATAACTTACCTTTTAAGCACCCATAAGTTATTTTGTTTAAGTTTTGATGCGCTAACATATCGCATGGTGCAATCCCAGGAGGATAGCGCACATAGCACCCACAAGTTAAATGTTTCAACTTGCGATATAACATGATCGTATTCACACATCACAACTTTTATAGGATAGGCGTGGGGGGTAAGTGTTAAAATCGCCGAAGTGTGATATGCGACGACAATGGGATCCGATCGAAATCCACATCACAAGTTTTAAAGGTTAAGTGGTAAGGAAAAGTTAAAGACAATGAAATGCGAAGTGCGATGTTGGCGCAGATGTGATGCAGCTCCAAGATGAAATCTCAATGATTTTAGGTCTAGGCGTATGAAGTTTGAGCGCCATTTTATGAAGAAATAGGAAAAACATAGCAAAAGGACTTGTGGTAGAATAAGACATCAGGGGTGAAGATAGGAAAAGGGCATTCATACAACAGATTTTTCTAGCATAGTACTCAGTTTTCCAGCATAGTACTAAAAATGTGGTGACTCAGCAAGAGTATTCCAGTAGAATAGGGCCAGAAACGCAGATGCACTCCTTTTAGAATGATTTCTTTCCTTTCAGTTTATTTTGAAAAATTATAGATTGCCTTGTCACACAAGCATTGATTGTAATTTTTTTTTACTTTTATATAAATACTTCAGTTTTGGAAGTATCAAGGGTTGATTGATTGAGATCATAACTATTTTTGTCTATGCAGTACTATAAGCTTTTTGAAAGCACTGGAGCATCAATAATAATCAGACCATTCATAGGATTCTTGTGGCTTAAATACTGGTGATGTTTTTATTCTGTTATTATCTTTCATTGTAATCATCTAAATTCTAATTGTAAAGAAGAAAGCATGATGAATAGAATTTACTATTGACTACCTTATTCTGGCTATGTTTACAATGATAATGTTTTCCACTGAAGGCCAAACTAAAGAATTCTTAATTTCTCTTTAGTTCTGCTTAATATTTTTCATATTTCTTTCATAATCCATTTATAAATTCTAAAATTTCGAATAAATACTCCTAGCTTGTCCTGTGTTTACTCTATGAAAAGTTGATGCAACCATCCAGTTATATTTTGACTCCATTGTCGAATAGACATTAATCAATTGAATACAATCAAATTTCCAAAATCCAAAAAAAAACTCAAAACCCAAGTACAATCATAACTAGCCTAAAAACTTATCCAAAAAAAGTTAAATCTTAAAGAGAGAGCCCTCTCTAAAACTGGCATGGCTAGATCCCAATTTCCAAATATCGGTTTGATGTTGGCCTATGTGATTAGTTCTCACAATCTCTAGTAAATTACAAAATTCTAACATAATGGTGACCATACTGGGTAACCAAATTTATCTTCCTCAGAAAGGACATGAAAGTTCAGATCTGATTACTAGTGGTGGATAGTGACCAGACACAAGAATTCTGCATTATTCACCTAGCAACTCCATGATTCAAAGAACCCAAATTTTGAGAATTCATGGCGACTCCACAACATGTTGACCAAAATTCCTCCTGAAGAAGATGACAAGTTTTGTGGCAAACCTTCTATCTCGTGAAGTTTTAAATGCATTCAGGAATCAGTTATCAGAATTTTAGCTTGATGAATATTTCCTAGAGGTTGTCTTTCTCTTTTTGAAATCAAGCAAATTTAGTCTTGACACTAAAACATGTTTTCTATAGATAATTGTTGAACGATATGAAACTGGTATTGAACTTTCGAATTCTCAAATTCAGTCATACAATTTACGAGATCCTAAAGAATCCTTGGAAAGTCTTTGTTCCCATAAGCAAGAGGAAATTGTACTACCTCTTGACTTACATATTGAGGATGATTGTGCTTTAAAGTACCAAACTGAAGATGAGGTTTCAAGGTTTAATACTGAGGATATAACTGATCAACTAGTCATTGAAGGCCTAGAAGAAAAAATCATACATCATGCTTTTATTGATCGTGTAACAGATTATATGGAGGTTACTTCTAGATCAAGTTTTCAAACATGTATTCTATATAAGGATCAAATACATTAGCAATTTCCATTGCATATCACAAGTTTGGTTATGAGGACACATAATCAAGTTATACTGCTTATTTTCCTGACAAGAAGTCAAATTGTTCATATGTTTCTGTTGCTACTTGAATGGATGCACTAGAATTATTGTATCATTTATAACAACAAAAAATTCAGTAGAATAGGGTAGGTAGGTGTGCAAATAAGCTCAGTACTCTAAGAATTTTTCCAATTGTAGTTTCAGATTGCTTTCTAGTTTTCAGTGCAAGTATATTCCAGACTTCAGTTTACAGAGAGTGTTGATTTTGAACTAATCCTTCTCAGCCACAAAATTTTTGTAGCTGCGGATTTGGGATCATCCCAATGGATCAGGCCACTAGTGTACAGTGTCCTTTACACCTCCTGAACGAGCTGCCATCCCCGGCTGGAGCCACTGTTAGACTCCTGTATTTCATAGTATCACAAGGTTACTGATTATTTCTCAAATCTCTCATACTGAAAATAATATTCCATGGCTATCATTTATTTTCAGGAAAAAAGTGAAATCCTGACTATCAAGAGCATCAAATGAATCTATCTGCATTTCAGTTCAGTTGAAAGAGGAAGGTGTTGCTGATTAAGTGTGATGGCGAGAAAACTCCATACTTCCCTCACTCATTCTATCTACCTTCGTTTACCCTTCATTTTTCCATTTGTATAAAGTCCCATGCTTCATTTTGTTCAAAACCCTTTCTTAACTATTGAAATTCAAATTTTATAGTTAAAAAAGAGGAGCTCCACCCATCCACTAAAAACGGTATATTTACCCCTTGCCCACACTTCGCACCCCAAAAGTTTTAACCTTCTCTTCTTAACTCATCGTTGAAACATAAAAATATGCCAATGTGATTTGGTGGGAACCATCCAACCTTTATATAGTACCATACCCGCATGCAAACCTTTGTATTTCACATTTTCCTTACCTTTCGCCTTCTTTCACTCTCCAACGCTTAGCACGTCGCATTTTGCACCTCACACATTTTATAACTTACCTTTTAAGTGCCCACAAGTTATTTTGTTTAAGTTAGGATGTGATTGCATATCACACATCGCAAGATAAGGTGGATAACACACATAGTGCCCGCAAGTTAAATGTTTTGACTTGTGATATAACCCGATTGCAATCACACGTCAAAATTTTTATAGGATAGGCGTGGGATTAAGTGTTAAAATCGCTTAAGTGAGATATGCAGTGACAGTGGGATCCAATCGAAATCTTACATCGTAAGTTTTAAAGGTTAAGTGCTAAAGAAAAGTTTAAAACAACCAAAAGAGAAGTGCGTTGTTGGCGCGGATGCGATGTAGCTCCAAGATTAAATCTAAAAGATTGCAGGCTGGGCGTATGAGGCTTGAGCGCCATTTTATGAAGAAATATGCAAAACATGGCAAAAGGACTTGTGGTAGAATAAGAAACCATAGGTCAAGACAGGCAAAGGGCGTAAATACAACAGATTTCGCGAGCACAACACTCATTTTGCCATCACAGTACTAAAAAGGTGGTGACTTTTCAGTAGAACAGGGCTAGAAACGTGGATGCACTCCCTTTAGATTAATTTATTTCCTTTTAGTTCATTTTGAGAAATTATAGATTTCCTTGTCACATAGGCATTGGTAGTAATTTGTTTTTATTTTTATATAAATACTTCAGTTTTGGAAGTATAAAGGGTTGATTGATTGAGATGAGAAATTTTTTTGCCTATTGAAGTAATGTAATCTTTTTCAAAGCACTGGAGCATCAATAATAATCACACCATAAACAGGATTATTGTGGCTTAAATATTGGCGATGTTTTTCTTTTGTTATTATGTTTCATTGTGATCTTTCATTGTAATCATCTAAATTCTAATTGTAAGGTAGAAATCATGATGAATAGGATTTACTTCTGAGTAACTTATTGTTTTCCACTGAAGGCCAAACTAAAGAATTCTTAATTTCTCTTTAGTTTTGCTAATTTTTTTCATATTTCTATCATAATCCATTTATAAATTCGAAATATCTAGTAAATATCACTAGCTTGCCCTCTATTTACTCTATGAAAATTTGATGCAACCATCTAGTTATATTTTGACTCCATTTCCGAATAGACATTAATCAATTGAATATAATCAATCTCCAAAATCCAAAACAAAACTCAAAACCGAAGTACAATCATAACTAGCCTAAAAAATTATCCAAACAAAGTTAAATCTTAAACAGAGGGCCCTCTTGGAAACTGGCATGGAAAGATCCCAGTTTCCAAAGATTGGTTTGATGTTGGCCTATGTGATTACTTCTCATAATCTCTAGTAAATTACAGTATGCTAACACCTCCTGTGCAGCAAGAAACTATCAATTCCCTTAACTACACTTTTCCATCTGTTAATGAATATGGGAAATGGATAGTAGAGAAGCCCACCTTAATTTTCATGCCTCACTTCCCAACTGGTCTCATTGACAATGTGTTGTTGGCAAACTAGAAGATTAGCAATTTGAATAAGAATATCATAATATGGGACAATTTCAAGGGGATTGAGAAATATATTTATCAATGTCGATATCTTCTTGCATTGAAAAATTTCCACGCCATTCTTCATAGTAACAATGTACTGCATGAAATGCCCTTTCTAGAACCAAAAACATGTGAACCATCACCTCGCTATCTAGATATTCTACATAGAGCGACATTTTCTGGAAAAAAAAGGATAGGAGAGTGATTCTTTTTATATTTTTATTTCACTATTCTGATTTGTGAAAGCTACTGATATACTGTTCATTTAGTTCTGTCTATGCATGTAGTATACATGGAATTATAACCTTCAGTGATATGTATCCCGTAAATTTTGCATGTAGTGTTGCACTAAATTCGGCAGTGGGGTAGCTCTCGAGTAGCTTTCCACTGGAGAGCGGTGGGAAGATGTTGAATGTTTTTCTTTAATTGAAATTAAAATAAATTGGATGTTGATGAAACCGATGTAAGAAATGAAATATATAATGTTGCTTTCGCCATTTTTCAACTTAAGGTTACATGATTATTAATTTACTAAAAGTAAACAAAACGATGAAATGCTTGTGTATTGTGAATTTATTTTCGAATTCATTTTCTGCATTTGTTTGGTGTAAATATCCATTTAGTTCCAATCTTCTTGGTAGTTGATTTGGACCATTTTTGAGCCAAACAACACTACAATTCAATCAACCCACCACCTAAATATCTTTCACAGTTTTAATCCAAGAGAGTCCTCTGCTCTATCAAATTAACTTAAGTTTGATATTTAAATGCTTTGCTACTTATATAAAATTTCGACTCATATAAATCTATGATTCAGTTGGAATATTACTTAAATCCTACACTTCTAATTTTGGAAACGAAGTTCCCATTAGCTGTAGAAAAGTTTGCAATAAAAAAATTCAAATAATGCCACTAAGACACTATCAAAATTTTATGTTAATTATCTATAAAACCTTATAATAGTCATAATTGTTTATAAATCAATATAATATAATTTTACATTATTCATAGTTATTATATTTAAAATAATAATAGAAATTAAGGTGCATTATTAGATTTAAATAATAATAATAATAATAATGTTATTAGATTTAAAATAATAATAGAAATTAAGATTTGTCATTAGATTTAAAAAATAATAACAATAATTAAGTTCATTAGAGAAATATAGCTAACAAAATATTTTTATAATTTTGAAATGAAATATGGCACACACCATTTTTATACTTTTGAAAAGAGATAAACGCTATTATAGAAATATCACCCATCATGGCTTCTGGGTGGTAGGTTATTCATTTTGATTTAAATAACTGTAAAGTGGATTATCTTTTATTTACAACAAATATGTAGGTGAAACACCCCAAGAGTGTGGTTGAATTATTGAAAATTTTTAGTCAAACAAATAAATGACGAGGAAAAAATAATTAAGTGACTAATCATTATTGCAATAATCATATAATCATATATATATGAAAATATAATTTATTATTTTTTTATAATTATTTCAATATATATTTGAAAATATAATTTCTTAGTTTTTGATAACTATTTTAATTTAAATGATTTACGCATATTATTTTTATTTTAATTAAGATAAATTCTTTGTCAACTATTTTACTATCATCCACTACAATGTAAATGGTGTTATATATGGTAAAACTTATGCAGATGGAATACAACTCTTATACAATAAATAAATAAAAATATCTCCATTTTTTTTTCTTGTATTTTAGGTATGTATTCTTAAAATTTAGAGAATAAGAAAAATATAATAGAAAATCAAAATCATAAAATTAGATTTCATTTTAAATTATTATATTCATTATCATCTAATATTCATGAAAAAATAATTAAAAAATAAAATTTAATTAAAATAAATTCTCAATTCAAGATCCTCGACATTGACTTTTCAAACCTACGAAGCCCCTAAATGGCACTCTTATTTATTTTGACGCATAGTATGAAGTTTGTTTTTTATTTTATTTTTAGCTATGAATTTTTAAAAATTACCCAATACGAAAAATATAATATAAAACAAAAATCATAAAATTATATTTCATCTTAAATTATTGTATTAATTATCATCTAATATTCATAAAAAAAAAAAGAATTGCGAAAAAAAATAGTTTAAAGAAAGATTAAGAAAACAAAATTTAATTAAAAGAAATTCTCAATTCAAGATGCTACTTCACATCCACTTTTCAAACTTACGAGGCCCCTAAATGATACCGTTATTATTTTTATGTGAAATATTTAATTTGTAATTTGATAACTATTTAAATATATATTTGAAAATATACTTTATTAGTTTTTAATAACTATTTCAAAAATTGGTGAGGATTTATTGCTTTTCATTTTCATTTAAATGTTTTATGCATATCATTCTTCTTTTAATTAAGATAAATTCTTTGTCAAATACTTTACTATCATCCCCTACAATCAAAATGGTGTTATATTTATTAATACTTAGGCAGATGGACTACAACTCTTATACAATAAAAAAAATATTTCCATATTTTTTTTCCTTTATTTTAGGTGTGTATTTTTAAAATTTACTCAATAAGAAAAATATTATAGGAAATAAAAATCATAAAATTATACTTCATCTTAAATTATTATATTCCTTATCATCTAATATTCATAATTTTTTTTTACAAAAACTAAATATAGTTTAAAGCAAGATTAAGAAAACGAAATTTAATTAAAAACAATTCTAAATTCAAAATCCTCAACATCCACTTTTCAAACCTACGAAGCCCCTAATTGACACACTTATTAATTTTGACGAATAATATCGAGTTTGTAATTTCATAACTATCTCAATATATATTTAAAAATATAATTTATTAGTTTTTTATAACTATTTCAAAATTTGGTGGGGATTTATCGCTTTTCATTCTAATTTAAATGTTTTATGCATATCATTCTTCTTTGAATTAAGATAAATTATTTGTTAAATACTTTACTATCATACACCACAATTCAAATGGTGTTATATATGTTAACACTTATGCACATGGACTACAACTCTTATATAATTAAAAAAAATTATATCCATACATTTTTTCTTGTATCTTAGGTATGTATTTTTAAAATTTACTCAAAAAGAAAAATATAATAGAAAATAAAAATCTTAAAATTATATTTTATCTTAAATTATTATATTCATTATCATCTAATATTCATAAAAAATAATTACGAAAACAAAATTTAGTTTAAAGAAAGATTAAGAAAACAAGATTTAATTAAAAGAAATTCTTAGTTCAAGATCCTCGACATCCACTTTTCAAACCTACGAAGCCCCTAAATGACACTCTTATTTGTTTTGAGTCGGAATATCCAATTTGTTAGAATTTAATCCCTAGGGTTCATAATCCTAGGCTATAATATTATTCATAGGGTCTATAATATTAATCTTTGGGTTTAATATGAAAATCAACCATGTTCAACCATGTTCAAACATCGCATTGTGACAAACATTTCCTCAATATGGAAATCAGCCCTGGGTAACCATAGTAAATCATGGTAAACTAGGGTCAACAACCATGGCCACATTGCGACAAATATTGTCTCTTGGTCCAACGTCACATTGGAGAAACCATGGTCATCCATGGTCAACCATGGTCCAACATTGCATTGTGACAAATATTGTATCAATATGAAAATGAACCAATGTCAATAGTGGCCAAATATTGTCCAACATTGCATTCTGAAAAATGTTGTCTTAATATGAAAATTAATCATGGTCATCTATACTCTATTGTCGCATTGTGAAAAAGGATTATGTCAATATGAAAATAAACCGTGGTCAACCATGATAAACTATATTTATTTTAAGGGTTTATAATATTTATCCTAGGCTCTATATACCTTGGGTTTATAATATTTATTCCTTGAGTTAATATTATTCCCTCGTGTTTTTTGTTTTAATCCCTTGGGTTTATTATTCCCATGGGTTTATAATATTTATCTTAGGGTTTATTAACTTGGGTTTATAATATTAATCCCCTGGGATTCATATTATTCCCTTCAGTTTATAATATCTTTTGGTTTTTGAATTAATCCATTGGGTTTATAATATAAATTCCTTGAGTTTATCAATATAGGGGTTCATATTTGTAGGGTATAATATTATCCATAAGGTTTATAATATTAATCCTATGGTTTAATATAAATCCCTTAGGTTTATATTCATAGGGTTCAATATAACTCCATTGGGTTTATAATATTTATCTTAGGTTTTATATACCTTCGGTTTATAATATTTATCCCTTATATTTTAATATTATTCCTTGGGTTTATAATGCATTGGGTTTATTATTCCTTTAGGTTTATAATATCAATCCCTTGGGTACGATATCCTTCATATGGTTTATAATATTAATCTTTGGCTTTATATAAATCCATCGGGTTTATAATCATGGTCAACCATGTTTGAACGTCATATTGTAACAAGGATTGCCTCTATATGGAAATAAACCTTGATCAAACATCTATAATCATGGTCAACCATGGTCATTAACCATGGTCACATTGTTACAAATGTTTTCTCTTATTCCAACGTGACATTATGAAAAATTCTTAGTCCAACGTCACAATGTGACAACCATGGTCATATATGTTCAACCATGGTCGAATGTCACATTGTGAAACACATTGTCTCGATATGAAAACCAACCATGGCCATCCATGGCCAACCATTGTCCAACGTTTAATTGTGACAAATGTTGTCTCGATATGAAAATCAATCATGGTCAATCATATTCCAATTTCACATTGTGACAAAGATTGTGCCAATATGAAAATAAACCATGGTCAACGATGGTAAACTTTGGGTTTAATATTATAAATTTGGGTTTATAATCCCTTGAATTTTTAGTTTTAATACCTTGGGTATATAATATTAATCTTAGGGTTTATATAAATTGGGTTTGTATATACAGCTTGAGTTGGCCTAATGGTTAAGAGCATGTGTTTCCTCCTAAGAGGTGACAGGTTCAAAACCAGAAGGGGGTAGAGTATGCATGCCTTTGTAGACTTAGTAGTCAAATTGATATGTGGAGGTGGGTCCCTTGTCCCATAAACAAGGGGGTATCAGACACCAATTTGGTGTCTTGCTTGGTCGTGACCTTAAAATTGGAATAATAATAATAATAATAATAATAATCTCTTGGTCCAATGTCACATTGTGACAACCATGGTCATATATGGTCAACCATGGTCCTTCATTGTGACAAACACTATATCAATATGAAAATCAACCATGGTTAACCATGGCCAAACATTATCCAACTTCGCATTGTGACAAACATTGTCACAATATGAAAATCAACTATGGTAAACAATAGTCGAACGTCACATTATGAAAAATATTGTGTCAATGTGAAAATAAACCATGGTGAACCATGGTCAAATTTGGGTTTATGATATTTATCCATTGTGTTTAATATTATACCCTTGGGTTCATAATCCCTTGGGTTTTTAGTTTTAATCCCTTGGGTTTATAATATTATCTCAGGGTTTATATACATTGGGTTTGTAATAATAATCGCTTGGGTTTAATATTATTTCATTTCGTTTATAATTCCTTAGGGTTTTAGAATTAAGTACCTTGGGTTTATAATATCAATCCCTTGGGTTTATTAATCTATGGATTCATATTCCTAGGGTTTAATATTATTCATAAGGTTTACAATAATAATCCCTTGGGTTTATAATATCAATCCCTTTGGTATAATATTATTCATAGGGTTTATAATAATAATATTTGAGTTTAATATAAATCCATTAGGTTTATAATGATGGGAAACTTGTAGGTTTTAACCCTGTCCAGAAATTATCTTTAAACGAATCTTAAAAACATAAAATAAACAATAGCGAGAGTATAAAACATAAAACATATATACACAGAGATTTTCCCCTGAATACCAAATCGGGACTACCAGATTGATTTTTCATTATATTCCTTTAAGTGTTACAACACATATATATACATGCTAAAGAATTCATAAACCCCAATCCATTGACCCTGGATTAGAACATAACCATAGTTCCCTTGACCAGATCTAAAAAATACCAGGGGCCAAAATCCATCATGCCCCAAAACCATGTGCAAACCCATGCACAAAACCATGGTCGGGTTCGTCCACTGAAAAATAGGGTTCAGTGCTCATATACTTCATCAATGCATCTACAACATTCTTCAAATTGTCCACCTTTACTAGCAACACCATTTTATACTCAACCATATCTCTCACAAAGTGATATTGAACATCAATATGCTTTGTATTTGAATGATAAGCAGGGTTCTTAGCCAAGGAAATTTCACTTTGGCTGTCACGGTCTATCTTTATAACTCGCTACACCAACCCCATACCTGAATGGAATCTCTGCAACCAAACTGCTTCGTTGCTTGCATGAGTAGCTGCCATGTATTCTGCCTATGTAGTTGAAAGAGCCACTACATACATTATTTTACTCATCCAACTGACTGCACCTCCAAATAGGCTAAGAACATACCCACTTTTATATCTTCTTTGGTCCACATCTCCAACCCAGTCTGCATCAACAAAACCATAGATGTCCAAAACTTTATCCAATCCTGGTCTTCTCTGGTAGCATAAACCATAATCACTAGTGCCACACAAATATCTGAAAACCCACTTCACTATTGTCCAATGCTCCTTCCCTGGTTTTGACATAAACCTACTCAATACTCCCACTGCATGTGCAATGTTTGGTCTAGTACAGACAATTGCATGCATCTAACTACCCACTGCACTTGCATATGGAACACAGGACATATCCTCCTCTTCTTCTTGTGTCTTGGGACATTATTCAATAGACAACTTTACACCTATAGGAATAGGAACCTTCACTGGTTTACTATCATGTATATTGAACCTCTATAATATTGTCTCGACATACTTCCTCTGGCTTAACCCAATCTTCCTCTTTTCCCGATCTCTCTTAATTTCCATGCCGAAAATATAGTTTTCAACACCAAGATCCTTCATGTCAAATTTGGAGAACAATTGGGTCTTCAAATCCTGGTTAATTTCTTTGTAATTTCCAATTATAAACATATCTTCCACATAAAATACCAAATAAATTACACGGTCACCAATTAATTTAAAATAAAATATTGATCCTCTTTTCTTCTGGTGAAGCCAAGTCCCTGTATATAGGTATCAAATTTCTGAAACCACATCCCTAGTGACTATTTTAACCCATACAAGAACTTTTTTAACCTGTATACTAGGTATTTCTTACCCTTCACCATAAAGTCTTCAGGTTTCTTCGTGTAGATCTCATCTTCCAGATCCCCGTGAAGAAATGTTGTCTTCACATCCATCTGTTCTACCTCAAAGTCAAATGCAGCAACAATAGATAAAAGTAATCTAATGGAAGTAACCTTGGCAATAGGAGAAAAAATATCACCAAAATCAATTCCTGGCACCTAGGAATAATATTTTGCTACCAATCAAGATTTTCATTTCTCCAACTTGCCTTCTACATTCATCCTCTTCTTAAACACCCATTTTATCCCAATGGGCTTCCTTCCAGCTGACAACTCCACCAGATCCCATGCCTCATTTTTGTGCAAGGATGCCATTTCATCAACCATGGCCTCCTTCTAGAATTTTCCATCCTCTGAATCTACTGCCTGCCTGACAGTTCTGGAATCATCATCGGTTATAGTTAAAGAAAAATTTGAATAGGAAGGAGATGGACTATACCTTTATATTTTCCTTCTTTCCTAAATTTATCTTCACACAGCTGGAGTTTGTAGCTCTTCCTCTTCTGAATCTTCTTTTGTTGTAGAGTTTGATTCATCCTCCTTTAGCTCAAAATCTATCTTCTCAGGTTCCTTTGGTACGACTTCACGTTTAACAACATATTTCACCTCTCTAAACACCACATCTCGACTGTACAAAACCTTCCTTGTTTTTCGGTTCCAAAGCTTGTAACATTTTAAATTGTACTTATACCCAATAAAGATGCACCTTTCAGATTTATTATCCAACTTGGTCCTTTTCTCCTTTTGAACATGTACATATGCATCACCTCCAAATACGCTGAGATGTGAAAGAGAGGGTTTCTTACCAATCCATACCTCATGTGGAGTCTTATCCTCCAACACTGATGAGGTGATCTGTTAACCAGGTAACATGCAGTCTCCACTCCTTCTGCCTAGAATTCTTGTCCTAACCTGATACCACTAAGCATACTTCTTGCCTCCTCCATCAACGTTTTGTTGATTATTTCTGTAACTCTATTTTGCTGAGATGTGCATGGATTAGTCTTTTACCGTTCTATACCACACTTCTTACAAAATTATTCAAATTCCTTCTTAGAAAACTCTCCACCATTATCTGTCCTCTTCACCTTTATCTTCTTCTCTGTCTGGTTTTCCACCAAAGCCTTAAATTCTTTAAATCTGTCAAAGACTTCAGATTTCTTCCTCAAGAAATATATCCATGTATTCCTTGAGAAGTCATCTATGAATGAAACATAGTACACATACTTTCCTAGTGATGGAACCGACATAGGTCCAAACACATCACTGTGCACAAGCTCTAATATCATGTTCGCCCTCTTAGCACCACAAGGAAAACTCACCCGATTCTGCTTCCCATATACACAATGTTCATAGAAATCGAAATCCAGAGAGAAATTAGACATACCTTATACCATATAATTTCTATGTAGTATCCGAAGGCCCTTCTCTCCAGTACGTCCAAGCCTTTGATTCCATATCATTTTCTTTTCTCCAAAGACCGCTAGGCTTTCCACTCCACTTTCAGGAACCACAAAACTATTGCACCCATCAATAACAATAATATCTTGAAGCTTGTACATATTTCAAATCCTGAACTCCCTGCATTAATACCAGTGCTCCCCAAACCATTTTGTAGGTATCTTTCTCAAACACTGTTTTTACACCTGCATCATCCATATTGCTTACAAAAATTAGATTTCTGGTCAATGCAGGAATATGCAGAACACTAGGAAGTGTTCTAATCCTTCCACCTTGTAGCTTTAGCTTGAATTTTTCACGTCCGACAATTTTTTCCTTCCTATCATCCCCTAAGAAGACATCACCACCATCATACTTCTCATATTTGTAAAACCACCCCCTATGGGGAGTGAAGTGAAAGGATGCATCTGAGTCAATCAACCATGCCTCATGATCTATGTGTGTATTTCAAAAAGAAGCCAAATTCACATCCCCACCTTCATTCAAGGTTGTTTTTCCTCAGTAGAAGGAGCATCATTAGATCCCTTTCCTTTCTCGAGAGCTTTAGATCTGTAGTCATTTTTGTAGTTCCCTCCCTTTCCACATTTCCATCACACCTTTACAAACTTTCCTAGAGATTTAGATCTCCCTATATATTTAGATCACCCACTCGAAACCTTATTCTTGTTTCTATTCTGGGACCTTCCTCATACAGAGAAGGCATCTCCATTCTGGCCCTCCATATTTCTCCATCTTTTTCCTCCAACAACAAGGTTGAGACAATGTCATCAAAATTCAAGGTAGTTGTCTTGCTACCTATTGAGATAACTGGATTTTCCCATGAATCTTGTTGAGAACATAACAAAATGATGCACTTATCTTCGTCTGAGATTTTAATATCAACATACAATAGTTGACTTACCATAGTATTGAAGGCGTTCATATGCTCTGTCATCGAGTTTCCATCCTTCATCCTTAGGTTATACAACTTTTTCCACAGGAACAATTTATTTACCAGAGACTTAGATTGGTACAAAGTCCCTAGCTTTTCCCACAAAGCCTTCACAAAAGCTTCCCAAGATAAATTCAACAATACTAAATCTCAGACACACAACAGTATTGTGTTCTTTTCCTTCCGATCCAACTTCTTCCACTTTTCATCTGAAATTTTTGTTGGTTTATTACCAGAATCTACCGCAATCCACTTATATTTATCCACCAAAAGATTCTCCATATTGAGCTTCCGCATCTAAAAACTCTGATCATTAAATTTCATGATCTCTATCTTTCCACTACTCGTCATTTTCTTTCACCGCAAGAATCGATCCCACAGATCTCCCACTAAATAGGGTCTACTAGAGGCCCATGCAAAAAAAACCCTCAGCAATAAAGGCATCCCCTTGAAGCTGAAACAACTCTGATACCAAATGTGTGTTTTAACCCTGTACATAAATTATTTGCAAATGATTCTTAAAAACAGAAAATAAACAATAGCGAGAGCATAAAACATAAAACATATATACACAGATATTTTCCCCTAGATCCAAAATCAGGACTATGAGCTTGATTTTTCATGATATTCCTTTTAGTGTTACAACACATATATATACATGTCGAAGAATTCATAAACCCCAATCCATTAACCCTAGATTAAAACATAACCATAGTTCCCTTTACCGGATCTACAAAATACCAGGGGCCAAAAACCATCATGCCCCAAAACCATGTGCAAACCCATGCACAAAACCATGGGCGGGTTCGCCCACCGAAAAATAGGGTTCAATTTTTTTTTCACAGGTCACTGCCCTGGACCCCGAACATGGGGGGCTACCGCCGCCCTGTGACCCCCCTACTGTGCCCGAAATGACGTACAAGTGGGGCTATCGCCCCCCTGTGACCCCCCCCCCCCCATGCATGTGACTAATTGTGGAAATAATATAACACATACCCAACACACCCATGGTCCAACGTCACATTGTGATAAATATTTTCTCAATATGAAAATAAATCAATGTCACATTGTGACAATAAATGTCTCAATATGAAAATCAACCATGGTAAACCATCTTGGAACATCACATTGTGATAAATTTTGTGTCTATATGGAAATAAACTCTAGTCAACCATGCACTAGTAAATTTGGCCCAATTTCCGACGGCCAATTGTCGGTTTTCCAACACCTAGTCGTCGCAAGAGCGACAGTTTGAGGCACTTCAAATCGTGGTTAGCCATAACGTCAGTCTTCCGACGCTTCCATAAAGCGTCGGTATTGCGACACTTGTTTCGAAGTTTTTCAAAAGCGTTGCAATACCGACGCTTATGAAGTGTCACACTAGCGATGCTTGTGAAGTGTCGCAATACCGACGTTATGGCTAACGATGCTTCTAAAGTGTCGCAATATCGATGCTCGTATATTGTCGGAAGACTGACGTTATGGCTAACCATGCTTTGAAGTGTCGCAATACCGACATTGAGCAGAAGTTGCTCTTCCGACGCTAGTGGTGTCGCTCTTTCGATGTTTGGAAACATTGCTCTTCTGACGTTGGCAAACGTCGCTGTTTCGACGGCATAGTAATTTTTTTTTTTAAATGTAACGTCGGTCTTCCGACGCTTACGAAGACCGATGCTTATAGCACGTCGCAAGAGCGACAACGGGTTCAATTTAAAAAAAAAAAAATGAAAATATTTTGAATGCCCGTTAGCAGATGTTGCTGGGAGGGCTTGTCTCACATCATCAATAATTTTATTCCGGTGCAAAACTTGAACAAGGCTTAGATCTACATTCCCAAACTACATCGTTCGAGCGACGGCAGGTTAAATTTTTATTAAAAAAAATGAAATAGCCCACGGTCATTGCAGTATGGGTTATTCGATAAACGACAATAGGAATTCGAAACTGTAATGAAGTGACTTTCAATGTCTCTAGAATATGAAAAGAGTGAAGTAAATGCAGGTTTCTTTTATTCAAATGTAGAGCAGAGGGAGAAAATGGTTTTAGCAGAAAGAAGACAAGTAGATGAGAAAATTCAAAAGATCATTAACCTGAAGAATAAATTTTGTGATGGCACTGAAAACAATTTTGTTGTGATCAATCAAAAGGGAATAGATCCTATGTCACTCGATCTTCTTGCAAGAGAAGGGATTGTAGCTTTGAGGAGAGCGAAGAGGCGTAATATGGATAGATTGGTTTTAGCTTGTGGCGGGGAGGAGTTGAAGCCTTTGCTGATGCGCTTTTGGTTGTGCCCAAGACTCTGGCAGAAATTTCTGGACTAGATACTCAAGACGTCTTGGTTGGACTTAGCAGGTGGAGCATGACAAAGGCAATATTGTTGGTTTAAATCATCAGATAGGAGAACTGATGGACCCATACTTGGAGGGAATTTTTGGCAACTACTCTGTCAAGCGCCAGATTATAATTTATGGCCCTGTAATTGCATTGCAACTACTTCTCGTGGATGAGGTCATCCGTGCTGGAACAACATAGCGTGGTCGATGCATGAATTGGACCAGCGTTGAGAACCGCAATCCGAAACCAAGGAGGATTGTAAATTGGCGAGGGATGTTCAACTGTGGAGCGATGGAACCCTGAAGGCAAGGAGTGGAACCGCGATCATTGAATAGTAAAGGCAGTTTTTAAATCCAAACCCGGCAGTATCGTGCGAGGTCAAAGGTGGTGAGTTGTTTTTATAAAAACAAAGCGATATACTCTGACGATGGACACGTGTAATTGAGCGGTTTTGTGATACCATCTATATCACGTGCATTTGGAGAATTAACCTCCATGTAGCTGGGTCACGTGACTACTGTCGGATGATGGAGTGGTAGTGTGATAGCCTTCCAGCCGTAGGATGGAGGCGACGATTAATGAAAGGGTATGTTAAATGCACTGCGGGGTCTAATCAATAGCTGGTTATGTGTGTTATGAATGGCATTGTTATGTTATGAATTGGATTCGTAACCAAAGAATAGTTAACATATAGGTGTATATACATATATATAGTGGGCGAAAGCATAGGTGATAAAAGGGGTAGCCTTGTCGTAAGTGGATATAAGTGTGTGGGCCTATGGTAACAAATGAACTTTATAATAAAGCTCATTTGATCACCATTATGAAATGAACCTTTATGAAATTCAGATCTTATTACAAAGGCAGGCTATACGAAATGAGGGTTTTATAACCTAAGAAGGAAAGTGAATTAGTTCCGCACAGTATTGAAATTGCCAATCGAGATTATTGTGAATTGCCAGACTTTGGTTTGGAGGTTTATTAAATTTTCCAGTTCAAGAAATGAGAACGGGTTGACTTTGCCCAGATTGTGAAATTGATTGGGCAATAAAGTTTTGAAAAACCGGGACTGTGGGTCTTACCTCCATCAGGTTCCAACAACCAAGAACCAAATACAGGATCTTTGGTAGCAACAGATATTTGTCAGTTACACACATTTCATCCCCTAGCAAAAGCTCATAATATTAATGTCATATTCACAGCTAATATTTTTGCAGTCCTTGAGCAAGCATTTGATGAATTAGTGACCAGGACTGGTAGCGACAATTGGACCATGGTTGGAAGGAATTACTACCTTTATGTCAAATGCAAGATATTAAAATACAAATTCCAATTCAACCCAAGCCTAGCATTTTTACAGTCTTGATGGGTGACACTGCCTCTGTTACACAGTTGATACTGTATGTAACTGTTGTTACAGGCCTTCTAAGTGCTACAGTAAGAAAAACGAGATTCCTATTTGTGCAACCCTTTTACATCTCATATCTCTTTAAAGGCTACAAAGAGAAAACTAGGCATTCAAATTCAATCTGCATACAAGGAAGATTTCTTCAACATGGAGGCTGCTCCTCAGAAAAGGAGAGCAATCCAGAAATCTAGGAACCATGAGGCAGTGGGAGAGTCATCACGTCCTTTGTTAAAAAAGGTAGATACCTTTCCTTTCCCCAGAAAACATGTGGGTGAGGAATGTGTATGCATGTCTTCATTTGAAGACAGATTAAATCGTTCAATTGAGGAAGCTGAGAGTTGTCATTGTTCTGTTGCTAGTAGTAGTAGTAGCTATATGTCAAATGATATTTTATGTTCAAATCAAAAGCATTCATCACGACCTGTAGTCTATAGCTCTTTCGATGATGCTATGTCTTCATGTGAATGTCCAAACCGGAGGCAAGATAAATCTTTGACTGAAGAGAAAGGAGCAGCAAAAGTACATAAACTAGAACTTCGTGCATATCACTCTGCAATGAGAGCTTTGTATGCATCTGGACATATAACTTGGGAGCAAGAAACCTTGGCTGCTCCTACGATTGTGAATTCTGCTGAAAAATATTGTTGTGCTTGTGGGCATTGACTACAGAGGGTGGGAGTTGAGTGTTTTTCACTAGTGTAGTTTTATGTGACCATTCATCTCCTCTTTGATGGTTCCTTTTTCTCTTTGTATATGTATATTTTTTTATAGCTGCCTTTTTCTGGTGGCAAGTAGTTTCCTTAGTGCGGACTTCATCTTTTTTCTTTAAGCTAGCAAAATTATACTTTTAATAGTATACAGTATGAATTACAAGCAGTTCAAACTGTTATCTGCTTCCATGGGAAACAGATCAGCAGTGAATTCAAAATATATCAGATCTAGTTGTACACCATCAATCAAATCACTTGTATCAATATGGGCGTCAATATCATATAGATAGCTACAACCTTCATTGTCATACCTGAATAGTAGTAATTTAGAACAAACAAGAAAAGCAGTGGCAGTAAGCAATAGGTGCATTTAGTTAGAGAACCATTTATGATGAAGAAATAGGAAAACAGAATTTAATACAAGATAAAAATTTACCTTTCTCCTCTTTTATTTGTTTCTTGATCATTTAAGACCTCTCCAAGGTATTCACAAATGAATGTCCCACGTGAAATTTCTTGTGTAGCTCTAACTGCCTAGCCCTAAAATCAAACAGAAAGACAGACCAAAACATTGAAACAGAATTGGGGTCTTGTTGCACCTTGGTTTATTGATAATTTTGAAACCAAGATTTTGCTTTTTGAAAAAATGCATCTGACATTAACAAGTGAATTTATTTACATTCTAGACCATGATTACATTTCAATAATGCTCCTAATGCACTACCAATACTAGAACTTCAATAAAAGCAAAATAACACCTTATGCTTTGTTTTATATACTTCAATTCTGACTTGCACTCCCTTCTGCAGCACCTGGTTTGGGCATTCTTTATTACAGCTGCACATAGAGTTGCATTCATATACCAAGAACCCTTCCTGGAGAAAAATAGACATTAAAGTCAGAAAATATAGGCTAACCACTAGAACTACGATGCTAAACCTTAGCAGTGAATTCATTACATTACTGAAGTTCACTACACATACTGACAAGAACTAAAACACAGTGAGAAACAAGAAAATTCCGTGGCTTTTTCATGTTTCGGGCACTCTGATGTCAATTCCCAGTACAACACAATTGAAGGACAGCTACAATGGCCAAATTATGGTAAAAAAATGACAACAGTATGCACAATTATTTGCATATCATCAGAGAGGCCCTCAAATAACCCATAAAGTTGTATGCAAGAGGAACAGTACAGGACAACTCATAATGAAGTTTGTAATTTTGTTGTTAAGAACGCCCACGGATAGATAAACGTACAGTTTATCATAAAATAATATTAGATTGACAGAATTTTCACTTTACAAATCTGTTCTGTAAACATAGCCTCATGGGGTGAATCCGTAGAAAGAGGAGCTGTTGATGGAGAAGTAGGAGTGATAAGTTGGAGGGGAAGGGTAGGTATAAACTGAAGTTGAGAATTGATTTCAGAAATTGATGGGAATGTTGATGGATTAAGGGTAGCGGATGCTGATTCTAATGATTCTAAATATGCCAAAGACAGTGGAGGGCACTTCGGGTAAGCATACCCCACAGGATGCTTACCTTATATGTGTGTGTGTTTGAACTTTGAACTTTGAAACAATTTTCTTTTATATTATACTAAAAACATAAAGATCCAAAAATAAAAGGGAACCTCAACCTTGTCATGAGGCCAAAGTATGCCCTAGGAGATATATTCTTCACATCATTAAGCAACCAAAAATTGCTTAGCTCTAATTTCAGAAAATACCTTGTCAAAATCTAATTTTTATAAGCTATCAATAGTACCAAGCAATGCATCAAAAACTTACTTATAATGAATCATCCAAAGTGAATACAATACTAAGGAGTGTATATAATGCCAAAGGCTTACAAATGGCTCAAAACTAAATATTTGCAATCACTAAGCAATGATCTGTGATAAATAGGAAGGCCATGTTGGCTCCCATTTTGAGTGTATATTTTGTGTAAACTTGTAAAATCCACCATCAGTTCACCATTAAATTCACCAATCCTTGAGATTCAGCAAAATTAGAATTCTTTTGAAATAAATGACGTCGAATGCAGTGACTAAACCTATAGATAGTCCAAGCCTTCCCAAACAGGACACAACTGCCCCTCAAATTCTCAATCTAACCTAACTCCAAAAAGATACTTATATAATCCTGGCAGTCTCTTCATCACAAATACCCCTTTATGCCCACATTCCTCATCAAATGGGAGGTAGATTCATGAACGAAATGTTTGTCCTAAAACTAAGGATTTTCAAAAAATAATAATAAACAGCGAAACAAGATTTTAAGAAGTCACGCTTAATCCAAAATATCGTTAATCCAACCACTAACAACACTGAGAAAATCTACACACACACAAATTGACTTGCAGCTACAAATGCATAAAATAAAGACTAAAATACTAGTTGCTTAGCAATAGCCTGAACTTGTGCTTCAGGAAGGCATTTGTCATCTTCAAGAATCTCAAATAGTTCACCCTATCATCAAAATCATTTATAAGTCTATGATCTATATCAAATGCTTTGGGAGAAGAATTTTAATGCTGATATACTTCAAACTGGAAAGATAAAAGAGTATGCACATGCTATAATACAATCATAAATACCTGCGCAAATTCTGTCACAACACAAAACTCCTGTGGACTTTCAAATGCATCTAGCATCTCTATGATATTCTCATGCTTCAGCTGTAGTAATATCTGACAAAATTGTAAACATGAATCATTTCATGCACAATCCAAGTAATATAATCGTCGCATAAAAATGGTTTTCCACCAAATGAGGTTTTCAAACCAAATTTGTGTAATATATACAAAGATATTTCCCTGCAGATAGTAATTCAATAACTAGTCAATGCATAGATTCATCAAGTTTGCTTCATAAGGGAAAAATTCATATTCTAGCCATTGCATCTTCCTCGTTAGATTGCTGAAGGCAGGTGGTATTAACTACAAAATGAAACAACCAATTAGCTACTCACATTCATTGTACTACTCTTACCACAACACATTCTTCAAATATACATATATGCATATATTTATATCTATATGAATGATTTGGTAATGTAATAGGAAAAGCTGACAACATGACTTTACATCTATACAAAATAAAATCAATAATCGAGACGACAAATAAAAATGTTCTTGTTTCCCCTTGAAACAAGCTACTAAACAACATGAATGTTTTTATTTAAAATCATAAATACATAGTCTTAATTATAATCCATAAAATCTCATCTACAGTCAATAAGAATATGGAATATCTGGAAATGTGGGTCTGTTACACACCCTTGGAATGTTACAACACAAAATGAAGTAATACAAAAATCAGGCACAACAAGATTCTGTTATGAAATAAGATTATTGCATATGTAATGCATTTAGTACAGTTGAAAAGATAGTTACTGGCACATATTGCAAGACCTAAGTTACCTGGCATGTTCTTTCCCTGCCGATGGCTGGACCTAATATGAATGTTTAATTGAGTACTAATATCTTTCCTGTAAACAATTCTTCCCGAAGGGCCTCTTCTAAGAGTCACTACCTGCAATTTGTATTTTATTAGCATTACCATTTCAATTCCAGAGAGTTTGTAGCAGCTCAAAACAACTAATAGATGGCAACACAATTTTAATATATACTAGAAGCAAAACCTCAGCTCCAAGGTCTGCAATATGCTCGATCATCTCCAATGGTGATCCAGGTCCAACAAGTGAAGCAACTTCCTTTTTCTTTTGTGGAAAATATGTTCCCAGCAGAACCCAATGCCCTGTAAGATGAAAATCCATATTACTAAATTATAGCATTGCTAAGATAATTTAACTCAATCAAGTTATTATTTCTAGTGATTCAATTTGCAGAGAGGTTGACTGCAACCTCCTCTTCCTATAAAATTCCATGCAAGAATAAAGATGTTGCATAACTAAATTGAGTTCACAAGGTTAACAAACATTTCAAGGGAAATTTCCCATTCAAAACAGAAGCGCAGAAATGAAAAACTCCAGGAGGAAATCTAGAAATGCAACCTCTTGAAAAACCAGAAGTAGCAGATTGCAACTCCTGTTATGTAAAATGCCTGCAGGTTTTACTTTGACAAAGGCACTCTAATCTCCTTGCCAAACAATATACAACAACCAAATGAAATCAGTATACAACAACCTTACAACAACCTTAGCTAATGGTTCTCTTTTCTTTGACTCTTCACTCCATGGTTCCTCTGAGGAGTGTAGCTTTATAGATTGTTATTGCTTTTAATTATGCCCAGCACAGGGCTCTCCTTTATGTGCTTTTGTGAATCTTCTATTGATCCATCCTCAAATTCTTCATCTAATGTGTCTGTAGTTTTTGGATATCAGCATATAGAGCACTTGCTGGTAGGTTATAAGGGCAGACTTTGGGTTAGTTTTAGACACCAAAAGGGTGGACTTCATGGGATAGCCTTATCCTTTTTCTAAGTGAAATGGATGAAGCAGCAAATGAATATCAAATCAGAGGTGTTCGTGGTAAATAAATTATGCATGATTGGTGAAGGAGATAAGTCATATTTATCCACGTAGATTGTTTCATAAGTTGCCTTGTTATCCCTACCTGGACTCTGTTTTGTGGGAAAAAAATTCAACACTGGAAGATACCCAAAAGAACCCTAGATCTTTTGTAATATACTCTAGATCTAAAATTCATTGAAAATATTTGTAGATATATGAAATATTTGTTGTAAATTCTACAGATGTTTGTAGATCTTAAACAAAATGAGTTTTCAATTTTGGATTTAAAAGGGCTCTTCAATGTAAAATTGCCCAGATAACCATATAAATTTGGAGTTTTCTTTGAGCCATACAAGTGCGCATACAGTTTCTTTCAACCATTATGGATCTAGTTTTGAATCTTTGTTCTTTACTAGTAGTGATCGAGCCATATAATCGACTAGTTGCTGATTCTATTTTAAATGGCAATTTTCGAGTTATAAAATTGCAATTTTTTTGGATCTGCACCTGTAATACGAATTATAAAGTTGTATATTTTTTTGGATTTGCATCTGTAGTACATTTCACAGTGTGAAACAATTGATCTATCCCATCTTCAATTGGATGAACTCATATCAATGTGTTTCTTATTTTACTCAGTACCTCAGCCTCAAATTTCTTGATACTCCAAACTTGTGCACTTGCATGAGTTTGTCCTCACCCGCTGCTTGGTGACAGTAGATGAATGGACAGTCCCTAGTAGTTGTAGAGAGAATCTAACCCGACTTAAGAGCTCCCTCATCATATCATGGGTACCACGAGCTCCATTGACGAATTTCTTTGCCCAATGTTTATAGGAAGAAGAAATTGAGGTTACAGTCAAGACGTGATCAGTTCTTTCGAGCTGTTTATAAGGCACGCATCCATGATGCTACCAAGTTGTCCATTACCTCGACTGTTTATTACACAAACCATACCCTTTTCTATGGTAACTCTGTTTCCACCGAGTAGGGACAATCATCAGGTACGTTGCAAAACACAACCCATGTCATTGAAGATATCCTTCCGACTCCTCCAGTCTCGGACAATGAAGTGACCTTGTGTTTGATTTCTACCTCAGACCTGTGCTTATTTCACCCCTTAGCTTAGCGAGACCAGAACCTTAGCTTTCGATGCTGATTCCTCAACTTGTCTTCATAGCAAGTAGTTTCATTCCTCAGTTACATTTGATTTTTGCATTTCAAATGAGCGCGCATTTTATTTTTACATTTGATTAAAAGTCGTCACAATAGCAATGTTTGGGGCATAGTGTCGCATTACGACGTTTGAGGAATTGCCGCAATGGTCGTAATAGCTATGCCCTGAAAGCGTCGGCGACAGGACGTTTCTCCAAACGTCGCAATTGCGACACCCTACCGAAGTGTCGCAATTGTGACGTTTGATGTCAGAATAGCGTACATTAGCATAGTTGTCGGTATTGCGACATGGATTCCTCCAAACATCGTAATTATGGCACCTTGTCTAATCACAAGATTATGACACTTGTCTCTAAACATCGTATATAGTATGCTTAGAGCGACTTGAAAATTTTGAAAAAATTTGGGGAAATTTTCGACATTTGGTCAAAAGTGTCGGAACCAAGTGTCGGAATTCCTGCCAAATGTACTAGTGATGGTCAATAACCATGATCACATTGTGACAAAGTTTATATGGTCCAACATTGCAGTGTGACAATCATGGTCATCCATGGTAAATAATTGTGCAATGTCGCATTGTGATAAATTTTATCTCAATATGAAAATCAACCATGGCCAACCATTCTTCAACATTGTATTGTGAAAATTGTTGTCTCAATATGAAAATCAACCATGGTCAACCATATTCTTAAATCGCATTATGAAAAAGATTGTGTCAATATTAAAATAAACTATGATTAACCATGGTCAACCATGTTTATTAAAGTATTTTATGATTTCTAATATTTAACTTAAGGTTTATATACCTTGGGTTTATAATACCTCTGGTTTTTAGTTTTAATCCATTGGGTTTATGATTCCCTTGGGTTTATAATATCAATCCCTTGAGTTTATTAATATAATGGCTCATATTCCTAGGGTATAATATTATTCATAGGATTTATAATCTTAATCCTAGGGTTCAATATAAATCCCTTTGGTTTACAATCTTTTGGGTTTATAATCCCTTGGTTTTTAGTTTTAATCCCTTGGTTTTATTATTTCCTTGGGTTTATAATATTTATCATATGGTTTATATATATTGGGCTTATAATAATCTCTTGGTCCAACATCATAATATGATAACCATGGTCATCTATGGTGTTGGGTCGATTTACTGTTGTAAACTAATGCAAGTATTTATTATCAATCCGAGCTAGTGGAACTTAAAAGCATCCCCAAAGTATATGGGTTTCAGTTAACATAAATTTAGAAGATGGTTTATTAATGATTAGGGAAATGCATATTACAAATATAAATCTCACTTAACAATTTCTAAATTCAGGTGTGCAATTAGAAGCAGGAGAATCTCCTAACTTAAGAGATTTGTTTGTCTTTCCCTAACAAGATTACCTCATGAATTAGAAATCAAAGCTACTTAATTTAACAATATATTAAGATACATGAATCAATAATTGAAGAGGATATTCACTTAAGAGGTCCTAGTTGTCCTTCATCATATATTCATTTATCAGTAATTCTATTGTTAGAAACAGGAATTCAGAAAAGCATGTAAAATTATGAAAAGATGAATTTTAACTGAAGATCTCAAGTGATTAGATAGAAATAATGTTTAAATTAAAAATTTGTTTGTCCTTTCATATGAAAAATAAGAATGATCATTATATTCATCAATACTCAGAAATAATCAACATAAACAAATTAAACATAAGCAAGCTAGTTCAGAAATTACAACTACAAATAAACTAGGAAGTGCACTTAGCTCAGTGTGGGGGGCCTCCACCCTTGCCTCGCACACTGAAGGTGTTTTCAACTGCATAAACTTCAATCAATCAAACTAAATATAACAATAGAAAATATTATAGAACAGATCTTCAATTATGTCTCCAAAGTCTTAGAAATAATAATATTAAGTCATACACGTTCTACATATCAATGCCTTCAAGGTTGAGGCTTAAATATATAAAGTATCTAAAAAATTAATCTAAAATAGATCCTATAGTCATGACTATCCTTATCTTATCTAGTCAAGTCAAATTCATCCATCAGATCCATCAAAATCTAGAAAATCCCACAAAATAAGAATTTTGACCTAGTTTCTAAGGATCCTCCATAAAGACAAGTCTTGTTTGACCGGGCCTATCAAAGCTCGGTTTGACTATACCAATAGGTGTAAACTTATTCTTATTTCCCAAACCTTCTAGAAATATATCCATCTCATGCCCAAGTTTCCTACAAATATGAAAACCATGAGGCTATTATGGGAATTTCTAATGTTGTCAAAAAATGCACTTAAATTTCAATTTTCACAAAAACTTCTAATGATTGAAAAACATAATTTAAATACTTGTATATGCATATTTTGGTCAAAATAAGGTGGATATGATGGTGAATAAATGGATAGTATGGAAAATAAGATGTATTTCCTAAGCGAAAAGAGATAAAAAAATGAGGGCCAACATCTCCCCCAAGCTGATGATCAAACATGTCCTCATGCTTGATTTTTCCTCCTTGACCTTCTGAGCTCTGATGCTGATCCCATTCCTCATCCTGAAACTTCCTGTTGTGCTGCATATAGAAGAGAATCCATATCTTTTCATTTTTCTTCCTTGTAAATTGAGGCCTTGACCTTCTGTTTCTCATATTTTTCCTTCCAGGAATTTTTCTTACCTCCAGGCTATCAGTTAATTCTTTGACCCTGCTAAGGTTTTGATCTTCCTCCCTGGTATTTTTAGAAATTGCAGTAGCTTCAACCTCATTATTTTCAAAATAAGAATATTTATCTACATGATTTTCGTAAACATATTGTTGCAACCTCTCAAGGATTTCATTGGCCTGTTTAGTTAAAGGATATGTCTCTATGACATGCACTTCTGGTTCTGCTGAATTATTCTTTTTCTGTCTCCTAGAAATGGCCAAAAATGATGTTTCACTCTCTATCATAACTGTCTCCTGCTATTTATTTGCCTGGTTTTAGGATAAAGAGGTGAATTCACAATATTTCTTGTTTCCTGTATTGGTTTAATTTTGTTTTCAGTGACTTGTTATACAAACTTATTTTCAATTAGGAAATTTTCCAAAACCATTCCCTTAGCTATTAGATGGTAATGCACAAGGATTTTTATGAGTTCCTGCAGAAGAATTTGGGCTTCCTTGGGTTTGGTCTCATATTTTACACTCTCAATCCTCATCATAAATTTTTTATAAAATAAGTAGGGAAAATTGATCATGATATCTCCTTTAATATGTTGTAGTAACCTAATATGATATAGGTGTACTACACTATGTCTGTTGTCACAGGTGAAAAAATTTTGAAATATCAAAACTAGCTCTGCCCAAGGTTCATTGAGCCACTCCCTTGGAATCCCATTTGACCTATCAAAATAACGCTTTCTATTTTTATCCAAGAAGAATTTCCAACCCTTGTCTTTGAAATGCAATCCCTTGTGGTATAGTTCACCTCATGATGGAAGGTCTAAAGCTTCTGAGATAGATTTTGGAGTCAAAGGAATATGTAAACTACCCACCATAGTTTCATCATGTTTTAAATTTCTTATAAACTCTCTTGTGATATCCTCATTGTGCCCTTTGAATTTTTGAAGAAAGCCTATTAAGCCTAATTGATAAAGTTTCTCAACTATTTCCATACGCCAATGTTCAATTTGAAAATATTTGGGCTCTGTTCGTGAAGTCATATTTTCTGAAAACCATTTCATGTACCCATCTATTATCATTAACTTCATTTTGTAAACAAAAATTCAAGTACTAGATGTTATCACAGTAGTAAGGCTTACCTCTTGTTTACTACTCTTGACAAGTAATTGAAATCGATCCTTTGTTTTCCTTTGGAAGAATGTGAGCTTACTGCTTCAATAGACACAAGATTTGATATAGAGAGGTTTAAGAAAAAAAAATAATAATAATGTTTCTATTATCCTCCTTTCTATTTGATTCTTTTTTTCTTTTTAAAAAACAATTTTCTTCCTCTGTTTTGTAAATTTTTGACTGTGTAAGAAAATGAAATTTTTTTATGCAACAGTGTCTTGTGACCTCTCAATTTCATACAAAATTATTTTCAAAGACATAGAATGATGTGTCTAATATAAACTCACTATTTATTCAAGAGAATAGCTCAATCATTTCATCAAAAATCTCATAATGAGTTCACTATTTTCCTTCAAAAATTCACCAAACCCTACCCTCTGGTATGTAAAAATACAAAAACATGTTTTCCTCTGTCTTATAAACCAATATTTCTCCATAAATCCTGATTCAAATTCTTCTACTGAGTGTGCAAATAAAATTTATCTTCTACACAACTTAATTCAAACAAATTCAATGTGAAATCACTACAAGGAAAAGACCCTATAGCAGAGGTTATAAAGGAGGTTTTATTGTTATAAAATTGGCCAAAATTGTCAAAAAAAATTCTCTACAACATCCATTTATGGTTACAGAGGTTTTGGGAAAGATTTTAACGGAAATTCAACACAACTAAAAAAACGGGGCGGCCGAAGGTTATTACGGATATTTTTCTCATCGGTGCGCTACTAAGGTTTCAACGCACTCGTGCGTGTCATCTAGATGGTGGCCCTGGGGCGGTCGAAGGTTCCTGCACTGGGCCGTCAAGGTATAAAACCACACCAGGCGCAGTGTTGGTGATACACCACATGGGGCCGTGCCAATTGGTCTTGGGATTTGTGCAGTGCCCATAGGTCGTTTCAACGCACCGGTACATAGACTTATAGAAATGCACTGGTGCACCGTATCAAACAAATGCACCGATATTTATATTTGGTATTTTTATTTGTGTGGTTCCCATACGGTGTACAAATGCACCGATGCGTAGTATCACATAAACGCACCGGTGTGCAGTATCGCACAAAACACACTGAGATTTTTAATTGGTTTTGGCATTTTTGCAGTGCCCATAGGTCATAGAAATGCACCGATGCGTTGCATCATACAATCGCACAGGTGCACAGTAACTGACACGCACTGGTGTTCATTTTATATTTTTTAGAAACATCGACCTGTGACAGTGAAATTACTGTGATTTTTCTAAATTCATTATTCATCAAAAGTCGACACATATTTTAACAATATTCATATTAATTAAAATTTTATTAATGCATTTGAATGTGATATTTGGATTAATTTATTATATCATATCATAATTATTGTGATTTTTTAAAATTCATTATTCATCAAAAGTTGACACATATATAATTCATATGAATTAAATTTTTATTAGTGCATTTGAGAACAACAATGGAGAACACAATAGAATAAATTAAAAAATATCTTATTATATATATATATAAGACATTCTTTGTCATACAAAATCGGAAAGTTATTGGTATCCCTTTGCCTTTCAATTGGGACACTATGTCCATTACATTAAACAAAATGTTTGATTTCACAGACAAATATTTCAAAAAATACAATGACTTGCTTTGATATCCAAACATAGTGATCATCATTTTTCGCTTGAACTGCTGTCACTGCTAGAGATACTTCCATGACTTGGGTTATTTTCAGGAATGTTTTGTTCATGGTGCTATTAGTTTCTTCTTCTTCACCTTCCATCTACAAACATAAAAATAAATTGAATTGAGTGTATATATATTTGTGAGAATAACGAAAATTGCAATATTAAATAATATACATCAATGTAAATCGAAAAGAAATTAAATGACATACCATAGCAACAAGTGACTCATAAAATATACACATTCTTTCAAAACCATGTACCATGCCATCTTTCAAAATTTCATCTATTGGCAGAGTTGCATTCTTTGTTTCCTACAATTTTTGTACCCCATAACAAATCATATATTTAATATAAGATATTTTTTTGTTCTATTAATTATAGACGGAGCTAAGTAAAACAAGATCAATAGATGCTTGCAAATTCCAAAATTAATTTCAGATATGCCAACATATACTCACAACCCATATTTAACCCAATTTCAATCAATTCGTCTCATGGTTCTCCTTTGTATGTTATCACTTGTTTGAAGACATTGAATGATTATTTTTGTAAAACAACTTAAAAAATACAAAAATGAAATCTAGTTAAGTTGTTATAAGGAAGTAGCAATTACTCACAAACTTAGATATCAACCCTTTTCTTCCTTGTCATCATGTTTTATGTGTTGAATGGGTTCCATTTTCTTTTCTTTTATGCAAGAAAACACTTGAAAATTAATATTTAATGCTAAATTGTTTATTTATTGTACCTAATGATAGAAAAATTCAATGATTACATATTACATTTGAAGCACGTTGTTGTTGAGATGGCTCCTCCTACGATGTAATTTTGTCCATTTCTTTGACCATCTCCTTGTACACCTTTTTGGACATTCCTACTGGTATATTTCTAATATCAGCTCATTCATATTTTGAGGTTTTCATAATCTTCCTGAAAATGTAACATGACAATAAACTATTTAATTTTTATATTGATATATGAAAAGTAAATATAACAAAAGTGATATTTATAAATAATTCTAGACAAACATTTAAAGGAATATTACTATTTCATTCCTTATTTTTTGTTGTTGTACGTTTTTAATGTTAAAACTCTGACATGTCTCATTGAGAAATTCTCTGGAAACTCTTCCATTAGTTTAGGTAAAATTTGGTTCTGGGAGTCATTGGATTGGTTTTTGTATTGTAAGTGGAAAGAACGCCTATACATTCGTTCCACTATATCCCTCAAACTTTTGTAAAAAAATTTCCCCCTTTCAATAACCTCAAGCACCACTCTAGATGAGCTAAGGAAATATTCATTTTCATTTGCATGTTCTATTTCTTTTCTTTTCTTAGAACAACATTCCTTTTCTGAGTCATTGGTCCCTGTAGAACATTAAACATATGTGAATTAATAAACTGTTTGACACATGTTATCTAATAATTTTAAGTATATTATTAATGAAAATTAAGAAAATATAGTCATATTGGATCGATAGTATTTTTTCATTCACCAGATTCATCCTTTTGCAATTTTTCCATCAAGATTTTATGCTCTTCTGGTCCTAGATTAGAAATAATCTTATCGAGCTTCGTCATTTTGTGGCTCTACATGATACACAGTAAACAATAGATATTAGTTAAACTTACATATAGTTCAAAAATAATATTTTTTGTAAAAAATTTACAAAGAACTTGCCTTTTTTTCCTTTTTTGATGCGTTATCAGTATTTTTATTACTTGATCTCTTGTCAATCATTACTTTATCAATGTAAAACCTGTGCCATATCATTCATTAATATAGTTATAAATAAATTGTCAACTTTTCAGGTAAAAAATAAATCTTAAGAAGCCGATGCTCCTTTCACGACGTCAGTGCATGGGGATATTATAAACGCACCGCACAAACAGTATGATAGACTGTACGGTCCTCTCCTCATAACAAGTGCATCGGTGCCCTGTTTTAGATATGGTGCACTAATTCAAAAAAAAAAATTTAAATTTTTTATTACACAGTACTTGCGTGGTGTGCTATATAATACAGTGCACCGGTGTGCTAGGTTATGCAAGGCGCACCAATAAAAAAATGCATTTTTTTCAAAAATTCATGCAAGGGACGACATGGATTGGGATTCGACTATGCAAGTCGTCCCGTGGGTTGGATGTCAATCTAAAATGAAAAGAGCTAATTCTGAAATCAAAAAAACAAGGAGATGAAAGGGCAAAAACAAAAAAAAATGAAGGGTTTAGGGTAAAAATGGATTTTTTTTTTTTGTTTCTGAAAATGAAAAACAAATTGAAATTTTTTTCTTGCTTCTTAAAAAAACTGCAGAAAAAGTAAAAAAAATAATCAAATTTAATCACGAGATTGTCTGAAATTCTCTGCTACATGGTTTGAATCAATAGAGGTTTGGATTCTGATTGTCTGAATACTTCTGTTCGAATGTACTTCGTTGCTCCACAATGCTCTCATGCTCTCTTGCTCCAGAGATGTCTCCTGCAAATCTTTGGCTGACAATTTTAGCAAAAATAGTGAAATAATGAAATGTTTTTAGTATTTAAAGAATTGTTTTATGAAATTAGATTTTCGAAAATATTTTGCTGCCCATTTTCAATTTGTTGTTTTATTTTTTCACTTAAAGAAATTAGAGTTGTGTTTTTTTTATTTGCAGTTATTCATCACTGGTGCGTCACTTAATAGCACCGCATCAGTGCTTACATTGGAAACACGACACCAGTGCATAGTAACTAAAATGCACCAGTGCACAGTAACTAAAACGCACCTGTGCGGTTATCTGTACATTAGCACCGACTGCAGTTAAGGCACCAAAATTAATTTTACGTGGGTACACCAAAATTAGACATGTTGGCAATGTACATTTTTCTGTGAAAATATTTGGGCCATTTCGTTTCAAAACTACACCTCTTCTTCTTTTAGAAAAAGAAACTTGAACCTTTCCATAACCTACAACAAGAAAAGGTGCCCCATGATATTCTTGCTGAACCATGATCTGCTTGCTCATTTGTAAGTTCCTCCTCCATATTGGCATCAAATTTCCTCTTTTCTCATTTGTGCTTTCTATCTTGATCTTAAAAAAATTTATACAATCTCTATTTTACAAGAAACTGACCTTGAATTTTCTGGGAGCAATGACAATGACTCCTTGATTCTGTAATTTTTAGTAGAAGAAGACCGATTTTTGACTAGATGATGTAGTTATTACATGTGGAGGCAATGGTTTCCCATAGAAAATAAGTATAGGGTTGAGCAGAGGAAATACATTGCAAAATGGGCTATTACATTAGGTTTTCCAATGGGAAACCAATTTGCAAGTGGAAATATAGTAGCTGCAAGTATCTACGCTTTTCTTCCCATATAAATGGTCACTGGATTTCCATTTATAATACAAGCAGAATTTTTACTGGTTTCATTGAGAGAGAGCATCATTTTCAGTAGCAAATGGAACCAAGGAATCCTTAAGTGTATCTCGTTTGGATTTTGTTCTGATTTTTGTTCTTTGATAAGTGCTAATTCACCTATACTTTCAAAAATTTGGATTTTTGGGTACCTTCCATGTGATATTCCTCGTTATCCACAGGACCATAGCTCAGATAAGTTAGAGATTCCATTTCAATTGAAAGCCGAAGATGTGATTTTATGCGACGTTGGCTTTGTTGGTAAAAATTTATGTAAGCCAACCGAAGGTCGGACAATAATCCTAGCTTTTAAACACATTCTAGAGAGAGCAAGTGAACATGGTCATCACAGCAAACACACCTATTTGTTTTATCGTAATGTACACATTGTGCCCTAGTTTAGATATGGCACACTGATTAAAAAAAAACTGTTTTTAAATTTTTTATTACACAGTAATTGTGCAGTGTGCTGGTATAATATAGCGCACCGATGCGCTAGGTTATGTAGGGCACACCAATTAAAAAAAAATTAAAACTACACCTCTTCTTCTTTCAGAAAAAGAAACTTAAACCTTTCCATAACCTGCAACAAGAAAAGGTGCCCCATGACCTACTTGCTGACCTGTGATCTCCTTGCTCATTTGTATATTCCTCCTCCATCTTGGCATCCAATTTCCTCTTTTTTCCTTTGTGCTTTCTATCATATTTGGTATCATCATCTGTAAACCTCTTTCATTTTTCACTCTTATCTTTCCTTACCTCACTATCATGCTCTCGCACTTATCTCTTGCGAGACTTTCCATCCATTTATTCAACATAAGGATTCATATCTTTTGTCTCATGAGAACTCATACTCCTATTAACAGCCTCGATTGAACTTTCGTTACTATCCCTATAGAAATGAGAATCTTTCCCTTCATGGGACCTACCAGCCTAATCAACAACGTCAATTGATCTTTCTTTGTTGTCCTTAAGGGAATGAGAATCCTTCCCTTCATGGTGCCTCTTGGCTTTATCGACTGCCTTGATTGATCTTTCTCTACTGTCAAATATTTCCCTACCATCCTTGTAAGAATGAGAATCGTTATCTTCATGTGATCTCTTAGCGCGTTCAAGAGACTCTATTGATCTCTCTGTGGCACCCCTTAGCGAATAGGACTCCTTGCTTTTGAAGGACTGTTTCACCTTGCCAGTCGCTAGAGTGTCGACAGGTATTTCTATGCTATCAACTCTGCTCTCCCTTTCTCCATCATGGGACCTCTTAATGCTAACGTCATCCTCAACTGAATTCTCTCTACCATGATCAAGAAAATGCTTACCCTCGTGACCAGGCCTCTAAACCCTATCGCAGGTCTCAACCGAGCTTTCTTGAACACCCTTCTCAGATTTTTCACAAATATTTTCTCCTTTTGTACTCTGTCGAGCTCTGTAGCCGTGTGCATCCCTGTAAGTGTCTTTGTCTATCTTTCTGTTTGAATCACTCATTTTCTCTGTTATAAAAGTCTCAGTCGAAATTCGAACTCTCATCTTTTCAAACCCTCAACTCCTTAGAAAAATTATTGCCCGCAATTCGAACACTCCGCTGCTCCAATGTTGTACATTACAGAATAAATTTTCCTTCTTATAAAAGGTATTTCAATGACATACTTGGTTCGCACGACACTTTATTTAACCCTATTCCAGTGCATGGGTTTTAATAGGTGCATTGATGTGGTTTCGTAAGACCACGGTTTATGTTTTGGTGTGGTGTTTTATGATGCATCGGTGGACGAAAAACCAGGAATCTTCGCTCAAAATGGCATTCTATATAAAGTTTTTTTTTTTTGGTATGTAACATCATAATAAAATAATGATAATTCTAAAGTACATGAATTTACTTTCATTATTTTCTAAACTTTATTATGTTACAAAAATTAATATTATTATTGATTTATTATTTTACAATTATTTACAAATTTACAAATCTAAAAATTTTAATAAAATCATTTCACATTAATACAATTAAAATTTTACAAATATTTTACATACAATTACAATTACAATTTTACAATTTCACATAAAATTACAATTAGAATTACATTTACAATTTTAGAATTTTACATACAATTACAATTACAATTAAAATTTTACAAAAAATTTACATACAATTAGAATTAGAATTAGAATTACATTTACAATTACAATTACAATTTTACAAATATTTGACATACAATTAAAATTAAAATTTTACGAATATTTTACATACAATACAGTTAAAATTACAATTACAAATACAAATACAATTTTACAATTTTACATACAATTAAAATTTCAATTTCAATTACAATCATGACATAATATTTAATAAATATCATGGTCATTTAATATTAAATTAATTAATAAACATCACGATCATGATAACCATCGTAAAAACATCATATTCGACTAAAAAACACAATTAAATTCGTTAACATCATCGTGATCATATCATCTCACAACAAACAATTAGCATTGTATAACATCATCACAACACAAACATCAAATATACATCTCATGTCAAATAACTCATGCTATCACATACACATCTATTTGCAAGCTACACATTAAATGAACATATCTAACATGACCTAACAATATACACATCATGATGATCACCAACATGTAAATTAAGTACAATTGGAACATGAACATAAAATACATGGACCATATATATATATAAAAGTATAACCCAAAATGTCAAAAATATACAACTGTAATATAAATGTCATGGATCAGCTGGTGGTACAACATCAATAGCAGTACTAGTCGAGGCCTGCTTAGTCAATGGTGCAGCCTCAAGGGTCGATGTTGCAGCCTGCTTATGATCATAAGTACTGATGGATGCTACAGGCTACTAACTGGACGTGGTCAATCGTCCAACATGATCTCCATGATGACTGCTACTCGATGCTAGTGGAGAATGCTCATCTAGCACGACACGAGATGAATGATCATGAGATGATGAGTCGTTGCTCGTGAACTGTCGATCATGTGTTGCATCTTGACCACACCTATAACGTGCAAAAGTCCTCCTCAGCCACGTAACTAAGGTCGCAGATCCTACGACATGCCGCGTTAGGTTGTAAATGTCATGCAGCATGCCTCTCCACATATGTAATAGCCTACATCGGTATGTATGTCTCTCATATTAGCGGGCCTAATGCCCGCCTCAACAATCAATGCAGTGAGTTGGTCACCCAACTCCATCCTGTATCTAGTATCAAGCTGACCACACCTAGCAAAAGGTGGTACTAGCGCACTAGTAGGAGTAAGTCTCTCTGCATTGGCCTCCTTATGTTCCTCGACATTTGGCATGCCCTGATCATCATCGGGATCCACACTTGGATCATGTGGTGGTGCCGGCATGTCCTCGCCATCAAAAGACCCAATTTCTGCAAAATATATACAAGTACATGACAATAATTAGACAATTTCATTACACAATTTAATAAAAACAAGTTAAAGAGCATGTTAGAATAAATTTAAATAAAACAATAATATTACCTCTATCATCTGGTGGCTCATCATCTATGAAGAGGATGTTTTCACACCCTCGCCAATCCAATCTAGCATAAGGAAAGGGGACCATAATGAAGGGATGCATCTCGTCAACACTGGCTAGCAACTCTAGTGCATCATGCGATATCCTTACTAGAAACACAGTATCGCCCCTCTTGGGCATCTTCTGCCCCCACATGTGCATTCGTTCCTTGAACATCGGCCTAGGAGGTTGCCAAAAAATAGTATGCCTCGTCTCTGGAAGCCTCTCAAAAAATAAACAAAAAAGCTCTGAAGCAAAAGGGAAGTTAACCCTCCCTTGTGCATGTGCATGACATTTATCTAAGGCTATATAGAACTGCCGCAAAAAATTGGTAGATCACCTGAAAATTCGTGGCTGCTGTACTAAAGAATCAAAATAATATAGAAACAAGAAACTAATGCATCACCCATCATTTTTGTTGTGTGAAATGGTCGAAATCATAAGTGAGAGGCACCTCACCTCCTCACTACCAAATGCACCAATAGGTAACTGACCTCCGGCGACTGAAAAATCTGAAGGAGATAGTACATCTACTCCAATGTATCTCTGGGAGTACACTAACTCACTCCCTACTACACAGCCAGCTGGAACCTCTGGGAATGAGGAAAAATCCACCCCTCTCCTCGATAGCCCTGTAATGAAATATATGTCCTCGTTAGTGAGCATGTACCACTAGTTAGGACCAACCTAGAAAGCCTGTCATTGGGTATTCCATGTGCGGATAAGATGTATCAAAAACACACCATGGTATTTAGGGAAATAACCTCCTCATAGAACTTGAGGAGGCCTACATGCCTTAGGAGCCCCTAGGAAGTTGTCGTAATTGGGTGAGGGTTCGCATCTCTCTCCCTCTCTCGTGCCTCCCACAGGCGAACCATGTCATACTGCTCCACATGTTGTTGTTTTTGTTCCCCCTCTTCTCTCTGAATGATTAACATATTAAATAATTCCCTTTTATTAAATGAGACATGTATTTAGGAATATATATATATATATATATATATAATTTTTTGGAAAAAAAAACAAAATGGTCGGTGCGCCACAAAAAAACATTCATGCACCGGTTCCGGTGCACCTTTTGTTTGTCACGCACTGATGGTGGTGCCCCAGATGATATTCAATGCATCGTAGGTAGTGCACTTGAAAAATTTCAGAGCACTGTTGACTATGTACGGTGTCAGGAGTGCGATGTGCTGACTAAAATCTACGTCCCGATGCGTATAGTTAGGTCAGCGCACCGACCTCCTAACTTCATTACATAGTTAACAATGCGGTATTTTACGAGGCTGAACCATTGACCCTTTCAAAATTCCGAATGCGGTGTTCTGACAGACATACCCCCCCCCGAGGTGGATATTTCAGTCAACGCACCATGTTGCACTATTCCACATGGTCAATGGTGCGGTCGGTTAAATCACTGCACCACATTTTTTGTTTTTTTTTAAATAACGCGGTGTGCCTTTTGGTACCACCTCAGAAATGGTGCGGATACCGTTAGTACTGGTTGCAGTGCAATCTGTAAATTTTACAGGCAGCACCGCTTACCGGTGCGAGCCGAATTTCTTGAGCACACCACACGACAATTTTTTATTTCTTTTAAATGGTTAATTTTAAGGTTATTTGAAATTATAATCCACTAAAAAGATTAATTATGGAAAAAAAAGAAAAATACATGTACATTTTACTGTTGAGGAGGCATCTTGGGTGTAGAATTTACAAAAGAAAATTTTTCCATCGTTTTGCAAAATGAAAGTTGGAGATTGGTGGGCAATGCATAGTAGCAGTGCGTGCAATGGGTGCAATGGAGCACCGATGTCAGGGCGGCTCAGACAAGGATAAATTGCATTGGTGCTTGAGAGCTCTAGAGCACTGAGAAAAGTGAAAAAATGTGGTTTTTTGGCTGTATTTTTTTTCTTTAACCCTATTCTGGTGCGCAGGATTTTATAGGTGCACCGGTGCAGTTTCTTAATACCACACCGGGCGGTTTCTGTTTTGGCATGGTGTTTTATGATGCATCGGTGTGGAAGAGTTGTAAATCACTAGTGCTTTACAGTAATAAGACACACCATACAAGTGTGTATGGAGAACACAGTGTCTGGTGTGCCAATGTTTTGTGTGCACCGATGCTTTCTCTTGTTGAGCGCACCGGTGCAATCTAGGATGATAAGCACACCGAACGAAAAACATCCGCAAAACCTCCGCCCACCAACCTCCTCTAGTAACCTCCACTAGAAATGGATGTCTAGGGTATTTTTATAAGGGGTTCCTAAAACAAATCCACTAGAGGTTATTTTCCTCGTAGTGAATTCAAACCAGAACTCTCCATTCTCTTTTTTTATTCATTTTGAAATAGAAGACTATGCATGAGGACGTGTTCAAGATTACATGGCTTTGCAATGATCCTCATGATTCTCTGCTATGATCCTCGTGATTTTCCTTCTAGTTTAACTGAGGTCTCTATGTTTCAATTAGCGTCAATCTCATCAAAATCCTCACTCAATATTTTTTCATTTAATCACTTAATCAACAGAAGATTTAGTGTTCACTGATGGTAGAGTATTTATGAGTGGTGTCAAAGAACAAATGTAACGCAATGACAAGTTTTAAATATAGAAATAGAGAACTCATTTTATAACTCTTAGTTTGTTTTAATAACCCTGAGATTTATTCATGAAAATCATCATTGTTTTAAACAACCAAATCTCAGTTTTCTTCTTAACTTATCCTTCACGGGATTTTGCCTCCTGATAGCATGGTTGCTTGACAAATTTTTCTGGATTTTTTTGCTTGAAACTTCTATCAATTACCCTTATTTCTCCATTCCTCTTCACTGCTATATTTATTGCCTTCTTTACTGCGTTATATTTTTTCTATTCTCCTCACATCTTCTCCATTGTATTCTCTCAACTTCTGCATTTATTTGTTTTTCACAGAGTTTCAAAAATGGATGCGTGTTTTGATTGCATGTCCTCCTTCTCTCACTGAGCCTTCAAAAGGTGATGATGGTGAAAAACGCAATGTCTATCAGTTGCTTTAGGTCTTATTAGTGGGAGAGGTGTTCTCAATAGTTTACACAGTGTTGTAATATGGAATTTGAATTTTTTTTGACCATTCATCAACCACCCCTTGACCGGTGCATGCATGGCTTACCCTTGACTGTCATGCTGACTCTGGTGTACATTTCATCCTTTGATTCACTTATTATGTAGCTCCTTTCACATTTTTCTTTCATGCTTTGCGTTGATGACTATGTCTACTTCCATCCTCGATTGAAACACATCATTTCCCATTGCATATGCACCATCATATTTCTGTTTCATTGCTTGTATTCACATCACTATATGCCATCATTTCTATGTTCCTCCACTGTTGTATGCATCATAATTTCGTCCATATACATACATTATTGTCATGCATTGTTTGTCATAGCATCATACTTTAGGTTAGTTTGCATTCCACTGTGTGTATTATGATTTCACTCTTGCTCCATTACCTTAGCTTATAACCATTTATGATTGCGCTCTTTGCATTTTGTTTTGTTGTTTGAAATAGTTACACTATCATATGATTTTAGACTTTAGGTTTGCTCTTTTATTTAATTTTAAAAATTGACCAATGAAATGGTAATATTTTAAAATTAAATATTTATAATGACACTAACCTCTTCCTTATTGATTGTAGGTCCAACAAAGGTTTAATGTTTAAGACTTTTGTTTATGATTCTTTTTTTTTAGAAAAATAGGGTATGGTATGGTATAGATATGGATAAAATAGGGTTAAGAATCATAGGTGATTAAATGTAAATGATGAAAAATGTAGGTGATAAAAATGAATAACTAGTACTAAATTCGCTTTACAATTCTAGAAAATTTTCACAAAAAATTGAAATTTTAAGAGCAATTTTTACTTACTGTACTTGTATTCCCTCAGACCATTTGATGTTCATGATGGTTGACATTGGGTTTTTTGTTATGACGTCTCTTTTAGACTATGTAGAGACTTTCTTTATTCTTTGCATCTAATTTGATTTGGAATGATGTTGTTCAAGTTCCTTCTGCAAGTTAAACTTTGACATTTTAGGTCCCTTATGATATGATATTCATTTGATGTAGCTCAGGTCCCTTCTGACATTTTATATTTTTAGGTCCGTTTTGGCGTAATTTGCAATAATACTTGAAAATTTCTTCTGTCGTAATAATACAGGTCCCTTTTCTGAATAATTTTCTCAATAATAATTCAGGTCCCTTCTGTATACGTTGAATGATGTACTAGGTTCCTTTGTAATTGTATTTCATAATCCATCTTCAATTCAGCTGTTGAAACTATTTTCATAGTTTTTCCTTATTACACACCTTCCCCAAAGCTGATAATAAGACTTGTCCTCAATTCTGCAATGTCTTGGAGGGTATATCTGCAAAAATATTTAGTAAAGTAAAATGAAAACAAAAAGAGAATTCATATTGGCAAAACAAGTTGGTTTTCCGATATGAATTCGAGTTTGTATTGTGCTAGTTTCCTGGATTTTCACAACCAAACTCTTTTATTATTTTTATTTTTTATATATTTATTATTATTATTATTATTATTATTCCTCTTCTAGAATTATGGGAGGCATATTTCTATGCTGCCCCATTAGTTCTGTATCTGAACCTATCGAAGTTTTTCTCATAAAATCCTCTTTATTTATATGCTTATTGTAAAATTTAAGCCTATTTCCATTAACGAAAAACAAAACAAATGATTCGTCAATTTTTTTATCTTGACAACTCCAATGTTAAAGATTTCTTCAATCTCGTATGGCTCAAGCCAATGGGTCGTAAATTTTTCTTTGAAACCTTTGAACTTGGAGTCGAACATGATGGAGGAAATGGAGAAAAAACAAAGTCAACCATGGACACTTATGTCCACATGTACAACGTAGTTTTGAAGTGGGCCTAGGCTATGGAAGGATCATGATCTATGTAATGAAGGTGAACGAATAATAGAAGGCAGATTTTGACACCTGGATTATTCTTTGATCTGTTTATATCTGGATTTTTCATGTGACATCTCCATGAAATCTTATGTTGTTTAGCTAAGTTGTAGTTTTGTTTAGCACAGGGTGTTCCTGAGTGGGAATCCCACCCTTAACCATAGAGGACTTGTGTGCCTAATTTGGGAAGGTTTTCTATTGAGCTCTATTCCTTATCAGGCATTGGTGCCACCTTTAGGAGGTTGTTTCTAGCATTTAGCTAGGAAACCGGTGGAGGATTCATCCTACCACTTTGTTCTTCAAATTCAGTCTACCAGGAGTAGCAGATCTATATCCAGCATTTAGGTCATTGGGCTTTACCTCCATGCAGAAGAAATCCCTTCAAGGATTGTGTAGTCCAGTCCTGTAAATCTATTGGAGGAAGGAATTTTCCAATATTTTAGCATGTAAATCCTATGAGGGTCATCTACTCACATTGGATCTATTGTTTCCATCACTCAGGAGTTGTATTAACATATCTAGCAGTAGACTATTGAGCCTCCCTCTCCTACAGCGCAATTTTCTGAAGTCGTTATTCATCTAACAACTATTTTTAGTGGAGGAGATTGGAGGAGCTATATCTTGAGCTTTTAGCCCAAGGATCTAGTGAAGGGATCAACCCTTCTTGCATAGATCTGATTTTCCATCATTGCATCAATCATATCATCAGATCTACTAGCAGATCTGCATACTCAACAGTGTATATGTGAAGCCCTAAGAGGGTGGTTTTATTAGATCTACATATCTGAGTAACACTTTCTAGGTTATCTTGGGTATCCACCATAAAGCCCAGTTCTTTGTTTTCAGCATCATCAGAGCTCCCATATTGCCTAGATCTAACTTTCTATCTTTCTAGCAGTTGCAGTTGTTGGACATTGGATAAACCAATGCTCCCCGTGTGTTTCGCGACATGGACTAACCGCCTCTTGTGGATCCTTATCTCTGGCGATACGATCGTTGACTAACACCTGCGAGTTTTGGTCTAACAACAATCGTGATTCCGAACAAGTGGTATCAGAGCGTAGGTCACAAGTTCGATCCACACCCAGCTTGCGTTGGGGGGGAGATTATTGGACATTGGATAAACCAACTCTCCTCGTGTGTTTCACGACATGGACTAACCACCTCTCGTGGATTCTTATCTCTGGCGATACGATCGTTGAATAACACCTACGGGTTTTGGTCTAACGGCAATCGTGATTCCCAACAGCAATCCCAACGGTTCTAGTAGGGACAATGCAATTTACCTTCCAACAGTTCAGTAGTTATGTAGTCCCTCTTGTGGGATCTTTTCAGGGTCATTCTAAGCCATATTTTTGGCTTGAGTGTCTCATATTTTTAGCACTATTGTACTTTCTATTCAGCTCCCATATAATAACATGGCTCAAATTCTCTATACATTCTGATTTTTTCTTTATATTTATTGTTTACTTAGTTGTAGTTCTTATATTGTGTTTCAATATTACTGCATTCTCCCTTTTGGGATATTACAATCATCCTAATTTAACTGGACGTAGTTATGGAAATATGTTGAAGGGAAAGCAGGCTTAAATAATCCATTCTAGGATAGACACAAGGTTGTCTACACTTTGGAGGAATTGGTCTCTTCTCGGCGGGAGCTATGGAGAAAAATAGCAAGGTTGGGTGGCAAATAGTCTTACCAGAATTGGTATGCACAATTAATTTAATTATGTCTTATGATTCTATTGTTATGATGAGAATTAGAGTTAGAGTAATGATGGTTTATGTAGAAAGGTATGTGGGAAATTATCTTTTATAAATTATTAAATAATATAATGGAATTATTTTAGTTTTTAAGTTACAGAGTGTGATGTATTTAAAAAAACATACTATAACATATATAGTTTAGTTCTTTATAGTTACATAGACTAATTAAATTAGTAAACCAACAAGAAGGATGTGTAAACCCTATTAGGAGGGTTTAAATCTGTTGTTAGGTTGTAAGAATTTAAATATTAAATTTAGAAAATGCATCATTAGAGGTGGAAAGGATGTTAAGGTAAATATTTAACATAATTACTTTTAAAAAAATAATGAAACATAAATCTAGATACAGTGAAAGATAATTGTCAATCTAGAAGAAAACATGATTGTACAAATTAAATATAAGTACCTCTACTATACATCAACACAAAAGTTTCATATATCTACTCATTCTTATGTTCCAATAAGAAATTAAATATCAGTTACATATTGAAGTACTATAGGATGGTACAATGGTATACATAAAATTAAGTAGAATTCATTTTTTAACAATAAAATGTATCTGAAATATAAAAAATAAGTGGAAAAACATATATACAAACTACTCATAAAGATGAATTTTTATTATCATAATAAGAAAAAAATTTGTATTAACAATGATAAAACATGTCATTATAAACTGTCATGATTTCATTGACTGAAGTCAAATGTTCTGTCTAATAATTACATAAATTATACATGAATACATATCCTTGAATTCAGTGAATTGAATTCTATGCATGATATTAACCAACCTGTAAATAGAAGAAATAACATTAATTGTCAAAGTTGTGAGAAGGAATGCACAATTTGACAAGTGGTAAATTGCGAGAGGTGCAATACCTGTACAAAAACACCCTATAAAGAGGATTAGCATAATAATATAATAATTTAATAATTAGATAACGTATGAGAAATTGACGTTGGTAGTTACAATAGAGGATTACGTTATTAGTCAAATTAAAGCAGTGAAATCATTTCTGTTCAAAAAGAAGAAGAATGAGTTCATGAGGGTAAAAGTACAGGGGGAGATATTGTAGTGACAGTATTGAAAACATAAAAATAACTTTACATGTATTCTGGCAGATGGGGTATTTAATGGAAACCCGAAATGATCTTGAAATAGGAGGAATAATTCTTGAACAATAAATCATTTTATTAATTGAGGGAAATTAATAAAACGATAAGTACTTCCTAAGAGAAGAACTTAAATTTTTTTTATCAATTTAATTGCTCAGAAGAAGTAAAAGATATATACTTATAAGCCATAAATGTAATGATCTAAATAAAATAGACTTCTGTAATTAAAGATGGAGTCATTACAAACATATCTCTGTGGTATACATAAATGGTACTTTTAATTCAAACTGTAAGAAAAATAAAAACCATATTAAATAATTTTAATTTCCCATCGTTTCCATACATCTTGGATAATATGGAATGACAAGAATTATTAGGTATGCGTAATGCGAAGAAAAAAAGAACAAAGGAAAAGTAACAAAACTCAAAAGTGGAATTATACAAACATAAATAGAAATTATTATAAACGTTTTTTACAGAGATAGCCACTTAGTTATATAAACAATTTCCATTCATTTTCCTATCATTAGGGTTTGTTATAAAAATGAAGATTTTCATCATCGTGGATGATAAACAATGCTTATAGTCATGAGGATAAATGACTATGGACCAGGGTATTCATACTACCCAATGAAATGTTAAAATTTTAACTAAGTGCTCATAGTGGAGGAAAAATGAGTATGAAAAACAAATTCAAAATATATAGAATATATAATACAAAACGAAGGAAAAATTTTAGAAACAGAGAAGTAAAACAGAGGGAAGGTAAATGTATATATTCTCAGAGAGTGTAAATAAAGTAGAGAGAATTCATAGAAATTCGATGAGGATTCAAATTTCAAACACAAAAATTAAATTATAGTACAAACCAAGAAAAATCAATTAAATAACATTCTGTGGAAACTAAACTAAATTGTATCTCTATAAAAAGAAATAAAACTTTCGGGAAAAATGTTTCCATAAAATGTACATTCAATTCGTGATAAGTTCAAGAGGATGAATTCACAATGAAAATCATAAACCCAACAATTCCTTCACAAGGAGAAGTTCCATTTCAAGAATCAAAGGAGAAGAACAATGATTGAAAAAATAAGCCATGATCATTATCACATGTACCAGAGTCAAACTCTCTTTTCGTAAAATGGTTGAAAATCAACTTACTTACCCAAAAAACATGAAATGGTGTTACTTCAAGGTTGCAAGGAGTGGTGGGCACGAAGGAAACTTAAATAAATTTCGTGAAAATGGTATTTCTATTTCCCTGCAACCACCGAAATAAAACACAATTAGTTTCATGAAGTAGAATTAGAAATTAAGCAAAGAAAATGAAAAATAGCAAGTTACAAGAATAAATCAAATGAATGATAATGAGTTAACTAAGGTTGGGTATGGCTGCGGAGATGCATAATGGCATGGGTGGTGAACCAAAGCCGAACCCTCCTACGACATGGCCAAATGAAAATGAAACACGGAAAAATGTCTTGCCATCGAAACCTAACTAGGAGAATGGAGGGAGGAGATATGACCCCATCTCCACCGTCAATGTGGCACCAATCCATGGTCCAGTGAAGCGAAAAAAATCAACCAGTCCATGTGACGAAGTAAATACGAAGTACAATCCATTAAATTTGGATAGCCTCGAATATAGGAGCATTATAAAGGAGCTATCATAAACTTTATGAAAGGGATACAACACAATCCAAAATGGATAGTTGAATATCAACATAAGACATTGGAACATTAGCCTAGTATATTAATTCAACTAATTGATGCATCGGAAATCAAATGTACCAAATAGAATTAATATCATAAAGGAGACATGACTATATGTAACGTTTCGTGTATAGTATTTGAATATCATTATAATGACAATGTTCATAAGTCAAAGATTAAATTTGAATATCACCCTAATGATCATGTAACAGTAGTAATTGGAAATGCTTTGGATATGAATTATCAACGATTTCCATACACCATTGGAGTAGTTATGTGTAATTTAATTATTTGTTGGCTAAGTGTTAACAACGAAAAAAAATAAGGGGTTTAGGTCCATACATGGATATAAAATCCTTGTTATATTAATATTTGAAGGTTTGTTAAAATATTTAAAAGAGCTTTTATAACATAACTATGAGTAAGGGTATTATATATAATTAGAATTGAAACCTTGGATAATGAGTATAAAGTTAGAATGTGGTTACATATTCTAATAGATAACTTTAATGTGATACTTATGAAAGTTATTATGTTAAGAAAAATGATAGCAAAGACATAGTATTATTAAGAGGTAAATTAATAGTAAAATAAAATACTATTATAACATAAGTCGTGTACATTGACAAAATGTAACAAAAGACAAGAAAGATTAAAATATGAGTTGTGGAAACGTGAGGTGCTAGTAGGATTATCATTAGCGAGTTAAAAGAAACAAATATCTTTGTTGAAATTTGGTTACCGAAGGACCGGTGGTTCCCTAAGGCTTTGATCTTTGGCCTAGGGAAAAGTGTCCAAAAGAATTTAATTTTTCTCCTAAAGTGACTTTATAAAGTTATAAAGTCAAATCTAATTTAAAAGTGACTTTAAGTGATAAAGTTACCAAAGTCTAATTTTAAAGTGACTTTAATAAAGTCAATATAAAATTAGAAAGGAAAAAGTGACTTTGGAAATAAAAGACTAAGTGGGTCTTTATTAAAGTGGGGTGAATTAAAAAATAGAAAGTGATATTTAAATGAGCATTTAATCTCAGCCCTAGATCTCAATCTATTTCAGCCATTGGATTTAGGGATTCTCCAAAAGTCACTTAGGGTTAGGTTAAAGGAGGAAAAGGAGGGAAAAGGTCATTCATTCTTTCATGAGCAGATTGAGAGAGGAAGAGAAGGAGAGCAAGGGAGATTTCTGAGCAGAGAGGAGAAAGAGAGCAGCTGATAGAGACTTCAGCAAAGGCCGTACAGCAGCAAAGAGGCACGGTTTCCAAAGCAGAAATCCGTACAGCAAGTGTTGGGCACATTTTTCGAGGGAGAGGCACAGTTTTCAAGGAAGGCCGTACAGCAGCTTCAGCGTTTATTTCTGGGTAGATTTTGGGCACAAAAATCGAGGAGAGAGACTGCTGGTTGGTGGCACGAATTTCTAGAAATCCGTACAGCAGCAAAACAACAGCTTCAGCACAGATTTCGAGGCTTAGAAGCACGAAAATCGAGGAGAGAGGTTTGCTGTACAAATCCGTACAGTCCGTACAGCAGTACGGTCGTACAACTGGGCACATATTTCGAGAAAGGCCGTACAACATTTAATGCTGTAATAAATGCTGCAAAATTTCTGTTTTGGGTTTTTACTGTTTTACACGTTTTCCAAGGCGGAGTGAATGCACGGAAATCGAGATAAGTACAGTTGTTTAGTTGCTGAAATTTTTGCTGTAATTTCTGCCTCACTGTAAAAGCATTTTTCAGAAATAAGAAGGAGCTCTCAAACTGGTTTTCTCCAAGAGTTGTAGGGGGTTTTTCCAGGGTCACCTTGACCAAAAATCTCTGTGTTATAATGTGTTGAATGGTTGTTTATGTCTGCTGATTTTTATTTCTGCATTTTCCAGCATTCTGTAAATTTTCCAGAATTTGTGTTTTCAGCAAAATTTATTTTCCAGTTTGTTGAATGTAAGGATATGGGAAAGGGCATTTAACTAAACGAAATAGGTGGCGAAACCGAGGTGGGAAAAGTCAAGAAATTTTTACATATGTCGTTATAACAAATGTTGACGACAAAAAGCAAACATGATGTAAAATATAGAAATATGACGAAATAAAATAAAGTCAATTAGAACCAAGTAGCATACATGGTATAAATAGAAATTTGTTTTTTTTGGGTAAGTAGAGTTGTTATAGGGAATTCTTTCCTCATGGAACTTCTAGCCAAGAAGTTCAAATTTTCCACGTAGAGAAACAATAGTCGTGAGAATATTTTCCCACTCTAGTAGTGAGTGCATAGAGCGAGTCAGTAGTTATGCGGAGGAGAAGAGGAATAGTTCAACATTTTTGGCGAGATGGCAGCAGCAGGGTTGAGAGATTGTAATATTCCCAAATGGAAAAAGCAAGAATATAGTGCATAAACATGGAAATATCAGTGAAGATCAGTGCATGAATATGAGAGACCAATATGGAGCTTCTTTATACATCATAATAGCAGCAAATAGGTACAAAAATAATGGGCACAAATAATATAACAAGATACCATAAGCCTCCATGCAATATTCCTAAATTAGCATGCAACTAATAGGAATATTAATTTTTCTTTTACAATCTAGTTAGATGAATAAATGGGCAAGGAGGCTCATAAGTTGCTTAAGTAGGCATAAAATCCCTCATAATGTGAAAAGGGATCATGTTAATAACTAGATCAAGCATCCTCATGTGTGAACATGATCTAAAATGTGTGGACAAAGTCAAGTTTGACCAAGTCAACAACATTATTATATGAGGAGTGGATCATAAATAAAGACAACTCAGTGTGAATGAAGATCAATCTAGCTAGTCTAAATGAAGACACCTTGGGTGTGAAAGGAGAAAATGCAGGAAGATTAAGTCAAGGTTGACTAAATCAAACAACACTATAAAAAGATGAGTGGGACTAATGGAGACAACGTAATTTTGGTGGAGGAGCCTTTGCATGGAAGCAACCTCATAATTGGGTGGGACCCTTGGTGAGGAATCTCATCAACTATATAATGGAGGGAATGGAAACCATATGGGGCATGATTGACAATTATATTTTTTATGTGGTCTGTTTAGACTTCTCTGCATCCTTTTGTTGTTTAGCTAATTTTTCTGCACTATTTAGTGCAAGTGTTTTCTCATGCGGGAATTCCCCACTCTTGCTTAACGATCTTGTTTAAGAAATATGAGAAGGGAATTTTGTGATGTATTCTCCACTACCCGGTGTTAGGCCAAGAATTCACCTTCAGCAACAACACATTTCCTTTTAGAAACTACTTTATTTCTTAAGGTATTGTAGTGGAGGGGTTTAACTACTTGCTTTGAGAGCTAGTTTCACAGGGGGGGGGGGGGGATCAGCCTTTTCCCAGAAAAGCTAGAAAAAGGAGCTACAACCATTTATTTGCATGATTAGCCATATTTATGCAATGATTCAGCCATATAGTGTGATACAACCATAGATCTACAACAAATATTTCATTTATATCATTTTTGTCAAGAAACCTTTGCCGGGTCATCTTGGATCTATGTAAAAGAGACTAGATCTCTGTTTTTATGCTCTATTGATTAAAAAATCATCAGATCTAATTTATCTTTACATTTTCTGAGTATAACCCACAATAAACTGTGTTGTCTCTTTTTACAATATTTCTATGTTGCAGTAGTCTTGGGGTTTTCAATGATTTTGGGTTGTTTTGAGCATGGGAGGCCTATTTAACTAGGCTATAAAGATTTGTTTCTGATTTCCTTTCAAATGTGGTTGATATAATGTTAGATCCAATGGATCCATTGGCTAAAATTTTCTGTTAATTCTTATATTTCCGAAAAATTCATTTTTCCTGCATGTATTGCTGAGTTTTCCCATTTGGGAATATTACAGTGGTATCGAAGCCCTAATCTTGGCTCAGCCTGTGTTCTTCAACCATTATGGAGTTTTCTCATGAGAAGGAGAGGATCTGCAAAAGGGATCAAGGAAAACCCTTATTTTCTATAGGGAATAATTTCTTAAAGCTTCTTCTACACACTTTGCATGGCATCAAAAACGACATCAAAGAAATGAGGAGGGAAAAACATGGAGATCCCTCAACAAGATATACAAGATCTACACATGAGGAAAGTTTTAATTCCTCATATTATGGGTGTGAGTATTCAGCGACACCATCAGTTTTAAAACGTTCTACCATCCATATGTTCAAGACAAATGAGATAGAGAAAGAAGAAGGGCCAAAGAGGGAGACTCTTGGTGATTATTTGCAGGAGTATGAAGTTCAATCTAAGGGGTTCAAGGATCACTTGAACTTCCAAGGGTTTTTCAAGATCAAAGAGGAAATAAGAACAAGGAGCAAGCAGCATGGTGTGGGTAGATTCTTTCTATCTACTTTTGATGGATCACCTAAATGTCCAGCTAAGGTTTGGGTGAAGGAGGTAGACACCTATGTGCAACAACATCAAGTTAATGAAGCCATCAAAGTAGCAGCGTTTCATCTTGAGGGTAAGGCTTATGCTTGGTGGTTGTTTGAATCTTTTTCCTTAAATAATGCAAATACATCTACTTATGCAAAGTTCATTAGAAGAGAATTGGAAAGATTTGATGAAAAATTGTATGAAACATCTTTGATGGAGAAAATCAAACCAAATTAAACAAAAATTTTCCATGAGTTGGAAGGATCTATAAATCCAACTCCATTTTAGAAAACCATTGAAGGGATGAAAACTTGTTTGATACCTTTCCAAGGGAAAGATCCCCATTTCATGATGAGCTTTCTTCTCAAGAGAAAGACATGGACATTCCTCTTTCAAGGGAATACCAATATCTAAGGTCTCTTATTGTTGATGAGGCATTTTCAACTATTGATGAGGATGAAGAGAAGGCTAGAGGGAACAACGCGGTCATATCAAGAGCACATCCAGTACCTCTTGAAGAGGAATATGGAGCATTGGATCCAAGGAGATAAACTCTTGCACTCTTGCAAGGAGTTCCAAAGAATATCACATGTAGAGATCATGGCACAATCCATGTGTAGCATGTGCCATCATTAGAAAATGGTGAGATCTTGAAGATAGAAGGAGATAAAGGGGAGGAAAAGCATCACATGATGAGGAGTACACCCCCTTCTTTATTTCAGAATATTGATACACAAAGGAGGCAGGGGAATTTGTGTAGTGAAGGCAAGGAAAAATATGTCCACACACATGTACATCCTGCTCTATACCTTGATGTCTCTTTGCATGGAGGCGTTCCACCAAGGAGACCCCCTGATTAGAAGAAGAATAAAGTGTTCTCTCAACGATGGCCAACATTTACATATTTGGCTAAGGAGGGAGCCTTGGGAGAAGCTAGCACAATGCAGAGAATCTTTCATGAGTTCAAAGGAGAGGTAAGCAATTTTCTGGAATGGAAATTTCTATATCCCACTCAGCAACTTGCGCTAGAAAAGGGGAATTCAGAAATATATGATGGCATGAGCATGATGTCAAATGGCCACTCCATATCTTTGGGGCAGCCAATGATATTTTCACACACAAAGAAGATTTTTGAACATGACAAGAGGATATAAACACTCTTGCATGCATGGGCCAAATTAAGGAAGTTTCATAAGACAAGGACTTTCCAAGGGGAGGGTGACTTCCATCTACTTCAATCTTGTCTTGAGCAAGATCAACTGCAAGAAAGGCAGCAAAAGAAAGTTGATATTTCTCCGACATGTGAATTTGGCATCAATAATGTCAAGGAGGAGAGCCATGTTATGACAGGGGCTACATTTCAAATTTCTACAACGCTGTCATTGTTGGGGAGCCTAGATCCTTATTGGGAGTCCCAACTTTTGAAGGAATATTCTAAGGACCTCTTTACATGTAAGGTTCTTGATGCGCAAGTGATGGATGGGAGGTATAAAGTAGTTGATGGAGTCATTTATTCTCATGATAAAATCTATTTGGCTAGAGACTCCAAGCTTAAGTATAAACTACTTAATGTAGCCTATGAGATCTTGCTTTCTAAACCCACTGGTTTCATTAGAACATACCATACTATCTTATATGGATTCATGTGGGAGAAATTCAAAAAGGAGATGCACTATCACATGAGAAAGTGCATATATTATTTGAGGGTTGACGAGGAACATAGCTCCTGGGAAGAGTTATCATCACCACCTCCTCGTTCATTACGTGTGAGAGGGAGATCATACATGAGCTAACTCACTTATTTGAGCCAAGTGTATGGTAATACTATATTTCTAAACATCATAATGTATCTACTATATGCTTGTATTTTATTAACACTCATGTACAGGGCTTTGCTCCAAGAGGGGGCACCTTTTCTTGCGGACTTCTTGGGCTACTTGGGGCCATGGGAAATGGAGATGTTGACCATTCCCTAAAATATTTTGGGAAGATGTGGTATTATTCATGGTGTGCTTCATTAGCAACAACTATCATACACCTTCTCCAAGCATTCAATAAGAATGGGGCAACAAACAATTGGTGGAAAGAACACTTGTTATATCATACTCTATGGAAGTTAGGAACAAAACTACACTAACTGTTGCATATGAGGGATCATTTTCCTTCTCCTTTATTACATATGGTAGCTAGCATGACTTTAATTATGATTCCCTAGGTTGAAGATGTTCTTATTTTTGTTGGGAACATGATTAGAGGAGAGACACATTGGTTGGATGTGTCCTTTGGGGAAGACATTTCCCACACTTTTTGCACTACATGTTTCAAGGGGAACATGGAAGATGATATGGCCACTATAGTAGATCACTTGTTTCTTTATGAGGTGGACCATATGATTTTTTGGAGCACTTGGGACATGCCTCTCATAAGCATTTGGGAGGAGCTTTTCTATGAATTACCAAGTTGGGAGGTGATTCATTTCATTTGGATGATAGCATGGAGATGGGAGCCTTTCATTTGTACTAAGGTTCCCCATGATTGTCATCACTCCTATCTTGAGGAGGCCATTGATTAGTAAGAAGGTTTCCACATAGACCTTCCATTTTTTCATGAGAGCCATTTGGTTTATTCACCAAAGGCCAACTTGCACACTTGGGAGGAATCATTGGGAGATAGAATTATTGCAGAATATCTGAAGCAATGGTGGAGACTGTTGGAGGAGGAGGCCACAATAGGATGAGGGGATATCTTACATAACCCTTGCAGTTGCTTGAGGACAAGAAACCTTTGGGAGGGGAAGACTACAATATTCCTAAATTAGCATGCAGCTAATAGGAATATTAATTTTTCTTTTAAAATCTAGTAAGATGAATAAATGGGCAAGGAGGCTCATAAGTTACTTAAGTAGGCACAAAATCCCTCATAATGTGAAAAGGGATCATGTTAATAACTAGATAAAGCATCCTCATGTGTGAACAAGATCTAAAATGTGTGGAAAAATTCAAGTTTGACCAAGTCAACAACATTATTATATGAGGAGTGGATCATAAATAAAGACAGCTCAGTGTGAATGAAGATCAATCTAGCTAGTCTAAATGAAGACACCTTGGGTGTGAAAGGAGACAATGCAAGAAGAATAAGTCGAGGTTGAATAAATCAAACAACACTATAAAACGATGAATGGGACTAATGGAGGCAACATAATTTTTGTGGAGGAGCCTTTGCATGGAAGCAACCTCATAATTGGGTGGGACCCTTGGTGAGGAAGCTCATCAACTATATAATGGAGGCAATGGCAACCATATGGGGCATGATTGAAGATTTTATTTTATATATGGTATGTTTAGACTTCTCTGCATCCTTTGGCTATTTAGATAAGTTTTCTTCACTATTTAGTGTAAGGGTTTTCTCATGCGGGAATTCCCCACTCTTGCTTGGAGATATTTTTTAAGAAATCTTAGGAGAGAATTTTGTGCTATATTTTCCACTACCTAGTGTTAGGCCAAGAATTTACCTTCAACAACAGTCCCTTTTAGAAACTATGTTATTTCTTAAGGTATTTCAGTGGAGGGGTTTAATCCCTTGTTTTGAGAGCTAGCTTCCCAGGGAGAGGATTAGCCTTTTCCCAGAAAAGTTAGACAAAGGAGCTACAACCATTTATTTGCATTATCAGCCATATTTATGCAATGATTCAGCCATATAGCATGATTAATCCATAGATCTGTAGCAAATATTTCATGTATATCATTTTTGTCAAGAAACCCTTGTCGGGTCATCTTGGATCTATGTAAAAGAGACTAGATCTCTATCTTTGTGCTCTATTGATTAATAAATCATCAAATCTGATTTTTCTCTCCATTTTTTGAGTATAACCCTCAATAAAATTCACTGTCTCTTTATGCAATATTTCTGTGTTGCAGTAGTCTTGGGTTTTCAGTGATTTTGCGATGTTTTGAGCATGGGAGGCTTGTTTAACTAGGCTATAATGATTTGTTTCTGATTTCCTTTCATATGTGGTTGATATAATGTCATATCTAATGGATCCATGGGCTGAATTTTTTTTTTAATGATTATATTTCTGAAAAATGTGTTATTCCTACATGTATTGTTGAGTTTTCCCATTTGGGAATATTACACTCCAATGAGTAAAAACCCTCAATAAGAGGTGCTTCTACTATATCAAAAATGCCAGAAGACTACTAGAACATAGTCATAGGAGCACTGCTACAACAAATGAATACAAAAAATATGTAATGGTTGTTATATGCATCAATAGGTAATATACAATGAAGATCAAGGCTATACAACCTCCAACAAGAACCCAAGAGGGTTTTCAGAAAGACACCAATATACAAGATGGGAACTCTAGCCCTAGAGGTCAAGATTCATTGCAAAAATACAGCTAGAAATATGTGGTTGATATCATATGGAAAAGAATATAGCCTCCTCCAATAGAATCTCAAGATAAAAGGCTGATCCCTTTACTGGAAAACCTCCTCCCCAGATGGTGTATTGAAACCACGCCTGCAACTCCTTAAAATAATGCAGTCAAAGATAGAAATTGTGCTATAGGGGAAATGATAGTGTGGCCTGATGCCAAATGCTTCAATAAGGCTCAAGGGCTTTCCTTACTAGCCTCCCAATGGAAGGAAACCTTCCTCCAATGAAATCTAGATCAAAAATCACCCAGATGTATTTTCCACTGATACACCCTGCAACTTCAGCGCATCTCTCAATAGAAATTGTGTTGTAGAATAAGATGGAGCTTGGCCTGATGCCTGAATGTGGAAATATAGTGCAAATACTCTTCTTGAGTGGGCACTAAAATTACCCGAAGGATAGAGGTGGGATTCCCGCTTGGGAACACCCTGTGCTAAACAACACTCCAATCTTAGCTAGAGATTTTAAGAGAGAAACAAGTCTAAATAGACCACAAAATCTAAAATATAAAACATAAAACATAATGATATATGGCTACCATCCTCTTCCTTATATAAGTGGTGAGCTTCCTTGCCCTTGGCCCCACTCATTAAATCCACTATCTCCATCCATGGGATCTCCCTCCAAAACTACGTTGTCCCTAAATAAATGTCCATTCCTCCATAATAGCGTTGTTGATTTGGTCAAAGTTTACCCATTCTACATGCTTCAGCCCCTTTTCACACATAAGGGTGATTTATCAAGTCACTAAATTGACCTCCTTTCACATTAGTAGTGATTTTATTCCTACTTAGGAGATTTATGGGTCTCCATACCCTCTTATCCAGCAATTTAAGAAGCAAAAGCAAAAATTAATTTTCCAACTACCTCATGGCTAATTGGAAATATTACAATCCTTCCCTCCCAAATTTTTCTTGTCCTTAAGCAACTGTAAATATGAGTGTTGTAACTCTTCTCCTCCTTCCTTGGTGACATATCCATGTGATAAGCTCTCTTCATATACCAAGTGTCTCCCAATAAATCCCTCCATGACATGCTCTTCCCAAGTTCTCATGAGATGAAAATGACTCATCCCACAAGGAAGCAAAATACCCAATGTAGCAATCATGGTTTTCCCAATGTTCTCCCTGAAACATGAAGCATAAGAAACATGGAGAATATCTCTCCCAAATGGCATGCTCAATCCTCCAATCCTTCCTCCATTTATTCCCATAATGATAATAAGAACATCATCAATATATGGGATCAAAACCAAGTATACAAAAATTGTTTTATGTGATAATGGAGGTGGATCATAGTACCACATGTGGAACTAGAGCAATATATCTCATGACTACCTTAGATAATGATATGGTAAGTTTCTTCCCCGCCACTTACTTGCTGCCATATTCTTCTCACATTTTTTTAGAAGGTGGGTGATGTTTGGTGCCTTTCGAGTGCACCCAAAATGATATATCATCTCCCTATACCCTCCTCGGGAGTGGCCATGCTCAACACTGTTTATGGCCCAATTTTGACCATGAAGTTTATAAGGAAGAATGATCCCACTTGGATAAATGGCCTACACATGTATGTTAAGGAATGCACATATTCATTACATAAATCATTATGTATACAAACATGAACCTTACCATATGCTTTATTCACACAAATGGAGTGGCCCATAGATAGATCCCCTCTCGTTCCCAAAGAGAAAAGAGGTGGTTGTGATAACTCCATCAAGTATTTATGTATCTCCTCCATCTCCACATGATCCATGAACCTCTTCAAGTACTGATATATCTCCTCTTGAAAGCCTTCCCAAGTATACCCCTCCATGATAGTATGGTATGACCTCATGGAATAAGTGTGGCTGAAGAGAAAATCCTCATGTGCTATTTGTAGTAACTTCTCCTTGAGCTTGTATGCACTAGATAAGAAGATCCTACTCTGATAATATATGACCCCATATTTGACTGGATACCCCTCCTCAAGTAGCTGGTCATCAAGTATCATGCATGTAAAAAGATCCTTGGAATAATCCACCAACAGCTGGGATTTCCAGTATGGATCTATTCTCCATAGTGACAGCGCTGATGATCTATCATATAAAGCATTTGTCATGTTGTTTCCCTCTTCTTTGACATCTCCCGTGTAAAATTCACATACCAGGATGTTGCTTTCCTCCTCTGTTGCTCCTCTTGTAGCTGCACATTCTCAAGTAAAGGTTGAAGCTTTTGGAGGTTATTCTTCCATGGGAAGCTATCACCTATCCAAAACTTCGTGAGCATGGTGAATGTATGCATGAGTGGCCACCATCCTCTACCATGTGTGGAATATTTCTCTCCAAGTGAGAACAAATTTTGAGCCTCCAAAGTCAAGGAATAGTCTCCTTGCACCATGATGGTTCCATCCTCCAACCCTATAGCATCCTCTCTCAATGCACGATGTGGTGTAAGAGTGGGTGATGATCATAGTGGGATAATTTCTCCCTCCTCCTTGAGTCCACCCAAGACTAGCTGCATTATACCATGGCCTCCCAATGTTCCCACTCCTCCTAGATATATGAGGGGTGCAACATGTTGTGAGACATTTCTCACCAAATCCTGATTAGGTGGCCTCCCAGGTGGTCTGCCACTAGATATTAATGTCCCATGGGCAAAATTCAGCTGCATACATGATGGGACTGTTAGGTCCTTGCTTCCATTATGAAAATCCAACTCTGTTACCTATGTGGAAGTTGTCTGATATTGAATACAACCTTGAACCCTCAAGGTCAAGTATTTTGGTACTACTCTTAATGATGCAAGATCCCCTTCAATTGGAGAAAATTCTCCATTCCCACCTTCTGGTGGTGGTGGATAATCTCATGCTATTATAGCATTGTGACCTCCTTCTGGTTCTTCTTCCTCTTCCTCCTCATCATTTGAGAAGACACCTATATAGTGTGCCTTCTGTGCTGCACATCTATTTCTGAGTGCCCATGATTCTTAGCATGTGAAGCAAAGATTCCTTCTCCTCAAATATTTTCGAACATCATCACTAAGAGATACTTTGCTTTGGCTCTCTTTTGAAAAAGGAGCCTTCTCATATTTTCCCTTTGATGGAAAAGTGGGATTTTTCTGAAATGTTGTCGTTGCTTTTGGCAAGGCATCTTGAAAATCTCTAGCCCTTTCAATGGCATCTTCAAGGGTAGTGGGCTTGGTTGATTTAACCAACCCATGTAGAGGTTATGCTAACCCATCGATAAAAATATAGACCCTTCTTGCCACAAATAAATCAGGAACCATAACAGAAAATTTTAGAAATTCAGAAATGTAATTTTCTGGATAACCTGATTGTTTGAGCTTTGCTAGACCCGTGAAAGGTGCCACCAGGTCTCTCCAATCAAACCTCTCCACCAACATGTTAGTGTCTCGTGATTTGGTATATTGGCTAACCAAATGATAGGGTAACATCAGACCAGTCTTTGGAGTCCTAGGACCTAGCCTTCCTAGACTCAAAAAGGGCTCTCTCTATTGTGCAAAGGATGTGAGCTTGTTTTCTTTGGATGACTGATTTTAGGCTAGTTTTTAAGTGTAGGTTTGTTTGTTTGTTTTGGGTTGGGGTAAGATGATTAAGTAGGATAGGTGGAATGAGAGAATATCTAAATCAATAGGGCTATGAGGTCAGATGAAGTCAACGATGTCTAAATGATGAAGCAGAGTGTATTGCAGAGCTGATTTAGCAAGGTTAATGGATCCTTTAGGTGATGTATGAGGTGAAAATTAAGTTTGGTGAAAAGACTAAGAGGACTTATACATCTATAATTTGAAGTAATAACTCACGATGTATGGAAAACCATTAATCTCTATGAACAATAATCAAACTGATAAACATACAATATGAACAATCCAGTGGTACATAGAAGCATTAGAACTCCTAACTTTAGAAATCCACCTTCAGCTTTTTGAGAAAACACATAAGATAAACAAACAATTCAATATATGGAGAGGGAACTCCTAAATAACATATATCAAACTGTCGGGAACTCTAAAACAAGTTGATGAGCATGGGCAAAGGGCAAGATCGAAACTAGACCTCTTTGCATTAACCTAATCAATCACTATTCCATAGGAAAACTTCACAATAAGTTTTTGAAAACTTTAAATAAGCAGGGCATGCCATGAATCATATTTATAAGCTAACATACTAATCATTCATGAAACAAATAACACGTTTTAGTGGGCCTAAGGAGCAATCAATAATTCATTCAGATGACTAAAAGAGGAAAACATCAAAACTATATCAAACAGGAGGTTTGAGGTGCTTCCATGATCATATATCAACCTATACTTTTCTGATCTATAGCAAGCAAGTAGACTGAAACAAAATGAGGATAAGAAAAACTAACAAGTTAGAAAAACATCACCATTCACCAAGCTATGGAATCCTGAAAGCAAAGCTTCTCCAACATCAAGCCACACAAGCCATTCATTCACTTCATAAAACCAAATATCTTCTCCAAGCTCATAAACCATGTATTGCTCTATAACACATCAAGTCCCCCCTGTTTACAATGAAACCTCATGGCTTATATAACAGGTAAGGAGGAAGAGAGCTCACTAGAGGATATAGAAGCCTATTGGCCAAAAACAAATGTCCTAACTTGTCCTTGAGGCCTTACAAGGTCCAAGGCACAAAATATCTTCCAAAATATATTTTCCGGACTAAAATAGCAAAAACATTGACTTTTAGGCTTTGACATACATGAGGAAACTTTCCCAATGCACATTTTCTTAGTTACACATAGGAACACAGCATATTGTCTCAAAAACTTGAAAATTTTCCAGGAGCGTAGCACCAAAAAATGTCTTTTTGCAGCAGATTTTTGGAGGTCTTCCCGATGTCAGAAAAGGCTTCGTGATGGTCGGGTGCTCCCTTTGGGCAGTTTTGAGCTTTTTCCTTGCAAAATGATTTCTCCTATTGTAGTGCTCATCCATCTTTCTCTGTAAACCCAAATTTTTGTTGGCTTTCTCTAATTTAGCCTCTAAATGTATATTTTCCCTTTCAAGCCATGATTCTTTGTGATGCTCAATTTCCAAGGCAAAGAGCTCGGTGAGAGGAAATTGTTAGGCTTGGGCTGATTCTTCCTTTTTCTATTTTGCCAAAGCTTTCCTAAGATCCATAGTCCTAGGTCTCCTTCTTTTTTTCCCCTCTTCATCACTACTCTCCTCATAAGCGCCCATGTATTCCTGTAATTGCACTTGCGATCTTTGAGCCTCTCTCTTGTATTTGAGCACCCGGGCTTCATAAATGGCTAGCTAGCCACTCATTTGCTTGTTTTTCATCTATAGGAAATGAATAAGATCTTTTGACCTTTCCAGCTCAATCTCCAAGTCTTTGATTTGTGCATTTAGGTCCTGTAGGAGAGAATTAACAATCCTTGTTTCATTTTCCTCATCACTATCTATGTGAATGAGTTCAAATTCCCTCTCTTCCTCATGATTTATTTCCTCTTCTTCCATTTTTTTCTTGCCTTTGTTCTTTATTGGCTTTTTACCCTTGCTCTTCATTGGTTTGATGATTTTGTCCTTCACTGGTTTTGAGGAGGAGTGCATGGCCCCTTGCCTTTTGGAGGCAATAAACACATGCCTCCTTCCTCTCTGATAAGTGATGATGAAAGGTGCCATAAACTTTGTTTGCAAACTTTGATCATTGACAATCTTAGGATTGTCTGCTCCTTGAAAAATTCTCTCTATGTGTATATCCTCCCTACCTTGCTGCTGGTTGTCCTTTGGATCAACATTTTCAACATCTTTCATGCTTTTGTCACTATCAAGACCTTCAAAACTCCTATGCTCTATTTCTGCAATATCAGAGGCATTTGTGCTTGGTATGTCTTCACTTTCATGAATATCCTCCTCCTCACCCTTTTCGTTACTGTTTTCACTTCCAACTTCATTTTCTGCATCACTGCCTTCATTCTTTGGAAATTTGTAATCATTTCCTTGTTTATTGAAAACAACTTTAAAATCTGTTTGTGGGCTGCCATTGTCATTTTTGTCACTGTCATGGCTTTTTATTGCTTCCTTGCCACTGTCTGCTATAGTTTTTTCAGTGTCATTTCCATCTTCAGAAAACCCACTGACTAGACTCATTAGCTCATCATGGGATTTAGTGGTTAGAACTTTATTTTCTTGCCCACTGTCCTTTTCTTGAGAGGTTGCCTATGTTTCTATGTATTTATAGACTTCTTCATCATTATGAGACCCATTTATTTGGCTCCCTTAACCATCATCTGTATCACTGCTTTCACCTTTGTTTTCTTCTTCATCTACATCCTCATCCCTGCTATTGCTTTGACTGTTTTTCCCTTGGCCATTGCTTCTTTATTCTTGGCCATCTCCCTCTTCTTCATTTTATTCTTCATCTTCTCCCTCACTGTTTTGTTCATGATCATCACTCTCTCCCTCATCTTCATCATTTTCTCCCTTATCTTCATCATCTTGATCATCACTCTTTTCATCTTCTCCCTCATCTTCATCACCCTCTCCCTCACTATTTTGTTCATGATCATCACTTCTTTCTTCAAGGCCCCCATTGTTTTCTTCAAGGCCATCACTGCTTTCTTCATGATCAGATTTCTTAGGGGAAGGAAAACGAGGAGGGTCTGTTTGAGGGAATAATTTATGTGAAGAAGATGAAACAAGGTTAGTGGAGGGTGATGGAGGCGAGTGAGGAGGATTTTGAGATGATGATGACATACTTTGCAGAGGGATGGGATGTGGATTTGTGAAATCATCATGGGTGATAAAAACCTCCCAGGGAATGCCTTGTTGTTCTAGATGGTATGAGACAATTACTTTGATGAGGGAATGGTGAAAGAGGCTTGAAATTTGTTGGGATGGATGCCTTTTTTGCATGATGTAGGACATTTTCTCAATGCTTTTGCAAAGGCAGTAGGGCATGTGCAGTAGCTTGGTTCTGGTGAAATGCATGAGGAGTCTAATATGATAGGAATAGACTCTGGAGAAACTACCTTCATAGGTGAAGTATTTGATGATAATCTTCATGAGGAGGGCATATCTATCTAATAGATGAGAAAAAGGGAAAATGGTTTTACAATCATCTTGACAACTAGGTTTTAAGAATGGATGATAATGGTTTAAGTCAAGATGCTTTTGTTTAAACCACCTTTCTCCTATGCCAGGTATTCTAGTGGCCTTAGAGATGACCCTAGTGGTTAACTCAAAACTTACCCCTGCTAGATGTACTTTATGCCTGTGATGTTTTAAGGCAAATAACTTGGTCAACTGAGGGTGACTTTTGATCTCTTGGACTTTGTTACAGAACTCATAGCACCCTAACTCTTGGAAACAGGAAAGAATAGAAGGGGAGGTTGTCAATTCTGCAGTGCTTATGGGCTCAAACCTATTGGGCATTCCTCCTTTATTCTGTGTTTTCTTGGTCCTGTCTCTTCGTTTAGGTCAACACTCTATTCTTAAGACATGGTGTTTTTCTTCACCCCTGCCTCAAACCTTTAAGGGGAAATGATTTTCTAGAAGATTAATGTGCAAAAAGGGGTCAAAGAGATGTTGAGTTTTCTAGCAAGGTCAAGATACTTAGCAGAGAGTAGGTTAGGTGACATTTTTCAAGTTTTCCCTATGATTTCTTTGACACAAATTTTAAACCTTCTTAGCACCCTTATCTCTTGCAAAATCATGAAGAGGTGATAATAGTGAAAAATACCTCTTTAAAATGAATTCCACAGTAAGAAACATGCTTTGTTGAGATTTCTAGGCAATCTGGGCATCTCTGAATGCTTTTTTGGGCAACACCACATTTTTGTGGCAAGAGCACAACGTTCTCGGCAGGCATGAATGAATTTTTGTTCAACGTTGCACGCCCGTGGCAGGAGCGCAGTGTCCTAGGCGGGTAGGGCCTGTACGCAGTGTCAGGCGGCAGCCAGGCGCAGTGGTAAACATGCAACACTCGGGTGTTAGGTCACCTTGAACGTGGAGTTGGGTGAAGAAGTGGTGGCAGTTGCACAGCAACGGGCAGGTGGCTCAAGCAAACATTTGAAAATAGTGGCAGGAGAAAAACACCTCTGGGTGATCCTGCATAAGCTCGTGCCATGCTTCTACACGCCGGGCAAAACTGCAGGAGCGCAACACAACCCTATAGGCGAGTAGTGGAAAATTGCATTGGAGGAGGCTACTGGCGTGTGGCATCCACTTACAGGAGCACAACACCAAGAAATTTTTGCCCGAGGATGCCTCTGAAAGACAAAAATTTGCACTCTGTCTTTGCAAAAGGTCAAATGAAGGGGGGAAAAGAGTTGTTGCAGTATTAATAACCCTTTTTTTGAAATAATTAACTTTAAAAACCCTCATTCTAAAGTCTCCTTTGCACCTTTTTCTTTTGTTGCCTTCTTTTTGCCAATGCCTCTGACTGCCTTTTCAGTCTTTTAACCAATTTCTTCTTTATCACTTGGGCAATTGGTTAGGCTCATGATGTCTCACACTTGTTGTGAATATCTGCAGAGTGATTAAAACTATATTTTCTTCCATATCCTTTGAAACAAACCTTTGACTATTCCTTTGTAAAAAAAAAAAAAAATTAACTATCAAACTTTATTTTTGTTTCTTTAGTGCAATGGAACACAATGCCCCAATACCTCATTCTTTGACCCTTTTTGGACTTCAAATATCATCTTTTGATTTAGTGGAGTTTGTGTCCTTTTTACCCAATCTTAGAAGGAATTTTAGGAATTCCTTTTTACGCCCTCTGCTATTGATAAAGGAGGTGCTCATTCCCACTTATCATGCCTATTTTCTCATTATCCCAAATTTAAGCTTTTAAGGCTATCTAGTAAGACAAAAAGGTTGTCTTCAGAGTTTTTTTTTTAAAGAAAATATATATTTGAATTCACTTCTAATGCCCAATAAAGTCTGCAATGCTTATTTGGAGGGTTGGAAGAAATATTTAGTCTTTGTAGCCCAAATACTTTTTCACTGTTTGGTCACAATAGTCATATATTTGCATTTTCAACCAAAACACACCTACGACTTTCTTCATGAGTGTGATTGTCTCTCTTGATGTTGGTCTTAGTATTTACCTTTACTTTATGGCTCATCTGATAACTTTTTTGGTCTTTTTGCAGGAATGTGGAAAAGGGCAATTGTCCCTATACCAGCTTCATGCTTGAGGCCAAAAATCCCTTCAATGATATCTTTGACTGTTTGAGGAATGTTGCTTATGTGCCACTGAACTTTTGAGATTTGCACAAACCTCTTGAGAAGCAGTACTTCACTACACTTATCATGAGATCATGGTCTCTCGTGTAGACTCCAGCTAGTTGTACCTTTTTATCAACTGTAAATACCTTCATGAGCTCTTTTTAGGTGTCCTTCGCCTCTGTTGTGCTTTAGACTAATCTCCAAGGCATTCCTGCAGAAATGCTTGGATATGACAGTCTATTCCTTTGCATATTTTTTGTTGGATCAAGAGGGTGCCTTTGGAGGTTGCTTAAGTACATATTTAAATAATGATAATCCTCAACTCTGTTTTCTCTTGAATTTACCTTTGAATTCATATGGAAGTAATGGAATGAGAACCATGATAGTGCACTAACCTAAGAAAACCTATTTGACTTATTTGCAAGGTTTTAGAATGGGTTTCTAACTAAAAGTTTAAATTAGGGTTTTGACACTCTACTTATGTGCCACCATCCTAGAAAACTAGGCAATTTTTCTTTGCTTCAAACGATTTTTTAGAAAGGACCTTTGAAAACACCATTGCTTGAGGTACATGGTGAATAGGGGAAAAATTTTGGTTGACTTGGCGAGACAAGGGTTGAGAAAAAGAAGGCTTAGGAAAAATGAGATAGAGGGTTATAGGCAAGGGTCACAAATATAGAGAGAGTGAGGGACACTAGTCCAGGATGGGGTTTTATCTGGATAAATAGATTGGCCATGCTTGAACGGAGAGGGATAGTGAAAATTTTATCTTTGAAGAGATTTCTAGAAGACATAATGATTCTTAAATTTTGATTTCTAGAAATCTAAGACAAAGCATTTAGTCATCTAAAACAAGTGAAAATCACTGATGACTAATAGTGGCTCCACTTAGGGAGGGCAGCTCCTTTTCAGGAGGTGTCCAAAATTTCAGATCTCTAGTTTATGAAGACCAACGCCTCATCCATTGGGTGGTTTCTCTATTTTATTTTGTTGATGCTTTCCCTGAAGTAGTAATTTTGAAAATCCGAAAGCATGATTAGATCAAATTCACCTTTACCTACCCAACCTACTTGCATAACATTTTTTCTTCCTTGGGTGCACTTGAACTGGCAAACCCATTGACATTTTATTTTTAAAATGGAAACAAACTATCTACTTCTACACTTATCTCTTTCGGAAGTTCAGATTGAGCTGTTGAAATCCTTTGATTCTCTACCTATTCTACTCAACTGTCAAGGTTAACCTATTTGAAAATATTTATTCACTAACCTAAAAACATGAAATTGAAAACATGACTAAATCAGGATTAGACAATCTGATTTATCATGGGTTTGTGGCATAAAAACAAGCTGCACACAAATGTTATTTTTGTACAAAATAAGACTAGAAATATCAGGGCTAAGATGCATAGTTTTCTATTCATCCCTATTTTTCTCCTTGGTTCTATTTTGAGCATGTGGAACCAGTATCTTATCTCCTAATCTATTTTCTTCGACAAGTCAAGTTTGAATAATTTGACCAACATTCTTTTCACTAACTTATCAACAATAAATTTAAAACATATTCAGCTATGATTAGGCTAGATAACTGAACAAGACATCATTTTGCACTAGTAGTGGCATTTAGTCTTGCACACTTTCAGTATCACTGTTTTTGTGGGTATGGGGCTGCCCTCTTTTTCTACTTTTCCTATGTTTTTTGTTTTTTTCTCTATTTGACTTTTTCTTCAAACAATGGTATGTACAATGACAAAAAATTTAAAACTAGGAATCTTTGCAGCAGTGATATTTGAGCATCCTATCTTCAAAAGGATCTCCTGATACTCTTTGTCCATAAAGTTTTTGGGAAAAAATGTTATGGTTGTTTTCACTTGCAAACATGGCATAAGGATTTTTCCAAAGATATTTAAACAACTCATGTTCTGCTTGATGCTTCTCTTTATACTCTTGATTCTCATACCTATTTCTGTTACAAATTTTCTTTAGGTAGAACAGTTATTATTTATCATTTTTAAAACAAATAATGATGTCATCAAGGTAAACCATAGTGAAGAAATTTAAAACTAGAAACATAGTTCTTTGGAAGGTGTCTCTGGTGTTCTTTATATCAAGAAGCATCAGTTTAAACTTGAAGCTGCTTCCTGTGAATTTGAAAAAATCTTTGAGCTGATTGTTTTGAAGTGGTATCATCTGATGGTAACCTGAAAAATTATCATGCCATGACATATGGTTAGAAAGTCCTAGCTTTTGTGAAGTATGATATATTTTGGTAAAAAGGTAAGTGTTCTTTAAGGAAGGTTTATTTAGGGGCCTAAAGTCTAGGAACATCCTATGTCCGGTTGTTTTCTTTTTTAGTGACATTAATTGCTCAAGGTTTTTGTGTTCTTTTTCGAAAGGGTGACTTCTTAGAATGATGTTTGTGTCACAGAGTTATGAACTAGTTTCCCGACATATACTAGTGTTTTGAACAATTTTGCATAGTCTTGCATTTGTCAATTTTATGTATAATGATAAGATTTTACACAAATCAATCATTTCAGGCTCCTTAAGTTTACCCATGCTATCCTCCTCTATATCAGCTTCATCAAAAATTTCTTTGGGAATTGTAGCAATATTTGTGAAAATTGGTAATTGTTCTGGAAAGGAAAATTTCTTGGATGATGAAGTATCTAGGTAAGGTAGAAACATCAGACTGTCTTGTTCCAGATTCCCAAAGATTTGTGTTTTGTGGGGGTGTTTCATTTTTTCTGGATGAGCAAAAGGAAGAGGTTGTGTTCTTGTGATTTGTTTTTCTTTTGAGCAACCTGTCCCCTTTTGTAAATTGATTTTTGTTTCTGACATTTCATTTGCAATTTGCAGGAAATCAATTTCAGTTTTATTGTCCTGTGGTGTTTCAGGATCGTGATAGTTTTGACTGTCGAACTCACCATAGAGGAATTGATCTATTTTTTTTAATGTGCCTATATCTTCACAATCTTCATTTACTTGTACATCAAGGTAATTTTCAGTATACAAGATGAATGAGTCCAAATCATAATGAATGGAGTAGATAGGGGTGTTTTGGGTCTATCTAGGCTACTTACCATATACTTCATGTGAGATTCCCGGTATAATCTTCTTGTTTGGTTAAAAATCGGGATGGTAGCATAATACATGTCAAGTTGGAGGTTTCCCAGAATCTTAGCTTCCCAAGATCGGGACAAGAGCTTGCCATATTTGGGGGGAATTTCAGCCACGACTATATCCATGACCAGGCTCTTAGCAGGGATTTGTGCCAGATTGACAGATAAGTCCTTGATCAGTCCTAAGAATTTAACTCTGCTTGAATCAAAGGAATACAGATATTTTTAGGGCCTGGTTATTTCTAGGCCCAATCTTTCCATCACTACCTTTGGCATGAGGTTGTGAGAGGCACTAGAGTCTAGCATGGAATTATGCAGGATTTTTTTGTGTATGTTTAGGCTAACATAGAATGGGGGAATGGTTCCTTCCTGGTATTTTCCATCTACTTCGGGTCTGAACAACAACTCTGGTTTATCATCTGTCAAGTTTAGAGTGTTGGTATCATTTCCTATATTCAAGACTTTACAAACTTGGGAGCAGTACATATCCTGAGCTACCAGTTCAGTGAGAGGGATGGTTATTTTTATTTTAGCGATCTCTCCTTCAAAACTGAAAGGTACTTGAGTTTTAGACATATTTACACTAGTTGTATCAGCCATAATTTCTCCACATTTTAAATTTTCTGATTTTGATTCGAGGCTTTGGTAATTAGATTTTTCTCAAGGCCACTAGCAGAGGTGCTAGGACAGCTTGTGCCAACATTTGATTGGTTGGTTTTATTTGTGTTAGGATCAGCTTTCTTAGCCATGGTATTTTTATTGTCTGTTGTTATTTTAATAATTTTTCTAGGAGTTTTCTTAACAGTAGTGTCTGAGTTGTTTTTACTGGAGTTGTCTTGGTTTTTCTTACTCCTAAGATCATATTGCCTATGGAATTCCATTATGGAATTTTCTAATCCCAATTCATGATCCTTAGAATCTTCATAGCTTGTTTCATCTTGGTTTGAGGAGAAAAAAGCTTGGTCTTCTTCCGTGAGAAAAACCTCACCCTCACTATCAGAGCCTATTAATTTTAGATGATTCTCATCTGGTTGTTCAATATCTCTTTCCCCTTCATCAACATAGTTATCTTGGAAGGGTGGTCTAATTTGTTGATCATTTTCCCTTGGTCTGTTTTGGGGTGGGTCTCTTCTAAAGTTTTGATTTCAGTTTCTGTTTTGGGGATTTGTTTGGTTGTCCCTAGGGGGTGTTCTTTTGTTTCTGCTTACTCTTTACATCATTCTTTCCATGGTCCTAAGAAGGTTGTCCATCTTGGAATCAGATGAAGAGGTGGAGGGCATGGTGTCGTCTTTGCATGTTACCCTCTTTTCTGTTCTTAGCCTAGCTCATTTTTCAATTAAGTTGGCCTCTACACTTATAGCTCCTTTTTGCATGTATTCTAAAGGAAGGGGCTCTCCTTCTCTTAGTCGATAGGCCATTTCGGGGTAAAAACCTCTGGGAATTTAGCGAAGGCTAGGCCTAATGGGGTTTTCATGTTCGATGGTAGCACGTTGTAAACACTATTGAACCTAGTGAAATAGTTTTGGACACTTTCACCCGTGTTTCTTTTGAGGCTGCTATCTTCTGAGAGGATTTGAAGAGGGTTTTTCTTGATTTTCCATTTGCTTATGAAAGTTTGGTAAAGGGAAAGGAGATCATGTATATTTTTGGGAGTTAGGCTTTTGAACCATTTCTTAGCTTCTCCTCCTATGCTTTGGATGAACATTCTCATTTTCATGGTTTCCTCTTCTAATTCCATGTAGTCAAAAGCATCATTCATTCTATCTACATGCTGTTGGGCAGTAGTGGATTCAACCCCAGTGAAGTGTGGGATTCTAGACTGGTAATCATTTGGCAAAGGTACCAAAGGTTGCGATAACACAAGGGGCACATACCATGCTGCCATGGTGGGAGCTAATGGTTGATTTACAAGCGGAGGATTTGTGTTATGAGATGGAGTGTTTTGCACAATGGTTGTGTGAATGGGTGTGGCGGAAGTATTTGGACTAGTAAACTGATTCTGAGTAGACTTGGGGTGGAAAGAGCTGAAGTGATGGAGAAGTTGTAGATCAGGTGGTGTGGAAGGAGAAGCTTCTCTACTAGGACTCTGCTGCAAGTCTATGGGCTCAAGATCGGTATGGTCAATTTTACTATGCGACTTGGTTCTGAAAAGGTTTCTAGTATGGTGCAAGTCAAACTGGGGGTCTTGCAATGCTGTAAGATGTTTAGGCATAGAGCTTGCTCTATGAATGGTCCAATAAGTAGCTAAGTTTCCAGTTTCAGAAATTTGCCACAAAATTCTTTCTGGGTCATCATCTATAGTAGGAGGGTTTGGGTTTGGATGAGATCTGGTATTGCTTCTTCGTGGAGCCAGTTTTCAAATTCAAAATTTAGAGAGGCTGAAAGTTTATGACTGCTTTTGGAAGGCTGACCTCTCCATGCACTATCAAACTCACAGTGTGTGTGACTAAGGTTCTAGATTTCCTAAGGTTGTTTTTAATGCAGTCCTACAGGATTCTATCGATACTTTAGCAATATTTAGAAGGCCTATTGGAGGTTAGTGGAGTCGCCAGGTGGATATTTTAAGTTGTTTTGAAGGTATGTTGTCTATGATCCACCACCAATACTGACAAAAAGCCAATCTAGAAATGTTTTTGGGTTTTTCTAAGTTCCTATATGCAGCCCGAAGATTTGTAAGAGTGTCCTATAGTTGAGTCATCAATTTGCTAGGATGATGAAATAACTAGTTTCTACTCTTAGGCTATCAGTTAAGTTCTTTTATGATTTGACGAAGGCTTCTGAAGTCCTAAGGGATACTTAGTTTGTCACTGACATTAGAGGTTACATCATAATCACCATTGTGTTAGTGAGCGGTGGGATAAATCCACAAGATAGTATTCTTAAGGGCTGTTGAAATGTTTAGGGAATTCCAAGTTTGTTTATTACTCAGTGTCCCACCGTGATCGCCATTATGTTAGTGTCTCGTGATTTGGCAGATTGACTAACCAAATGACAGGGTAACATCAGACCAGTCTTTGGAGTCCTAGGACCTAGCCTTCCTAGACTCAGAGAGGCCTCTCTCTATTGTGTGAAGGATGTGAGCTTGTTTTCTTTGGATGATTTATTTTAGGCTAGTTGTTAAGTGTAGGTTTATTTGTTTGTTTTGGGTTGGGGTAAGATGATTAAGTAAGATAGGTGGAATGAGAGAATATCAAATCAATAGGGCTATGGAGTCAGATGAATTCAAGGGTGTCTAAATGATGAAGCAAAGTGTATTGCAGGTCTGATTTAGCAAGGTTAATGGATCCTTTAGGTGATGTATGAGGTGAACATTAAGTTTTGTGAAAAGACTAATAGGACTTAAACATCTATAATTTGAAGCAATAACTCATGAGGTATGGAAAACCATTAATATATATGAACAATACTCAAACTGATAAACATACAAGATGAACAATCCAGTGGTACATAGAAGCATTAGAACTCCTAACTTTAGAAATCCACCTTCAGATTTTTGAGAAAACACATAAGATAAAAAACAATTCAATATATGGAGAGGGAAATCCTAAACATCATATATCAAACTTTCAGGAACTCTGAAACAAGTTGATGAGCATGGGCAAAGGGAAAGATTGAAACAAGACCTCTTTGCATTAACCTAATCAATCAGTATTCCATAGGAAAGCTTCACAATAATTTTTTGAAAACGTTAAATAAGTCGGGCATGCCATGAATCATATTTATAAGCTAACATAATAATCATTAATGAAACAAAGAACAATTTTTAGTGGTCCTAAGGAGCAATCAAGAATTCCTTAAGATGACTAAAAGAGGAAAACATCAAAACTATAGCAAACAGGAGGTTTGAGGTGCTTCCATGAGCATATCTCAACCTATAATTTTCTGATCTATAGCAAGCAAGCAGACTGAAAAAAAATGAGGACAAGAAAACACTAACAAGTTAGAAAAACATCACCATTCACCAAGCTATGGAATCCTGCAAGCAAAGCTTCTCCAACATCAAGCCACACAAGCCATTCATTCACTTCAAAAAACCAAATATCTTCTCCAAGCTCATAAACCATGTATTTCTCTATAATGCATAAAGTCCCCCCTGTTTATAATGAATCCTCATGGCTTATATAACAAGCAAGGAGAAAGATATCTCACTAGAGCACCTAGAAGCCTATTGGCTAAAAACAAATATCCTAACTTATCCTTGAGGCCTTACAAGGTCCAAGGCACAAAATATCTTCCAAAATATATTTTCCGAACTAAAATAGCAAACGAATTGACTTTTAGGCTTTGACATACATGAGGAAACTTTCCTAACACACATTTTCTCAGTTACACACAGGAACGCAGCATACTGTCTCAAAAACTTGAAATTTTTCCAGGAGCGCAGCACCAAAAAAGGTATTTTTGCAATAGAGTTTTGGAGGCTTTCCCGATGTCAGAAAAGGCTCCGTGATGGCTCGTTAGAAAGCTATGCATGTCTGATTTATAGATATACATTTTTTTCCTTAGTATGACCTATGAAAGTTGACCAAAAAGTAGGATTTGTCAAGGTTTCCAGGAGTGCAGCACCTGATCAGAAAGGAGGGCAGAAAGGTGAAAAAATGAGTGTTTTTGGCCCTTTTGAGGGACCAAAACAACTCCAATTGAGCTGAACTTTGGTGAGCATACTCCTCTCATGATAAGGAATCCAAAATGGTAAGCTTATCCCTCTGAAAGTGCCCTAGAAAAAATTGCAGCACCCAGGGTACTGCGTTACTAGGCTTAAAATTTTACAAAAAACAAAAACTTCTCCAATTTTGCTCAAATTTGGTGAGTGCATCCCTCAAGATTCCTTAGAGACCTGCAGTGAATCTTGAGCCAAAATTCCAAGCCTATCATTATCCTTTCCATCATTTTGCGTCGGACGCTCCCTTTGGGCAGTTTTGATATTTTTCCTTCCAAACTGATTTTTCTTTTTCTAGTGCTCATCCATCTTTCTCTGTAAACCCAAATTTTTGTTGGCCTTCTCTAATTTAGCCTCTAAATGTATATTTTTCCTTTCAAACCATGATTATTTGTTATGCTCAATTTCCAAGGCAAAGAGTTTGGTGAGAGGAAATTGTTAGGCTTGGGCTAATTCTTTCTCTTTCTATTTTGCCAAAGCTTTCCTAAGACCCATAGTCCTAGGTATCCTTCTTGTTTGCCCCTCTTCATCACTGCTCTCCTCATAAGCACCCATGTGCTCCTACAATTTCACTTGCGATCTTTGAGCCTCTCTCTTGTATTTGAACACTTGGGCTTCATAAATGGCTATCTGGCCACTCATTTTCTTGTTTTGCATCTGTAGGAAATGAATAAGATCTTTTGACCTTTCTAGCTCAATCTCCAAGTCTCTGATTTGTGCATTCTAGTCATGTAGGAGAGAATTAACTATCCTTGTTTAATTTTCCTCATCACTATCTATGTGAATGAGTTCAAATTCCCTCTCTTCCTCATGATTTCTTTCCTCTTCTTCCATTGTTTTCTTGACTTTGTCCTTTATTGGCTTTTTACCCTTGTTCTTCATTGGTTTGGTGATTCTGTCCTTCACTAGTTTTGAGGAGGAGTGCATGGCCCCTTGCCTTTTGGGGTTAGCAAACACATGCCTCCTTCCTCTCTGATAAGTGATGGTGAAAGGTGACATAAACTTTGTTTGCAAACTTTGATCATTGACAATCTTAGGACTGTCTCCTCCTTGAAAAATGCTTTGTGTGTGTATATCCTCCCTACCTTGCTGTTGGTTTTCCTTTGGATCAATATTTTCAACATCTTTCATGCTTTTGTCACTATCAATACCTTCAAAAATGCTATGCTCTGTTTCTGAAATATTAGAGGCATATATGCTTGGCATGTCTTCACTTTCATGAATATCCTCCTCCTCGCCCTTTTCATTACTGTTTTCACTGCCAACTTCATTTTCTGCATCACTGCCTTCATTCTTTGGAATTTTGTAATCATTTCCTTGTTTATTGAAAAAAACTTTAAAATCTGTTTGTGGGTTTCCCTTGTCATTTTTGTCACTGTCATGGCTTTCTATTGCTTCCTAGCCACTGCCTGTTGTAGTGTTTTCAGTGTCATTTCCATCTTCACACGACCCACTAACTGGACTTGTTAGCTCATCATCGGATTTAGTGATCAGAACTTTGTTTTCTTGCCCACTGTCCTTTTCTTGAGAGGCTACCTCTGTTTCTGTGTATTTAGATCCTTCTTCTTCATTATGAGACCCATTTCTTTAGCTCCCTTGACATCATATGTATCACTGCTTTCACCTTTGTTTTCTTCTTCATCTACATCCTCATCCCTGCTACTGCTTTGACTATTTTTCTCTTGGCGATTGCTGCTTTCTTCTTGGCCATCTCCCTCTTCTTCATTTTCTTCTTCATCTTCTCCCTCACTGTTGTGTTCATGATCATCACTCTCTCCCTCATCTTCATCATTTTCTCCCTTATCTTCATCATCTTGATCATCACTCTTTTCATCTTCTCCCTCATCTTCATCACCCTCTCACTCAATGTGTTGTTCATGATCATCACTGCTTTCTTTAAGGCCCCCACTGTTTTCTTCAAGGCCATCACTGCTTTCTTCATGATCAAATTTCTTAGGGGAAGGCAAATGAGGAGGGTCTGTTTGAGGGAATAATTTATGTGAAGAAGATGAACCAAGGTTAGTGGAGGGTGATGGAGGTGAGTGAGGATGATTTTGAGATGATGATGGAATACTTTGCAGAGGGATGGGCTGTGGAGTTGTGAAATCGTCATGGACGATAAAAACCTCCTAGGGAATGCCTTGTTGTTCTAGATAGTATGAGACAATTACTTTGATGAGGGAATGGTGAAAGAGGCTTGACATTTGTTGGGATGGAGGCCTTTTTTGCATGATGGAGGACATTTTCTCAATTATTTTTCTAAGGTAGTAGGGCATGTGCAGTAGCTTGGTTCTGGTGAAATTCATGAGGAGTCTAATATGATAGGAATAGACTCTGGAGAACCTACCTTCACAGGTGAAGTATTTTATGATAATCTTCATGAGGAGGGCATATCTGTCCAATAGATGAGAAAAAGGGAAAATGGTTTTACAATCAGCTTGACAACTAGGTTTTAAGAATGGATGATAATAGCTTAAGTCAAGATGCTTCTGTTTACACCACCTTTCTCCTATGCCAGGTATTCCAGTGGCCTCAGAGATGGCCCTAGTGGTTAACTCAAATCTTACCCTGGCTAGATGTACTTTATGCCTGTGAAGCTTTAAGGCAAATGACTTGGTGAACTGAGGGTGACTTTTGATCTCTTGCACTTTGTTACAGAACTCATAGCACCCTAACTCTTGGAAACAGAAAAGAATAGAAGGGGAGGTTGTCAGTTCTGCAGTGCTTATGGGTTCAAACCTATTAGGCATTCCTCCTTTCTTCTATTATTTTCTTGGACTTGTCTCTTCATTTAGGTCAACATTCTCTTCTTGAGACATGGTGTTTTTCTTCACCCCTGCCTCAAACCTTTAAGGAGAAATGATTTGCTAGAAAATTAATGTGGAAAAAGGTGTCAAAGAGATGCTGAGTTTTCTAGCAAGGTCAAGATACTTAGCAGAGAGTAGGTTAAGTGACTTTTTTCAAGTTTTCCCTATGCTTTCTTTGACACAAATGTTCAACCTTTTTGGCACCCTTATCTCTTGCAAAATCATGAAGAGGTGATAATAGTGAAAAATACCTCTTTAAAATGACTTCCACAACAAGAAACAGGCTTTGATGAGCTTTCTGGGAAATCTAGGCACCCCTAAATGATTTTTTGGGAAATGTTGCGCTTTTGTGCCAGGAGCACAGCATCCTGGGCAGGCATGAAAGAAGTTTCGTTCAACACAGCATGCCCGTGGTAGGAGCGCAGCGTCCTGTGCTGGCAGGGCCTACACGCAATGTTGGGCAGCAGCTGGGCATGGTGGTAAACGTGCAGCACTCGAGTGTCGGGTCACCCTAAACGTGGATTTGGGTGAAGAAGTGATGGTAGGAGCGCAGCAACGAGCGGGTGGCTTGGGCAAATGTTTGAAAACAGTGATAGGAGCGCCGCACCTCCGAGTGATCTTGCATGTGCTCGGGCCCTCCTTTTGCACACCGGGAAAAATTGTAGGAGCACAGCGCAATCCTACAGGTGCGTATCGCGTAGTGGAAAATTGCGCTGGAGGAGGCTACAAGCGCGCAACGTCCACTTATAGGAGCACAGCACCAAGAAATTTTTGCCCAAGGATGCCTGCAGAAGCTGTAAATTTGCACTTTGTCTTTGCAAAAGGTGAAATGAAGGGGGGAAAAGAGCTATTCTAGTATTAATAACCCTTTTTTTGAAATAATTAACTTTAAAAACCCTTATTCTAAAGTCCCCTTTGCACCTTTTTCTTTTGCTGCTTTCTTTTTGCCAATGCCTCTGACTGCCTTTTTAGTCTTTTAACCACTGTCTTCTTTAGCACTTGGGAAAATTGTTAGGCTCATGATGGCTCACGCTTGTTGTGAATATCTGCAGAGTGATTAAAACTATATTTTCTTCCATATCCTTTGAAACAAACCTTTGACTGTTCCTTTGTAAAAAAAAAAAAAATTTACTATCAAACTTGATTTTTGTTTCTTCAGTGCAATGGCACACAATGCCCCAATACCTTATTCTTTGACCCTTTTTGGACTTCAGATCTCATATTTTGATTTAGTGGATTTTGTGTCCTTTTTACCCAATCTTAGAAGACAGTTTAGGAATTCCTTTTTACACCCTCTGCTATTGATGAAGGAGGTGCTCATTTCCACTTATCATGCCTCTTTGCTCATTATCCCAATTTTGAGCTTTTAGGGATATCCAGTAAGACAAACAAGGCTGTCTTCAGAGTTTTTTTTTAAAGGAAATATATATTTGAATTTAGTTCTAATGCCTAATAAAGTTTGCAATGCTTATTTGGAGGGTTGGAGGAAGTCTTTAGCCTTTGTAGCCCAAATATGTTTTCATTGTTTGGTGACAATAGTCATATATTTTCATTTTCAACCAAAAGACACCTACTGCTTTCTTCATGAGTTTGATTGTCTTTCTTGATGTTGGTCTTAGTCTTTACCTTTACTTTATGGCTCATCTGATAAATTTTTTGGTCTTTTTGCAAGAATGTGGCAAAGGGCAGTTGTCCCTATACCAGCTTCATGCTTGAGGCAAAAAATCCCTTTAATGATCTCTTTGATTGTTTGAGGAATGTTGCTTATGTGCCACTGACCTTTTTAGATTTGCACAAACCTCTTGATAAGCAGTACTTCACTACACTTGTCATGATATCATGGTCCCTCCAGTAGATTCCAGCTGGTTGTACCTTTTTATCAATTGTAAATACCTTCATGATCTCTTTTTAGGTGTTCTTCTTTTCCTCTGTTCTACTTTAGACTACTCTCCAAGGCATTCCTATAGAAATTCTTGGATATGATAGCCTATTCCTTTGAAGATTTGCTGTTGGATCAAGAGGCTGCCTTTGGAGGTTGCTTAAGTACATCTTTAAATAATGATAAACCTCAACTTTGTTTTCTCTTGAATTTACCTTTGAATTCCTATGGAAGTAATGGAATGAGAACCATGATAGTGCATTGACCTAAGAAAACCTATTTTACTTATTTGCAAGGTTTTAGAATGGGTTTCTGACTGAAAGTTTGAATCAGGGTTTTGAATGAAGATATAGGGTTTTGAAACTCTACTTATGCACCACCATCCTAGACAACTAGACAATTTTTCTTTTCTACAAAGGGTTTTTTAGAAAGGTCCTTTGAAAACACCATTGCTTGAGGTACATGGTGAATAGGGGAAAATGTTTGGTTGACTCGGTGAGACAAGGGGTGAGAAATAGAAGCCTTAGGTAAAATGAGACAGAGGGTTATAGGCAAGGGTGAAAAATATAGAGAGAGTGAGGGACACTAGTCCAAGATGGGGTTTTATCTGGATAAATAGATTGGCCATGCTTGAACAGAGAGGAGGGATAGTGGAAATTTTCTCTTTGAGGATATTTCTAGAAGACATAACGATTCTTGAATTTTGATTTCTAGAAATTGGAGACAAAGCATTTAGTCATCTAAAAGAGGTGAAAATTACTGATGACTAACACAACCTCCTTGTTAACTCTGAATATGCAGTCACATTGGCATGACCCAATATAGACATCCCATGAAACCACCAATCATGTGCTTCACCCTAAAGATGCAGCACTGCTATTTTGATGGCTTCCATCTCCGGTACTTGGTTTAGCTAGAAGTAGTTGCCTAGCTTCTCTACCCATGATTTGGCAGTGCATTTAGATGACCCATCACATTTTGGTAAGAAAAATCTTCCAATAGTTCAGTGTAGATCATGATTATGTCTGAATCCTCCACCTTTATAGTGATGTTGGGGTTTCCTATTGTCCTTGATCTCAAAAAATTCTTGAAAACTCAAATTATCCTTGAATATATGAGAATGAGACTCATACTCCATGAAATAGTCTTCAAGAGTTTCTTATTCTTGAAACCCTCTATTTCCCACTACTAAAAATGTAGGCATTGTAGAGCATTGGGAAGCTTTCTACTTCACTGGTTGATCACTCAAGTGATGAGAAATTTCAGAGCCCTCACCATGTAGAAACCCTTTAGAGGATTCCTTATGTCTATCCATCCTCATCTCCTTTATTTCTCTTCCCTTGTGTTAGGTCCCTATATTACTAGCATGGTCCCTTATTGTTGTTAGTGTAACCCCAATATTGTTATTATTGTGCCCTTACATTATTATTCTTTGGTCGACTAGGATTATATTGTGATCCCATGGACTCCTATATATAGAAGTAGGTTTTTTCATTTGTATCATCCAAGAATTGTTCATTTATGTAATGTCTTGGAGGATTCCCCCTCGAAGTGGCTGATTTATAAGGCAATGGTCTCTATTTTCTTTTATTTTTGGAGTTGGTTTCATAAAATTTGGTATCAGAGCTTTGGATTATAGGGTTTCGTTGCTCCAAACAAGTCATCGTGGAATTTTCTCTATTAAATTTTTTATACGAAGTTTAAGAAGCTGAAATTTTTACAAAACGAATCCGAAATCCTGAGGAACGTCGTGTAAAAATTTCAGATCTTGGTTTGCAATATTTTTGGAGGATATGATATGTGGAAGTTAAGGCTTTTTCAAGCTCCCCAATTTCACCTCAAACAAGTCATCATGGCATGTGCGCTATAACTTTCTTTCTACAAGGCTTCAGAAGCTAAAAGTTTTACAGAGAGAAACCAACGTCTAGAGAAACCTCCTGTAAAAATTTCAGATCTTGGTTCACAATATTTGTGGAGATATTATGTGTGGAAGTTAGGGTTTTTCAGGCTCCCGAATTTCATCTCAAACATGTGACCGTGGGAAAATCATCATAACTCTCTCTCTGAGCATCGGATTGGAATTCTATAAAAAGTGGTCGCAATTACTCGAACTGTGGTTTCCTTTATATAAATTTTAGAGCCGAAGGATGAAATAGTGACACATGGCACGCTGTACAAGTTCTCTCTACTGAACGAGTCCATAATTATGTCATTATGGAAGATTGGGCATAGCTTTGTCTTGAAGAATCCAAATCAGGTCAGACTTGTGGCATTTGAAAGAAGATTCAAAGGGATACTATAGGACCTAATTTCAAGATTGAGGATCCTCAATTACAGAGATAATTCAATTTCATTATCTATCTCCTTAAAAGCAAGAAAAAGGTGTGTATTTTTTTTTGAATTGCATAAGTCTTGTTTGAAAAATCAATTTGAAATGATTCCAAGGGAATATTGTAGAATAGATATCAGTATTGGGTTCTAAAATGCCTCCTAAAAATAATATAACACCCGTTAAGCCTTTAGAATGCTCTACTATCACTCATGAAGATGAAGAACTGCAACATGACATATCAAAATTACAAGAGCAAGTGCACCAAATGTCGCACTCGCAAAGAGGAAAAAAAATGAAATGGAAGTTTTGAAGAAAGGCATGGAAGCTAAGATGGATGGCATGGAAGCTAAGATGGATGACATGGAAGAAGAAATGAAAGACAACATGGAAAACATGAATATTTATCTAAATAATACATAGAAGGTTTGACAAAGTTGATACAAGAAATTTTTACTAATGGAGAAAAGATAGTAGAGGAAACTCATGATGAGAAAAAAATAAATGTTAATCGTGATTTTATAAAATCTAATGTTGGATGGAAGAACCACCATATTCCAAAGATGGATATGAGGAATTTTGATGCCAAGGATCCCGTAACATGGATACTACAGATGGAGCAATATTTTGATCTTAATAATATGCAAAACATACAAAAGGTACACATTGCAACTTACATTTATAACAAAATACATTCATATGGTATCAATGGCTTTTCTCGCATAAAAAATTGTCACTTGGTCAATTTTTATGGAGGAAATGATAGCACATTATGAGGATACAAAGAGAAACACCTTTTGTAGCCAATTGATAAATCTCAAACAAAAGGGTTCAGTGGGAGAGCACATTGAGGACTTCCAAAAATTGAATATAAGGGTAACTGATATTCCAGAGGAACACAGGATTGATGTCTTCATAGGGACTTTAAAGGATAGCATCCAACATGAAGTTTGCATTTTGGAACCTGATTCATTAGAGCAGGCATTAAGTTTGGAAAGAAAAATTCAATGTAAAATTATGGAAACAAGGAAGCCTACCACTCACATCTATAAACATGGAAGTGTTGCTACTCCTAGACTTCCAAAAACTATAACATTAACACCACAAAAATTGGAATAAAAAAGAGAAAAATGGCTTTGCTACACTTGTGATATCAAGTACACTAAAGGTCATAAGTGTGCTTAGAAGAAATTATTTTACATAGATTGTGAAGAGGAGGAAGAAAATGAACAAGAAACTTCAAAAGAAGAGGATATACACCAGGAACCAACTCTCGAAGAAGAAGAAATCAGTCTCACCATATCATGTAATGCATTGGCAGGTATTACCACTGCTCAAACTCTCAAGGTAGAAGGACATATCAAGAAGAAAAAGGTAATAGTGTTGATTGATTTGGGTAGTACCAATAATTTTATTTATTGTAAGGTAGCCAAGGAATTGAGTTGTTTATATAACCAGCACCAGAATGTCAAGTGATGGTTGCAAATGGAGGAACTAAAATTTCTCTAGAAGATGTTATAATATCAAGCTAACCATGGGGGAATATGTATTTAATAGTCCAATTATTTCCATTCCAATGGGAGGTGTTCATGTTGTACTAGGAGTACAATGGTTACAAAATTTGGGGACGATATCTTTTAATTTTCAAGAACTTTTCTTCAAATTTTTTTAAGAAGGAAAGGAAGTTGAATTACGGGGTATCGCAGCAAAGCCGGGAAAGATAATAAGCTCTAATGTCATCACAAATATTCCGAATAAAGAACAATGAGGCGTAATTTCACAATTATGCTCACGTGAAGTTCTAACATCAAAACCATCTATTTCTCCAGATCTCCAAAAAGTATTGGACAATCATTCCAAGGTGTTTGAAACTCCCTAAGGACTCCCACCTATTCGTGATCATGATCATGCTATTCATTTGATTCCAATAAGTGTTCCTCCAAACATCAGGCCTTACAGATATCCTTATGTCCAAAAGAGTGAAATTGAACATATGATTGCAGAAATGTTAGAGGCTAGTATAATTCAACCTAGTCAAAGTTATTCTCTGCTCCAATCGTATTGGTGCACAAGAAGGAGGGATCATGGCACATGTGTCTGGATTATAGGGAGCTCAATAAGCTCACTATGAAAGATAAATTTCCCATTCTTGTGATTGATGAATTATTGGATGAATTGCATGGAGAAATTTATTTTACCATGTTGGGTCTTAATTCAGGATATCATCAAATTAGAATGAAGATGGAAGATATTATGAAAACAACATTTTGAACTCATGAGGGTCATTATGAATTTTTTTTCATGCCTTTTGGCCTTACTAATGCACCTTTTACATTTCAAGGGTTAATGAATTCCATTTTCAAATCATTCCTTAGAAAATTTGTGCTAGTATTTTTTGATGATATACTAATCTACAACAGGTCTTGGAAGGATCATGTTCAACATGTTGATAGGGTGCTCAAACTATTGGAGGAGAAACGATTATATCCAAACATCCAAATGTTTATTTGGAGTACAAGAGGTATAATATCTGGGTCATATTGTATCTCACGAGGGTGTTAAGGTAGACCCTAACAAAATTAAAGCCTTTAAGGAATGGAAAGTCCCCACAACCATAAAGAAGTTGCGAGGATTTCTTGGGTTAACAAGGTATTATCACAAGTTTGTTAAGAATTATGGGTGAATAGAAGCACCTATAACAACATTATTGAAGAAGCATGCATTTTCATGGACTCCTAAAGCAACTAAGGCCTTTGAACGTATTAAAGAGGAAATGTGCCTAGCACTAGTATTAGCTACACCAAACTTCACAAAAACCTTTATTGTGGAATGTGATGCCTCAAGAAATGGAAATGGTGATGTTTTAATGCAAGAAGGAATACCCATTGCTTTTGAAAATCATCCAATAAAAGGAAATTATTTACATAAAGCTACTTATGAGAAGGAAATTTCAGCAATACTACATGCACTAAAGAAATGGCGACCTTACCTAATGGGAAGACACTTCAAGGTAAAAACGTATCATGATAGTCTTAAACACTTTTTGGAACAAAGACTATCTTTAGAATAGTAACAAAAATGGGTCACAAAGATGTTGGGTTATGACTTTGAAATCATCTAAAAAAAAGGGAAGCTAAATGTTGTCGTGGATGCACTCTTAAGAAAGGATAAGGAGGTGGTAGAATTTCTTTGTGCCATTTCTATTATCCAACAAGATTGGATAACTAGAGCAAGGCATGAATGGAAGAACGATGAAGAAGTATGGACACTCATTCAAAATTTGCTGCAAGATCCTAGTACATCTGATACATTTAGTTGGAAAAATGATTCCTTATGGTACAAATATCGCTTATATATTTGTAAGAATTCCAAACTAAAACAAAAGATTCTTTTGGAATTGCACACTTCTCCTTTAGGAGGACACTCAGGATTTTTAAAAACTTACCACAGGGTGAAGAAAGAATTTTTTGGATGGCCTCGAATATGATATTCAAAAGTTTGTGGCAAAATGTTTGGTTTTCCAACAAAATATAGTTGAGACAATTAAGACTCCGGGTCTTCTACAACCTTTATCCATTCCAAGTCAACGTCGGAAGGAGATTTCAATGGATTTTATCACAGGTTTACCTAAGTCCAAAGGAAAGAGTGTCATCATGGAGGTAGTTGATAGACTTACCAAGTATGCACACTTTTGTTAATTATCTCATCCATTTAAAGCAAGTACAGTTGCTACTGCATTTATGGAAATAATTCAAAACCTACATGGAAACCCAAAGATTATTGTATGTGACATAGATCCCATTTTTACTGGAAATTTTTGCACAGAATTATTTTCTTGTTTGGTTACTCAAATAGATCATAGCTCATCTTATCATCCACAATCGTATGGTCAAACTGAGATAGTGAATAAATGTTTGGAAGGATATCTTCGTTGTATTGTATCTGATAAGCAAACACAATGGTCAAGTGGTTACCTCTCGTTGAATGGTGGTGTACACTTCCTTCCATACTACAACAAAAATGACCCCATTTATGGCACTTTATGGATATCATCCACCATCCATCACATCATATTTAAGAGAAAATCCTAAGGTTCAAGTAGTGGAGGATCACATCGAGCATCAACAAGAATTTCTCTAACTCTTAAAGGATAACCTAAATTTGGAACAAAATCAAATGAAACAAAAAGCAGACCAACATCACAGCAGGAGAAATTTTGATGTAGGAGACTGGGAATTTTTACGGCTACAACCATACAAACAAATGTCCCTCAAGAAATCTGAGAAAGATAATAAATTATCGCCAAAGTAATATTGTCCTTACAAGTTTTTGCTAAATATTGGTACTAGGAATACTAATTGGAGTTTCTTGATTCTTCGTGAGTGCATCCAATTTTCCATGTTTCATGCTTAAATAAGGTTATAGGTGACAAAATTCCAGTTCAAAAAATAATGCCAGAACTTGATGAGGAAGGAAAGATCATATTAGAACCTGAATCAGTCAAGGAAACAAGAACTCGACAGCTATGAAATCGATCAATTTTAGAGTATCTCATCAAGTGGAAGAACTTACCCACTAAAGATTCTACGTGGAAGGATAAGAATTTTATACGGAAGCATTCGGAGCTACTCAAGCATTGAGGACAACACTTTTTTGAAGGAGATGAGCATGTTATATCCCTATATTACTAGTATAGTCCCTCATTGTTGTTAGTGTAACCCCCTTATTGTTATTGTTGTACCCCTATAACCCTAATATTGTTATTATTGTGCCATTACATTATTATTGTTAGGTCAACTAGGATTATATTGTGATCCCATGGACTCCTATATATAGAAGTAGGTTTTGTCATTTGTATCATCCAAGAATTGTTCATTTATGTAATTTATTAGAGGTTCCCCCCTCGAAGTGGCTGATTTCTAAGGTGTTGATCTCTATTTTCTTCTATTTTTGGAGTTGGTTTCGTAACACAATGTCTTTCATAGTTCGAAGAAGAAGCTTAGGGAACTCCTTCTCCTCATCTTCTCCTGATAAAGGGGTTTTACCCTTGTCTTATTTATCATCTCTATAATAATACTTCCAGTTTCTTTTGAGATACATGTTCTCTCTATCTGTGAGAGGATCTCCTTCTTATGATGACATATTGGCTTAAGATGCACAAGATGAGCCAATATTATGCTCTGATACCATTGTAATATTCCCAAATGGGAAAAACAAGAATATAGTGCATAAACATGGAAATAACAGTGAGGATAAATGCATGAATATGAGAGACCAATATGGAGCTTCTTTATTAGTCATAGCAACAGAAAATAATACAATATAGTGAGGCACAAATAATACAACACAAGCCCACAAGCCTCCAATGAGTAAAAACCCTCAAGAAGAGGTGTTTTTACTTTATCAAAAATGCCAGAAGACTGCTACCGCGCAATCATAGGAGCACTACTACAGCAAATTAATATACAAAAGATGTAATGGTGGTTATATGTCTCAATAGATAATCTACAATGAAGATAAAGGCTCTATACAACCTCCAACAAGAACCCAAGAGGGTTTTCAGAAATACACCAATATACAAGATGGGAACCCAAGCCCTAGGGCTGAAGATTCACTACAACAATACAGTTGGAAAGATGTGGCTGATCTGATATGGAAAATAATATAGCCTCCTCTAATAGACTCTCTAGATAAAAGGTTGATCCCTTTACTAGAAAAACTCCCCCCCCAAATGGCGTACTGAAACCACCCCTGCAACTCCTCCCTAAAATAACGCAGTCCAAGATAGAAAATGTGTTGTAGGGGAAAATGATAGTGTGGCCTGATGCCAAATGCCGCAATAAGGCTCAAGGGCCTTCCTTGCTAGCCTCCCAATGGAAGGAAACCTTCCTCCAATGAAATCTAGATCAGAAATCACCTAGATGTATTTTCCATTGCTACACCCTATAACTTCAACACATCTCTCAACAAAAACTGTGTTGTATAATAAGATGGATCTTGGCATGATGCCTGAATGTGGGAATATAGTGCATATACTCTTCCTGAGTGGGCACTAGAAATCCCCCAAGGATAGAGGTGGGATTCTCGCTCGGGAACACTCTGTGCTAAATAGCACTGCAATCTTGCCTAAACAACTGAAGAGAGAAACACTTCTAAACAGAGCATAAAATCTAAAATATCAAACATAAAACATAATGATCTATGGCTTCCATCCTCTTCCTTATATAAGTGGTGAGCTTCCTCACCCTTGGCCCCACTCATTAAATCCACTGTCTCCATGCATGAGATCTCCCTCCAAAAATACGTTGTCCCTCAATGAATGTCTACTCCTTCATAACAATGCTATTGATTTGGTCAAAGTTGACCCAGTCTACATGCTCCAGCCCAATTTCACACATAAGGGTGCTTTATAAGGCCACTAAAGTGACATCCTTTCACATTATCAATGATTTTATTCCTACTAAGGATATTTATGGGTCTCCATACCCTCTTATTCAACAAATTAAGAAGCAAAAGCAAAAATTAATATTCCATCTAGCTCATGGATAATTGGGAATATTATAGAGATAAGGACCAATTAGGCAGTTCATCCAACTATGTTATATATAAGGTTAGGATTTCCTGTCTTCTATATGAACATGATCTCAAGACTTACATCAGTTCAGTGTTAGTTATAACCATGGACCCAGATCAATATAAGACCTACAAGAAGGATATGGCAAAATCGAAGCATTTAATCCTCAACGGAGTGAGAGATCATGTTGTATGTCACATTGATGGAAAACAGACTACCAAAGAGATGTGGGATGCCTTGGAGATGTTGTATCGAGGATATTACGAGAAGCAAAAGATGTTCTTGTAGGATAATATGTGATCTATGAGGATGTAGAAGCGAGAATGAATTGATTCATTCCTTGCAAAGCTTCAGGAAACTAGAAATAAATTGACATCTGTAGGATCATCACCTCAAGGAAACGAGATGGTAAGATTGGCCTTGAATTCATTCTCAAAATAATGGAAAGCCTTTTTCTAGAGCATCCTGGGCAAAGAAAGTTTTCCTGATTGGGAATTGATGTGGGCCACTCTTCAACAGGAATAGATGAGGCGATACATGATCAAGTGAAAACTTGATGGCAACAACAGTAGTGGGATGAAGCCCAAGGAGGAGGAAGAGAATGCAACACTTGCATCTAAGGGGTAGTAGGAGCAACGAAAGTGAAAAAAGGATGTCTCGAAGGTCAAGTGTTTCAAGTGTGGTGAGATGGGTCACTACACTATGTGGTTTCCTCTCAAGAAGAAGGACAAGGATGAGAAACATGATCCATAGGTTGCAACTGCTAGAATTGAGGAGGAGAATTTTGCCATGATTTCCCACATATCTCTAGGGGAGAATTGGGGTGATGTAGAAATGTACTTTGAAAGAGCTATAGTTGCGCAATATCCTTGAGGAGTCCACCTCTTGGATCAGTACCTTGCTATGGGAGCCCATATAAGAAGTAGTAGGATGGATGAGTGTTAGCTGGTGTAGAGGAGAACCATAGTGATAGTGCAATGGCTAGAGAGCACCAAAAATGGAGTAGTACAAAAAAACGTTGGTAGTAGTGCAGTGTCAACAATAATGCAAAAGCTTTACGGGGTCAACGCAGATACTAGCATAATTCATATCTTCAGTATCAAATGCATCATATTGAACACTTAGTTCAAAATTTTGGATGTTTTTTTTGCTATAACAACAACAGAGTTGCAGTGCAGATGAAGTTGGAAAAAGTATGTGGAGTTAATAGTAACATAGATGCAGAAGCACAGTAGTTGGTGGGCAACAGTCAGAGATCAGCAACACAAAGGGAGATGTTACAAAGTCAATGTGGTGTTTTAGCTGGATGCATTACTAGAGTACATTCCTCGCTAAGAGGGAGTGTTGATTTCTAGTAGAATTGGATGTGCTCTAAGTCTAAAATTATGTAGGGAGGCTTAGACACATGTATTACAAAATACCCAGAAAGCGTTATGGGAAATTCCACTAGGATGGGGTTTTATTAAAATAATTAATTATTTTTAATGGGAGCCTAAGTATAAACTTAGTGAATTAAAATAAATAAAGTATTTTAATAGAAATAAGTGTGAATGTTCTAGAAAAATATGAAGAGAAAGTCAAGTTAATATTAGCCCTTGATTATGTTTTAATTTGGGCCTTTGATTTCTCAACGAGAAGGTTTTAAGACAAGGCTTGATGGGAATTTGGAAAGCACATGGAAAGAGAGTCTAGAGATTGATTTCTTAAGTAAGAAGCACAGAGTAGCTGGAGAGATCATCTAGTTCATTCTTGCAGTGAGGGACAGGGATATTTCCAATTGGAGATTTTTCCTGAGCCGAGATTATATCGCAGAGAAGGAAAATAAGAGGGCGCAGAAGAGGCAATGTAAGCGCTATGCTAGATAGCGTCGAGCTACATAGAGGAATTACTGAGCCTCTGAAGAGACCCGCAATTTTTCTAAGGATCAGTCAAATACAGTTCTAGATATCCGAGGTGTGAGATCGGAGGGCTAGAATATCATCGTCCAGCTAGCAAAAATTTCATCCGAAGGGAGTGGGGTAGTCCCTAGCCAGTATGACGTAGATCTACACAGAGGTATCATAGAGGTAGCATGGGGCTTGTCAGTGCAAGGTTGGGTCAATGCCAGATCTCGAGTGTTAATGTGAGGTCATTTTATCACTAGCTCTCTGTCAGTTATTTTCTCTATATTGGATAGCCAGTAAGGCATCTAAGATTGTATTTAGAAATGACTAATTAATAATACAATCCATTAGCTATTGCACCAGTTTTCCACAATTATGTTTATCCGAGGACTTAGTCCAGAAATAACTAAGTTATTTGTGTGTGTGACTTTATCTTTCATGCATTGTATTGATTTCACTGTATTTATTTTTTGAAGGATACAACATATTGATTTTGATATTTTTCCTGATCTGGTGCTAACAAATAAATTTCCTAGAATGGAACAAAACATGTGTGCTTAAGTATATCTTGTCATTTTGAATCTGGCGTAATTTGTTTCATGAAAAACTGACACTGTATGCTATTGTAATCACAATCTGAAGTTTTAGTCAAATAGGAATTTTTTTTGCAAACATGTTAAGTGGGTAGTTGACTGTGCAATCCGTACAGGCGACATCATCCTGACATTAGCATGATGACTATACCTTCTTGGGCTAATCATAACAAGCCATTTGTCACTTTCAGATTGGTCACAATTTGGGAAATTGCTAAAATTTTGTTAATTTTCAAGTGAGGTCGACAGGGGTCAAGCCCGCGACCTTCCTCCAACTGAAATACACTCATATTAATATGTATTATTCGAACTTTATATTTAACATTGAAATGGCGTTGTTTGGGACATATTAATTAAATAATTCAACCATATTATATATGGTTTAAAATAAGGATTTCTAGGCTACATTGGGAAATTTAATGAGCCCACAAATTGCGTAGAAATTTCACCAATTTTTTTTTCCGTTAGAGGAAATTGGGGTGAAAGTGTCGGGCAGTTAGCAAGACTTGGAAATTTTGTGGATCAACTAGTATCAAAACTTGGGAAGCTCATAAATTTCTCAGTTTTTATCCTTTTTAGGAGCACAAAGAGGCTATACATGGATGTTTGATAGCTTTGAAGCTGTTGGAGCAAGTATTCAAGCCATTTGAACACTATAAATGTATTTAATCACCATTTTATGAGCATAATGAAATACGTCCAAGCCATTAGAAGCTGGACCAAGGAGACGTATCCCAAAAGGGGTGAACTCCTTCATCACTTTCTGTGTTGTGGTTATTTTTATGTTGTATTTGTCTACTATTTCTTCTATTTCAAAGTTGATTTCATGCTTTATGTGTTTATTAATTTAATATAGATGCTCACAAAAACTCAATTTGTATACTTTTAATTTACATACCCTCAACCAAATTTACATTAAGATCTCATACAGATCATGTTTGGTATCAGAGCTTTGGTTTTCTTGTTGATGTGAGGATTTAACTATTTGCAAGTGTATTTTATTCTTACAAGTTTTAATCTCAAGAGAGGATATTGAAATCTTGTGGTTGTAAGTCCTCAAGTTAGGTCAAGGACAAGGAGAGCAATTTTTCCACAATTTCCACCACAAATTCTACCTCAAATTGAAATTGAAGCTTCAATGGGTATGTCATATGAAGGAGAGCTTGACAATATGTCAGAGGATAAAAATGCCTCTTGGAAAGCATTATTTGATATGAAAATAATGGTGAAAGTTCTCTATGAGGGGAGAAACAAAATATTGCAAGGTGAAAGCTCCAATATTCCAAAGGGAGATAAGTCTTCAAAAGGAGAAGGAGGAGATTGGGACAAGCCTCCAACAGGTAATGTGAATGGTGACAAACCCCCTTTGACACCACCATTCTCCTCACAATCATCTTCACCACCATATTTACCATCATCCTCTTGCACAACAAGCCCTTCACAAACACCTCCACATTATCCAAAAGGTCATGGTAAAACTCCATTTTTAAATCTTGACATTAAGTTTTATTTTCCAATATATGATGGAGAGGTAGATGCTAAAATATTAGAAAATTGGGTCTGTCAGCTTGAAGTGTATTTCAAGATACAAAGGATCAAGGATAATGCCACCAAGATTCATCTTTCTTCACTAAGATTGGAAAGTGCAACTCCTACTTGGTGGGAAGCCAAAACTCAAGAGGACATGAAGAAACATGGTAAGGTCTTAACCTCTTGGAATGATTTTGTTGTTGCCTTAAGGAGACAATTTTATCCATTAGCATACATGCAAAAGATTATAATGGACTACAAAAACTTTAGGCAATGTAAAGAACAAATTGTGCAAAGCTATACTAAATAATTTAGAAGAAGAGCAGTAATATTGGTGTAGATTTGATATCTCAAGAAAATTTGTTAAAATACATTGGAGGTTTGCATAGTTACCTAAGACCTACTATTATCATCTTTAATCCTTTAAATTTATTTGAAGTATGTGTACAGGACACACATATAGAGGCAAGAGGAAAGCATGCTTCAGATGAGACAATTGAAAATACCTTTGAGTCTGAAGAGAAATGAAGGGGTAAATTCAAGGGTAAAGGTAAGAAGAATTATTCCATCAAAATGGAGAAAGAAAAACTCACATGAAAACATGGTTTGAAATATGGGCGTGATGAAGATCATTTCTGGAAACTTCATCCAGAGATGAGACCCAACAATATTAAAAACAAGGAGAAGGAGAAGACAACTACAATAATAACACATGATTTAGGGTCTGATTCTGAAGATGAAACAAAGATCACCGCAATGGGTTTGAAAGGTAAGGACATTTCAAGAAATAGTTCTTCAAGTTGTCTCAATAGTACTCAATATGATGAAATAATAATTTAACTTTTCCACCTTATAGTTATTTCAAAGCATACAAAGATTGGCACCCTATTTTATAGTGGTTCACAAGAAACCTTATTTCTTAAGACTTAGTCAAGAAGTTGAACTTAGAAACCATTCCTCATCCAAGACCTTATCATTTAGGTTGGATATGTAAGAATGCAAATTTGCAGATCACAAGGAAATGCATACTTAGATTTGCAATTACAACAAACTTTCTTGACAAAGTTGAACTTGATGTTGTTCTGCTTGATATTTTTGGTATTGTTTTGGGTAACCCATATCTTTATGATAGGAGAGAAATCTTTCATCGCCATGAGAATAGGTATCACTTTTTCAAGAGTGGGATTGAGTACATTGTTAGAGTTCATAGTAAGAAGATGAATTCATATTTTATGCATGTTGGAAAAATGAAGAGAATTATGAATGCTAGTCAAAAAAATTCTATGTTAATGTTCAAGCATCAAGATGTTTTGAATGAGGCCTTTTAAGGAGATGAATCAAATGAAAAATCTTATTTCATTGAGCTTGATAATGGGTGTGATAAGATGTTTTAGGAGTCTAACATGTTGGATTTTAAAAGAGGTAAAAAAGATGAGGAAAATTGCAGAAACATGCATCATTATTGAGGAGTGATGTGAACAGGATGCCAATTCTAAAGGGTGCAAAGGTCAAAGAGCAAGTGTCAAAGAAATTTGACAAAGAGGGCAATGGGTTCAAAATTCCTTCTTTTGGGTTTCATAATTGGTTGTGTTTGAAATGTGATGTTGCATGGTGATGGTGATCACATTTGGTCAAGAGTTTCTCCAAGCATAAGGCGAGACATGCTAAACATCGTCATGTCGACAATGTTGAAGGTGAGAAGAATTTGAAGTTTTTCAAGTTTTCTTTGATTGAAGACCGAGGAGGGAATGTGTTTGTTCCTTCAAGGAAATGTTGTTGTTCTGCATATTCTTGGAAATTGTAGAAATATTGTATCTACCAGAACAAGTCAAGGTCTTTTGAATCAAGGGAAAATATCAGTTTTCATGAAAAGCTCAAATTGTTGAATTCAAGAAGATTCAAGTGGATTGAGACTACAAGGGTGAGGGGGATGTACCTTATCCAAATTTTTTTTAATAAAAGAACTTTTTGGGTCCAAAAACTTTTAGTGGGGAGGAGTGATCCAGTGCTAAAAAATATGCTAAAAAATAAAAGTTCTCAGAATGGAATGAAACCTATGTGCTTGCTTAGATCTCATCGCTATGAATCTTACACAATTTACTTCCCGCAAAACCGACATCGTATGCTCCTTTAATCACGATCTAACATTTTGGTCAAATATGAAATTTTTTTGCAAACATGCTCACTGTGTAGCTGACTATGCAATCCATACAAGTGATGTGATGATGACATCATCATGAAGACTATACCTTTTTTGGCTATTCAAAAAGCATCATTTGTCACTTCTATATTGGTCGAAATTTGGGTAATTTTATTTGTTGGTTGATAGGCCAATGAGAGGCCGCCACATGGCGCCTCCCAGTTTTCTAAAACTTTGTTAACGTTCAAGTGAGGTCGGTAGGGGTCGAACCTACAAACTCCCTCCAACTAAATTCTGCTCATACCAACAAACCACTATATCATTTCTTAATATGTATTGTTCAAACTTTATATTTAACATTGAAATAACGTTGTTTGGGAAGTATTAATTAAATAATTTGGCCATATTATATATGGTTTAAAATTCGTATTTTTAGGTCACATTGGGTAATTTAATGAGCCCACAAATTGCGCCAAAATTTCTCCAATTTTTTGGTTTGTTAGCGGAAAATGGGGGGAGATTGTAGGGCGGTTAGCCAGAATTGGAGAATTTCTAGGTCAACTAGTAGCAAAATTTGGGAAGCTCATAAATTTCTCTGTCTTTATCCTTTTTGGGAGTAGAAAGAGGCTAGGTAAGGGTTTTTTATAGCTATGAATTTTTTGGAGCAGGTATTGAAGGCATTTGAGCATTGTAAATGTATGTAATCACCATTTTATGAGGATAATGAAAGATGGTTAAGCCATTGGAAGCTAGACCAAGGAGATGTAGCCTAGGAGGGGTGAAATCCTTCATCACTTTTTGTGTAGTGATTATTTTTATGGTGTATTTTTCTGCTATTTCTGCTATTTCAGATTTAATTTCATGCTTTATGTGTTTAAGAATTTAACTTAAAGGCTCACAAAAACTCAATTTTTATACTTTAAATTTACATACCCTCAAGAAAATTTACATTACATCTCATACATATCATTACCATAGAAAAAAATGAATAATCTATTCAGTAAATTAAAAAATAAAATAAATCTAATTAGTTGTTGCAGTAGGATTCCTAGTTGTGGAATTTTCACAAACCATAAATCCAAGGGATTGATATTATAAACCCAAGTGAATAATATTAAACAAAATAGATTAATATTAATAACCTAATGTTTATAAACCCTAAAATAAACAAGGTTGACCATGATTTATTTTCATATAGACACAATATTTGGTATAATGCGACGCTGGAAAATAGTTGACAATGATTGTTATTCATATTGAGACAATATTTTTTTAAATACGACATTGCACCATGGTTGAGCATGATTAATTTCCATATTGAGATAATGATTGTCACAATGTGAAATTGGACCATGGTTGAGCATGATTGACCATGGTTGACGATGGTTGACAAAGATATTCCATGGTTCATTTTCATATAAAGACAATCTTTCTCACAATGTGACCGTGGTTGACCATGGTTGATTTTCATATTGAAACATTTTTTTCATAATGTGACGATGAACCATGGTTGATAATGATTGATTTTCACGTTGAGAAAATCTTTGTCAAAATGCGATGTTGGACCATGATTTATTTCCATATTGAGAAAATATTTGTCACTATGTAACATAGGACTATGATTGACCATGGTTGAAAATGGTTGTCCATGGTTCATTTTCATATTGAGACAAGCTTTGCCACAATATGATGTTGGACCATGGTTGACCATGATTATAAACCAATTAAATTTATATTAAACCTAAGGATTAATATTATGAACCCTATGAATAATATTATACCCTATGAATATGAACCCTTAGATTAATAAACCCAAGGGAATGGTGTTATAAGCCCAAGGGAACACTAAACCCATGGGATTATTACTAAAAAACTAAGGGATTATAAACCTATGGGAATAATATTTAACATAAGGGATTAAGGCTATAATGGCAAGGTATATGAACTGTAAGATAAATATTATAAACCCTAAAATAAACATGGTTGACCATGGTTTACGATGGTTGATTTTCATATTGACAAAATCTTTGTGACACTGCGACATTGGACCATCATTGACTACGGTTGACCATGGTTGTCACAATGTGACATTGGACCATCTGAAAATCTTTGTCACATTGTGACCATGGTTATTTACCATGGTTTACCATGATTTTCATAATGTGACGTTGGACCATCCGAAAATATTTGTCCCATTGTGACCATGGTTATTGACCATGGTTTACCATGATTGAATTTCATCTTGAGGCAATGTTTCTCTCAATCCAATGTTGAACCTTGGTTAACCATGGTTGACCATAACTGGCCATGGTCAACCATTGTCGCTATTGACCATCTTTGTTGCAATGTGACATTGGACCATGGTTGACCATGATTGATCATGGTTAACAATGGTTTCCCATGGTTCAGTTTCATATCGAGACAATAATTTTCATAATGTGACAACAATGGTCAACGATGGTCCAATGTCGCATAGTTACAAAGATTGTGTCAATATGAGAATCAACCATGGTAAGCCATAGGAAACCATGTGTCTTTTACGATTCATACTATTTATCTTAGGGTTTACATATTTTGGGTTTATAATATTAACTTCTCGGGTTTAATATTATTCCCTTGGGTTTATAATCCCTTGGGTTTTTATTATCAATCCATTGGGTTTATTGATAGCCATATTGTCATATTGATTTTCAAATATGAGAATTAGTTCTATTTTCTTTTTCTTTGAATTACAATATTAATGAAATAGTCTAATAAAAAAGAAATATGTAGTTTTCCAATTAAACAATTTTGTTTAATAAGATTAAATAAAATAATTAAAGTGGTATTTTTTATAAACTGAATTGATTCATTTAGTTTTTTCTAAAATTATATTTATAAAAATTTAAAATTGAAAATTAAAATTACTGTAATTTAAATGAAAATAATAAATATATTTATGAATAATTATAAGTAATTATAAAAATATATAAAGTTCTAATAAAAAGGATATTTTTGCATTTTTTGAATTCAAATAATTTTATTAATATTATATTTCAAAAACTATCTACACATATTTATGAAGAGATCTATTAAAAGGAGAAATCACTTTTATAAGTTTGTATCAAAATGCATCCTAATGATAATCGACTTTTAAACTCAAGGGAATAATATTAAACCCAAGGGATTAATATTATAAACCCAAAGAATTGATAAACCAAAGGGGTTAACATTAAAACTCGAGGGATTAATATTAATCCCTTGGATTTATTAATATTAATATAAATCCTTTAGGTTTTATAATATTAGTCTGGTGGATTGTAATATTAATCCATTTGGTTTATAATATTGATAATCCCTTCGAGTCTATTAATCACTTTGGTTCATAGGATTAAATAATTAAAATTATAATATCATTTTAAAATTATAAATCTATATAAATAATTAAATATTTTTCATTCTAGTGTCACTGTCAGAATTCGACGAAAAAAAATTGAGATGAAATCTTGATCTGTGTTATTTAAACTAGTTTTTTTACTGTACATATGGATTCAACACCTTGAAAAACCCCTAGTGTACTTCAGTTGTGTAGGGATTACCCTTCAAACTTGTGATTTCAATAAATCCCTATTGTATTTTAGAGAAATTAAATCGGAAAAAACCAAAAAAAAACTTCCAAAAAAATCTCACTAAAGACAACTTGATTATTAAATATTTATAATTATAATTATAAATAATTTTTTAATTATTATTCTATTATTTTATTTATTTTTAATTATTTAATTAAAAAATTTACAATTTTAAAATGATAAGTTTTGCAAAATATATATTTTTAAGTATTAACTAAACTATTATTTTAAAATACATAAAAAGACTTTAATGAAAATTATCATATTATTAACCATTTTATAATTAGGAAAACATACCTAAATTACAAGACTTAGGAAAACATACCCATTTTATTTGGTGAGAATCATGACGGTTGCATCTATATCACCGAATTTTTTTTGGCTCATTTTCAAATTTTTTCTCAGTATATCGCTTTGGGCTCCCCTCCGCCGCTGCTGTTGATCTTTCTAGAGACGAAGAATATGCCAAGGATATTCAATCTATTTCGTTGATAAATGAAGACATATATTAGAAATTTAAAGTCAAAGTTGCTACATGGAATAATGAAAAAATATATTAAAAATTTAAAGCTAAAGTTGGTACATCTACCTGGGGTTGATATAAAGACTTGCTAGAATTTTTTTTTTTTTTTTCATAAATAGAAAAATCATGCTAATAAATATGATTATCCATTTGTATTTAAGAAAATTAGCCATTTTATTAGCTATTTGTATTAAAAAAAATTAAACATATAGTTTGTTCCATAGCTACCAAATTCAGCCAAATTGGTCAAAAAATACAAATATTCATTAATTTGTCCAATTTGGCCAAATTTTCCCTAAAAAGTCAATTGATTTTATCATACAGAAATGATATAGGTGGGATCCATCAAGACAGAGGACAGGGAGATCAAAAACTGGTTTCTCCACTCTCCAAATCATAAAAAAAAAATATTAATGGAAAAGGTAGTAATCAGCAATAAGCCAAACACACAGTCATCCTTAAGCAATTTTAGTAAATTTTAAGACATATAAATGAATTTTTTTAACTATAATAGCGAATTTTGTCGTATTGAAATTTTTTAAATTGAATTATTTCTTTATCTTATCGTATTTGGTAACTATGCTTTGTTCTTCATCTAAATTTTCCTTTCGTACACTTTACCGGGAATGTTTCTTGAGATTATGTTGAGGATGCTTTTAAACTTAATGTCAATGCTCCAATATTTCTCCACAAATTGGTAAAGTTTAGAATGCACCATTCTTGAAGCAGATAACCAATTATTACACAAAGCATGATTCTTCTTCCACTAATAACCACCCGGTCTTCCTCCGAGTTTTGATATTAATTGAAGTATTTAGTGTCTGAATGTACAATTAAATTCAAATCATCAATAAAAGAGAGCAATTGAATAGTAAGTCTTTGTCTGGAAGACATTCCATGCATTGAGTGGGAACAACATTGTAAATGAAACAACGCAAACTGAGGATACAAACAGATCTAGAAGGTAAGTATAGGCGAAAACCTCATCTTCATTCATATTGAAATAGCTAAAGGTAGTCATCCTTTCACTGGTATGAGATCCAATATATGGTGCAGTGTTGTTAACAAACACATTACAAGAAACTGTAATGATATGTGGGATGCAATATATTTGAAAATTGTGCTATGAGGAATATCAACAATAAAGTTGTTGAAATTAAATTGATTGCATAGTTAGAAATGTAATATATAGGATTGAATTCAAATAGTTGATTTAAGATTCTCAAATTTGTAATGGTCATAACCATGGCCCAATTAAATGTACTGAAATTTTATTAAGAATGGCCCAAGTAAATGAAGTAAAATTTTACTAGAAAGAGTGAAACAAGGCACCCTAAAAAGAATATTCATGATAAAATCTCTTAAATCTGCAATGAAGATAAAATTGACCCAACTAAAAAAGTGAAGTTTTACTATAGAAGGTAAAATAAGGCATAGTTGGAAGAATATTCATGATCGAGTCATCCAAAGAAATACTCATCACAATTTCCTCTTGCATAATGTGACATTAAAGCTAAGATCTCCCCACTCGTAAAGCCTTCCCTCCTAAACCTCAATCCATCAAACATTGAAGCTACATATAGTATTAGTGCATGGAGAATCCTTTTCAATTCCTGTGGAGAACTACAAATAAATCAAAATCTGAACCATGTAGTGGTAACACAATGCAATGCACAACGATAAGGAAGGGAGTATACCGTGATGATTGGTTGTCCTTTTCTTTTTTCTTTTGCATGGTGATGGGTTTGTGTGGATGGTGTTGGGATTATGTGGGGAACAAAGTTAACAAATACCTGTTCATATAACATAATGCATGGGTCACTTGAGTTTGGAATGTATATAAGAATAACAAACACTTATTCAAGGTAGTGTATGAAAGAGCATTCATATGCTTCATTTTATTTTTCCTTGTGCCATGATTTCTGCAACTAGAAAAACCTTTTTCTAGTGAACCTTATACATATCTATTCTAAACATAATGCATGGGTCAGTTGAGTTTGGAATGTATATAAGAATAACAAACACTTATTTAAGGTAGTTTATGAAAGAGCATTCATATGCCTCATTTTATTTTTCCTTGTGCCATGATTTCTGCAACTATATGGTTTTTCTTGTGAACCTTATACATATCTACTCTTAGAGGGGGTGCATTGGTAATGGATTCATTATTAAGATATTCATGGTTTTTCTAGTGAACTTTATACATATCTACTTCTAGAGTTGTGTATTGGTAATGGATGCATTATTAACATAGTCATTATGCTGATAATTATCATTTTCAAATCTTGTATGTAATTTAAAAATCCAATTAAATTTTGATTTTATAAATCATTTTAGATTATTTATTAAATTGAATTTGCATTGGTTTTTTTTCCTCTATATCTATTTTTATTTTATTGTAAATAATAAATATATTTTTTTCTTAAATTTAAAGTCACATGGTTCCTTGAGTTTGAATTTTTATGAGTTTTTATAAGACTTAGGCATATATATATATATATAAACTTTAAAATGAGATATTACATAAAATTGTAAGAAATCAACAATTAAAAAAAAAAAAAAAATAATGTAATCACGAACATGAAAACTGTAAAGATAAATTACAAATTTAAGATATAATATAAATTCGCCAAAATTTAAACCTCAAAATTGAATTTCGACGAACATGGTTACATATTTCGTACTAACATTGTTGAACCGTTGTTCCATCCGTAACTTGCTCAGGAAGGATCTTGTATTTTCAAAAGTTTCCATATTGGCATTCGTGTAATGACACAATAATTTTTGAAAGTGTAATGGCACAATTTAGATTTAATATATTCCTCAAAATGAGTCCACTTTTAATGCACTCTTCCTTTATGCATATCTTTGACTACACTTCAACGGTTTACGATGTGAAACTCAATTTTAACTTTGACGTTGTCTTTAATATTCTAACATACCCTAATTTAAATATGAGAATTCCATTGCATTGTGTGGTAAATGGTGTTTTAATTTTTTTTAACTTATATATATATATATATAGATAAAACAATGCTTGTCGAACTTCAACTTTAAGGTTTAAATTTTGGTGAACTTTAAAAATATTTTGAGGTTCGATGAATGTCTTTGAATCTCATAGTCATTAACCAAGTTCATAGATCAAAACTCATAACGTCATGTCACAACTCAAGCATGTAATACATCCTTAATTCCATGTTCGTGATAAAATTCTTTTAATTTTTTTTTCCTTACAATTTTATCCCATATCTCATTTTCAAGTATATTAAATGTATACAGACGAACCTAATGGAAAACCTTCTCCAAACCCTATCAAAAAATTCAAACTCAAACTTAACCTAATCATTACTGTTGGCTCTCCATGATTTGCAAGATTGGAAAGAGAAAACTCTATAGGGAACCACATCCGAACCACTTTGGAATCCTAGGACCTAGCCTTCCTGGACTCAGAGAGGGATCTCTCTATGTAATTGTTTATACATGATATGTCTTTATGCTTTTGTCTATGATCTTAGGCTAGTTATGAAGTTCTAAGGACTTTTTGTTTTAATTGATTGATAGATCAATGGTGTGATTAATTTTGTTTAATAAGATTAAATAAAATAATTAACGTAGTATTTTTTATAAACTGATTAATTCATTTAGTTTTTTTTCTAAAATTCTATTTATAAAAATTGAAAATTGAAAATTAAAAAATGAAAATAATAAATATATTTATGAATAATTATAAGTAATTATAAAAATATGTAAAGTTCTAGGATATTTTTGTATTTTTTAAATTCAAATAATTTTATTAATATTATATTTCAAAAACTATCTACACATATTTATGAAAAGATTTATGAAAAAGAGAAATCACTTTTATAAGTGTGTATTAAAATACATCTTAATGATAATTAACTTTTAAACTCAAGGGAATAATATTAAATCTAAGGGATTAATATTATAAACCCAAAGAACTGATAAACCCAATGGATTAACATTAAAACTCAAGGGATTAATATCAATCTCTTGGATTTATTAATATTAATATAAATCCCTTAAGTTTTATAATATTAATCCGTTGGGTTGTAATATTAATCCATTTGGTTTATAATATTAATAATCCCTTTCAGTCTATTAATCTCTTTGGTTCATTTGATTAAATAATCAAAATTATAATATCTTTTTAAAATTATAAATCTATATAAATAATTAAATATTTTTCATTCAATATAGTTAATTATAAATTATATGTTTCATTTTATATAATTATAATGAAATATTTTTGAGTAATTAAATATATTATATTTCGTTTTATATAATTGTAATTAAAGGAGTTGTCTTTAGTGTGACTTTTTGGGCATTCTTGTGTCCGGAAAAAAATTGAGTTGAAATATTAATCAATGTTATTTAAATTGGTTTTTTTACTGTACATATGGATTCAACACCCTAGAAAATCCCTAAGATACTTCAATTATGGAGGGATTACTCATAAGTTTGTGATTTCAATAAATTCCTCTTGTATTTTATAGAAATTAAATTAAAAAAAAATAAAAAAAGCTTCCAAAATGTCTCACTAAAAATAACTTGATAATTAAATATTTATAATTATAATTGCAAATAATTTTTTAATTATTATTATATTATTTTATTTATTTTTAATTATTTAATTAAAAATTTTATAATTTTAAAATGATAAGTTTTGTAGAATGTTTTTTTTTAAATATTAAAGAAATTATTATTTTAAAATTCGTTTAATGAAAATTATGATATTATTAACCATTAGGAAAATATACCTAAATTACAAGACTTCTATTTGATGAAAATCACGACGGTTGCAGCTATATCATCGATTTTTTTAATTTTTTTTTACTCATTTTCAATTTTTTTCTCACTATATTGCTTCGCGCTCCCCTCCACCGCTGTTGTTGATCTTTCTAGAGATGAAGAATATTCCAAGGATATTCAATCTATTTCGTTGATAAATGAAGATATATATTAGAAATTTAAAGTCAAAGTTGGTACATGAATTAATGAAAAAATATATTAAAAATTTAAACCTAAAGTTGGTACATCTATCTGGGGTTGATATAGAGACTTGCTAGAAAATTAACTTTTTTTTCATAAATAGAAAAAACATGCTAATAAATATGATTATCGATTTGTGTTTAAAAAAGTTAGCCATTTTATTAGCTATTTGTATTAAAAAAAATTAAACATATAGTTTGTTCCATAGCTATCAAATTCAGCTAAATTGGTCTTAAAAAAATACGAATATTCGTTAATTTGTTCAATTTGACCAATTTTTCCATAAAAAGTCAATTGATTTTATCATACAAAAATGATATAGGCGGGATCCATCAAGGCAAAGGACAGGGAGATCAAAAACTGGTTTCTCCACTCTCCAAATCATAAAAAATATTAATGGAAAAGTAGTAGTCAGCAATAAGGCAAACACACAGTCATCCTTAAGAAATTTTAGTAAATTTTAAAACATATAAATGATTTTTTTTTAAGTATAATAGCAAATTATATCGTATTGAAATTTTTTAAATTGAATTATTTCTTTATCTTATCGTATTTGGTAACTATGCTTTGTTCTTCATCTAAATTTTCCTTTGGTACACTTTACCGGGAATATTTCTTGAGATTATGTTGAGGATGCTTTTAAATTTAATGTCAATGCTTCAATCTTTCTCCCCAAATTGGTAAAGTTTAGAACGCACCATTCTTGAAGCAGATAACCAATTATTACACAAAGCATGATTCTTCTGCCATTAATAACCACGCGGTCTTCCTCCGAGTTTTGATAGTAATTGAAGTCTTTATTGTCTGAATGTACAATTAAATTCAAATCATCAATAAAAGAGAGCACTTGAGTAGTAAGTCTTGTCCAGGAAACTAATAAGTCTTTGTCTAGAAGACATTCCATGCATCGAGTGGGAACAACATTATAAATGAAACAACACAAACTGAGGAGACAAACAGATCATGAAAACCTCATCTTCATCCATATTGAAAACCAAATCCAATATATGGTGCAATGTTGTTAACAAATACATTACAAGAATCTATAATAATATGTGACATGCAATATATTTGAAAAAACAGTGCTATGACGAATATCAACAATAAAGTTGTTGATATTAAATTGATTGCATATTTATAAATGTAATATATAGGATTGAATTCAAATAGTTGATTTAAGATTCTCATATTTGTAATGGTCATAACCATGGCCCAAGTAAATGCACTGAAATTTTACTAAGATTGGCCCAAGTTAAGGAAGTAAATTTTTTCTCGAGAGAGTGAAATAAGGCACCCTTAAACGAATATTGTGATAGAATCTCTCAAATCTGCAATGAAGATAAAATTGACCCAACTAAAAAATTGATGTTTTACTATAGAAGGGAAAATAAGGCACACTTGGAAGAATATTCATGATTGAGTCATCCAAAGAAATACTCATCACAATTTCCTCTTGCATAATGTGACATTAAAGCTAGGATCTCCCCACTCGTAAAGCCTTCCCTCCTAAACTTCAATCCATCAAACATTGAAGCTACATATAGTATTAGTGCATGGGGAATCCTTTTCAATTCCTGTGGAAAACTATAGATAAATCAAAATATGAACCAGTTAGTGCTAACACAATGTAATGCACAACGATAAGGAAGGATGAATAACAATTTGAACTATGAGTGCTACGCAGAGTATACCGTGATGATTGGTTGTTTTTTTCTTTTTTCTTTTGCATCGTGATGGGTTTGTGTGGATGGTGTTGGGATTATGTGGGGAACAAAGTTAACGAACACCTGTTCATATAACATAATGCATGGGTCACTTGAGTTTGGAATGTATATAAGAATAACAAACACTTATTCAAGGTAGTGTACGAAAGAGCATTCATATGTTTCATTTTATTTTTCCTTGTGCTATGATTTATGCAACTATATGGTTTTTCTAGTGCAACTTATAAATATCTAATCTTAGAGGGGGTGCATTGGTAATGGATGCATTATTAAGATAGTCATGGTTTTTCTAGTGAACTTTATACATATCTACTCTTTCTGAGAGGTGCATTGGTAATGGATGAATTATTAACATAGTCATTATGATGATGGTCATTATTTTCAAATCTTGGATGTAGTTTAAAAATCCAATCAAATTTTGATTTTCTAAATAGTTTTATATTATTTATTAAATATTATCTATTAAATTGAATTTGTATTTGCAGTAGTTTTTTTTTTATATTTATTTTATTTTATTGTAAATAATAAATTTATTTTTTTCTTAAATTTAATGTCACATTGTTTCTTTCGAGTTTGAATTTTTAATAAGTTTATATATGGTTAACTATTATATATATATATATATATATATATATATATATATATATATATATATATATATATATATAAACTTGAAAATAAGATATAAGATAAAATTGTAAGAAATCAACAATTAAAAAAAAACAAGAAATGTAATCAGAACATAAAAACTACTGTAAAGATAAATTACACGTTTAAGATATAACATAAATTCCCCAATATTTAAAGCTCAAAATTGAAATTCGACGAACATGGTTACATAATTTGTGCTGACATTGTTGAACCGTTTTTCCTTCCATAACTTGTTCAGGAAGGATCTTGTATTTTCAAAAGTTTCCATATTGGAATTCATGTAATGACACGATAATTTTGGACAGTGTAATGGCACAATTTAGATTTAATATATTCCTCGAAACGAGTCCACTTTTAATGCACTCTGCCTTTATGCATATCTTTGACTACACTTCAACATTTTACGATGCGAAACTCAATTTTAACTCCAACGTTGTCTTTAATATTCTAACATACCCTAATTTAAATATGGGAATTCCATTGCCAAAATTAAAATATATTTAATTAATATTATATATATATATATATATATATATATAATAATGCTTGTTGAATTTTAACCTTGACGTTTAAATTTTGGTGAACCCTAAAAAGATTTTGAGGTTCGGCGAATGCCTTCAAATCTCATGGTCATTAACCAAGTCCATAGATTAAAATTCATAACGTCATGTCATAACTCAAGCTTGTAATATATCCTTACAATTTCCATTTTCGTGATAACATTTTTAAAAATTTTTTTTTCTTACAATTTTATCCCATATCTCATTTTCAAGTATAGAAAATGTATACATACGAACCTAATGGCAAACCTTGTACAAACCCTATCAAAAAATTCAAACTCGAACTGAACCTAAACATTAAAACCATGTGACATTACTTAAATTTATCGATGGATGGTCGTATTTCTTTAAGAGGTTTCCATACTTCAATGATACTTAGTATTTGAGACTAGAGACAACTTCTCCTCACCTATAAAGGCTAGACAAGATCTCCTATCTTAAGCCGAAGACGAATTTTACAGCTTCCCCGGACGTGTCTTCTACAGGATAAACACAAGGTTGTAACTTGCCTTTGGTATTTAAGATTTTTTGGGATGGACATGCGATAGGCCATTCTCCATATACATTCGACTATCCTCCACATAAGCTGTATGATCTGCCTAAGCTACCTGCTCCTTCTGTAAATGTGATTTTTCCTTCTTCTTTGTCTCGTGATAAGGAGTTAGAGGTGTTGAATTCCTCCTCGGAGACCTTGGAACCACCTACCATTAAAAGATATTTTTTTGGTGTTCTTGAGGAACCCTTAAACCCCTATAAAAATGTTACTCATCGGAAGAAGAGACCTCCAAAATATAAGGTGTCAACATGTGACATACATGATCTCACATCAGGTGGGGATAACGGGTCGTAGGTTCCCATCATTAGCATCAATCCTGCATATATGTCTAGTCAAGTTTCTATTGTGTATTTCTACTTAACCAAAGCCATTAAAGAGGAAAAGCCTATGACAAAGGTGCCCCCATCAAAATCATTTCTTTGAATATTTGGGCTTTGGGAGAGATCCACAAAATATGCTCCCTTTAGGGTCTTATAAGGATTCATAGACCGTCCATTATTTTAATCCAAGAAACCATGATTTGTAGAGAAAAATCATGCGAGATTTTGATGTATGTTTGTCCTGATTGGCATATATGTGCTTCCAACGTGAATGGGTTTTCTGCTGGGCTAGGGGTGTTGTGATACCAACTTGATTTGAATTGGAATATTAGTTTTGTTGTGCTAAGATCCAATTCAGATTACAAACAAAGTGCTTGAGGATTATGAGGTTAATTACATGTTTAACATGAGTTTTTATGTGTTTTTATGTGAACAAATTAACATAAAAAAAAAACACTAGAAAATGTCCTAACAAACTTGAACATCACCATAAAGAGTAACACACCAACACATGATGAAGGATTTCACCCCATCTGGGCTACGTCTCCTTTGTCCAGCTTCCAATAGCTTAGCCATAATAGAAGTAGGCCAAGCCATTGGAAGCTAGACCAAGGAGACATAGCCCAGGCGGGGTGAACTCCTTCATCATGTGCTATTGTGTTACTGTTTATGGTGATGTTCATGTCTGTTAGATGTTGTTGTTCAATGTTTTGTTTATGTTAATTTGCTCATGAAATTCACATAAAAGCACATAAAAACTCATGTTAAACTTGCAATTAACCTTGTAATTCTCAAGCACATTGTTTATATTTTGAATTGGATCTTAGCACAATAACAATAATATTCCCATTCAAAAATAATATTTCCATTCAGATCAAGGGGTCATGTGGAATCGACACGTTCTTGAGATGCAATATTTATTGACTTGTGTAGGTATTATCTTCACTAGAAACTTGGTGGGATTTGGTCACAAGATACCTATTATTAAATCATATGCACCATATATCAGTCGCAAGAAATTCTACGAAAAAGTGGGAGGTTTAGGTTTATTAAGGTTGATCTCTTTGATATTATTTTTTGGTGATATTAATTTCACGATTGGAAAGAGAGAAATTTGGGGTACAAAAGCAAAGGAAGACTATTTATCTACATTATTTATGGAATTGTTGGAGGAACATGCCTTCGTTGACATAGTGTTGGTGCCCATTGGCCCTACATGGAGGAACACTTGCATAGATGCAACACAAATTTCCAAGACACTCTATAGGTTTCTTGTGAGTATGTTTATGCACAATATTCTTATAGGTTTCAGATCCTGCATTATTTCTTCCTTTATTTTTGATCATTTTCCTATCATGATTACATGGGATGGAGAGATAAGGAGGAGAACTTACCTGTTCAATTTTAATCCGAAATGGCTAGAGTTGGTAGATTTTTGGACTCTAGTACATGGTGTTTGGTACCGAGTGTAAATCTCTCCTCGCATAAATCAGATGACATCTACAAGCCAGAAAATAAAAACATTGAAATATGAAACGAGGAGATGGATAAATGGAAAGAAAGAGGCAGAGATAAAAGACATCAAATAGGTAGAAGTCATTTTTCAATATTAAACTGATCCTTTAGATCCCCTATTCTTCTCGAAGGAATATAGATATTGGGTCATTGAATTGGAAGGTAGAAGAAGTGATATCCTCAGATCACAAGAAGAAAAAATAAGGATGAAAAGAAGGGCTACGTGGATTAACGTTGGAGACAAAAAACAAGATTCTTCCACTCGCAATTTAATAGCAGACATATGTATAGTTCTATAAGGAAAATAAATGATGCTTGAGGGAATATGCACAGTACACAAGAGGATATAGAGCAGATGATAGTTAAAAATTTTAAAAGGAAATTTTCAGAATAGTTACCATCGTTTATGTCACAAATGGACCATATCTCATTGGTGCACAAAATGTTTTCAGTGGGAGATGATGAAAAAATCGGGCAACTATTAACATAGAAAAAATTGACTAGTTATTGAAGGTATGCACCAAAGAGAAGTGTCTGGGATCGAACATATGTTGGGTATAATTATTTCTACATTTTAAAGAGTTGATGATTCCAGACTTATTTGGAGTTACAGAAGAATATATGACACAAGGGTTCATTTTGGGTGCCATCAATGCCACTTTCATCACATTGATCCCCAATAAGGATATGTGTGAGTCATTTGCGGACTATATGTTGATTTCCCTTTGCAACTCGATCTATAAGATAATATCAAATTTGATTTCTAGCTAGATCAAACCAGCATTGTCTAAGAACATTACGGAGGAACAATTTGGGTTTTTAGAAGGAACGTAGATACACAATGCTATCGAAATTTCCCAAGAAATGATCTACTTCATAAAAACAAGGAAATAGAAAGCATGCCTCCTTAAGATTGACCTCATGAAGGTGTATGACTACATTGACTGGGAGTTCATCAATTTGGTATTGATTACAATTGGTATGTCCATTCAGAATATCCATTGGATAATACGGTGTATTAAAACTACCAACTTCGAGGTCATAATTAACGGTTTTCTGACTCATTTCTTTCAGGCATATAGAGGTCTGCGATAGTGATGTTCCCTTTCCCTGCTCTTATTTTTTTATTGTTATTGATTGTTTGAGGAGAAAAATGAGAGATGCCCAGGAAAATGGGAAAATTTGTGGTATTAGGATCTCCAAACAATGTATCATTTCTCACTTAAGTTTTTTTATATTACCTTCTTTTTTATGGTTAATCCTTTATGAGGGAATGTGATATTATACATAGAATCATCAAATATTTTGGATATGCCTCTGGTTTAGGTATGAAAAAAGGGAAATCTATGTTGGTTGGTGTGGAAGGAGAGGAAAAAAGGACTAAGGAGATTTATTTAATGTTTGGTGTTGAATATATGCGCCTTGATGATGGGTTTACATATCTTGTGATCAGCCCAAAACCTACTGAATATAGTAATTTGGACTGGGAATGGTTGATCAATAGATTCCCAAAGAAATTACCGAGTTGGAAACATAGATGGTTAACGGTGGGAGGAAGAATTTTCATGTTGCAATCAATCCTACAAAACTTATCTGGATACTGGATGCATTTGTTATTATTTACTAGGGATATCATACATATGATTGATGTTATAATGGGTCATTTCTTGTGGGTTGGGACACAATAAAAAATAAAAATACATTTGGTTAGTTGGTTTCATCTTCGTTGTCTTGTTGAAGGTGGTGGGTGGGGGATAATATACACATCATCGTTTAATAAGAAACTGTTTATAAAAGATATTGGGAGAACGGTTTTAGGTAAAATTATTTGGGTTCTTGTCATTAAAGATAAATACATGTATGGACAATATTTTTCTACATGGATAGGAAGAGGGGCATAGGAAAAAATCATGTGTATAATTCATATGGATAAGTATGATGCATAACTTGCAATAGATGTTGATTTTCATCTAATGGGAGGTGTGATCTGGATCGGGGATTAAAATCACTCTAGATTCTATTATAGGGATGAAAGGTAATCACACCCTATCAGTGCAGCTTCACAATTTCATTCATAGGAATGGTGTTTTAGTTTTAAGATAGATTTATCTTCCACGTGGACATAGCATTGATCAACAACATTGGAACAAGGCATTAGATCTCGAATTTCCAGAGGTATATGCTGAGGAATAGGAGAGAAATATATCTCAGCTTCGAAATGTTGAAATTAGTTTATATGAGCGGGGGGAACAAGATCAAATGATATGGGAAAGAAGCCTTAAGAAGAGCCTTTCGAGGGTCAAAGAAATATATCAAAATATTCCTAGATTTGAGAAGAAATTCAAATGTCTTGAATGCTCTCAGGCTATTTGGAAAGGGAATATCCCTTACAAAATAAGATGTTTTTGTTGGCCTGTAGTAAATGACAAAATTTTAACTTGGAATAATTTCCAAAAACATGGTTTCTGTAGACCAAATATCAATCTGATTTGTAGGAGGGGCCTAGAAAGTATTAAATACTTACTCCTTACCTGTAATCATGTTATGGTGTTATGGGATGGAATCATGGGGTTTCTGAAACTCAAACTTGTGGGGAATCATATTTCTCTAATTTCTTGTATCCAAGCATGGTATAGAATAAATAAAAGTTTCAAATACCTTCCATATTCTATCATGTGGACTATTTGGTGAAGCAGAAACTCTGTTATTTTTTATCAGAAACCCATGAAGGTTTGGGAAGAAATTATCAAGGCTATCACATTCTATAGTTAAATGGGATCACCAATGAAGAAAAGCAGTCTCAAGACTTGTAAATATATTGACCTGTGGAAAGAATATTGAGTAGAATTCTTCGATGGAGTGAGTAAAATGAGGCAACATAGATGTGGGGTAGTAATCGTCATGGAAATAGGTAGATTCTACCATTTCTTGTGGGAGGGAGGACAGGGGTTAAACAATAATGAAAATATCTTAACATTTTGGGGATTCTTAATAATGAAATAGTGGCTTAGACTAGAAAGGATAAAGGTATTCAGAGATATGAAAGGCATCATTGACTTTGTGAAATATTACACAAAAATTTGTCCTCCTATATTAAACAATTGGATGAAGAGAATCAGAACGCTGGTAAGCACCTTTCAGAACATTCAATTTCAACATATCTATTGACACCTAATCTATTATCCAAGCGTGGTATAGCAAATGATTTTGGGAAGTTATACTTTAATGCATTGGAGTAGGGGATGAAGGTTAATGTCTGTAACATTAACTACTTATAGGAGACAATCCAATGACGAAGAAGAAATACTCTCATTATGTAGACATATCTAAATGTAAGGTTTTTTTATATATGATAAACTAAAAACAAACATTTAGTTGTGACAATTTTTGAATATTTGTGAAACGTTTTAATAGAAGTAGGAAAATCATGGTATAAAATAGAAAGAAATGAACATTTTCAGGAAAAACTGAAAAAATAGAATATTCTTTTTTTCTTAAATAGAAAGATGAAGTGGTTTTTTATGTGAAAAAAATTAGAGTAAAAATATTCGACCAAATCATTGTGAAAAGGACAAAATCATTGTTCTTTTATGGTAAGGCCATTTTTTCAACTTTTATGTGGAGTGTTGTCCAATTTATATGATTCAGAATATACATTTCAAAACTAGATTCTGTTTACATTTCTTTACATAGATTGTGAACTCCACTGTTATATTATAACAAATACAAAACCACACATCCAACCTTAGGGTTGGGATAGAAAATTAATAGTGAAATAATCAAAATTTCAATCTTTATTATTTGTTATATAAATCAACATACGAAAGAACTCACATAATTCCACAGAATTGGATGATGAATTCTAGAGAAGCGAAGCAAGCAATTCAATTAGGGAGGGACGATCATGATGATCCGATTTAGAGTATCCATCTAATGGCGAGGAAGGAAAGTGGACACATCAATATTCCTTCCAATTTCATCTCTATCGTGGATCATCAAAATGAGTCATATTCCTAGCTATGGAGACTTCACATTCAACGGCTTTCCCCATCCATGGTCTATTTGATATACAACGAAGTTCGGAGAACCCGTGATGCCAACATAGTCACAGGAAAATCTAAGTATTTTAGCAATCAGATTTAAAATAACAACAGACTGATTAGAGTAAGGACAAAACAAGTACTAGTTCTTCAAGTTATATCAATAGTACTCAAGATGATGAAACAAGAATTGAAATTTTCCATGTTAGAGTTATTTCAAAGCATGCCAAGATTGACACCCTATTTGATAGTGGTTCACAGGAAAACCTTATTTCTGAAGATTTAGTCAATAAGTTGAACTTAAAAACCATTCCTCATACAATACCTTATCCTTTAGGTTGAATATATAAGAATATAAATTTGTAGGTGACGAGGAATGCATACTTATATTTGTAATTAAAGGAAACTTTCTTCATGAAGTTGAACTTGATGTTGTTCCGCTTGATATTTTTTGTATTGTTTTGGGTAGCCCATATCTTTATGATAGGATAGAAATATTTCATCGCCATGATAATAAGAATCACTTGTTCAAGAATGGGATTGAGTACATTATTAGAGTGAAAATTAAGAATATGGATTCATCTTTTATGCATCATGGAAAAATGAAGAGAATTGTGAATGCTAGTCAAAATTTTGCTTTGTTAATGTTCAAGCATCAAGATGTTGTGAGTGAGGCCTTTCAAGGATATGCATCAAATGAAAAATATGATTTCATTGAGCTTGCTATTAGGTCTGATAAGATGTTTTAGGATTCTAACATGTTGCGTTTTGAAAGAGGTAAACAAGATGAGGTAAAATTTCAACAACATGCATCATTGTTGAGTAGTGATGTGAACAAGATGCAAGTGTTAAAGGGCGGAAAGGTGAAAGAGAAAGTGCCAAAGAAATTTGACAAAGAGGGAATTGGGTTCAAAGTTCCTTCTTGTGGGTTTAATAATCTTTTGTCCTTTAAATGGGATGTTGCATCGTGACGACGATCATATTTGGTCAAGATTTGAGCCAAGCAAAAGGCGAGACATGCTAAACATCGTTGTGTCAACAATGTTCAAGGTGAGAAGAATTGAAGTTGTTCAAGTCTTCTTTGATTGAATACCTAGGAGGGAATGTGTTTGTTCCTTCAAGGACAGGATGTTGTTCTGCATATTCTAGGAAATTGCAGCAATATTTTATCTACAACAACAAGTTAAGGTCTCTAGAATCAAGGGAAAATATCAGTTTTCATGAAAAGCTCAAATTGTTAAATTCAGGAAAATTCTAGTGGATTGAGACTAGAAGGGTGAAGGGGATGTACCCTTATCCAAATTTTTAGTAATAAAAGATATTTTTGGGTCCAAAAACTTCTAGTGGGGAGGAGTGATCTGCTACTCAAAAATATGCTAAAAAATAAATGTTCTCAAAATGTAATGAAACTTATGTTCTTACATAGATCTCGTTGTTCTGAATCTGACACAATTTTTTTCGTGCAAAACCGACACAGTATGCTCCTGTAATCGCGATATGATGTTTCGATGAAACAAGCAAAATTTTTGCAGACATGTTGACTGGGTAGTTTATTGTGCAATCTGTATAGGTGATGTGATGCTGACATCAACATGATGAATGTACTTTGTTGGGCTAATTAAAATGTGCCATTTTTTACTTGTGGATTGGTCGAAATTTGGGCAATTTTATTGGTTGGTTGATAAGTCAATGAGAGGCCGCCATGTGGCCCAGCTGGAGGCCATCACGTGGCACCTCCCAGTTGGCTAAAATATTGCTAAGTTTCAAGTGAGGTCAACAGGGGTCAAACCCCCGACCTCCCTCCAACTAAAATCCGCTCATACCAAGAAACCTCTATATCATTTCTTAGTATGTATTGTTCAAACTTTATATTTAAATTTGAAATGGCGTTGTTTGGGAAATATTAATTAAATAATTCAGGCATATTATATATGGTTTGAAATTCAGATTTTTAGGGTGCATTGGTTAATTTAATGAGCCCACAAATTGCGGCGAAATTTCGCCAATTTGTTGCTCTGTTAGCGGAAAATGGGGCGAAATTTTAGGGTGGTTAGCTGGACTTAGAAAACTTGTGGGTCAACTAGCAGCAAAACTTGGGAAGCTCATAAATTTCTCAGTTTTTATCCTTTTTTGGAGTTGAAAGTGGTTAGATAGGGGTTTTTGATATCTATGAAGTTGTTGGAGCAGAAACTTAATCCATTTGAGCACTGTAAATGTATGTAATCACCATTTTATAAGGATAATGAAAGAGGGCCAATCCATTGGAAGCTGGACCAAGGAGACAAAGCCCAAGAGGGGTTAAATCCTTCATCACTTTCTATGTAGTGATTACTTTTATGGTGTATCTGTCTGTTGTTCCCGCTATTTCAGACTTAATTTCATGCTTTATGTGTTTAAGGATTTAGCATAAAGGATCCCAAAAAATAAATTTTATACTTGAAATTTACATACCCTCAAGCACATTTACATTAAGATATCATATAGATCATTACCATAGCAAAAAAATAAATAATTTGTTTAGTAAATTAACAAATATAAGAAATCTAATTAGTTGTTGCAGTAGGATTCCTAGTTGTGGAATTTTCACAAACCATAAACCCAAGGATTTGATATTATAAACCTAAGGGATTATACTAAAACCCCAAAATATTATAAACCAAAGAGAATAATATTAAACCCAAGGGATTAATATTAAAAACACAGTGTATATAAATCCTAAGATAAATATTATAAACCCTAAAATAAACAACGATGACCATGGTTTATTTTCATATTGACACAATATTTAGTATAATGCGACATTGGAAAATAGTTTAAAGTGATTGTTATTCATATTGAGACAATATTTGTGAAAATGCGACATTGCACCATGTTTGAACATGATTGATTTCCATATTGAAACAATGTTTGTCACAATGTGACATTGGACCATGGTTGAACATGATTGACCATGGTCGACAATGGTTGACAATGGTTTTCCATGGTTCATTTTCATATAAAGACAATATTTCACACAATGTGACCATGGTTGAACATCGTTGATTTTCATATTGACACATTTTTTTTCATAATGTGACAATGAACCATGTTTGACAATGATTGGTTTTCATATTGAGACAATATTTGTCAAAATGCGACGTTGGACCATGGTTCATTTCCATATTGAGAAAATATTTTTCACATTGTAACATAGCACCATGATTGACCATGGTTGACAATGGTTTTCCATGGTTCATTTTCATATTGAGACAAGCTTTGCCACAATGTGATGTTGGACCATCGTTGACCATGATTATAAACCAAATAAATTTGTATTAAACCCAAGGATTAATATTATAAACCCTATGAATAATAGTATATCCTATGAATATGAACCCTTAGATTAATAAACCCAATGAATCGATATTATAAAGCTAAGGGAATACTAAACCTATGAGATTATTACTAAAAAAATATGGGATTATAAACCCGTGGGAATAATATTAAACCTAATGGATTAAGACTATAATGCAAATGTATATAAAACCTAAGATAAATATTATAAACCCTTAAATAAACATGGTTGAACATGGTTGATTTTCATATTGACACAATCTTTGTGACAATGCGACATTGGACCATCATTGACTATGGTTGACCATGGTTGTCACAATGTGGCGTTAGACCATCCGCCAATCTTTGTCACATTTTTACCATGGTTATTTGGTTTACCCTGATTGAATTTCATATTGAGACAATATTTCTCACAATGCAACGTTGAATCATGGTTAACCATGGTTGACCATAATTCACCATGGTCAACCATTGTCACAATTGACCATCTTTGTAGCAATGTGACGTTGTACCATGGTTGACCATGATTGATCATCGCTGACAATGGTTTTCCATGGTTCATTTTCATATTGAGACAATCTTTTTCACAAAATGACAACAATGGTCCAATGTCACATTGTTATAAAGAATGTGTCAATATGATAATCAACCATGGTAAACCATAGGAAACCATGGTTCTTTTATGATTTATAATATTTATCTTAGGGTTTAAATACCTTGGGTTTATACTACTAACTTCTTGGGTTTAATATTATTCCCCTTGGTTTATAATCCCTTGGCTTTTTATTATCAATCCCTTGGGTTTATTGATAGTCACAATGTCATATTGATTGTCAAATATGAGAATTAATTATATTTTCTTTTACTTTTAATTACAATATTGATGAAATAGTCTAATAAAAAAAATAAGTAGTTTTCCAATTAAAGTATTTTGTGTAATAATATTAAATAAAATAATTAAAGTAATATTTTTTATAAATTGAATTTATTCATTTAGTTTTTTCTAAAATTATATTTATAAAAATTTAAAATTGAATAGTAAAATTATTGTAATTTAAATGAAAATAACAAATATATTTATGAATAATTACAAGTAAATATAAACATATATAAAGTTCTAATAAATAGGATAGTTTTGTATTTCTTAAATTCAAATAATTTTGTTAATATTATATTTCAAAAACTATTTACACATATTTATGAAGAGATCTATTAAAAAGAGAAATTTTTTTTATAAGCATGTATAAAAATACGTCTTAATGATAATCCGCTTTTAAATTCAAGGAAATAATACTAAACCCAAGGGATTAATATTATAAACCCAAAGAACTCATAAACCCATGGGATTAACATTAAAAGCCCAAGGGATTAATATTAATCCCTTGAATTTATTAATATTAATATCAATCTCTTCTGTTTTATAATATTAATCCATTTCGTTTATAATATTAATAATCTCTTTGATTTTATTAATCTCTTTTGTTCATAGGATTAAATAATTAAAATTATAATATCATTTTAAAATTATAAATCTATATAAATAATTAAATATTCCCATTCTATATAGTTAATTATAAATTATATGTTTCATTTTATATAACTATAATTAAATATTTTTAAATACTTAAATATATTATATTTCATTTTATATAGTTATAATTAAAGAAGTTGTCTTTAGTGAAAATTTTTGGACTTTCCAATGTCAGAATCCAGTGGAAAAAAATGGAGGTGAAATCTTGATTTGTGTTATTTAAACTATTTTTCTGACTTTACATATAGATTCAACACCCTGAAAAATCCCTAGGGTACTTCAATTGTGAAGGGGTTACCGATCAAGCTTGTGATTTCAATAAATTCCTGCCATATTTTAGAGAAATTAGATTGGAAAAAACCACCAGGAAAAATTCCAAAAAATCTCATTAAAGACAACTCGATAATTAAATATTTATAATTATAATTATAATTATAATTATATTTATAATTAAAAATAATTTTTTAATTATTATTATATTATTTTAATTATTTTTAATTATTTAATTAAAGATATATTTAAAATTTTATAATCTTAAAATGATAAGTTTTGCAAAATAATTTCCTCTTTAAATATTAATAAAATTATTATTTTAAAATTCATAAAGATAATTTAATGAAAATTATCATATTATTAACAATTTTATAATTAGAAAAATATACGTAAACTACCAGACTTTTTTTTTATGAGAATCATGACTTTAGCATCTATATCATGGATAAAACATCATATTGACTTTCGAGAAATTTATTGATTTAATTGAAAAACTTAGCAATTCATAGTATTTAATAAAAAATAAAATTATTTAATCAAGAAAATAGAACATGACAATAATACACATGAATATTTAACTATTTAATCCAAAACCATATACACATCCATTCAAAATTTCCAAATGCTTTTGACACCATAGCTGTGAAAAACATGTCATGGTGTTTGACATGGCTACCAAAATCACGTAGAACTTGTGGGTATCTAACAATGAGATTGGAAGACAAAGCGTTTTAATCAAACAAACATTTCATGTAAATTGAATTCTTATTGTTCATAAATAGTAACACAACAACACATGATGAAGGAGTTCATCCTACCTCGGCTACGTCTCCTTGGTCTAGCTTCCAATGGCTTGGCTATAATAGAAGAGGGCCAAGCCATTGGAAGCTGGACTGAGGAGATGTAGCCCAAGGGAGGTGAAATCCTTCATCATGTGTTGATGTTTTACTGTTTATGGTGTTGTTCATGTTTGTTAGATGTTGTTGTTTAGTGTTTTGTTTATGTTAATTTTCTCATGAAATTCACATAAAAACACATAGAAAATCGTGGTAATCTTGTAATTAACCTCATAATCCTCAAGCACTCTGTTTATATTGTGAGTTGGATCTTAGCACAACAAAACTAATATTCCCATTCAAAACTAATATTCCCATTTAGATCATGGGGTCATGTGGAACCCACATGTTTTTGAGATGCAAGGTTTCTTGTCTTGTACAAGTATTATCCTCACTAGACAATTGGTGGGCTCTCGTCACAAGATACATATTATTAACTCATATGCACCATATATTGGTCGCATGAAATTTTCGGAAAAAGTGGCAGGTTCTAGTTTATTAAGGTTGAGCTCTTTGATAATTGTTGGTGATATTAATTTGGCGATGGGAAAAGTAGAGATTTGGGGTACGAAAGCAAAGGAAGACTATTTATCTACATTCTTTATGGATGTGTTGGAGGAACAGACCTTGGTTGACATAGTGTCGGTGCCCATTGGCCCTACATGGAGGAAAAACCACATAAATGAAGCACAGATTTCCAAGTGGCTTGATAGGTTTATTGTTAGTATGTTTATGTAAAATATCCTTATAGGTTTCAGATCCTGCATTATTCCATCCTTTATTTCTGATTATTTTCCTATCATGCTTACATGGGATGGAGAGATAAGGAGGAGAACTTAAACATTCAAGTTTAATCCAAAATGGCTAGAGTTGGTAGAATTTGGGACTCTGATACATGAAGTTTGGAACCAAATGGAAATCTCTCCTCACATAAATCAGATGACATCTATAAGCTAGAAACTAAAAACTTTGAAAGATTAAACAAGATGGATAAAGGGAAAGAAGGAGGTAGATATAAAAGATATCAAAGAGATAGAAGTCATTTTTCAATATTACAATGATCCTTCGGATCCCCTATTCTTTTCGGAGGCATATAGATCCTAGGTCATTTAATTGGAAGGTAGAAGAAGTGATGTCTTCAGATCTCAAGAATAAGACATACGAATGAAAAGCAGGGCTACCTGAATTAACGTTGGAGACAAAAAAAATATATTCTTCCACTCGTAATTTAATAGCATAAAGGTGTATAATTATATAAGGAAAATAAATGATGCTTCAGGGAATATGCAGTACACAAGAGGATATAGAGTAGATGATAGTTACAAATTTTAAAGGGAAGTTTTTAGAATAGTTACAATCGTTTATGTCACAAATGGACCATATCTCATTGGTGCACAAAATGTTTTCTGTGGAGGATAATGAAAAAATGAGGCAACTAATAACACAGACAAAATTGACTAACTATTGAAGGTATGCACCAAAGAGAAGTGTCCAGGACCGAACAGATGGGGGTAAGAATTACTTCTACATTTTAAAGAGTTGATGATTCCAGAATTATTGGTAGTTGTAGAAGGATATAGGACACAAGGTTTGATTTCGGGTGCCATCAATGCCACTTTCATTGCGTTGATCCCCAAGAAGGAAATGTATGATTCGTTTGCAGACTATAGGTCAATTTCCTTTTCAAACTCGATATATAAGATAATATAGAAGTTGATTGGTAGTAGGATCAAACTGGTATTGTCTAAGAACATTACAGAGGAACAATTTGGGTTTTTAGAAGGGATATATATACAGGATGCTATCAAAATTTCCCAAGAAATTATATACTCCATAAAAATAAGGAAACAAAAAACATGCCTCCTTAAGGTTGAACTCGTTAAGGCGTATGACTGCATTGAATGGGAGTTTCTCCAGTTGGTATTGATTAGAATTGGTATTTTCATTCAGAATATCAATTGGATAATGTTGTGTATTAAAACTACCAACTTCGAGGTCATAATTAACAATTTTCCGACTCATTTCTTTCAGACATATAGAGGTTTGCGGCAAGGATGTGTCCTTTCCTCGCTCCTATTTTCCATTGTTATTGATTTTCTAATTATAAAAATGAGACATGCCGAGGAAAATGAAAAAATTTGTGCTATTAGGATCTCCAGACAATGTGTCATTTGTCACTCAATTTTCATAGAAGACCTTCTTTTTGGTGGTCAATCCTTTATGAGGGAATGGGATATTATACATAGAATCATCAAATATTTTGGAAACACCTCTGGTTTATTTATGAACAAATGGAAATCTATGTTGGTCGGCATGGAAGGAGAGGAATAAAGGGTAAGGAGATTTCTTTAATGTTTGGTGTTGCATATATGCGCCTTGATGATGGGTTCAAATATCTTGGGTTCGCCCCGAAACCTACTAGATATAGTAATTTTCAGTTGGAATAGTTGATCAGTAGATTCCAGAAGAAATTATCAAGTTGGAAACATAGATGGTTAACAATGGGAGGAAGAATTTTCATGTTGAAATCAGCCCTACAAAACTTGTGTGTATACTAGATGCATTTGTTCTTATTTTCTAGGGAGATCATACATATGATTGATGTTAGAATGGGTCATTTCATGTGGGTTGGGAAAAAAAATAAAAATAAAAATAAATTTGGTTAGTTGGTTTCATGTTGCTCGTCCTGTTGAAGATGGTGGGTTAGGGATAGTCGACACCTCATCGTTTAATAAGGCACTGATCATAAAAAATATGAGGAGAATGGTTTAAGGTATAATTCTTGGGGCTCTCATCATTAAATATAAATACATGTATGGAAAAGGTTTTTATACATAAAAATCATGTAGAATAATTCATATGTAGAAGGGGCATACAAAAAATCATGTGTGTCATTCATATGTAGAAGTATGATGCATAACTTGCAATGGATGCCGAGTTTCATCTGATCGGTGGCATGATATGGTTTGGGTATTAAAATCAGGCTAGATTCTATAATATGGATGAAAGGTAATCACACCCTATTGGTGCAACTTCTCAATTTCATTCATAAGAATGGTGTTTTATTTCTAAGACACATCTATCTTCCATGTGGACATATCATTGATCAACAACATTGGAACACAACCTCAGATATTGAGTTTCCAGAGGTATATGTTGAGGAATGGGAGAGATATATATCTCAGCTCCTCAATGTTGAAATTAGTTTAGAGGAGCGTGGGGCACAAGATCAAATGATATGGGAAGGAAGTTTTAAGAAGAGCCTTCTGAGGGTTAAAGAAATATATCAAAATATTGCTAGAGTTGAGAAGAAATTCAAATGTCTTGAATTGTCTCGGGCTATTTGGAAAGGGAATCTCCCTTTCAAAATAAGATGCTTTTGTTGGCGTGTAATAAATAACAAAATTTTGACTTGGAATAATTTACAAAAACGTGGTTTATGTGGACCAAGTATTTGTCTGTTTGAAACTCAAACTTGTGCAAAATCATATTTCTCTGATTTCTTGTATCCAGACATGTGACCGAGTTAATAAAAGTTTAAGATACCTTCCCTATTATATCATGTGGGCTATTTGGTGAAGGAGAAACTCCGCTAATTTTTTATCAAAAATCCGTGAAGGTTCGGGAAGAAATTGTCACATTATACAATAAAATGTGATCAACAATGAAGAAAAGTAGTCTCATGACTTGTAAATATATTGACCTATGGAAAGAATATCCAGTAGGATTCTTTGATGGAGTGAGTAAAAGGAGGCAATGCAGATGTGGGGTAGTAATCGTCATGGAACTAGGTATATTGTACCATTTTTGGTGGGAGGGAGGAAAGAGGTCTAACAATAAGGGAAAAATATTAGCATTGTGGGGAGTCTTAATAGCGACATAGTGGCTTAGACTAGAAAAGATAAAGGTATTCATAGATGCGAAAGACATCATTGACTAGGTGAAAGATTACACAAACTTATGTCCTCCTATATTAAACAATTAAATGAAGAGAATAAAAAATATGGTAAGCACCTTTGAGAACATTCAATTTCAACATATTTATGGAGATCTATAGAGAAAAAAACTGGACAGCTAATCGATTATCCAAGCGTGGCATAGCAAAATATTTTGGGAAGTTCTACTTCAATGTATTTGAGGAATAGATGAAGGTTAATGTTAGTAGCATTAATTATTCATAGGAGACAATCCAATGACCAAGAAGGAATCTGAATATGTAGACATATCTAAATGTAAGGTTTTTTAATAAATGATGAACTAAAAACAAACCATTAGCTATGACAAGTTTTGAACATTTCTGAAAAGTTTGAATAGATGTAAGAAAGTCCTCGTATAACATGGAAAGAAATAAACATTTTCAAGAAAAACTGCAAAAATAGATTATGTACTCTCTCTTTTTTTTTTTAATAGAAAGATGAAGTGTTTTTTTTCTGTGAAAACAAATAGAGTAAAAACATTCAATCCATCAAGGAAAGACAAGACGCTGAATAGGACCAAACCATTGTTCATTTATCGTAAGGCTTAACTTCCAACTTTTTTGTGGAGTACTCTTGTCCAAAGTTGTATGATTTTGAAATATACATTTCAAAACCAGATTCCATTTACATTTCTTTAAGTATATTGTGCACACTAATGTTATATTATAGCTAATACAAAACCACACATTAGCATTAGGGTTTGGATGGAAAATTAATAGTCAAATCTTCAAACTTTCAATCTTTATTGTTTGTTATAGAAATCAACACACAACAGAGTTGCATAGTTCCACAGAATTGGATGATGAATTCCAAAGAAGCAAAGGAGGCAATTCAATCAGGGAGGGACGATCATGATGATCCGTTTTAGGGTATCCATCTGATGGTGAGGAAGGCAAGTGGACACAACAATACTACTTCCTCCATTTTCATCTCTGTCGCGGATCAACCATATGCTTCCTATGTATAGGTATGGAGGTTGCACATTCAACAGTTTCCCTCATCCATGGTCTATTTCATATATAGCGAAGTTTGGATAACCTGCGATGCCAACATGGTAACGAGAAACTCCAAGTGATTCAAAACGATTTTAAATAATAGCAGATTGAAAGTCTATATGATTATTTAGCTGCATCTCCATTGTGCAGGTATTGATGGAAAAATTGATGGCTTCTTGAATGAGAGAGGCAGCAAAGCAGAAATCTTGCCCAGACAGTTGTTTGGCACTAGTCTGAGCCATGCCCCCGCACAAGCAGTTCCCAAAATACTTTGGGGGTAAGGGTGGTTTAACTCAGCCTCTGTGGTTGGCAAGTATTGACATATCAACGGGCTCATTGTGTGGGACCTCTCTATCTTTGGTTAAGCATCTCCAAAAATGTGCAATAAGTGCCACAAATGAACTTGAAGCCTACGCTCTTTCTTTCAACTTTCGAAGCATTTCTTCGCTGAATCGAAAAGGATGCAATTCAACATCTATGTCATTTTTGATTATCTGAGGTGCTTTGCTTTCATTTATTTTCTTCGGGGTCATGGCATTGTCAATGCTCACATTGATTTCCGAATTATTCATGGGCAGTGAATCGTCTCGCACAAACTTGGAAATCTGCGCTTCCTGGATACAATCAGTGACAACTTCTTCAGCGCAAATTTTCTCATTATCGCGCTTGAAGATTTCTCGTATGTGTCTAGGTTTATTGGAAATAGGAATCCCTTTGCTACATTCTGCCGAGGACTTCAGGATTTGGTTTCCCATAATCCTATGTCATCAACCTCATCTAACAATTTATCCTCAAGCCAACAGTAGACATCGAATAGATCGAAGTTAGACTCTGTCTCATGGATCTTATAATCTATATCAGCCAAAGCCACACGATCCAAGTCTACCTAAGGGTAAACCATAGGATTGAAGGGTTGTTGATCCTTCTTTGGAGGCATTTTGTGTTCTGTGAATAATTTGGTATGCCTTTGACTGTTGTAGAGAATAAAGGGAGTAAAAAGTAGGGAATTCAGAAAGGGAATTTTTGTAGATAAAAAATGGGGAGGGGAGATGTAGAAAGGGGATAATAGAACATCTCTGATCGATCCTATGGATAACTGAACATTTTTTTGTGCTTGTATTTTTTTGAAATCCTTCACAAATTGATCACCTGTAATAATTAAAACAATGACTATGGTAAAATTTTCCATCCGTGATGAATTTTTTCTATAGCGTGATTGGGCGACTGTTTGACATGGCATGGGATCGTTGGGTAATAGCTTGAGCCATTAATTGTATAACGGGTTTGTGGCAGGAGCGCATTTGATTGGACGTAGGGAACATGCGGGAGCTTAGGTGGTGCAACGGTAATGGCTAATGGTCATACAGCGGTTAGATGGGCGCAGTGGTTTGGATTACAGTGGAAACCACTTTTCGAAGTGGGGTGTACCCGGTAAATGGTAACGGGGGTGTGCAAAACATTTTGGGCATGACACGTAGTAGCAGAGGTGGTATCGCATACCATTTATTTCGGACCACCACCCCCCCACCCCGACATTAACGTTCGGAGGGTGAGGGGGGGTTGAAAAGTATCGTGGATCATCGGATGCAAGGAAGATGAGCGGAGATGATGGGAAAACGGGGGTGTTTAGTGTTGATGGGACGTGATATTTGATGGTGGGGTTGGAGAGCATATGTATTGTGGGGGTATAGTTTAGGACTTAAGTTAAGGGAAAAATATGAGGTTTCTGGAGTTAGGATATAGGAAAAATGACATAAACATGTCATGATATACTTAAAGGACCTTTAATTACAAACTTTGGTATGAAACACCTTTTATCCCAACTTTAGAATAAAACACCCTTTTTTCTTTGATTTTTCCCCTTTTGTTCAAGAAAACCTGAACACATGAACATTTTTTAGGATAATCTTGGAGCAAATTTCATGTTTCCTCTCTTCTTTCTTCTCTTCATGGCTACCTACCCATGTCACTAATCTAACATTTTGTATTCTTTTACAGGGTGCATTTGGACTTGTAGACCCTAAATCATCTTTTATTTTAAAATTCTAACCTACATCTATCCTTATTTATTCCATTGACTCAGATTAAACTGTTGAGTTAATTTCATTTCTACATAACTACTAATATGCCAAGATTATACAGTTTGGAAAATCTTTATTTTCTAACCTATTCAACAAAAAATTAAAATTGTACAATCATGCTTAAACTTTATGATTGAATAAACCTATCTAATCAGTAGTGGCATTTTGATTTGCAGCACTTCCAGTATTATTTCTTTTGGGGTTTTTTTTTTCTTTTTCTTTTCTTTTTTCTATTTATTCTTCACACCCTCTTTTCTTTTCTTTTTTCATATATATTTTTTGGAAATCACTTGAATATTGGGAATCATACTCAATATGAAATTGAAAAATCATGAAATATTCAGTCACCTTGAGATCCTATGATTTATAGGATACTAACAGAGTGCATATTCGAGTCTCAAGCCATTGAAAGACATATTGATATGTTGTTGGTCCTGAAGAATGAATATGTAAATTTGATTACCTGTTCAAAACAAACGCAATTTCTTCTCTTCTATTGTGATTCCTTGCGCTCCGATACCACGTAGAAAATATAACCAAGGGATTCAATCTGATCTTGTAATGTACTAAAACAAAATATTGAATCCTTATACAATTTGCGGAAACAAAACATGTTTGCACAATCACATAACAAGTAAGAGAAATAACTAAATAAATCGCACAACACAAGATGCATCTAAGTAAAGCACACTACCTAAAACCCCACTATCTGTATATTGTATAAAGTAAATACCATGAAACAATACAATGATTTTCTCTGTCTAAGAAACTCATGGACTCTACCAACTATCTCACTTTGATCTAGGAAAAATTAGTCAAGTACTTAACCAATTCTTAGCCTTTTCTCAGCTAGACTTGCTCACGCATTACTCGAGGAATTTTCACCCTATTAAATATGAAATTCCTTGGAATTGATTGCGAAATTCATCATAGGCTTCCACATGACTCTATAACTAACATGTACAATTTTCTAATTATACAACTGATAGTTATCATCCCTTTAACCTCAGTCTTAATTGGGTCTTCCTTAGAAATGACATGCAACAACTATTTATAGAGAATTATCAGTTAACAAATTGATCACTCATTGTGAATTAAATCAAATTTAATTCACTGGACCTCTCACTAGGTCATCTCTTAGTTATAACTATTTAAACTGAGTTTAACTCAATTAATTGAGTTAACTAATTTCAACTCACAAACAACTATACCTGGACCCCCTAAAAATAGAAAATCCTAAACATGCCTCCTCTTTGACCCTAAACTCGAATTTCCCAAGATAACTCAGTCTTTCTAACTTATTTCACTAATAAAAGTTTCCATGAGATGAAATTAAAATTTCTCTTCCAATTTAATTAAGGGGAAAATAAATTAGAAGCCTCAAATGGGTGCCATTTCAACAAATAATACAAAACTATATTCAATGTAACACAATTGATTGAAGCATTTTGTGTTTGTGTGTTTGGCGCACGAATGTACCAAATCACACTTTCTTAAGAGGGGTGGTTTTTCCCTCCTAATTTATTGGTCACAGGCATAAAATAGATGGAGTCAAGCAAGTTAGTGGAACATGCTAAAAGACAAACATACTAGATAGAGAAATAGCATGAATATTCAAACATAAAAAATAAACTAAAACTAAAACAAATAAAACAAAAGCTCTAAATAGAGTAAAAAAACTTCAATAATCCAAATGGCAGCACTTATGTCCCCTCTTATTGAGTGCTGGTGGGAAATGAGGATGAATATTTTACCCGCTTGCCAAGGGGGCCTTGGAACTATGGAGCTCCAAGTCTTGATGCGAGGATGTATTTACTCCCGAGCTACCTTGGTGCAAAGTCTCCCTCTCTCTACTATGGTGGACTGGAGTTGTTGGATGGCCAAAAAATGAGTCCCCTCTATCTCTGCTCTTGATCACACACTTTTGGTATTTCTTGGGGAAATTCTGGCCAGCATAACAATGTGCTCTCATATTTCTCATCTCTTGGTGGCCTTTTATAGGAGAATTCAATTCCTCCTTCCCTCTATTGGTACATTGTGGAAGGTAACCCAAGATAGGAGGGTGATTCCATTGTGTTCCACATTTATTCCATTGTGTGCTCCTTTGAGGTCCTAAGGAGGCTTGGGCGAATGTCCTTAGGTGGCCTCAAGTATGGGATCAATGTCTTGGAGGGTGCCTTGTGGTCCCGAAAAATGACTCCTGCTACTCTCAGGACCACGTGAATTTTTGAGGAAATTCATGCAAAGGCACACTTATCAAAGAATTTTGCGTGCAAAGGTGCATTTGACTAGTTCTTTCTGTGCACAAGTTGATTTTTCCTTAAGACCCTAGAGATTTTTTAAATACTTCAGATTCTCAAATGTCTCTCAGCCCTATAAATCCTTCTGCCTGACATTAAATAATTTCATCTTTGCTTGTCCGATTTTCCAATGATAACAGTTTGCTCCTAATGTGCGAAGTCTAGGAAGAAATTTATAGCCTAAATACATTATAGTTTCTTTTATGTGTACTGTGTAGAGAGACAGAGACCTGCGTGTAGCTTAGAGTCAGAGACACCATGCACTGGGTGGAAGAGTGACCATGTCCTTTGGGATCCCTGAAAGAAATGGTATAATACAACATATACAATTTTTCTATGAGATGGGCATGTCCCATGCTCGTAATGCTTTCGATATTTAAACAAATATATTTGACATATAGATATTCTTTCTGTGTCACTAGTAAGGTAGTGATCTATTGGTTGATGACGACGACCGCTGACACCCTCAGGGACGTTTTTTCTTTGGCCATAGGTAGATTGTGGTACCCATATGCGTAAACTTGGTATGCCATATAAATGCGCATGGTATGCATAGGCGCTGGATGGGGCGTTCTCGTGTAAGAATTGCTAAAAGAGACGCTTATAGAGGCACATGTCTTCGACAAATTTGATCAAAGTGCAATGGTTGTAAGGTACGATACCATCTTGACATGAAATCTTGTGTTATAGTAAAATGTCAGGAGGATCGATGACATCTCTGGGAAATGATGTCTCCCACAGTGTCACCCGAGGATGTCCCTTTTATGGAGAGGGGTGATCCAAGGTACTGCTTCCTCTTTGGAAAAGAGGTGTTGAAGTCGACAAAAAGGAAGCCTCAACTGAATGAGGGGGTTACTGATACGGAGGATCAGGATATTGAATGTGATGGGTTTAACATAGGCATGGAAGGGAGGCTCTACTGACCAATGAGGATGCTTATCATATGCAATATGAGGTGATGATAAACATGGTTGGGATTTTGGAACCTATGGTTAAGTTTTGATGGAGAAATGATGTCAGGATATGCAGCTTTTTTCTGGGACTCTATCATGCTAGGGATAGAATGATACCTGCTCTAGAACTTTCGGTGGATGGAACTACGGATGGTTTGGATATTACCTGCAAAAACAACTACCCCAAGTGAAATCATCTTCTTTATTTAAATATTTATTTGAAAGACATGTGCTTAAAAAAGAAGATAAGAGAGGGCATACTTGTCGACGCTGAAAAATTATTTTTTCAGGGGTGGGAATGTGTGGCATTGCCCTTGGGTGTTATGGAGCGTTGATCATAGTAATTCTTTCAGTCCGGTAATTGGGCCTTCTGAGCTCTCATTATGGTCCTCCAAAGTTTATAAAAAGGGAGACATAAAGGCCAATATGGCTCAATTCAATTCATTTGTGTTTGTTGATCATTAAGAGGTCAGAGGCTTTTGCAGAGCAGTTCTCGCTGTTGCGGTCAGCTTGAGTACTCAGGATTAGCAATTTTTTGGCCGGGTAAAATTCATGACATCCTGCATTTTAATTTTTTTAGTCTATGGGTGCCAAGGTCTGTACAATACTGGTTTGTACGAATTCTTAGCCAGTTTTTCCCTTGACTACGTGGGCAATCAGGGTACTGGCGTGCCTTTTGTGTGCAAAAGGAAGTGTTTGTGCACCTATCCAGGCTTTGGGTGTGCATTTTATGTGCCTGTGAGGAGAACATACACGCTTTCGTTGCGCCTATTTAAGGAACAGGCGTGCAGAAAGCCAAGGTAATTTGTGTCAAAAAATTTTGGAAAATTTGTCTATTTTTGGTGTTTTCATGCTGCTAATGTGATCTTGTTTTGATGATAGGATGCTGTGGAGGGAGAGGGATTGGCCCAAGCTCTGTACTATGCTAGCTACCGATGGTTAGGTGCGCTAACAATTGGCATGATGGGGTCTCCTGAAATTCCTGGAGAATGACCTTCTTCGGTCACAGGATCAACTTTTGCGCTACCTGATTCAATGTTGGAACAGGTGGCGCAAGGTGATGATGTTACGTGGGTGTGACCTCACTATCTATCTCGAGATGGATATCTACTTTATGACCGGGCTACTACCTCAAGGTGAGGCACTTCGGTATCCACTTTTTTCTAGGAGGGTGGATCTTGATTGGTTCCGGGTGCGTCATTTTGGCGGGGCAACCCTTACGAAGGGGTGCATAGCCATTACTACAGTGATGAATTTTGCGGAGCATTACGCGTTAACAACCATTGTGTTACTGGCGGGGTCATCTTCTCCTCATTGGGCATCGGGTCCACAGATTGGTGTCTTGCGCCGGCTGAGGGCCGGGCACTTTTTTTACTTTGCCCGTTTCTGCTATGACAGGATGTTGGCATAGTTTTCTAAGGTTCGGGATGGATCAAAGTTGTTTACTTATGCCAACATCTTATGTAGCATTATGTACAAGCGGGTGGTGCTGTTGAGGCTTATGGTGGTGGTGCCTGCTATGGGGGCACAAGAGCCTTGCATGAGGAGGTGGGCTCTTGTGACGCCTCGAGGAGGTGGTGGTAGGGTGGGGCATTACTAGAATTCCACCACTAAGGTTTGGTTTGATGCCAACCCTTAGATGTTCCTACCATTCCCTTATGTAGGGATGAACTTCCAGAGAGATCTAGAGATGGGTCTTCTCGATGGGTATGCTTGGGGGCCAGCAGGTACATCTTTGTTTTTTCTGCATTTATTTGAGTATTTATGTTTATATGTGTATTGTGATGACACTGACATATTTTTGGTTACTCTTGCATTTTTTGGCAAGGTCGGTTGTCCTATGGCTCAGTTGGTTGGTTACTAGCCGATTCGGCTACCTCAAGGAGCTCTCGGGGGGCAGAGAGGAGCTCTTTCCCAACCTCTAGGTGGAGCACCTGGTGGTGAGGATGGCCCTTGAGGGTAGGGTAGTAGCTCAGCTGCTGCCGAGACTGCTGCGAAGAGAGCTTGTGTGGATACGGTAGAGGCTTGTGTTGTTGAGATGAATGAGTGGGTAACAGTTTTGGAGGATGCCTGGGTTCGAGTTGACCACTTGACCTAGGGGATGCCTACTCGAGGCTTTCTGGATGACCTCAAGGATGTATGGCTGGAGAGCTTGATTACTCGAGAGAGGGGCTATCGACCAGCTTTACGTCGGGTGGCGGTCTCAATATTGACGACAACTCAAGTAGTGGTACCAAGAGCGGTAGTGGGTCCAGGTGCCCCATCTAGGGAGAGAATCACCCTAGAGTCTATTATGCACACAGGGAAAGCACCCATTATGAGGATGCTTCCCCTATTTTTTTCGACTTGTATACTTGTATATGTTGGGCTGACTGGTGGGTCAGAGACACTATTTTTGTACTCAGACACATACATTTTGATATATATATATATATATATATATATATATATATATATATATATATATATGCGAGAGATATTTTTTTGCAGCTCTACATGGTGTGCCCCCAGTTTCTGCTTATGGATTATGTTATGCTGATGGATGTCTTTGTTTTCTATGTTTTTGTTTTTTATGTATGATGGTTTATCCAAGATGCATTCTAGTTTAGAATGATGGTAGCTATTTGATGAAATATTTGGTTTTGACTTCTTGGTACATATGTGAATGTAATGTAGTCAAATTTTTTGCTTAATGTTTTTGTACGGAAGTATTTTCTAAACAGATGTGGGTCTCTTGTCTCAAATGTTTGGTTTAACTATGACACTAATAATTGGGAATCGAGGTAGATATGCATATAGCATATGCCCTGATGGGGGGAATCACACATAAATCCGATAATGGCATCATATTCTACCTAATTGTTTGTTGTTGAACCAATGCACACACCACTAGTGCAGAGTGGTGATCGGTCAGGGCGATAGATGACCCATGCGGCTGCTGTTAAGTTTTGATACCATTGTGATGCTCCATCGGAAAATCTGAAGTAAGGGTCGGGTTGGTAATCCATTGTGACACTCGAGCACATTTTGTAACAAGTCTTTTGGTCAAAACTTTACAATGGTTGGGTTTGTGTACGTTGAATCTAGGGTAGGGCCTCCTTTTCCCTTATGGGTATAATTTCTTGAGGTAAAGGCTGTTGATGGGGTTGCTGAGGTATGTATTGTCCTGTTCAGTGAAGATGTATGCCCCCTTGACGAGGCAATTTTTTATGATGTAGGGTCCTTTCCACATGGTTTCAAACTTTCCTAGCCCTAGGGCTTCTTTTACGACATCGTAGCGAAGGACTAGTTATCCCTCTGTGAATGTGTGAGGGTTGATGTGGTGGTCGAACGATGCTTTTACCCATTTCTTGTGGGCCTTGTTTTGTTGCAAATATTGTCCTTGAATTTCTTCAGCAAGCTCTAGTCATACTAGACGTCGTTCCAGAGGTTGGGTATCTTCTAGGAGTTTGATAGCGGCATGTAAATTCAGGATCTCACGTTCTATGGGAATCACGGCTTCGACCTTGTATACCAAGTGGAAGGGAGTGAAACCAATGGATGTTTTCATGGCCATGCAATATGCCCATAGGGCAGAGAAAAGCATATAGCGCCAGTTGATTTTATGATTATTCACCATGCCCTGTAACATATTTTTGAGGACTTTGTTCACAGCTTCTATTTGTCCATTGGATTGGGGGTAGTATGGTGAAGCGAATTCATGAGTGAATCTGAGGTGGTGAGATAGCTCCTAGAAAACTTCATTCTCAAAGTGTTTCTCATGGTCGAAGAATAACTCCTTGGGAACTCCGAAATTGGTAATCACGTGGTTAAATAGAAATTGAGCAGTGATTTTTGCGGTGTTGTCATATGTGGGCATGGATTCCGCCCACTTGGTGGAATAGTTGACAACCACTATGATGTATTTATGATTGTTGGATGATGTGGGGTTTTTTGTGTGAAATAACTGTCGAATTAATTCACCAATATTTATGTATCAATCCGGGCTCGTAAACACGAGTTGTACTGCGCTCTGAAGATTTAGCTCTTAGAGTTGAAGTTTGCACAATTCCTTATGTTGTTTAATTCAAGAATGGAGGCATGCAAAAACATCGATAAACACACACCTTGAAAATAAATCAATTCATAGCAAATCCTAGTTGGAAATCTTCATTCTATCTATATAAATCTGGAATGAAAACCATTACTAATCAACAGCAATAATGACTCACTGCTTCAAGAGAAATCTAAAAAAACCCTAATTCTGCTTTTCATAGGTCACACTTTCTGCTTTTCTGAGTGAACCGATAAATGATCTCACACTCACACAACAAACTTGTAATTACAAAGGGTATCTTGAATTACTTCTAATATCAACACTCCATGGAAATTTCACTATACTAGGGTTATGTGGGAAAGTGCAATATCACACTGGTTCGGATATCAATTTCTCACACATACTCCAGTCATGACAGCCTTCAATCCTCCATACCTAACCGACCTGTTTATGTATGTATATATATATATATATATATATATATCACTTACTCTTGGCAATTTTAATTTCTAATTTTCAAACCAAATTACATCAGACTCAAGCTATCGGAGTGTGCAACTGTTCTCTAGGTATTAGTTTCGAATTACAATTTTCCAATTATGCTTGGGTAAGATTAATTAGGCTTCTATTATGATAGACATTCCGCAATAAGACAATGCCATGAATTTAATCAACACATATCACAACAAGGTATAAAATAGAGACAAAGACGAATTTAACTCTTGAATTCACAGTTGACATTATCATGGGCAATTATATAATCATTCCCTAGGATTTGCAAGAAGGTTTCAATTTTCAATGAATGATCAGGTTGCAAGAGTTAATTCTTCCGTCACTCTGGTGGATTGAAATTGTGAAGCCTAACCCACTAATTAAAACATCAGTCCAAGCTAGCTAAAACTCTATCTTCAAAGAAATACAGGCTTTCACTAAGGAATCTCACTAATTTAACTTGACCCTACTTTCATGCAACAGGGAAACTACAAATATTGATTTCAACATGCCAAAGGAATGGGAAAATATCTCTACTCAAAACTATTATATGCATCATCCATTTTCTTCCACCTAATCAACACACTATCTCCTGGTGACTTTCCAGATAAGACTAAAAAGGGACCTTCATCTATCACTCTGTAATGAATCTAACTTCACACTCCTATTTTTGGAATAAGCCAAACTCTAAGGTAAAAAAATTCTACCTCTGCCATCCAAGTGCATCTGTTTCAAGAAAAATGATATCTATCTATTATAGTGATTGAACTATGGTCTTCAAGCTATGCACATAGAAATGGTTTGCAGATTACTTAAGGCATAGGGTCATTCAACACAGAGCAAAATGAACCATTGAATCTAAGTTGCAACTTGAGTGATACTCTGCTACTGGAATTGTTTTATCAATGCATATCCCAACGAAATGATCCACCAAATGATCAAATAAAATGTATACCATCAAGTTTTGTTCACATGGAAATACATTCAGCAGTTCGTTTGTTTAGGGAGGGGACAAATTGTTTGCTCGACTCTGTTTCTGGCAATGCTCAAGTCATAGCGAGGCACAAGTGAAACGCAATCCCTATGGAATAAATAAAACACACCTCAGCAATAATCACAGGGTTTTCCTTAAGAGGACACTCCAATCTGATCCTCGAGACCTATAATTGTTCTGCTATGGCGATGTGAAACCCATATTGACATTGATTTCCAAAATCAAACAACTTATGCTAACATTAATTTCCAAAATCAAAATGAAGAGGAACTAAAGCATCTAATTAGCAATGGTTATAGGTTTTAGCAACAATAACTTCAGCCACAACGCAAATTGATTTCAAGGAACATTAAACTTCTGTAATTACGAATTTGAAACAACGATATTTGAGAAAACAAACAGACATAATATCCAAAACAAATCATAATACAATTTACTCTACATTCAACGGGATCTTGGGGACGCTAGAAAATGCAAATCGAACATACATCAAATGTTACACTAATTAATTCCAATCACCCAAATTCTGGACGCTTCAACAAATGAAAATCAGCAACATGAATCGAGTTTCACAACTACTTAACTCTATAATTTAAAAGCACTGAATCCTCGAAGCTTCAGCACAGGTGGACTATGCCAAACATAAATCGATTTTCTTAACCAACTACTCTACAATTCAAGTCTTCGAAACTCTAGCAATGTGAATTAAACAAAAAAAAATCGATCTGCAAAAATAATTAATGCTGCAAATAAGAATTTAACCACACATCACCTATGCATTACCTCTAACTACTCTACTGAACTGAACTGGCTATGGTGGGCCCTTGCCACACCTGGAAAAGCATTGATTACAAACTAATTCACACCTACAACAATCTACTTCAGAAAATCATCACACCTACGATAATCTTCAAGCAATCAGGAACACACCGACATTTTAATTCAATTTGTGCTCTTGAACACTAGAGCACAATGTAAATGGACAACTGAAATATGTGTTATATTAACCTCCTCATCAAATGGCGAGTCTTTGCCTTTATAGGCATTCTTACATCGTAAATTTAGTAACAGTTTCATGACATAGCAAGCGTTGGAGACCAGAGATCCGGAATCCACGAAATTGGCACTTCCTGATCTAAATTACACTAACAGTTTCTATTACAACTGATTGCAGCTATATATATATAAAACAAAATCTTCTTTGAATAAATTGAACTCCACTATGCTTTAGAATGGCTAACTGGCCCTCCACCAGTTTTGACTATGCCAAAGTGCTAGAAGGACGTTGAATTGTTGAGTTGGGGGCTTGAGCTGGAGCTTCCCATGTTGGCACATCCATTGTAGTCTATCTAAAAAGACATAAATTCCTCCAAGTCGACAGAGCTAACCCATAAATTTTGTAATATATCCATTGTTCTGCCCATTGTGATAAGTTGACAAATAGCATATTACAACAAAAATGCCTAATACTAGTTATAGAATAGTGGAAACAACTCTACTTATACTGATTTTACCTATAATTGTGGTTGATGGAGGTCTGGCCATTTTAGGGACTTAGGAGAGGAACAAGAGGTTTTAAAAGTGTCAAAATTAGGCCAAAAATGGGCTAAGAGTGTGACGAAAAATAGACAAAAAGCAGCCCCAGTAGGGTTGTAGGTCATGAAATTGATTCCCCATTTACAAAAGCGACTGGCAAGGATGAGAGGGTGCAGAGGAGCGGGAGGGGATCTTGCTTTATGAGCGAAGCACTGGCATCACTCGCATCTCTTGACTGCTGTAATGCAATCACGAAACAGAGAGGCCAGAAATATCCTGCCCGCAAGACTTTTTGGACAGTGGCCGTCCCGGAGAGGTGGCTTCCGCAAGCTCCTCTATGGCAATCATTAAGGTCTTGTTCCACTTTTTTGTGGGTGAGGCATCGACGTAAAATGGTGTCGATGCCCTGTCAGTACAAAACATCTCCCATGAGGAGATATCGAGGGGCCTAATGGTGAATGCGCTGACGGTCGTCTCAAGTGAGAAGAGGCCTGAAATTTTGGGTTTGTAATAAGAGGAGAATATCTCCGTACCAAGGGTTGTCAGTTGCTACAAAGAAGAGATGTTGATCTGGTAGCGAATCTTTTACTGGTGATCCATTGGTATTTCTTGGGAGGTCTGTAATGAACTCTGCTAAGATAAGCGCCTTTTTGCTTTTAGGGGAGTGAAACTGTAAGTTGTATTCTTAGAGAATGAATATATAGTGGGTGTACTTGTGATTCATTAGGCGGAGCATGAGCAGATATTTGATGGGATTAATATCTGCGATGACCATAGTGGTACTTAAGATGATGTAGTGGTGAAGATTTTGGATTGCATGTATTAGCGATATGTCAGTCTTTTCTTCAGGTTCATACCTTAATGTTAGGCCTGCTAAGGTTTTACTGACATAATAGATTATGTGCTCCTTCCCATCTGAGCCTTCATGAATCAATACTCCGGCCAAGGCAGTCTCAGAAGCTGATAGATACAGGATGTAATCTTTGTCATATTCTGGGGGACTAATGAACGGTGTTGAATACAATGTTTCTTTCAGTGCATCAAATGCTTGTTAGGCATGATCATCCCATTTGAATGGGATGTCCAAGCAAAGGAGGCTCCAAATTTTTTTTGGCGAAACGACATTACCTTGTCTACGAATGTGCCCCAGGGGGTGGTGAACATAGTTTTGTACTAATCTGTATGGCGGTTTGAATTTGGTTGTACCCAGAGAATCCGTCCATAAAAGAGAGAGCCTCATGGCCCACACAAGCATCCATGACCTAGTCGATGAATGGGGTGGGATAATTGTCTTTAGGACATGGTTTGTTCAAATTCCGAAATTTGGTGCAAACACATATTGTGCCCTTTTTTTTCATGACGGGAACAGGGTTGGAAACCCAAGATGTGTAAGCAATGGGGTAGATAAACCTGTCCTTGTGAAGCTTATCTATTTCTCGTTTTATTGATTTTTCCTTTGATGGGTGCAATTGATGTTGTTTCTGGTGTACTAGAGGTACGTCGGGCCAAGTGTCAATATGGTGCTCTACAATAGTGGGACTAAACCCAGGCATTTCTGAGTAGTCCCACGCAAAGATATCTCTATACTCTTGTAGCAATTGGGTATAAGATTTTATTTCTTCTGGAAAGCACGTTGCCCCCTGTTAGCCACCTGTAAATTTTTGTCACGCAAATAGGTGGCTAAATATTTTTTTGAGTCTTCAAGAGATACATTTCCTCTAAAAAAATATCATTCTTGAAGCCTACATGTGTCTTTTTCCTTTGAAAATATCTTCACTGCTGTTTCCATCAAAAAAGCCTCACTGTTTTGTGAAAAGAATGCTTCAAAAGGACTCTGTAATTGCCCATTTTCACTCATTTCCCTTCATTTTCATTAAGCCTCCTTTTCCTCTTTAGAACCCCCACATCCCTCTTAAAAGCCTCCAAAATCCTTTTAAGCCACTAAAAACCTCTTTTACAGTTTTAAAACACCCTTTTCCCCTTTACCAAAAGCCAAGAAATTCCTTAAAAAACACTAATTTTGGCTTAAAATCCTTAAGCCCCTTTCGGCCTAGCCCTTAGCCCCTTTTCCGCATGTGACCCGTGCCCAGAACCAGGTGCTAATTCCATGGCGCTAATCGTAGTCGAACTTTTTTTTATTGCCTTTTCCTTTGTTTCTTCTAAATTTCCGATGCGATGAACATTTGTTCTATCGGCCTCCGCTTGAATATCGATCGTCGATCCTTCGAAGATCTAACGGCCAGTGCTAATCGCCAATCACAAAATTCTTAAGCACCATCCCATTGTATCCTTCAATCTGTGATCCCAGATTTAATCCGGACTGTCCATCCATACAGATCCGATGGCTGAGACACATCACACTCTGCTCTTGAGCCCAACATCATCGCTTCGCCGATTTAATCTGGACCATTGAATCCACAAGAACCAATAGCCCAGATGTAATCGCGCTCCTCTCATTTGCCCCCCGTCATCTCCCCTATGATCAAATCTCAACTGTTGATCCCTTTCTAGATCTGACGATTTGCACTGAATCGCAAAATCAAAACATCGAAGTTTTTACCCCTACCTTTTCTCCGATGCGACTAGATCTCTGCTGTCTGTTTCATATATCCAACGGCCAGGATTTAATCCACCGTTAGATCTCCCCACCGTATCACCTGCACATCTTCCATATCGCGCTCTCATCACCACCGTCAGATCTCTTCGCCCTTCATCCAACGACTAAGAATACATATCGCGTGATCTTTGTGCCCAAGGCTTAATGTTCCAAAGTTACGCGATGAAAGCGGTTTTGGGAGGACACGTGGTAGGCAGTGATGCATATCGCATTTTTTGGAGAATTTTCAAAACAACTTCGGAGCCGTGTGAAACCAACAGTTTTCCTCTAAAACCGCTCCTCCCTGATATATTCCTACTTTAATCTCAACCGTTCATGTGATCTAGATCAACGATTCATGTGGTATCGTGTTCCCATCCATATTTCTTCCATCAGACCTTCCAAAATACTTCATCAAAAGATCTCTGCTGTTGATCTCCTCCAGTGATCCAACGGTCCACGTTCAATCTCCCTATGGCCTTCCAGTCCCACCACCAAAAGCCTCCAATTTCATTCATTTTAACCTTTTTCCTTTGTAATTCGCCCAAATATTAAACTTTGTGTTTTAACAATAAAGTTATTTCTTCCGCCTAATTCAGTCTAAAACACCTCCACCAGTGAATCTTGACCGTTGATCACCATCCATCAGTCTAATCCAACGATCTGGAACCATCCTTGCACCAAACCTTCATCAACTCAACTTTCTTCCATTCCGCCATGATTTTTGCCCATTTTTTCGCCTACATCCTCCATTTTCACTGACATGAGACCATCTCCACAGGCCTCCACAGCATCCTCCTCCACTCCCATGGACTTTTATAACATGTTTATTTATTTTTTTGCAGGATTACAGATAGTGAAAATCACTCTCTGTCTCACTATCACAGACAGGGTTATACAGGGCGCAGCATGCCATTTTTTCAGAGCCAAAGATTGTAGGGAAGGTGCCTGTGAAGGTTTGAATGTGATTTTCAGTAAAGATCAAGTTACTAACTCTATTCCAAAACCTTTCGGTGCCATTAAAACCTATGTATCCATAGACAAGACAGAAGAGAAGTGGAAAAGAGTATCAGTGACAGTTTAAAGGGATGAAAAGCTCATTATTGAAAATTAAATGCTTTAATCCAGTATTTAAAGGATGAAGATACAGATTAAAGACCTTAAAATGATCCAGAAGACCTAATAAGGCCTAAAGTGCATGAAACAATCCATATCAGTGTTTTCACATCAGCAGAATGTTCTTTCCCAAGAAAGGACGAGTTCCCATAGTGTTTTTTATTCTCCATAAAGTTCCTGAGAAGATCTCCACCCTAACAGAAGTCCTAAGATTGCCAGAGCATTAGTTACAAAGTATGGAATAACTGAAGGTCATTCATCTACCTTACTTGTCCGAGTGTAAAATAAGGGTACTAACTGCCAGAGAGTACTTCAAGAACATACCTTTGGAGTTATTGTCTGCCTATCGAAGACCACTTATTCATCCAAAGAGTATTTAAAGTCAATACGGGATATTAAAATAGAATGGGCCTCAAGTACTCTTCTTCCTCTATTTTAATGATGCATTTAAGTTCTATCTGCCTCTACAGCCACACTTTCAACTGTAAAGACTCTTCAGAAATACATTGTAAATGTTGGTTAACCATGGATTGTAAGCTGTTTCACTGAGATAGAGTTCTATGTATTTAGTTGTAAAATAAGCTAGGAGATGATTTCAGACTGATATCAAGCTATTGGACAATGATGTATGTGACTGGTGTTTCTCTTTAATATGACAATCATGTTCATTGGATCCTGATCTAAATCAATGGTGAAGTGTTCTATATTTTGTTGTTCTTTCCTCTGTTATGCATCACATTTCATTTCTCTGATAAGAATCAGTAATCTAGCTTAGGATTTACTGTTGTAAAGTACCTTAATTCTACTTGCTCTTCTTATCTTTTTTGTTTTCTTCTAATTGTGTAATCTAAGAACAAATTCAATATAATTTAACCAGTATAGTAGTTGATTTTACCCATGCTTTCTAATGTATGAATTTAGAGTCTGTTCTTAAATGTTCTTGTCTGGTATTAAACTGAAATAATTGGGAAATTGGGAGATCTAGAGTTAGCTCAGTCTCACTAGGGTCCTTTTCCAATAGTTTTCCTTTCTAAGATCCCTTGAGTTGAATGTCAAAAGCATAGAAGGTTAAAAGTCTTTCTCTTATCTTAGGTTTCACTTTGCGTCCATCTTAAATGTTTTCTATTATCTGAATAGTTAGCCTCATTAGGAGTTTGATCATAGACGGTTAAGGCATGCCTTATCCCTATATTTGCTTCTAAGTTGTCACCTTGGAAGGTTTCCTTGTCATTCAACTTCATTTCCTTATCGTTTCATCCCATACTATCATCTTAAAAGATCCTCTGATTTAGATGACTAGCCCATTTGAAAGCCTTGGATATTGAATTGCAAGTAAACCCTTTTATGACCACATTGCCCAATGGACTTGAGTTTTCTTTGAATTATCTATCCATTGCCAAAAATCCTTCTTTACTTACTTATTTACCTTACATTGAACCCTTCTTTCATGTTTCCCAACCAATCAACAAAACAACAACCCTTGTGCCCTATAACTAGCCTAATACCTTAAACTGAACTTAAAAGATATATTATTCTTTACGTTTATAGAGAGATCCCTATCTAGATTCAGGAGGGCTAGATCTTGAGATCCCAAAGTGGTTTTATGTTGTCTTATCATTTGGTATAGCCAAATCTGCCGAATCATAGGAACCATAACATAATGGCGACTCTGCTGGGGAACTTTGAGTAAAACATTCCTTATAACATTTCTAAGAACTCAAAGGAGACCAATAGCCTTGATTTGGTAGTTAATCACTGTGGTGGACAGTAAACCTTCTTGAAACACTTTAAACCCTCCACCTAGCGACTCCACAGTTCCTAACTGACCAAAAGACTCCACTGGTGATCAGTAGGCCTGCTGATTATCTTTGTTTTCACAAGACTCCACTGGGAGACCAGTTGCATTACAACATCATCCCCATTAAAAGAAACACATAGGATTAAGCTTCTTTGTTTGAAGATAAGTTTGCCACTCAAAGACTGTCATATCTGGCTTACTTTCTTTTTTGAGTCTTGAGGGCCTAACATACTAGCTTCAAGAACAATCCACACTAGAGCTTATCCTAATCCAAACCCACCTGAAATAATTGATAATCCATAGAGTATCCTTACGAATTCTCTCACACCTAGAAGATCAACTATTTCCAGACACATTAATAGATCCAATTCAGCACCTGAAAACTTTGTAGCTCTATTAGACACTCGAATTGACTTAGATTTACCAAGTGATCTACCAAGAACTCAGTCATTTAGTGATATAGATCAAACTGACTTAGAGCCTCCAATTTCACCACCACATAGTGGTAAACACATTAGGGACAGAGAAACCCCTCCATCAACACCTCTTGATATTCATTTCCTTCAAAACTTGGGCCTTTCTCACCCTAAATTAGCTCAACAATTTTTTGTTGGTCCTAGCATTTCTGCCATCCATATACCTGCTGCTCAAACCAATCCTTTACCTCCACAAAACACTATCATGGCAACATGGTACACTCCCTTAGTGTTACCACAGCCTTTGGCTCCACTACCCAATGATTATTAGTAAAAAATCCCTCATTTCACCAGGAAAGAATCTACTACAGCTCAACACCATGTAGATAGGATGGAAGATGCCTTTGACTATATGGAAATTGAAGATGAAACTATCAAAATGAGAATCTTTGCCCTGAGTTTAGGAGGAGAAGTGAAGAAGTGGTTTAAAGGCTTACCTCCCAATAGCATCCAAGACCTTCCCTCTTTACATCAATTTTTTATGAACAAATGGGAAGTAAAAAAAAACCCACCAAATAGAAAAAGGGACTCTGATCAACAAGTCATACCTCCATTCCAAGAGAACTTGCTTGATGAGGATGAGGGAATAATAGAAGAATCAGAGGGAACTACCATAAAACATGGTGGAAGTAGATAACCAGGGTCACACCTTTTCTACAGAGGATAATCGGACCTCATACTCACATTGGGATGAGGAAGGGTTAGAATCTGAAGATTATAGGTTGGGATTCGAAAATGCCATCATGCAGGTCTGAGAACAATATGATCTCAGAAGCAAGAAGAACATAGACACTCCCAAAATGAAATCCTATAAAATCACCATTAAAAAGAGACTTGAGAAGACTCCTAAAGTGACTGTTGAAAGCAACAAATCAGCAGCTAAAAGTTCTGGCAAAAACAAAGAAAAAGACATCCAAACTACTGATAAACCAAGTCAAGAAACTAGCAGCACTAGCATTGCAGCTAATGCTCCTGATAAAACAGCTTCAAACATTGTACATAGTGAGAATCAACAATCTGATTCTGCCAATAAAATAGTGGCCAGTAAAACAGAATTGAACCTTTCAAAAAGTTAGTCTCCTTTCAACTTGGAAAGTGAGATAGCCAAAATCAAAATTTCTGTCCCACTCACTGAGTTGGCTACTCAGGATGTATATAAAGGTCAAATTTTGAAATTTTTAAACTTAGGAGAAAACAACGACTCTGTCAATTTAAATGATGATCAACCTTCTCTTTTGTTTGGCCCAAAAATTGAAGGGAAATTTCAGGAAGGGGTAGTACCTCCTTTTTATATCAGCCTAAATATTCATGACAAAATCCTGCATTATGTTATGCATGACTCAGGGGCTTCACAAAACCTAATGCCCAAAGTGATAATGGAAAAGTTAGGCCTAGAAATAACCAGACCTTATAAGGACTTATATTCCTTTGACTCTAGCAGAGTGAAGTTCCTTGGCCTAATCAAAGATATTTGTGTGAATTTGAATCAAATCCCATCCAAGTGCATGGTTATGGATGTTGTAGTGGCAGATGTACCTCCTAAGTATGGCATGTTGTTGTCAAGATCATGGGGTGCCAAGCTGTAAGGTACAATGCAGATGGATGGGACATATGCCACTATCCCTGTCTTTAGCCAGCTTAGAAGACTATATAGAGAGGCACACATGAAATTCATGGTTAGTAGCCCTAAAAACCAGATAATGCTCCTCTCTACTCTGTCCACACAGACCTAGACTCTTTTATCGTTTACAATGATGAGTTTACTGATGAACAAGAGCTAGGAAACATAGATTTAGATATCAGAGTAGAAGCCACAAATTCGAACATAATGGAAACTCTAGAAATGGAGGAAAACAAGAGAGAAACCCTTGAACAGTGTGCTGAAACAAAAAAATTAGAGTGAACAAAACCAAGATTGCAAACAACAAATTATTCATCACTCTGAACTCCATGAAAGTCCTAAAGAACAGAACATAACACTACACAATGGTGAACATAGCATTAGGGATGAAAATGATAACAATTCTGCAAACAATCCCTTATGGAAAATGAACTTTGATGGGTCTTGCACTAGGAAGAATGCAGGAGCTAGGGTATGGTTGCACAATACTCAAAGAAATCATGCTGAAATTCATGCCTTCAAGCTAGATTTTAAATGTACAAACAACATTTCCGAGTATGAGGCTCTCATCCTAGGATTACATCTCTTGAAAAATCTAGGAGCTAAGAGAATAGTTGTTCAAGGAGACTCTGAGTTAGTCATCAAACAAATGAATGGAGAGTATACTGCAAATCATCCTAGATTAAGGGCATATAGAAATTATGCCATGGATTTTCTGAAAACGTTTGTAGAATATGAACTTGTGTTTCTTCCCAGGAGTCAAAACATAATTGCAAATGGATTGGCCTGCACTGCTAGTTCATATCAGAAATTTCCTAGTGACAAACAGATCATTATTCAAACAAAATATAGACCCGCAGTGCTAGATAATGAGAAATATTGGCAGGTCTTTGAGTGTGACAAATAGATAGAGGAATTCTTGCTCTACAGGAATGAGTTTGAGTTACCTGATTCAAACTCTAAATCCGATGAAAACTGTTCAAATAAAGAACCCCCTGATGAAGAAAAACCATCCCCTAGTGTAGAAATAAACATGTTGAACAAAGAATTTGCAAAGAAAATTGAAGAATACATGAAAACAGATAAGGAAGACATAGAGGTGCTGCAGTCCAAAGACAAGAACATACCCCAAGGATTAGCACCCCTAGAAGACCTTTTCTATTTTAATGATGTGGCAAAGAAACCCACTATAGAACACACTGAATTGGATGTTGAAGAATGTAATATAGGCAGAAAAGATAAGCCTAAAATGATTAAATTGGCCAAAACTTTTACGGCACACATCAAAAAGAAATACATTGATTTATTTAAAGAGTTTGTTGATGTGTTTTCTTGGAGCTACGAGGACTTAAAATCCTATGAAACAAAGATTATCTAGCATAAGATCCCATTGAAAGAAAACCAAAAACCCTTTAGGCAGAAATTGCGTAGAATTAACCCAGTACAACTACCTCTAGTGAAAAAGAAAATCAATAAAATGTATGAGGCAGGAATCATAGTGCCTGTGAGGTTTTCAAATTGGGTTTCAAACCTTGTAGTTGTAAGAAAAAAGAAAAGAGAAATTAGACTGTGCATCGACTCTAGAAACCTTAACAGAGCCTCCCTAAAGGACAATTACCCTTTACCCAAAATGGAACACATCCTACAAAGGGTAGTTGGTGCAAAGAGGATTTCTCTGTTAGATGGGTTTTCAGGGTATAACCAGGTATTATTACTCCCAGAAGATCAACTAAAAATAGCTTTCACCACTCCATGGGGCACGTTCATGTATGTGAAAATGGCTTTTGGACTAATGAACGCTGGTGCAACCTTCCAAAGAGCTATGGACATAGCATTTTTAGAGGAAATAGGGAACTTCATTGTAATTTATCTTGATGACATAACAGTTTATTCAAAAACTAATGAAGAGCACCTTAAACATTTGAGAAAGGTGTTTGAAAAGTGTAGAAGGTTCAGGCTATCTTTAAATCCCAAAAAGACTGTATTTGGCCTCCAAGAAGGTAAGATTCTGGGCCATATTATATCAGAAAAGGGGATTAAAATAGACCCAAAAAGAGTTGAGGAAATACTGCAGATTAGCCACCCAAGAAACATAAAAGAATTGCAGTCCTTTATTGGGAAAATTAACTTCTTAAGGAGGTTTATTCCCAACTTAGCAGAACTTCTAAGAAATATGACAAACATGCTTAAGAAAGAAGTAGGAGTTAAATGGACTTTAGAGGCCAAAAAATCCTTCGAACTGGTAAAAATTTCCCTTACCCGAGCACTGGTTCTAATCAACCCAGATTTCACAAAAGACTTCCTTATATTATCCTTTACATCAAAGCATATCGTGGCTGCTATCTTGTTGCAGAAAAACCCAGAAGGACAGGAGCAGCCCATTGCCTTTTTTATCAAAGCGTTGAGAGATGCTCCCTTGAAATATAATATAATGGAAAAACAGGCTTATGCTTTGGTAAAATCCTTAAAATATTTTAGGGTGTATATTCTGCATTCTCACATCATTGCTTATGTGCCTAACATAGTGGTAAAAGAAATTTTGTCCCAAGATCTAGATGGAAAGAGGGGCAAATGGATTGCAGTGATATTAGAGTATGATTTGGAGATCAAACCCACAAAACTCATCAAGGGTCAAGGCTTGGCCCAATTAATGGATGAATCTAATTTACAAGCCCTTGACATAAACATGGTAGATGCCTTGGATGAACATGAAGGATTACCTGCCCCCACTATCGAAGAACAATTCCAAAACTCACCTTGGTATGCTGACATCTTGTATGTACTTACAAATCTTAATGCCCCTCCTGATTTATCAAAGACAAAAGCAAGGTTTTTAAAGTTAAAAGCAAGAAATTACTACATTTTAAATGAATGTTTATAATGTAAAAATGAAAATGGTTTGTTGCTTAAATGTTTGCTTGAATTTGATGCAGAGAGGGTCAAACATGAGTTCCATGAAGGAGAGTGTGGAGGTCATTTATACTAGAAAACCACAGCCAACAAAATCCTTAGGGCTGGCTTTTACTGGCCCACACTTTTCCAAGATGTACATAAAATGATAGTTGCCTGCCATAAGTGCCAAATATTTGAGGGCAAAAGAAAACTCCTCCCTTTACCATTACAACCCATCACTGTTGAAGCCCCTTTTCAACAGTGGGGCCTAGATTTCATAGGAGAGATCCATCCTACTTCTTCTGCCCAACACAAATGTATTTTTATAGCCACAGACTATTTCAAAAAATGGATAGAGGCCATACCTTCCAGGAATGCCACAGATTCTGTCATCATAAATTTCCTTGAAGACCATATCCTATCTAGATTCAGCTACCCTAGGAAGATTATTACTGATAATGCTGCTACTTTTGGTTCCAAAAAGATGATTGATTTTTGTCACAGGTATCAAATTTCTCTTGGTCATTCTACTGCTTATTACCCTCAGGGTAATGGGCTAGTAGAATCATCAAATAAAAGTTTGGTGACCATCATCAAGAAGTTGCTCGAAGAGAATAAAAAATCATGGCATAACAAGTTAGTGCATGATTTGTGGGCAGACATATTGACTACAAATAAATCCATTGGCATGTCACCATACCAGCTTTTTTATGGGGTTGTGCAGTGTTCCCTACCAGCCTAGGGGTACCAGTGATAAAATTAGTCCAACAAATACAGTCAGAAGAGGAAAACATGGTAAGGAGGATCAATCAAAAAATACATCTCCAGCAGACAATGGAAGAGGTCTAAAACAGAGCTCAAAAAGTGCAAGAGAACATCAAAAAATTGTTTGACAAGAGAACAAAAGCTTTTGATTTCAAGATTGGAGACAAGGTGCTAAAGTGGGACTCTAGAAGAGAAGATAAGGGTAAGCATGGCAAATTTGACAGTTTGTGGCAAGGCCCTTATGTCATTCATTCCACCATTGGTCCCAATGCCTTTTTTCTGCAGGAATTAGATGGTACAGATCTATTTGGGGGTCTTGTCAATGGCAGGATGCTCAAACATTATTACTGCTGAAATTCAGAGTTTAAATTTTCCACTTCAATTGTAAATACCATTGCTTTGTTCAGTTTTAAAGAAAAAGGAAAAATACAAAAAAAAGAGAAAAGAGAAGGTTCAGAAAAGCTCAAAACTTGAACCTTTGAGGTTCCATAAAAATGGCTCAAATCAGCTCAAAACCTGAGCCAAAGAAAATGAAAGGTTGGTTCTAATATGCCCAAAACCTGAACCAGCAAAGAAAGAAGGAGAATCATCTCTAACAAGCCCAAAACCAGAGCTGAAATGAAGAAGAAAAGTGACTCCAACAAGCTCAAAATCTGAGTCACAAATGAAAGAAGGATGCTCTAAAGTTTCACAATTTCAAGCCTTCAAAATTTTGTTTTCAGTTTCCTGCAAAGTTCAGATCATGTGTAGCTGTCTTTATGCCATGGACCCATAGCAAACCAGACAGTCTAATCCTAGTTTGACTGTTTTTCAATTTATGTTGTAGAATGTAGAGAAAGAAATCTGCTAGATAGTTTAATCCTAGTAGATATTAGTTTAGGTAGAGAAGCTATGAGGCCAACTGTCTAATCTAGTCTCATGGAGGAATAAGGGTAAAATTAGATTAGATTTTTCTGCTTTCAATAAAAAAAAATGATGAAGAAGGTCTGCAAGTCTAAATGCACCTGGAAGAAAAAATGTTAGGATTGTAGGATGGGTAGGTAGATTGTTTGGGAGAATATTATTGTTGATATGATGTTTTCATGAGTTGTGGCAGCTGATTAAAGAAAGAAGAGATGTGTCAAGTACTAGGAATCTGGCCTACTTCCAAAGATCATTTTATGAGATTCTTGACACCTTCAAGAAGATGCCATCTCCATGTGGAGCCACTGTTAGCCACCTGTAAATTTTTGTCAAGAAAACAGGTGGCTAAATATGTTTCTAAGTATTCAAGAGATACATTTCCTCTGAAAAAATATCATTCTTGAAGCCTCCATGTGTCTTTTTCCTTTGAAAAGATCTTCACTACTGTTTCCATAAAAAAAGCCTCACTATTTTGTGAAAAGAATGCTTCAAAAGGCCTCTGTAATTGCCCATTTTCACTCATTTCCCTTCATTTTCATTAAGGCTCCTTTTCCTCTTTAGAACCCCCATATCCCTCTTAAAAACCTCCAAAATCCTTTTAAGCCACTAAAAACCCCTTTTATAGTTTTAAAACACCCTTTTCCCCTTTACCGAAAGCCAATAAATTCCTTAAAAAACACTGATTTTGGCTTAAAAATCCCCTTTTGCATTAAGGCCTTAAGCCCCTTTCGACCTAGCCCTTAGCCCCTTTTCCACATGTGACCCACGCCCAGTACCAGGCGCTAAGCCTGTGGCATTAATCGCAATCAGGGCTTTCTGTATTTCCTTTTCCTTTGTTTCTTCTAAATTTTCGATGCGATGAACATTTGTTCTATCGACCTCCGCTTGAATATCGATCGTCGATCCTTCGAAGATCTAATGGCCAACGCTAATCTCCAATCGAAAAAGTCTTAAGCACCATCCCATTTTATCCTCCGATCTGCAATCCCCGATTGAATCTCGACCATCCATCTATACAGATCCAACGGCTGAGACACATCACACTGCGCTCTTGAGCCCAACATCATCGCTCCGCCGATTTAATCTGGACCGTTGAATCCACAAGAACCAATAGCCCAAATGTAATTGTGCTTCGCTCATTTTCCCCCCATCATCTCCCCTACGATCAAATCTCGACCATTGATCCATTTCTAGATCTGACGGTCCGCATTGAATCACAAAATCAAAATATCAGAGTTTTGACCCCTACCTTTTCTCCGATGTGATTAGATCTTTTCCATCCATTTCATAGATCCAACGGTCAGGATTTAATCTGCCGTTAGCTCTCCCCACCGTATCACCTGTGCATCTTCCATATTGCGCTCTCATAACCACCGTCAGATCTCTCCACCCTTCATCCAATGGCTGAGAATACATATCGCATGATCTTTGCGCCCGAGGTTTAATGTTCCAAATTTACGCGATGAAAGCGTTTTTGGGAGGACACGTGGCAGACAATGACGCATATCGTGTTTTTTTGGAGAAGTTTCAAAACCACTTTGGAGCCGTGCGAAACCAACATTTTTCCTCTAAAACCACTCTTCCCTGATATATTCCTACTTTAATCTCAACCGTTCATGTGATCTAGATCAATGGCTCATGTGGTATCGCGTTCCCATCCTTATTTCTTCCATCAGACCTTCCAAAAGACTTCATCGGAGGATCTCCGCCATTGATCTCCTCCAGTGATCCAATGGTCCACATTCAATCTCCCTCCGCCCTTCTGGTCCCACCACCAAAAGCCTCTGATTTCGTTCATTTTAACCTTTTTCCTTTGTAATTCGCCCAAATACTAAACTTTGTGTTTTAACACTAAATTTATTTCTTCCACCTAATTCAGTCTAAAACACCTCCACCAGTGAATCTTGACCATTGATCACCATCCATCAGTGTAATCCAACGATTCGGAACCATCCTCGCACCAAACCTTCATTAGCTCAGCTTTCTTCCATTCCGCCATGATTTTTGCCCCTTTTTTCGCCTAGATCCTCCATTTTCATTGCCATGACACCATCTCCATAGGCCTCCATAGCATCCTCCTCCACTCCCATGGATTTTTATAACATGTTTATTGTGTTTTTGTAGGATTACAGATAGTGAAAATCACTCTCTGTCTCACTATCACAGATAGGGTAATACAGGGCGCAACATGCCATTTTTTCAGAGCTGAAGATTGCAGGGAAAGTGCCTGTGAAGGTTTGAATGTGATTTTCAGTAAAGATCAAGTTACTAACTCTGTTCCAAAACCTTCTGGCACCATTAAAACCTGTGTATCCATAGACAAGACAGAAGCGAAGTGGCAAAGAGTATCAGTGACAGTTTAAAGGGATGAAAAGCTCATTATTGAAAATTAAATGCTTTAATCCAGTATTTAAAGGACGAATATACAGATTGAAGACATTAAAATGATCCAGAAGACCTAATAAGGCCTAAAGCGCATGAAACAAGCCATATCAATATTTTCACATTAGCAGAATGTTCTTTCCCAACAAAGGATGAGTTCCCATAGTGTTTTTTATTCTCCATCAAGTTCCTGAGAAGATCTCCACCCTAACAAAAGTCCTAATATTGCTAGAGCATTAGTTACAAAGTATGGAAGACCTGAAGGTCATTCATCTACCTTACTTGTCCGAGTGTAAAAATAGGGTACCAACTGCCAGAGAGTACTTCAAGAACATACCTTTGGAGTTATTATCTGCCTGTCGAAGACCACTTATTCATCCAAAGAGTATTGAAAGTCAATATGGGATATTAAAACAAAATGGGCCCTAAGCACTCTTCTTCCTATGTTTTAATGATGAATTTAAGTTCTATCTGCCTCTACAACCACACTTTCAACTATAAAGACTCTTCAGAAATACATTGTAAATGTTGGTTAACCGTGGATTGTAAGTTGTTTCACTGAGATAGAGTTCTGTGTATTTAGTTGTAAAATAAGCTGGGAGATGATTTTAGACTGATATCAAGCTATTGGAAAATGATGTATGTGACTGGTGTTTCTCTTTAATATGACAAGCATGTTCATTGGATCCTGATCTAAATCAGTGGTGAAGTGTTCTATCTTTTGTTGTTCTTCCCTCTGTTATGCATCAAATTTCATTTCTCTGATAAGAATCAGTAATCTAGCTTAGGATTTACTACTGTAAAGTACCCTAATGCTACCTGCTCTTCTTATCTTTTATGTTTTCTTCTAATTGTGTAATCTAACAACAGATTCAAGATAATTTAACTAGTATAGTGGTTGGTTTTACCCATGCTTGTTGATGTATGAATTTAGAGTCTGTTCTTAGATGTTCTTGTCTGGTCTTAAACTAAAATAATTGGGAAATTGGGAGATCTAGAGTTAGCTCAGTCTCACTAGGGTCCTTGTCCAACAGTTTGCCTTTCTAAGATCCCTTGAGTTGAATGTCAAAATCAGAGAAGGTTAAAAGTCTTTCTCTGATCTTAGGCTTCACTTTGTGTCCATCTTGAATGTTTTCTATTATCTAAAGAGTTAGCCTCATTAGGAGTTTGATCATAGACGGTTAAGGCATGCCCTGTCCCTAGATTTTCTCCTAAGTGGTGACCTTGGAAGGTTTCCTTGTCATTCACCTTTATTTCCTTATTGTTTCATCCCATACTATCATCTTAAAAGATCCTCTGATTTATATGACTAGCCCATTTGAAAGCCTTGGATATTGAATTGCAAGTAAACCCTTTTATGACCCCATTGCCAAATGGACTTGAGTTTTCTTTGAATTATCTCCCCATTGCCAAAAATCCTTATTTACTCACTTCTTTACCTTACATTGAACCCTTCTTTCATGTTTCCCAACCAATCAACAAAACAAAACAAAACAACAACCCTTATGCCCTATAACTAGCCTAATACCTTAAATTGAACTTCAAAGATATATTATTCTTTACATTTATAGAGAGATCCCTCTCTAGATCCAGAAGGGCAAGATCCTGAAATCCCAAAGTGGTTTGATGTTGTCTTATCATTTGGTATTTCCAAATCTTTCAAATCATAGGAACCACAATACCCCCATTGAGATTTCTTTGACCTTTCCACGATTTTGGGATATGTTCACCTCGAAGGTGGGTGAGATATTTAACATGTTTCCTTCCTCGAACACATCGAGCACCGGGATACGATTCTTGAACCAATTGACTTTTCCTGATGGGAGGAAATATTTTTATTAGATCACATATATCTCTTGTCCTTTTGTCTTGTTAGGACTGAACTTTTTCTTGGGGAGAAAAAGAGAATGGTGATACATTTCATATCATGGATTATTTGGCTCGGTCATGGCTTCAAGGATGTACTCATCTAAATGAAATAGGGACCCTAAGGGTGATTGATTCTGTGCAAGGCTGCGCCGAAGAGGTTCAATCTGCACAGAGCTAGTTGATAAACACGAGAAGGATTCCATCGTCGACGTGGTGTAATAGATGCGGTCGACAGAGTGTAAATAGATTGGGTCTGCACTGTTGTAGGTACAACTACTCTCGTAGTTGCAGCTGACTCGACACCTATGGAAGATGAGAAAACAACTTGATTCATAGTTCTGATACAAAATGATATGAATCTTATGTGGTGTATCGTGTCGTCAATGTTTGGTGGGGGGAGAATCTCCATGATGGGATCTTGTGAGAGTGCAAGGTTGGGTCCCCTATTAAGATGGTCAATTTCCTGCCGATGGAAATTTTGGTGGGTGCAGAGATGCCTTAATTTTTCCATTGGCAAGCATACCTCTGGTCCATGGTTATGGCTAGTGCAAATGGTGCATGGTACCAATGTGCCAACTGAGTAGATTGTGAGGGAATCAACACTACTCTTTGTACCAGATGTGGACACTTGGAAAGGATCTGTTGTAGAAGATGAGGTCTTCTGCTTCCATTTTTGTGTCGTTGGCTTGGGTGTGTCTAGATAATTTTGGGAGTGTATATATAACGTTACACTTGCCACTCTTAGCTTGGGGAGATGCTCACATTTAATTGTATGATGAAATTTTGAACAAATCCGGCAATAATTATGCGTGATTTTCTCTTTGTTAGAGAGAAGTTTCTGTGGGAGAGAAGAGACTGCACGAAAACTGTTTGCGAGGTGCTTTAGTTCTTTGCATTGATTGACCCGGTGTCCAATTAGGTCACATAGTCTGCATGTTATCCTAGGTCATACTCAGGTCATGCTTGGTTGGTGTCCCGCCCCAGTTTTCCCATCATGTCGATGCAAGTGCAGGGTTACTGGTCTGGGGGTGATATAATTTCTATACCATTTGATGATATCGTCTTGTTTCTTCTCTAATGTATGTATCATATCAATTAGACGGAGAAATTGTGGGATATAGGTACAACGCTGTCCACAATGGTTGCCCTGACATATGGGGAAAAATAGCCTATAAATAGAGTGCCCATCGTGCTCAGTTGGTGGTGTCACGGGGTACCAGCGGCATAGCGCTTCTAAGTCAGGGAAGGTGACAACCACATGATTGGTCATTTTACATAATGCACATGTTGGTCTTCTCTAAAGAGAGTTGTTGGGGGTAACTAAAGGTTTCCTAATTGGTCTCTTTTCCACTAACAGAAAGAGGATGGATCTACTCGTCACATCTTCTTGGGCTGTCGAGCTGTTCATAGATTCTAAGTCCGTGCCCTCTTCTTGGGAGAGACAGTATATGTCCGAGCGCAAACTAGCTAGTGTTAAGTAGAATAAGGGGATATAGTGGAAATTTTCTAAAATGTGGTTGTCGGCACATAAAGGGCATGTGAATTATGCTACCTGCAAACCAACATAATAAGCACACCCTATAGGATACCACCTGTAGATGATTTCTAGGGCTACGCATTCTTCGATTAATTTACCATGTTCATCACACAATGTGCAACTTATGATAAGAGAGGGAAATATAAACGAGAGTCTTTCAGGCGATTGTCGTACCTCCTGCAGATAAAGGATGGTGCAAGGTTCATCTCCAAATGAATGGGTGGGGGGATCCTCTTGGTAGGACCACTCAATGGCGTGTAAGATGCCCCTATACCCTGTGATTTCTGGGAAATGATGGATATAGTGTCCATAATTTCTACAGATAGGGCATGTGTGATTGGTATGTAATTCTTTGCCTTGAATTTTGGTGGCATGTTCCTTTTTTATGGGAATTACGTGGTGTCACGATGTCTCCCGTAGAGCTAAGGTGTAGTTTAACTCATCTAGCTCTAGGCATATATGGGTAGGGTGGCCTACCACGTCACATATGATGCAACATGGTGATTCCTGTTGCGTGGTGGGAGTCTCCATATTCTTTCCTCTTCTCACAGTTTTCTTAGTCATAATCATCAGTTTTGCAATGGGAATTTCTTTTGCAGGGATGTTTTCAATAGTTTCCTGAATGGGTGGGGTCTCCTCTGGACTGAGGAGCACTAACCCTGTAGAGGTGATGTGTGTGGCTCCCATCCCAGTAGGGGGAATGAGGTACCAAACTGGTATTGCAAAATATATGTTTGGTAGCACCACAGTGGCCAAGACCTGTTGGGATATGAAACCAGCTAGGGGGTAGAGGAAAGGGGCTTTGGAGGCGGCGTAGGCTAGAGAGGTTGTTGTGACCGAGGATTTTAGTGTCATTACTGCTCGTGTATGTGTCCTAACTAGCTTCGGTGCTTGATTTGGACATCATGCACACCGGAGCCCCTGTGACATTAGGTGAAGACTCAGGTATGATAGGGGGGATATCCTAGGAATGACCCTAGGATGGATGACGGTTTGAACTAGCCAGGGCTATATTCTTGGTACTATGAAAGTACGTCCACAGATGTGTCTATGTAGGATAGAATGACATTGGTATTTGTTAGGGGTTGTTACACTGAAAATTGTCACCTTGACGTTTTGTTGTCCGTATCAGCTCATTATCACTCATACATTTCTCCCTTGCAAGTATAAACACATCAGTTCCTAATATCAAGCCTTGAAATTAAGAGAAAATCTCATAAAAGTCTTAAAAACTCTTGTATCGCACTTTCTATATTTAGTATGGCCTGCGATGCCGCACTTTCTAGCTCTAAATCATGTAGAGCTAAATGCAATTTCTGTTTATTAAAGGTGCGGACCTCTGTAAAATATAAGAAAAGGTGCAAGTAAAATCTAGAAGCTCAGTTTGAGTCATTTTTGGAAGCTTCTAGAAACATTCCTATGGTGGAAAGTTCGCTCCTTTCAGGTTCATGTATCCCATCCATTAAGGAGCTAACCCCTTGATGTAAGGAACTAATCCCTTTGAAGGAGGATTCTATCCCTTCTTGTTTGGAGCTATAACTTCCTCTCTTTCACTATAAAAAGAGGCATAAGGCAGCCTCAAAGGGTTAGAATTTATGAGTTGAAGCTTTAGTATTGTTGGAGGTGAAATGCTGTTGGAACTTAGACCCTTTTAGCTGAGATTTTATATGGGAAAGATTACATACCTGTATGTGTCTCAGTTGGAAGAGTTCAAGGCTTGTCAGAGTAAAGGAAACGCCTGTTCCAGACCCTAGGAAGACCTGTATGACATCAAGGCAGACATGGTTGTAAGGCTATTCTTATTTAAATCTTCGAAGGCAACTATTTCAAGCGACTGAAAGAAAACTACTACGAATAAGCATTGGATCAAAGGTAAGATCGTAAAACCTTCATAACATTAAATTATGAATCGTGATATATCTAGAGAAAGATGGATTTAATTGTCCGTTTGTTGCTAGCTATCCGTAGGACACTTGGGAGGTCTGTCTTGTCTGCAAGAACGACTTATCCATCCAACAAATTGGTGACTCCACTGGGGAATGATTGGATTTTTGGTTTTCCTTTTGTTTTGACTTGAGAAAATTATTTTTCTAGTTCTTGATTGATGTATACTGGTTTGGGTGGCTTAGTTTAATTTTTATATACTTTGAAAACTTTTGAAAAATTTTGTTTTCTTGAAGTTTTCTGATCTCTGCACTTTGCATTCACGCACAGTGCGGTCATCTTCGCAATTTTCTTGAGTAACCAGTACGGTACCACACCTGTTTACTATGGAGCTTGCGGACCCTGGGAAAATTTTATGAAAAATTAAAATTTCCTTTTCATGCTTAGTCTAGATTTAATTTAGAATTCTTAGAATCTACCCAGATCTGTATTTTTCTGTCAAAATTCCTTGTTTATGAGTTTCTTTTAGCAAATTTTTTATCTCATCAATCTTCGTTAAGTAAAAAAAACAAGTAGTCGATCTTGCGGTAGGAAAAATTCCAATTTTTGCATGTATGCTCTGGGAAGCTCCTCCTAAAGGAGTCAAGCACGAGATCATATCTGAACTAGTGAGGTAATCAATCCTTCCTCATTGGGAACGATAAAAGATATACACGTATTAACAACGGTAAACCTAGGATTGACCATTGTCGAGGAGCTTGGGGTCACTTGTCGGTAAACCTTGGATTATTTCAAGGAGCCTTCAAGGGGATTGAGCTTTGTTACTCTGTCCTTACATGTGTGTCGGATCGTAGACTATTCCCCTAGGTATATTTTTTTCTGTTGGTAACCTTAGTGGCCATAATATATAGGATTATTTCCCAAGGTGACAGTGGAGGGAAGATCCCACTGTACCTAGAACAGACGTCAGCTAGACTCACTTGGACTCTCCGGAGGGTTATCTTCACTCGAGATGGTATAGTGGAGAAAATTGCATTGGTCTGTTTCATTAAGAAGGTTGTCGGGGGTAACTGTTCCAACTGCCATTTCCGCAATAAAATTCTACGATGTTGGATTTCATCACCAACTAGTGTTTTTAGTGCAGGAATCTACTGTTTGTGTGTGGTTTGACTCCTAGATTTGATAGTGCGTGTTCATTTGTTTGTTTTTAATTTTAGAGACCATAGGTTTGAATTGTTAATTTTAATTGTTAGGTGTGAATTGTGAATTATTAATTTTATTTTAAATTATTAATAAAATTCACTGAAGTTGAATATAATGGAAATTCTTCTAGAATTTACCAACCAAGGAACCCCTCTTAATGAGAATCCTAGTACTTTTCCTTCCTTTGGAAATGTTGGTCCTCCTTATATGGCTATATTGTCATTACCTGGATTTACAATAGGTTTACCGATATGGTTATTTTCAGCTTTGTTGGCCTCGAATACTCAAATTGTTCCACCTCAACCGGATACTTCACCTCAACAGAGTTCACCATCTCAACATCACCAACGTTCTATTGAACCTTCACCTTCTTCGCCCAATATGTCTTCCTCCCTTTCTTCCTCTTCACTTGGTAAAAGCCTTGACGCTAGTAACTAGGTGACTAAGAAGAAGAAGAAAGGGAAGAAGAAGAAGCAAAATAAGAAAGAATTCAACCAACCAACCATGGCGGCAAGTGCTAGTACTGTTGAGGAAACCTCCAACATGCATCATAAACCCAAATACCCTTGCAGGCTTTGTAAGGGTGACCACTTCCTTATCAATTGTCCTGGTATTCCAAAGGTCTTGGGAGTATGGTCAGAAAAATCTTGTCAACTTAGCGTTGCTCCATCAACCAATGATAGTCAGGTTCCTGGGAAAAAGGGTAAAGTTAGGTTTCCTTGTAGGTTATGCAAAGGGAGTCGTCAAACTCACATTTGTCCTCACATGGATGAAGCCCCAAAATCGTTGGAAAACCTTACTGTTCCACAACAAGAACTTCCAAATAGTTACCATAAAATTTCTCCCAACCTATCGTCAACTGACAGAGTGATTGATCTAATTCCAAGTACAGTCAATCCCACTCTTCCATTGAAGAGTGAAACTCATATCACTCAGGCTGATGATCCATTAGCTGATCAAGTGGTTGATTCGATTTCACATTCAGTCGATCCCACTCTCCCTGAAGAGAATGAACTTCATACCACTCTGGTTCTTCTTGTTACACCAGATTCTTCTACGCCAGTGGGAATTTCACCTGTTTCTACAAAACCCCCTCCAAGTACAGAGATCTTTTCCTTTCATTGGAATAGACTGAAATAACCTCGTATTCCTTCTTCCATCCCTTTCCAAATAATTTTGCAGGCTTTTCGTAAGAATATATGTCGCACACATGTAGATGAAGGTGCTTTTGTTAGTATTTTATCCTCAACGGCTTGGAAAGCTTTGGGTTCCCCTTAGCTTGTGCCTATTACGTAGAATCTGAAGGCTTTTAATAGAACCATTAGTGAACCTTTAGGGATCCTTCCTAATTTTTCTATTACTTTGGAAGGTAAAAATATCTGTATTGATATTATGGTAGTTCAAGGCCCCTTGGATTTCAATTTACTCCTTGGGTGAGACTATGTCTATGCAATGAAAGTTGTCGTATCGACACTCTTTCACGTGATGTCTTTCCCTCACAATGGAAACATTGTAACTGTTGACCAAATTTCATTCGCTAGTCTTGATTCGACTACCAATAATCCGACACCCCTAAATGTTCCTCATACTAAGGTGGTATCGACCCTGCTGAGGATAGTTCTTGTTACTGAGTCAACCTCGTTAAAAAATGAATCAGGTATGAGGACAGTTCTTTTCCTATGTCAACCTCAATAAAAAATGAATCAGTAGGTAGACTGTAGAGAGTAGTTTGATAGATTAGAAATAAGTAGTTTCTGAGGATGATTCCTATTACTGAGTCAACCTCATAAAAAAATGAATCAGGTATGAGGAAAGTTCCTTTTACTGTGTCAACCTCATTAAAAATGAATCAGTGGATCAAGAGGAAAGTTCCTTACTGTGTCAACCACGTTAAAAAATGAATTAGTGGGCCATGAGGATAGTTCCTGTTACTGTATCAACCTCGTTAAAAAATGAAACAAGTGTCATGAGGATAGTTCCTTTTATTGTGTCAACCTCGTTAAAAAATGAAACAAGTGTCATGATGAGAGTTCCTTTTACTATGTCAACCTCGTTAAAAAATGAAACATGTCTTAGATATGAGGAAAGTTCTTTTCCTGTGTCAACCTCATTAAAAAATGAATCAGTAGATTATGTAGGTAGATTGTAGAGAGTAGATATGAGGACAGTTCTTTTACTGTTTCAACCTCGTTAAAAAATGAAACAGACCCATGAGGACAGTTCTTTTCCTGTGTCAACCTCATTTAAAAATAAATCAGTAAGTTATGTAGGTAGATTAGAAATAGTAGTTTATGAGGATAGCTCCTTTTACTGTGTCAACCTCGTTAAAAAATGAAACAGGTCACCATGAGCATAGTTCTTTTCCTGTGTCAAGCCTTATTAAAAAATGAAACAAATCCTCTCCTAGTCAATTCTAGTCTTTCATCTGATCTCGTAAATGAACCTTCATTCCATCCAGCTATTAGTGGCTAGTAGTCTACTTAGTTGAATGAAATGAAGCTTGGGGGGCATGCGCTCTAGCAAGTTACGCTTGGGGGGCATTAAAACTTATCTCAAGCACAATTTTCTTTGTTTCAAGCTTGTGTAAAAATGAAACCACTTTCAAGCAAATTTTTCTTTGTTTCAAGCTTGTGTAAAAATGAAACCTATCTTGAGTCGATTTCGGTTATTATTTTCAAGACTCGTTAAACTCATGAAAATCCTGAGATTATTTTGCTATCTTTCATTCTTGTAAAACACATGAAAATGCCGAGTTCTTTCCGTCTTTTCCTACTCGTTAATTAAATTTAAAGTCGGCCACACGAGTATATTTTTATCCCTTTTTCGAACTCGTTAAAACTTACGAAAAAAGAGAAAACCATGAGTACATTTTTATCCCTTTTTCGAACTCGTTAAAAATTACGAAAAATTGAAATCTTGAGTTCTCTTTTAAGCCCTTTTCAGACTCTCTAAACATGAAAATATTTCCGAGTACTTGACTATTCGAACTCGTTAAAGTAAATGAACAGTCGTCCCTTCAGTATAAGTTTACCCTTTTTTCGGACTGAAATGGAATATTTACAAAAAATGTATACGTTGAATAATCATGGTCAATAGATTTATCTCTTGCATTATTTTATCCTTTTTTGGGCCTGAGAGACTAAATTTATGAAAAAGTACACCCATGGAGTTTTCTTAAGTTTTTTCTTCTAAATCCCTAAAAATGAAAAACACCGAGTTTCTCCTATACTGGACTCGTTAAAATTTAACAGTAAAGGACCTGCCGATTACAAACAAGAACGGACCACTCCTTCTTAGGTTTCGATTTTAAACTAAGTTGGACTCATCTGAAGGATGAACTTATAAACAAGAAAATGTTATCCTCCTCAAGCTTGTCAAAAATAAAGAGGTACTTGCTAGAAATTGTAGGGAAAAGAAATAAAATGGATTCATTTGTTACACTTTGATTTGTAAAAGCATTACACCACTCTTGAACATGACACTTTTTGTCACACTTCTACTTGGGTTGGGAAATCCTTTTCCTATCAGTTAAACAAACCATATTGAATGTCTTCAGCTAGTTTATGGGTATTAGCTTAGGGAAATTGTCACCAAACCATCTGGAGTTTCGTTAAGTGTTCAATAGGACAGTCAAACAAACCATTCATCTGCAAGCATTTGTCTCCATTCGCGTTGACCATCCCTGAGTCAGTCCTTGAAAAAAATTTCTTCAAAACTTGATCTATGGTTTCGTGTCATGAGCTTGCTTATGACGGATTACTTTCTATCAACGATAGCTCATCATATAGGAAGTTGATCTAGAATCCATCAGTACCTTAGAATCTACATGGCTTAATGGCAGGTTTCTCGCCTTCGACGATAGGTTGCATCATTGACCTTCGATTGAACGATTCCATGAAATGTTCGACTTCAGATCACTTATTCAAATTTCATGGATTGTACTGAGTAATTTGAGAGCCATTGTAATTATTGGTGGTTTCTCTCACACTTGTTAATAGTTCACATCATTGACTGGTAATCAAGTGGGTTCTACCATGTTCGACTTCAACAAATTTAATCGCATGGATAGAATCGTACTAGTTCGGGAAGCAGAAATCAAGACCCTGGATCTAGTTTCCACCATCCAGGCTGCGAGGAGTTTTATTATTCATTATGCAGTAGAATATTCATTACATATGGATGCGTCCATACTATGTCTACACTATTGATGTATTATTAAAATCATTTTTGTATCAGAACAAGTTTAGTTAGTTTTGATCCGAGTATGGGAATGCCTACCTTAGCGATGATATATATAGATATATACATTTTGCATTGAATGTTTTTACAGGTTCCGACTGGGGTGTCCACAGGCTAATCCTTGAAATGATAAAGTACTTCACTCTTCATACATTACAGGTCACTCTTCATCTATTACAAACTTTGAATTTTAGGGGGCAACCTGTTACACTGAAAATTATCACCTTAACGTTTTGTTGTCCGTATGAGCTCATTATCACTCATACATTTCTCCCTTTCAAGTCTAAACACATCAGTTCCTAATATCAAGCCTTGAAATTAAGAGAAAATCTCATAAAAGTCTTAAAAACTCTTGTACCACACTTTCTCTTAGTATTTCCTGTGGTGCCGCACTTTCTAGCTCTAAATCATGCAAAGCTAAACACACTTTCTATTTATTAAAGGTGCGGACCTCTGTAAACAATAAGAAAAGGCACAAGTAAAATCTAGAAGCTCAATTTGAGTCATTTTTGGAAGCTTCTAGAAACATTCCTGTGGTGGAAAGTCTGCTCCTTTTAGGTTCATGTATCCCATCCATTAAGGAGCTAACCCCTTGATGTAAGGAACTAATCCCTTTGAAGGAGGATTCTATCCCTTCTTGTTTGAAGCTGTAGCTTCCTCTCTTTCACTATAAAAAGAGGCATAAGGAAGCCTCAAAGGGTTAGAATTGATGAGTTGAAGCTTCAGTATTGTTGGAGGTGAAACGTTGTTGGAACTTAAACCCTTTTAGCTGAGATTTTATGTGGGAAAGATTACATACCTGTATGTGTCTCGGTTGGAAGAGTTCAAGGCTTGTTAGAGTAAAGGAAATGCTTGTTTCGGACCCCAGGAAGACCTGTATGATATCAAGGAAAACATGGTTGTAAGGCTCTTCTTATTTAAATCTTCGAACGCAACTCTTTCGAGCGACTGAAATATGACTACTACGAACAAGCATTGGATCAAAGGTAAGATCGTAAAACCTTCGTAACATTTAATTATGAATAATGATATATCTAGAGAAAGATAGATTTAATTTTCCTTTTGTTGCTAGCTGTCTGTAGGACACTTGGGAGGTCTGTCTTGTCCATAAGAACGACTTATCCGTCCAACAGGGGCCACTTTTCGCTATGTGTTAACTGGTCGATAGTAACGATGCGGTCCTCGTGGGGGAATATCATAGTTTGGAAGACAAAGGAGGCGATGGCTGACATTTCCTATAGATAACTCTGGCTAAGGAGTATATTTTAGTCCAATTTGGTGTCCAAGACTTCAATGTATATAAGGACTGTCTTTCTGGCTAAGCAGACAGGGACGTTTTGGTAGAGACCGACAGGGGCTGAAGGGTGACCATCGTATGCTCTAAGCGTGATGTCTGATGGCTTTAGTTCAGGGGACCCTAACTTGTGCCAAATGTTCTTTGACATGATGCATGTGGATGCACCCTTGTCAATGATACATCAGTGAATGGTAATGTTTTGGACCGACACTAGTATCTGGAAGGCGACCATTGAAGGAAGCCTAGGTGTGGCTTTATCTAAATCAAAATCCATTAGGCATGAATCAAAAAGGTTGATGGCACCTAATTTGGATAGTAACACTTTCTGCTGCTTTGCGCATGATTGTAATACCTCCAAAGCTGACATACCAGTGGGAGATTTGGCTAGATCATCCACAATGCTATAGTTATGGGCTTCTTTGGAATAGTTTCCTGCCTGCCTAGTTGATCCTTTAGAAATATTTGGTAAAGGCTAAATAGGCATATTTGATATGTTAAAGGTGTTTTTGGTCCACTGGTACTAGCCCCTAACACATTGGTGTCTGGTGGGGTGTCATAATTTCGATTCTGTGTTTGAAAAATCATTTCTTCACCAGTCATGTAGATTTCGTGGTTGTTTTTACCAAATTTTCTGGGGTTACTCTGTAGCTTCTTCAACTCAGGGAGGTTGGGACAGTGGTGAGTGTAACGGTCGTACTCACCACAAATTGAACAAGAGTGGTTTGTCTGAAGAATTGGAATTTTTTTGCCTCAGGGAGTTTCTTGGCTCTTGGTTTTGATTTTGGTTGGAGTTTCCTCTAGTCTGAGATCGCGGAGGGCATTGTTGATTGTTGCCCCCTTGTCTAGGATTTCCCTTCAGCTTCTTTTTTCTTTTTTTCTTAACCGCTTCAGGAGGATAATTTGGATTCTCCTGGTTGTATGGTTGGCGTGGTTGGTTTTGGGAGAGTTTCACAAAGCACCTGTGCATTATTTTTCATGGGTGGTTCTTGTGCTAGGGATTGGGCATATTGCAGTCCTTGGTTTGTAAATGCCTGTTGGGGAGGAGCTCTTCCATCAACATGTATATCTGTGTACTGGGTCCCCTGAGCTGGAGGATACGGTCCTCCATGATGATGGTGGTACAATGACGCCCTATTGGTCAAATTTTGAGGAGGAATGTGATGACTTTGGTAGCCAGGTTGTGGTATGTTTTGGGTAGAATCATACATGTAATCAGGCTGTTGAACGTTGTTTCTTAGGTGATTTTGGGTCAATGACCCAATTAAACCGTTTGCAGAGTTCAAAGTGCCTGGAAATTTTTTGTACGTTTGTAGGCGTAGGGCATTCGGTAGGATATTGTAAATATACCCTGACTGCATATAGATCAGCTTGAGTTGTTAGGCCTTAATGATTGTGTCCTCTTGAGATATGGGCTTTTGTTGCGGCACATCTTTTGAAATATTTGTGGTGAGAATTTTCAGGAATAGGTCTAACAAAACTCGATCGTCGAGTTTTGCTTTGCACAAACTATGACACCATCGCCATTCATGGAGATAGTCCAAGAAACAGATGGCGGGGGTTTGCCTAAAGGGGCCAGTAATTCCATTTTGAAATCATGGTGGATGGGTAACTAAAAATAGGTCAGGAACACAGTAGTGAGGGTGCTAAATGTTCCATGTGTAGCAGAGGGTTTCTCCACATACCATTTCATTGCTACTCTGGTTAGAGTGCATTGAAACAATATTAGTCGAATAGTATCATCAACAATGATTTTCGACGAACACCGTAGGTGGAAAGTCATAACATGATTTCCTGGGGTCTTCTGCTTGCTTTCCTTCGAACTTTTAATTGTTCGAAGGGAGGTTCGTGGGCATGGGAGGCCATATGGGGTAGTGAGCAACGAGGTCATTTGTCAACTTGGTTAAATCTGGTAGATTTAACAAGGCTAGAAAAGTTGATTGCAAGTTCGTAGCCATTGTGACTTGTGAAAACACAATGTTCTGGTTAGGAATAGGGTTTGTTTGTGACATAACCTGTTGTGCATTCACCTGGCTTCCCGAATTGGTAGCACTCCTCTGCCTGCTAGAGGTTGTGGGAGGAGTGGTGTGTGGTGAGCCTGTGGTGGTGTTCATCGGTGTGGCGTTGGGATATCGACTAAGGTTCCCAACTATAGATGCCCTGATAAAGGATGAACCAATAAGGGTGGCAATGTTCCGTCTTTGATTCCTAAATGGCGAAATACCTAAAACCTTCTCGGTAATGGGGGGAGGTCCAAAGACGTCTAGGTCAACGAGGTCCTTTTGGGTCTATTATAACGTCGACTAGGTATGGCTTTGGAGATATCTAAGAGGATAGAGATTATAATTAAAGTAAAGATCTGATCACATACATAAAACAAAGAAAAAATAAAATAAAATTTCCCTTTGGATTAATCCTATGTGATCAGTCAATCAAAAAAAAATATGGTTTTTTTTGTTTGCGTATGATACTCAAATCCTATAAGACCTAATCCTCCTCACATGCTCAAATGTCACTGGGCCTTGCAAATGCTGTCACAACACCCCGAAAGAGCTGGCGACATCCCCAGTCAACTGAAGAAAAAGCACCAAGGTAAGGGTAGAGGATCTAGTGCTACCTGCACCATCACCTATATGGAAAAGATGCCTATTAGGGGAATTTTGAGGTCTAAATTGGGCCTCCTAAGAAAAATGTACAAAAAAAATAAACTTTATAAGAACCAATAGGATTCAAGATGATGATGTCAACCAAGGGGGTTGATTCACCATTTTTTAAGTAAAAGGGTAAAAATATTAAAAAATAATAAAATAATAAAACTATTTTTTCAACTCATATTTTCAATTTATCACCCAAATTTTTTACTCAAATTTCAAGTCGGAGTACTCATTGGATGCAAAATTTAATTCCTCATCCAAGGAGTACCCATGCTGCATAATTTTGATGGACCCTACTACACAAAAAATGATAAATACATAAAAAAACGTGATTACAATCACATTTTTCATGTATTTCTCATTTGTCATGTAGTAGGACCCATCGAAAGTATGGAACATGGGCACTCCTTGGATGAGGAATTAAATTTTGCATCCAACAAGTACACCCACTCAAAATTTGAGTAAACACTTTGAGAGATAACCTGAAAATATGAGTCGAAAAAGTAGTTTTTTCATTTTTCCCTCTAAAATTTGATGATGTCATCAAATCTTACTTGATTTTTTCCACTATTATTTTATAATATCCTTAGGAGGCCCATTTTAGACCTAAAAATTCCCCTAATTATAATTTTTGTCACTAAGCACTGCTGTCCCACGTGAGCGTTCGAGTCTTGGTCTTCTTGGTAATTCAATTGACAGTACCGAGTATCAGTGTAATATCCCAAAATAGGGACTGCAACAATATATGAATAGTTGTGCAGAGAAATAACACAGATCATGTAAGTAAGAGTAGGAGGCCAATATGGAGGCTCTTTATTTACATTTACATTAGAAAAATATATGCACAAGATAGCCCATGAGTTGTACAACAGGAAATAGAAGACTTTAATGGAAGAAATCCCTCAAAAGAGGTGCTGCAACCATACATTAAGAATTAAAAGAGCTTGACAGTGTTATTTTATAGGCTGCAACAACTGTATATTACACTTCAGATCTAGAGAAGATTTGTGTATGAAAATTTAGATCTATATCAGATCTATACACTAGATAGGATCTTCTTCAAATTCCGCTTGGGGTTTTCAGCAATACATGAAGTACATGGAGTAGATCTGAGATCTAATGTTGCAGAACTACAAAAATATTTAGAAATTCAGTGACATACAGATCTAATATGAAATATGCAATAGGAATATCCCCTCGAATGGATCTCAAATGTGAAGGGTAGATCCCCAACACATGAAAACCAATCCTCCAAAAAGTGTGCCAAAAGACCCTGCAACAGTACCCACACAAATAACGCAGTTTTGGAAGCAAGACTGTGCTGTAGGCTTTAGGAAATGTTTGGCCTGATGCCAATATCTGAAAATGATGCTCAAGATGTCCAATAACCTATTGCCAATGGAGTTGAAGACTTCTCCACTGAAAAGGAGCACTGAAATGGTCTAGATCTGAGCAGATCTAGCCTCCACTTGCTGCAGCTTTCAAAGACAACCAAACCCTCAACAGGATTTGTGTTTTAGTTGGAAGAAGAAGCTTGGACTTCAGCCAGATAGTGGACAAGAAATGAAATACTCTTCCAAGAGGCCTTTCAAGGAAAGAGGTGGGATCCCCGGTCAGGAACACCCAATGCTAAACAACATTTGCAATCTAGGCTAAACAGCCAAAGAAAGCAGTATGTCTAAAAATAAAATACTTCAGAAATCAAATATCATTCAACAACCTTCTCATGCTGCCATCCTCTTCCTTTTATAAGTTAAGAGCTTGCAAAGCCCTAAACCACCTTCAATGAAATATCTCCTTTCACATTAGCCACCTCCATCTAAGACTACATTGTGCCTCATTGATGGCCACTCCTCCAAGATAGTGTTGTAGATTTGGTCATGGTTGACCCAGTCAAAAGGGTTAGCCCCAATCACACCTAAGTGTGCTTATTTAGATAGCCTAAATTTAGCCTTGTTCACATGTGGCATTGATTTATTTACTATTTAGGAGTTTTATTGATCCTCCTTTACAAATTTATTAATGAAACATAAAAATAAAACAAAAATGAGTATTCCCATTAGCTTGGGACTAATTTGGAATATTACAGTCCTCCCCTCCAAAATGTTTCTTGTCCTCAAGCAACTGGTAAGGTGAGTGTTGCAACTCTTCTCCTCCTCCATTGGTGACACCATCATCATGTGTTAAGCTTCCTCCATAAGCTATGTGTTCACCAATCCAATCTTCCATGAATTGTTCCTATAAAGTTCTCATGAGATGTAAATAGTCCATCCCATAAGGAGCCAATAATTCAAATGAAATAAAGATGGCTGAACCAATTCTCTCCCTAAAACATGTAGCATAAGACACATAGAGATTCTCCATCCCATGTGGTACATACATGCCTCCCATCCTCCCTCCATACATTCCCATAAAAAGTACAAGTATATCATCAATGTATGGAAGCAAAACTACATATATACAGATAAAAATTTGAGCATGGGGAGGGGGGTCATAGTCCCACATATGGAACCAACACAGTGCATCTCCTGCCTACATCCAATCAAGATATGGTAAGTGGTTTTCCCACCACTTACTTGTTTACCATGTTATCTCACTATGGTTGAAAGTGTGAGATATGTTTGGTGCTTTAGGAAAGCACTCATCATGATGGAAAATCTCTCTTTGCTCATCAAGGGAGTGGCCAAATTTAGAAAATTTTGTGGCCCAATGTTGGCCATGAGATTTACAAGATGTATTACTCCCCCTTGGAGCCGTGGCCTGCATAAACATGGTGAAATAATGTAAAAAATCAGAAAATAAAACATGCCTTACATGATCAGATTCTTCACCAACGATACTCCTCATACAAATGGAGTGGTGCATGGATCTATCTCATCTCTCAAAAGAAGGAAGAGATGGCTGAAATAACTCCTTCATAGAGTCATGTTGCTGCCCCAACTCCACATATTTCATGCATTCTTGAAAATGTTGATGTAGTTCTTCTTTCAAGCCTTCCCAATTAAAGCTCCTCGTGATGATGTTGTAGATCTTCATGGAACACGTGGCTGAAACAAAACTCTTTATAAGCTCTTTGTAGTAACTTCTCCTTAAGCTTGGAGGCTCTAGACAGGAAGATCCTAACATGATTATAGATGACTCCTCCTTGGACTAAATAGCCCTCTTCATGTAGTTGGTCATCAAGTATCATACAAGTGTGAAGATCCTTGGAATAATCCACCAGCAGTTGGGATTTCCAATATGGATCTAAACTGCCCAACAATGACAGCAATGATAATGTATCAAAAAAAATGTCTGTAATGTTGTTGATCTCCTCCTTGAAATATCTGATGCCAAAGGTGTATGTTGGAAGGACATTCCTCCCATTCTCCTTCTCCCACATCGCAAAATTATAAATGAGAGTGGGTGATGATGATAAGAGAAGAAAATCTCCGTCCTTCTTGAGCTTACCCAAGTCTCACAATGTTGTACTATTGTCTTGAAATGCTCCCATCCCTCCTGGATCTGAATTTGGAGCATCATGTGGTGAAAAATATCCCACAAAAACTGAATCAGGTGGCCTCCCAAGTGCTTTGCCACTAGATAAGACTGTCCGATGGAGAAATATCATGAGCATGATAGATGGGACTGTAAGGTCCTTGCTCCCACTATGAAAATCCATCTATGTTATTTTTGTGTAAGTGGTATGTGAGGGATATGTATGTATGCCTTTGATCATTTGGGTTTCACCACTCTTCTTGTCTACCCAGTCCATTTGCAAAGCCTCCCAATCAAAGGTGACTTTCCCCAATGTAATCAACCATTGAACACCCAAAATCACATTGCTGTCAGGTATGTCAACCACAAAGAAGTGATCAACCAATGTATAAATCCCCATGGTGACTGAAAGTGATGGAACATAATGCATGCATTGCATTTTTCTATCTCCTGAGACCGAAATAGAGAATCCCTCAAAAGTGTCAGTGGGTATTGCCCTCCTCTCCACTAGATGGGCATCAATGAAATTGTGAGTTGCCCCACTATCAATAAAAATAGAGACCCTCTGATTCAAGATGGAACCTTGAACTCTTAAGGTCAAGTACTTAAGTACTCCTCTCAAAGATGCAAGATCCCCTCCAATAGGAGCAAATGCCTCATCTCCATCTCCTGATGGTGTTGGTTCTCCTGTTGCAGTGTCAGCACTGTGACCTCTTCTTGGTTCATATTATTCTTCCTCCTCAATGTTATCACAAAATTAGACCTGATAGGCTGCTCATCAAACCAATATTATGCAACTATTTCAAACCAATCTTTTGGTTGAGGCTTAGCCTCCTCAACCTAAGAGGGCTCTCTCAAGGGTTTATGATTTTTAATAAATATGTAGATGGCTAACTCTATATGGGATAAAAATAGATAAATGATATAAACTGGTTGTAAATCACATTAGCAAGTATACATTGGGCTTATGGAGTCACAATAGCTTCAGAAAAACAAAAATAATCTACCTAGCATGGAAGTCAAGGCATATCAAAGTTCAAGTCAAGGAATAAACATGTAGAACAGTGAAACACACAGTAAGTTTGTCTATGAAGGAAGTCAGAGCATCATTGATGAATTCTGAGTAACATAAGCAAATACCACTGCAATATAATATTGAAAATATTCCATAAGAACAAGAACATACAATAAGTCCTTATGAATCTTGAGTTGTCTAAGTAGAAATTCTGTATTAGGCTGAAAACAGTCACTTAAATAAAACAGTCTTTTTGCTAACAAATGTCAAACCCTTAGAATTTCTAATTCTTCCTCTTTATAGATCATTTACAACATAGGATAACCATATCCTCAACTAGATACCTCGAAATCCTACTATTTGACACCTTTTCTAACCATAATCATGGTCTTTATTACAAAATGACAGTTGCAAACCTAATGAGCAGTCATATTTCAAATAGGACTAAAACTATTTAAATTTACTCCTAACAACCTTATCTAAACTTAATTACATCAAATTACACTTGAATTTTCATGAAGTCTAATTCTGAAGATGAGCTCCAACCTGTTGTGACCATAAAGCTGATGATGTTGTTCTCCTAAAACCTAGGAAATTGTCTCCCTATTTTTTAGGCCTTTGATTTCTTTGAATCCTTGGGACATTCTGACCATTTATGAACCATGATTTAGATGCCATTTGTTTTCAATAAATAAAACCATATGTATTCAATCACTTCCCTGTGCTAATTGTGCAACATTGACTTCGAATTATCCAAAAAGATTGAAAACAGACCTGCGCTACGAAAGCAGCACAATTTCGTAGCGCAGTGTTTTAGCCAATTTCTTTTAATATTTTAATATTTTCCCTTCAAGGTGGCTTTCATCTGCACTTGAAATTTTTCCTCTTAAAATTTCAGGCAAAACTCTCAAAAATTCCCCTCAAAATTGATAAGGAAAAGGGTGAAAAGGCTGCTACAGCAGTTTCGTAGCGCTTTTCACCCTTTTTGCACTATAAGCGCTACAAAAATGTTGAGTGAGCAGTTTTGTTCAATATTTTCAAAAATGAAAATTTGAAAATTTTCCAAAACTCCAAATCAACCTTCTTCCAACATATAAAACAAAAATATCAAGTGAAAAATACTTTCATAACAGTCTTCATGAGATTCCTTCTTCATTTGCAAATTTTTCCTGTTTTTCCCTGAAAATTAGGTCTTGGGACAGAGCCTATATCTCCTAATACATGAGATATTTTTCGAAACGGAAGGAGGTTTTTGTAGGCCATTATGTCTTGAATAAAAACCTCTCTTGAGTTTTTAAAACACATCTCCTTCTGTCCAAAAATGTCTTTTGAAAAACATGTGTAAAAGAGGAAAACTCTGTTTCTGAAAATAGGGTTTCAATGAAATACTTGTATCTCCCAACTGATAACACTTGTGAGAAAGTTGAGAGAGGTTTTTGTATCTGGGGCTGTGATGAAGATAAACCTTTTTCATAATTCCAAAACACGTTTTAATTTTTCCAGAAACGCAACTTGAAGTTGACTTCTAAAAAGTCATGTACAAGACAGTTTAGTAACAACAATTTCGTAGCGGATTTTAATTTATCAATTTCTCCCACCTCCTAATGAATATAAAGAAAATAAGAGAGGTTTTTATAGTTAGATTGGCTATGAAGAATTTTTTTTTCCAATTTCTAAAATTCATTTTCAGTTGCTCAGAAACTGCATTTGAAGTTGACAGCTACAAAACTGCATTTTCGTAGCGCCTGTAGTTTATTTTCTGCATTTTGCGCTACGAAAGTAGCAACGCTTTCATAGCGCAAATCCTCTTTTTTGAACTAGCGGCACTACGAAATAGAGGATTCTTGACTAATTGCATAAATTTAACCCAAAACCTTATGGATTTACCCCTAGATGGAAAATGTTAATATTTGATCATGGAATGGACCTCTCAAGACTTTATTTGAATCCAATGATGACCTTTAAAAAAAACTCTAACCTACCCTTAACCAAATCCTAAAATGAATTTCAAACCCATTTTAGACCATGATCAAAAATAGAGTCGACACAATGATGTTTTGAAAATTTTTGGGTGATAACAGTGGCTCCACTTGGGATACTGTGCCCTTGTGGTACATTAAGAACCAATAGTTCTAGTGCTATCCATCTTCTTGGAAAAAAAAAAAAAAAAATTGTAGTATGCCTAGGGGGGAAAATATAGGGTACAGAGGAAGGTATCCAAGGGAATAATATGATGTAATAATATAAGAACGATAAATAATTGGGCCATAGTTAATAAATAAAGTGGTTAACCCACATTATGTAAGGGATCACATGTAGCTAGGGAATAAAGTGATAAGCCCATTGTATTGGATGTATGGTATTGAGTTACCCAACTACAATGATGACACTCTTTCCTTCGGACTTAGGTAAACCTATGATAAAATCCATTGAAATCTCCTCCCAACGTTGACTTGGAATGGATAAAGGTTGTAGAAGTCCCGGGGTCTTAATTGTCTCAACTTTATTCTACTGGAAAACCAAACATTCCACCACAAACTTTTGAATATCAGATTTAAGGCCATCCCAAAAAAATTCTTTCTTCACCATGTGGTAAGTTTTTAAAAATCCTGAGTGTCCTCCTAAAGGAGAAGTGTGCAATTCCAGAAGAATCTTTTGTTTTAGTTGGGAATTCTTACAAATATATAAGCGATCTTTGTACCATAAGGAATCATTTTTCCAGCTAAATGTATCAGATGTACTAGGATCTTGCTGCAACTTTTGAATGAGTGTCCATACATATTTGTCCTTCTTCCATTCATCTCTTGCTTAGGTTATCCAATTTGGTTGGATAATAGAAATGGCACAAAGCAATGCTTCCACCTCTTCATTCTTTCTTGAGAGTGCATCTGCAACAACATTAAGCTTTCCTTTTTTGTAGATTATTTCAAAGTCATAGCCCAACATCTTTGTGACCCATTTTTGCTGCTCTTCTGAAGATAGTCTTTGTTCCAAAAAGTGTTTAAGACTATCATGATCAGTTTTTACTTTGAAGTGTCTTCCCATTAGGTAAGTTCGCCATTTCTTTAGTGCATGCAGTATTGCTAACATTTCCTTCTCATAAATAGGTTTCTGTAAATACTTTCCTTTGATTGGACGACTTTCAAAAGCAATGGGTCTTCTTTCCTGCATTAAAACAACACCAATTCCATTTCCTGAGGCATCACATTCCACAATAAAGGTTTTTGTGAAGTCTGGCGTAGCTAAGACTAGTGCTCGACACATTGCCTCTTTAAGATGTTCAAAGGCCTTAGTTGCTTCAGGAGTCCATGAAAATGCATCTTTCTTCAATAATGTTGTTAGAGGTGCTGCTATTCTCCCATAATTCTTAACAAACTTGCGATAATACCCTGTTAACCCGAGAAATCCTCGCAACTGCTTTATGGTTGTGGGGCTTTCCATTCCTTAATGGCTTTAATTTTGTTAGGGTCTACTTTAACACCCTCGTGAGATACAATATGACCCAGATATTCCACCTCTTGTACTCCAAAGAAACATTTGGATGTTTTTGCATATAATTGTTTCTCCTGCAATAGTTTGAGCACCCTGTCAACATGTTCAACATGATCCTTCCAAGACCTACTATATATTAATATATCATCAAAAAATACTAGCACAAATTTTCTAAGGAAGGATTTGAAAATGGAATTCATCAACCCTTGAAATGTAGAAGGTGCATTGGTAAGGCCAAAAGGCATGACCAAAAATTCATAATGACCCTCATGAGTTCGAAATGCTATTTTTTGAATATCTTCAGTCTTCATTCTAATTTGATGATATCCTGAATGAAGATCCAACTTGGTAAAATAAATTGCTCCATGTAATTCATCCAATAATTCATCAATCACAGGAATGGGAAATTTGTCTTTAATGGTGAGCTTATTGAGCTCCCTATAATCTAGACACATTCGCCATGATCCATCCTTCTTGTGTACCAATACTACAGGAGCAGAGAAAGAACTTTGACTGGGTTGAATTATACCGGCCTCTAACATTTCTGCAATCATACGTTCAATTTCGCTCTTTTGGAAGTAAGGATATCTATAAGGCCTGATGTTTGGAGGAACACTTCCCGGAATCAAATGAATAGCATGATCATGATCACGAATAGGTGGGAGTCCTTTGGGAGTTTCAAACACCTTGGAATGATTGTCCAAGACTTGTTGGAGATCTGCAGAAATAGATGATTTTGATATTGGAACTTCTAGTGAGCATAATTGTGCAATTACGCCTCGCTGTTCTTTCTTTAGAAGCTTTGTCATGACATTAGAGCTTATTATCCTTCCTGGCTTCCCCGCAATACCCAGTAATTCGACTTCCTTTCCTTCTGAAAAAAATTTCAAGAAAAGTTCTTGAAAATTAAAAGCTACCGTCCCCAAAGATTGTAACCATTGTACTCCTAGTACAAAATCAACACCTCCCATAGGAATGGAAAGCATTGGACTAGTCAATACATATTCCCCCATGGTTAGCTTAATATTATGGCATTTTCCAGAGCAATTTATAGTTCCTCCATTGCAACCATCACTTGACATTCTGGTGCTGGGTATAGGAAACAATTTAATTCCTTGGCTACCTTACAATGAATAAAATTATGGGTGCTACCTGAATCAATCAACACTATTACCTTTTCTTCTTGATTTGTCCTGCTATCTTGAGAGTTTGAGGAGTGGTAATTCCTGCCAGTGCATTACACGATATGGTCGGATTCATTTCTTCCTCTTCTAGGGCTGGTTCCTGGTGTACATCCTCTTCTTGTTCATTTTCTTCTTCTTCTTCACAATCTATGTAAAATAATTTCTTCTCAGCACACTTATGACCTTTAGTGTATTTGCTATCACAACTGTAGCAAAGCCCTTTTGCTCTTTTTTCTTCCAATTGTTGTGGTGTCAACCTTGTAGGTTGTGGAAATCTAGGTGTAGCAACACTTCGTTCTTTATAGAATTGAGTGGTAGGCTTCCTTGTCGCCATAATTTTACATTCAACTTTTCTTGCCAACCTGAATGCCTTCTCCAATGAATCAGGTTCCAGAACGCGAACTTCATGTTGGATGTTATCCTTTAAAGTGCTTATGAAGAGATCAATCCTGTGTTCCTCTGGAATATCAGTTACCCTTATATTCAATTTTTGGAAGTCCTCAATGTGCTGCCCCACTAAACCCTTTTGTTTGAAATTTATCAATTGGCTAAAGAAGGTGTTGCTCTTTGTATCCTCATAATGTGCTATCATTTCCTCCATAAAAATTGACCAAGTGACAATTTTTTATGGGAGCAAAGCCATCGATACCATACAAATGTATTTTGTTCTAAATGTAAAGTTGCAATGCGTACCTTTTGTGTGTTTTGCACATTACGGAGATCAAAATATTGCTCCATCTGTAGTATCCATGTTATAGGATCCTTTCCATCAAACTTCCTCATATCCATTTTTTGGAATATGGTGGTTCTTCCCGCCAACATTAGAGTTTATGAAATCACGATTAACATTTATTTTGTTCTCATCATGAGGTTCTTCTACTATCTTTTCACCATTAGGAAACATTTCTTGTATCAACTTTGTCAAACCTTTGATGTCTACTTTTAGATCATTCTTCATGTTTTCCATGTTGTCTTTCATGTCATCCATCTTAGCTTCCATGCCAGCTTCCATGACATCCATCTTAGCTTCCACGCCTTTCTTCAAAACTTCCATTTCATTTTTTGTTGCTCTTTGCGAGAGCGAAATTTGGTGCACTTGCTCTTGTAATTTAGATAGATCATGTTGCAATTCTTCATCTTCATGAGTCATAGTAGAGCCTTCTGAAGGCTTAATGGGTGTTGAATTATTTTTACGGGGCATATTTTAGAACCCAATACTGATATCTATTCTACAATATGCCCTTGGAATCAATTCAAATTGATTCTTCAAACAAGACTTATGCAATTCAGGGAAAAAAAAATACACACCTTTTTCTTGATTTTGAGGAGCTCGATATTGAAATTGGATTATCTCTGTGATTGCAGCACTTCAATATTTTAATTTCGGTACCAACATAGCCCTTTGAATTCTCTTTCGAATGCCATAGGTCTGACCTAATTTGGATTCTCCAAGAAAAATTTGTGTCCAATCTCCCACAATGACCTAATTATGGACTAGTTCAGTAGATCGAACTTGTAAGACTTGCCACGTGTCACGGTTTCATCCTTCGGATCTGAAATTGATATACAAGAAACTAAAGTCCATGTACTTGCGACTACCTTTTACAACACTCCAATCTGATGCACAGAGAGAGAGTTATGAATCTTTTCCCACGATCACCTCTTTCAGATGAAATTTGGGAGCTTGAAAAAGCACTACCTTCCACAGATCATATCTCCAAAAATATTGCGAACCAAGATCTAAATTTTTTTGATGAGTTTCCTCTAAATTTCGGCTTTCCACCCTAAAAATTTCAGATTCTGAACCTTCGTAGAAAAAAACGTTATAGAGAAAATTCCACGATGACTTGTTTAGAGTAGCGAAACCCTAGAATCTAAAGCACTGATACCAAATGTTGTGTAACCAGCTCCAAAAATAGAATAAAAGAGATATCAATGCCTTAGAAATAAGCCACTTCGAGGGGAAAACCTCCAATACATTACATAAATGAAAAATTCTTGGATGATACAATTTACAAAACCTCCTTTCTATATATAGGAGTCCATGGAACCATAATGTAATCCTAGTGGGGCAACAATGTAATCCTAGCCAACCTAAGAATAATAATTTAAGGGCACAATAATAACAATATGGGGGTTAAAAGGGTACAATAATAACAATAAGGGGGTTACACTAACAACAATAAGAGGCTATACTAGTAATATAGGGACCTAACACATGTATCCTGGGAATTTAATCAACAAAAGCTGGGTTGAGGTAGGATGGATGGCTTTGCCAAAGATGGTTTGTTGGAATCTGTGGCTGGAAAGAAATCACAGAATCTTCCAAGGCTTCTCTCATCAAACCTAGATGGTCTTCCTTAAAGTCAAATGCTTGATAATGGATTTTTTACAAGGAAGGATGAGCTCCGTTGAGTTTTTCAACTCCAAAGACCAAGAGTGTGTTTGGGGTAGAGATTTGGGTTTAAAAATTCCTTTGGCAATCAAAACGAAAATAATCCAGAGGACTGGAAATTAAGGATGTCAAGTGAAGATTTTACTGAATGGAGTAAATGGATTAGTCACTGTCTTCACTTTGATGGGGTAGCCAAAGGTAATCCAGGGAAAGTGGGAGGTGGAGGAGTTATTAAAAATCTGGACAGAGTTCCTGATCATAGATATGCGTGGGGGCTAGGACACAACACCAATACTCAAGCGGAAGGACTAGCTTTGCTCCAAGGCTTAAGACAGTTAAATAAACTTGGCATAGATCAAGCCATAGCCTTGGGTGATTCTCAAAGCATCATCCGGATCCTGATTAATAATTCTACTCCTAAAGACCTCAGACTAAATGAAATTATTGCAAGAATTAAAGCGATAATGGGAAAAATTTGAGAAATCAGGTTTTTTCACGTTCTTCGAGATAGTAATAAGGAAGCTAATAATGAAGCCAACAGAGCGATACATCTCTCATCTGGAACCCTGCTAAGCGACGAAGATGAAAGCTGGGACACAATCCCATAGATTAGATTGGATTCTATATGTTCTTACGTATTTTGTTAAAGCAGTTTGTTTGTATTCACCGAATAGTTTCTCCCTTGGATATTGCAAGATTATGCTTGACTAAAATCCGAAATCATTCCTCTGTTATTCATCTAATGGAAGCAAGGGAGGAGACAGAAGAACACTTCCCATGGGTGTACAAAGATTGGAGATCAATGATTGAAGGATAGCTTTTTGTTTCCTTCTATGGGAAGGGTTTTTCTCTTTCTTTTTTAAAAATAAAGAAGATCAAGAAGTAATTTTTGAAATTAATGGGCCTTATTTTATGGGGGCTCAAGGTTTGTATCTAAATCAATGGAGTCCATATTTCAACCTTGGAAATGGTTTTCCATCAATAGTTCCTATTTTAGTTAAATTATCATATTTTCCCCTTCAATGTTGGAACAAGGACAACTTTAGGAACATTGGAAACATAATGGGTAATTATATCGATTTGGAATAACCACAAAAAGGTATGTAATATTGTGTTAGTATTTCTGTAGAAGTGGATCTTATTAAGGGACTCTCAACAACAATAATATCTATCTAGATAATAATTCATTATTAGGAAGTGGATTATGATCAACTACCATTTAAATGTAATAAATTTCATGAATATGAGAATTTTTCCTAAATATGCCCAAAAGAAAAATAAATTTATAAAAGTAATGAGGAAGGAGAAAAATGGAAGAAACCAAAATGAAGAAAGGGTGTCCCCCAAAAATATATAAGGATATAGGTTGGAAATGGATTGGGACATAAAGGCCTTTCTTATCCAAAGAAATTAGTTGCAAAAGGTGAATTATTCTCCTCTAGCAAGGAAAAATATTTGAAAGGGAACAAATTGGATTCCTTTAATCAGGCAGATGAAGAAGGGTAAATCCCAAATCCACTTTGCCAAGAGATCCAGGTAGTCAACTCCCAATGCACAAGTTATGAGAGTCAAAATGACATGCTTCCCCTCAAAGATATTTTGACTCAAGAAAATTTAGTCATGGAGGAAGAGGCTACATCAAAAAAAGAAAAGGTATTTCATTTTCGTAGAAACACTTGGAACCATCAATGATCTTTGGTTTATGGATCTACAAACAAAAAATCAAAGAGTGAAAATGTAATATGTGAAAAACACATAAGAAAGTATGCACCAATAGGTATATTAGAAGTGTGCATGTAGAAAAGGATAAAGAGCTAGACTCTCAAAGGTCATTGGAAGTTTCCTTTTATAAAACCCTTAAACAAACATAAGAAAAGGACATGGGGAAAAATATAAGTCAAATCTACAAAAGAGGAGAAAAAGAAACAAGGTGATATTACAACTACAAAAAAGGTTAAATTTGATAATGCCTCCTCTCCATTCTTTTTAGAAGTGTTAAAGAAAAACTCACGTCCCTCCCCTCCTGTGATAAGAGGTAGGAAACACTACAAATAGAGAAACTCCAACACCCAAAAAAATCCAATATTGTTCAATTTATTGGGAATGTCTTTTGATAATTCTTGATAATGATTTTTTTTGTATCAGTTTGCGTAAAGGGCCCAAATATGTAGTCATGTCTCCTATCAATTAGTATGTGTTGTGAAATTTGCCAAATTTTTGCAAATCTTTTGATATATTTACACATATAGGCATAATGGTTTAGATATCAAATAAATTATACTTTTGGATCCACTGGGCATTCCAAGGAGTCATGCATGTAAGTGAAATAGTTGGAATAGCCCCTCTTTTTTTATAATTTCTACGCCCACAAAGTAACTTTTTATAAATATAATATTCTTATTTTTTTTTTTTAAATAAAGAAAAGAGGGCATGAGTGTACATCGAGAACATTTATCAAAAGCTAAAAGTAATTTGACTATGTGCACATCCCTACTAGTTTTTAAAAATGATTATGAGTATGTGTTTTTGTTTAAACAATTTCGAAAATCAAATCCATACATATCATTAATTTTTTGTATACTCATTTCCTTAGTAATTTGCAAAATATTCAAATGGCCTTTGATTAAATTATATAAATTAGAATCATTATGTTGATAGAAGTGTCTATTTTGGAATAGGGCTTTCAAAATTTTAATTTAAATATCAATAATTATTAGATGGGTGGTAGATGTTTAACCTCTACTAAATATTTTAGAATATTCTTAGTAGTAGTCACAAATAAAAAATTGTAAAAAAATCGTCATATGAACTTATGATATGAACATGAGTTATAGTTTTTTTGGCATGTGTTATTAGTAAGTCATAGTATTGACCCATGATATTGTAACAAAACATATTTACAAGTTAGGAATATCCATGGTAAATTGACACCTTAATTCAACAATTTAACTCTATATAAGGTTTGATGTTCATTTATTATAATTTTAGATTTAATTTTGTTGTCTTGAGGGGTCCTAACCCAGGTTCGGAGTTAAGGTTAACCAACAAAACACTCTTACTACTAGCCCTTTCGGCAGTGACCTGCTTGCGCAAGTCAAAGTCTCACCCGAAGCAGTATGGGGGGGTGATGGAACTAGGTTTCAATACCCTGAGAGAGGTTTGAATGATGTGGGTGCCTTAAGATCCAAATAACCATAAACATACCTCCGTAACAAAATCCCTAACTAGGAAACGCTCACAGACAGATTCAGGTCAATTATGCAAAACACCTTGCACAAGTTAATACAACATCTATAAATCAAGTAAGAACCCTTAATACGTAATATCAGAGTCTTATACCATCATATCTATCCAATAAACATTAATATAAATCCAAAAATAGTTGTGCAAGAGATCCAATTGTAGACAATACAGGAATAAAAATTAAGATGCAGAATCATTCATAACATAAACAGCAGATGCATTTCAGACTCATATATCCACAACAATAGTTCCTTTATTAATATCAGTCCATGTCCTTCATACAAAACCCTTCAACAACCCACACACACAACCAGTGGGGTCTGCACATAGCAGGGCTAAGTTCTCCATGCACACAGCCAGCAAGAGCCTTCTACCTAGACAAATCCGCACAAAAATATCACAAAGTCACTAGATCTAACATCAACATTTAGACTTATCCAAAAACTTCCTTTTTAGACTTTATATAGACTTCTATTTATACTATTAGCTCGTGCTACTCTATGGTCCACAAACTGTGGTTTGCCACCCCTTGATCTACCCTTTTGACCCATACATCTCATGAGGGGCTTTGACCCACCCCAAATCTCATGCACACGAGTAATCTATTACAAAATATATCAAAATTAGTCGGACTTATGGGACCCCGCTCCAATAGGCCCCCAACACAATCTTGTGACTCTTCCTGAGTCACACTGGCATTGTATTCTTCATTTTGTTTTGGAGCTCCTTGATAGCAGCAGAAAATGGTGCCAATACACCCACACTTTGGTACGCTGTGCACTGCACGGTCTCCACCAATTTCTCTGAATTCAGTCCTTCGGTGGCCAAAGTGATGCTCTGCAACATCTGGATCAGGTTCCAGACTACAAGATCAAGTTCCTAAGAGAGCTTCATGGCCTCATCCAGCCATGGCTTCATATAATATGTGACTATTTTCTTCTTGCAGCGGAGCTCCTTGACCTCATCTCGCAACTCCTAGCTGGTCTGAAGGCATGTCATTCGATGAGCAGGGATGAATGTAAGCAAAGCCTCATGCAATTTGTCGAACTCCTGCTCCTTTTCATGTAGCCCCTAGGTAATTTTCTTGACTAAGGGATCTGTATTCACAGAGGTCCATAGTCCCATCACTTTCTCTAGGAGCTCAGAACCCTTCTCAATGTTCGCGGAGGTGCTCGCAAATGATGTCCTTACTAGCGCGGCACGTTGCATGCGTAACTCTGATGGGGTCTCAAGCTGCAGCTTCACTTGTAATGCAGCAATCTGTTGCTTAAAATCCACCTTGACCAACTGAACTTAAGATCTAGAAGCTTTGAGGGCTGCGATCATGCTCTCAATATAAGCTTGAGGCGCGACGGAGGGAAGGATGGAGACGTCAGGGAGTTCCCCAAATAATCAATAAATGAGGCTTTCTAGCTCCACACGCTAAGCTACGATTGCCTGTTACGCTATATAAGCCTGGGTAGACTCTATTGTCTTTTTTGTTGCAATCTGCTTAGCCTCACAGATCTCTTGTTGTGCGTAAGCCTCTCTGCTCTACAGTTCTGCGGATGTGAATATGTGTAGATCATGAAGCTTCCCACTTGGCATCTTTGCAAGTTTGATGCCAACCTCGGGGTAGTTTTTGACTTGTGCACACAACTCTGCTTGTTACATGGACATCGTTGCACCTCAGAAGGGGCAGAGTCTACTTCCTGTAGTCGCGACGATCGAAGTGGATGGCAGGCTTGCTTGCACCAACCTCGCTTGCAATGTATCTGTATTCAAATTTAGAACCTACAAGCTTGACTAAAAGGCTTCCAATGCGGCCTTGTACTGTATCTCCATTGTGTTCTAATGGTCCTCCAATGTTGAAGCAACTACATCTATGTTTTTGTTGAGGTCTTCCTCTGTCAAAGTAACCTCTTCTTCTCCTCCCTCCTTGGACCCTTTACGCTTCTTGCGCAGTCCCTTATATGTTTCTCTACCTCGCTTAACGCCGCGTGGAGATTCAACACCATCTCCATTGAGGTCATCTAACCCTCCAAGTTCCACCTCCTCCTAGTCTCCTCCTAGCTCCTGATATTTGTCTTTTTCTACATTTGGGTCCTTTTCTAGTTCATCTCCAATATATTTTCCACATGTCTCTGTGCGCGACTGTGTGTGGGGTCTTTTGGATCCATATCTTTTGGATTTGTTTCATTTCCTAACACGGACGGCATAATGGTTTGGGTGGAGCCAAGCCCTATATTCCATGCATTTGACCATGTTGCAACGACATGGTCAAATTCTGCCTTTGTGACCATATAAGGTAGGGTGTACCTGTTTGAGTCCTTCCATTCTTTAATCTACATGTTTTACATGGTCACTTGAAATTCTGTGATGCTTTTATACTTCTCATCGACAGTCGGCGAGAGTTTTGGCTTGGAATGGATGGCTTGCACCAGCACACCTTTAAAAAAGTACCTAGAAAATTTTATTTCTTCGACTAGTTGGGGGCTTGATGAGTCCCATAAGTTCGCGTAGTACACCCCCTCGCATACACCTAGAGTGATCTCAGGAAGGATTGTATCTGTTGGGGTCTCCCATGCCACTAGCGCAATCAGCAATAGAAGCCATGAGTAGCATAATTTCTTCCCCATTTCCTGCACCTCACGCACATTTTCCAAAAACTCTCCACATAAAAACTACGACCAGTTATACAACATCCCATTTTCCCATTGCCCCTCCAAGGTAATGACGTGCACAGGGACTATTTTCAGTCGACACTTCCTCATAAGCTTGCATCTGAGGATGAGGGTGCCCAGGTGCACCATCGAGTTAGTGATGGTATAGACCAGAAAGCCCCACTTATCCCTTCCCACATTGAATTTGTTCTTCACATGCGTCACCACATTCAGTTCGTCATTTTTCCTGAATCTTTTCATCGGATGGGGCCCCTTCTTGGGTAGGTCAGTGATCTGATGGATCAGCACGGCATCTATAGGAATTATCCCTTGAATCCATAGGGAACCCTTGTAGACCAAGGCCAGTAGTTGGTGCACACAAATGTCGGTGATCGGGTACCTCCCGAAATATGGAATCCTGAGCAGGTTGAGGACTATTGCATTGTGTAGCCCGTACACCCAGGGAATTGGCTCCACCTTTGGCACATCATTTTACAACACCTGTTCCAAGTAATTTTCAGGTGCGAGCTTAGGTAACATTGCTTCACTGGAGAGATCATAATCATCAAACTCTATTTGAGGGATCTTACCAAACATTTCGCCAAACATAGGGACATCCTAAGGAATCAATGACATCTGCAGATACTCTCGAACAATATTGATTTTCTGTGGCTTGCACGTAGAGGGCTTCCATGGATTAAAATAGGGTGTCCTCCATGAGATAGGTTCCACGAACATCGCTTATTGTCTAGCACTCATCGAGTGCTTTGATGGATCGCCAATGTGGTATCGCTCTTTGGTATCTTGCCTCGGGGATGTTACATTCTGCGGAGAGGTCCTCGGCTTAGAAGCAGCCCACTTGGAGATTTTCCCCTTTCATTTCTCTTTCGTCGGTGTGGACACAACTTCTTCTACCTTTGAGACTACTTCTATGACCTCATCTAATCCCATTTCCCTAGAAGCAGTGAGGGGTGTTGAATGCTCCTCTACAGGGTTGGTGGCTATTATTCTCGAGTGGAATATGAATTCAGTATTACTGATGTCAGATGGATATTTTCATCCATACATACAGAACTCACAAACATCACGATAACAGAGATTACAGATAATTACAAGGCACAAAATATTCAAACAACAAAGGAACCAATAAAGGCCCATGCCTGCCTTTTTATATGCCATCCATGGTAAAAACGGTTGGATTATCATTAATTGCCACTTATCTTCAAGAAAACAGTAAAAAATCCTCCAATATTGCCTCATTAAATGCGATATATCCGCTCCATCAAACGGTAATTTCACTTTTTCACCTAGTTTCACTGTTCCAATGGCTAGTTTCCTTACCTGTGTGTCACCCCTGCACTGATGTCGCACCTTCCTACGTCCTCCCTCTCTGATGCGTGTGGACCCTTTGATTCTGATGCTCTGGCCATATAGTCATTTGGTCAGCATTGGGTTGTCACTATACAGCTTCATATGGCTTCCATTGAATTACCCAGGAAGGCCCTCTCCGCGTAGCATGGCCAAGTGCACTGGACTACCATCAGTGATCTCCTTCACAACATATGGCCCCAACCAATGCTTTATGAACTTCCCTGGGTGGCGCAAAAACTAACTATCATCTAGCAAAACCAAGTCTTCCTCCTTGAACCCTGTTAATATGAATCTTAATTCCAAGCGTATGAAAAAGACCACTTAAGTTGTGCATAAAAAACAGCCCTAACAGCAAAGATGGCTGCCAATATCCTCAGATTTGCAGTTAGGTGATCAAGATAAATGCTGCAAAAACCTAGATCTATGCATTGGAAGACATTAAGCAGTAGAAAAAACAAGATTTAATCCATGTATCCAATAGACAAGACAAGAATATGTTGAATGAATTTTGTATTAATGGCACCTGGGAGGAAAACACAGGAGGGTGTTCCCAGTTCTCCTCAATGAGATGGGTTCTTGTAAGTCCTTAGCACTTCAGATCTAAAATTTCTCTCTCTTGATGGTGTAGAAAACCTAGACAAAAATTGTAGCAAAATATGACTATGATGGTGGATCAATAGTCAGACCAAAAGTATAGATCCAGAGTGATATTTAGGTAACAAAAGGTCGTAAATGAATGGGAAACCCCTTCTATTTATAACAAAATAATTATAGAGGTCTGGAATGTTGGTATAATAAATGTATTATTAGCAAATCAGAGACAAACTTTTATAGGGAATGTTTTATTATATTTATGGAGAAAAATAAATTTGTTAGGAATTAAGAATCGTCCCTTTTAATAATAATATTAATGAAATTATTTATTTATCATTTTAAGGATGTGGTTGAGTAATAATCAAATAAATAATGATTTATTTAATTATTTAAGGGTGATTTAGTCATATTCAACAAAGAGTATTATTTAAATAAGGTTTAAATAATTATTCTTAGGAAATAATAAGATAAATAATGATTTAATCTAGTTAATTTCCTTGCTTTGGGTTAAATATAACTAGGAATATTAATTAAACTATTGTTTAGCTAATTATTCCTTGAGGAAAATCAAACAAATGTAGATTTATTTAATATTTTCTTATGGGGTTTCCTGTTTAGACCACAAACAACTTAATAAAGGTGGTTTACTAAGTTATTTTTCATAGTGAATGCAAATTTACTTAGGGTAAAATTGGTCTTACGTGGTGTACTTCATGGAAAATTTTAGGGGCTAATATTCGCAAGTGGGCTAAATTTCCATGGTTTTTCTGAAAAAATATTCTCCAATTTCCATTTTTTTATAAAAATGATTCGCCCAAATTTTATAATACAAAATTATATTACATTAAAAATTGCCAACATTATATAGAGAGTATATATAATATCATTATAAATTTGTAATTTTTTACAAATACATCAATAAACATTTTATAGTTTGCATATCAGGGACTAGTGAGGTTCGCCAATTTTTTAAACTTCAATATAATTTTCCATCCTTAAAATTTTCCCTGGTGTACTTGGGTCCATCTAATAAAAATAGTTTAGATGACCAAAAAATGGTGTAACATATTTCCCCCTAGTGTGCGAGCATTAGGAGCTAATCATATGACTGAAGTACGTTGTAAGAACTCAATCACCAGACACCGAAGGGGAAGTAAAAGAGAGAGAAGTATAAGGTGGACCAAAGTGCTGAAAGGACTAGACCCTGAGGAGGTGAGACTTATAGGTGCGACAAGTCTCTTTTATGAGTGAGTACTTGTGCTATACGCCTATGCCCGTCGAGGCAAACTACAAATAATAAGATGTCCAATAAACGATGGATTGAACAATATAGTATATGTTGGCATAAACATGAGCCAGATAAACAACAAGAAAATGAATCCCACATACATATTGTGCCTGGGATAACAGCCAGGACTTGTAAAATAATATCTGAGTACATGAGATATAAATACAACCCAGATGCCCCTGAAAATAGGAAAGGGCTCTGAAAATCTGACTGATACGTGCAAACAAAAAGGCACTGCAAGCGGCTGAGGTTGACATCATCAAATGTATAGAGTTACATCAAAGGCTGTAATGAAGAGGTCATCTGGGTATGTGGGGAGCTACCTGTAGGGCCACCCCCTCATGAGGGTTGAGACATCTCATACATACTCGGGAATCACCGATATCAGTTGCTGCATCACTAAACCATCAACTATATGGATCTCGATCATGCTGGAAGGAGCTGGAGCTAAGAAACAATCAATTCAAAGGGAAATAAGGAGTCCCTTTATCTGATCCAAGGCATCGAACAAGAGTGGAAGCTGGAACCAAGGTACACCGCCCTCTAGACCTTTCTTCTGGAATGAATGAGCTGATGTTGACAGAAGGAGGTCCACCATAGGTGAGGTAATAAGGGATCCTCAACTAAGGCACAAGAGAAAATAGTAGAGCATCTGATAGACTGACACCAATGATGATGATGAAATGGGGGGGACTGAGTAGCGGACGGATGACTTCCTTTGTTAGAGCATAAAGGGCATGGACGACCTGGCAGCGACTAACACAATATCATGAGGGATAGGGGATAGTGGGACTGCAGGCCATAATGTGCGACATGAGAGAGGAACCAAGAAATGAAGGATGGAGGGCTATAGCAGGAGACAAAGGGACTCGGGATAGACTCCATGAATGCAATGATGACTCAACTCAGATGCTCTAACAAAGCTGATTCGATGGTGCTACCACACAGAAAAAGGTCTAATGGATACCATAAAAACATGAGTACACAGTGGTTACTCATTATGAAAATCAACACGATCATGGACAAGTATGAAGGCAAAATGGTGCCCCCAAGTACAAGTGTTGCAATTGAAGAAATTCTATTTTGGGGAGTAGTCAAGTGACGCTTCATGGACAAAATGTGTCTTGGTGAAGTATCAAAACATGCAAATTATGAGCTGACTACCTAAAGAAAATAAAACATGCATTTTCGGAAGGAAATGCTAAGGGAAATATCTCTTTAGATAGAGTTCATTGCGAGGATTGGGAAGAGGATGGCCTTCGAAGTCCTCTAATAGATATGCCGCCTTACCTAAACCCTTACCGATGATGTAAGGTCCTAGCCATAATGAGTCAAACTTCCCATGACCAAGGACATTATGGGCCTGTTCATACACCAGAACAAGATCACCTTCGTGAAAAGTACAAGGATGGACTTTTCGGTCATATTGAGCTTTGGTGTGTTTCTTAGCCACCTCAATGGTTTTCAATGCAACACGATGGTCGTTGGAAGCACGCTAAAGCATGATTAGTCATTGTTCTAAATTTTGGGTGTCAGGGAGAATTTCGACGGTTAGATGAAGGGAAGGGATTTCATGCTCGATCGGTAATACTTCCTCCTCTCCAAAAACAAGGTGGAAAGGAGTAAACCTGATGGTAGTTTTAACAGAAGTTCTATATGCCCATAAAGCAGGGAAGAGCATAAGGTGCTAGCTGGTTTTGTGCTTATCCACCATCTGTTGAAGCATGGTTTTAAGTATTTTATTAACTGCTTCAACTTGGCCATTACCTTGGGGGTAATAAGAGGAGGAATATTGGTGCTCAAAGCCCAACAGTGAGGATAGCTCACACCATATCTCATCTTCAAAATTTTGGCCATAATCAGATACCAATTTTTTCAGAACTCTGAATCGATCGATCACATGGTTAAAGAAAAAGAGGGCTGCGGTAGCTGCCATGTTGTTAAACGTTGGCATGGCCTCAACCCATTTGGTGAAATAATCAACTGCCATGATGATATACTTATGGTTACCAGTTGATGACTTTCGACACTCCATAAATTCTATGGCCCACTTACAGAAGAGACCAACTGAGATGATAGGATGGAGGGGAGCTGGAGGATCTCGTGCCTTAGGGAAATAATGTTGGCAATTGGGGAAGTGTTTGAATGCCTCAATGCAATCACCAAAGAGAGAAGGCCAAAAATACCCAACGCGCATGATTTTATGGCCAGTGGCCAAACCGAAGAGGTGGCCACCACAAGCGCCACTATGATAGGCATTGAGGACTTGCTTTGCTTCAGTGTGTGTGAGACAACGATGAAGGACATAATCTACACCGCGATGATAAAATTCATCACCGATAAGAAGGTAACGGGGGGCCTGGTGTCAGATACGTTGTCGAGCATCACGGTCAAGATGGAGGGTGAACTTTTGGGTTTGCAAATAAGTGAGGATGTCCCCATACCAAGGGTCATCAGTGGTAATGGAAAATAAATGTTCATCAGGGAAATTATCATTAAGTGGAGGATCCTGCATACCTGTAGGTAGTTTGGAAATGAGTTCAGCGACGGCTAAACCTTTCTTAATTTTTGGTGTAACAAATTCAAGATCGAATTCTTGGAGGATCACGATCCAACAAGTGTACTTCCCATTAATGATTTGACGAATCAATAGGAAGGCCATAGGGTTGGAATTAGTCACGACCTTGGTGGAACGCATGAGGATGTAATGATGAATTTTCTGGACTGAGAACACGACATCTAGTGCTAATTTTTCTTCATGTGAGTAGGATACAGGAGGTCCTACCAGGTTCATACTGACATAATAGATAACATGTTTGTTGTTAATATGAATCTTAATTCCAAGCATATGAAAAAAGACCACTTTAGTTGTGCATAACAAACAGCCCTAACAACAAAGATGGCTACCAATATCCTCAGATCTGTAGTTAGGTGATCAACATAAATGTTGCAAAAATCTAGATCTATGCATTGGAAGACATTAAGAAGTAGAAAAAACAAGATTTACTCCATGCATCTAATAGACAAGACAAGAATATGTTGAATGAATTTTGTATTAATGGCACTTGGGAGGTGTTAGGTCTCCGCAGTTTGCAAGATTGGCAAGTACAAACGCTGTAGAGCCTACATCAAAACCACTTTGGAATCTGAGGATCTAGCCATCCTAGATTCAGAGAGGGATCTCTCTATATATGTGTTTTCAAATATATGATCTTTATACTTAAGTATGATTTTAGGCTAGTTATGAAGAATAAGGTTATTTATTTTGTTTTGGTTGGGCAGGATAATATGAAGATGAAGGAAGTTTATATGAAGGGTGAAGGTCTGAGTAAGTGACAAAATGGTTAAGCTGATAAGATAGGCAAGGAGCAGCATCAATCCATTGGGCTATGGAGTCATAATAGGATTTAATTGCACAGCAAGTTTGAAGAGTGGTCCATGGGGTAAGTCATCTATGTCAAAGGATCTCTTTAAGTTGATTTTATGGAATGAAACAACAAGAAATGAAGTGAAGGAAGTAAAACACATGAAGAAACAAAGAACAGCCTAAGATTAGGTAAGTACTTTGAAACTAGCCTGGTTTTGACATGCACTTAAGGAAAAAAAACAGAAAAGTAACCTAAGATCAAGTAAGTACTTTTAAACTAGCTTGATTTTGATATACTTTCAAGAGTAAACATTTAAAAACAAAGAAAAGCTTAAGATCAAGTAAAGACTTTTAACTTAGCCCATTTTCAGCGTATTCTTAAAGGAAAACATTCATGATAAACATAAAAAGTAGTTTAAGATCAGGTAAGTAATTTTAAACTAGCCTGCTTTCAACATACTCTTAAAGAAACTTTTCAAAGCAACTGTTGGAGAAGAAACTAGAGGATAGGGCTAACCATAGACTTCTCTAGCATCAATCTTTAATTAGTAAACTTATCAAGAACATTCAAAGACAATATCTCAAGTTTTACTTAGGAAACATGGGCTTACTAACACCTTATTGGTTATACTCTATTGAATTACCTTAAAAATACATTTAGAGGAAAACATAAAGGATAAAGATTTATCAGTGAGATTTAGGGTACTTCAGAAGTAAATCCTAATCTATATTTGTTGTTCTTTATCAGAGAAAAGCAGACAGAATGAAAACATAAATAAAATAACAATTTACAGTGAGAAACACATCACCATTGACATAGAACATGATCCCATAAATCAGCTATTTGTATTTGATGTTCAAACCAGTTACAATCTCCAAATCCAGTGGGTCTCTATAGCTTCAAACTTCTCATCTCAGCTTATGTGTCTTCAATTAAAAAAACAGAGCTACAACAGCTTCAAAAGCTATTTACATGCAACAAATATCCAAAGACCAACCACTATACTGTCTTCTACAGAATTATTTATAGAAGAATGAGGAGGTGCAATGTAAGGAGTTCATTTGTTCAATTAATATAGAGTAATGTTTTCTTGACCTTTGGGAGGCCTAAGGGAAAAGATTTCAAGTGCTCATCTCTGTTTTAATCAATTTTACATTAAATTTCATCAAATTTAGTTACTCTTGTTGACTTTGAGGGTTTTTGGTAGGTTGGAAGTTAATGTTGAGCTGCCTTTAAAAATATGCCTGACTGTGCAATTAATTTGTAGTCTTTTGAGGTGAAATCAATTAATTTGTAGTCTTTTGAGGTGAAATCAGTTGTAGGTGGAATTCTGAGGAGAAAAAACCTTTATGATGTGGCATTCAGAGGCTCCCTTTACTGATACATATGTCTTAATACCTTAAAACACTTATTTAACTGTGATTTTGTGTTTTAAGACTGATTGTGCCTTTTCATCCTACTCTGGTCTTCAATTGTGCTTTTGCTGACTTTGTCCACCTTGACACTGTGTTTTAACTTTAAAATAACAGGATTTAACCCTTTAATCCCTCAAACTGTACTATATCTCTTTACTGTCGGGGTTTAAATCCTTTGAAACTTTAATCTTTGCTATTGATCCCTTTACTTGTGTACAAATATTCAAACTGTGTATTAACCACCAAACTGTCAGATTCAATCTCTAAACTTCATTTTTTCTTTAATTCTTCGATCCTTACCCTCTGTCTTTGTTGTTTTTTCCTTTATCACTGCAGACATGGGGTTTAAGGGTATGACCAGTGCTTACGCAGCACTGTCCAAACCCGCATATGAAAACAGGCAGCCTCCTCCCTTTGTGATTTTAGCCTTCAAACATGGAAGAATTAGGCTCTGTCCCTTTGCAAGTTGTGGACAGGGTTTCCACTCCAAAAACTATGATAAAAACTTGCAACAAACAATAAAAACGTTATAAAAACCCTGCGGTGTTTGGCAACATTGCTTAGGAGGCTGGCGGAGGAGCTGGGCGAAAGCAGAGATGCAGGTGGAGGAGGGATTTCTATGGCGGAGAGGTGAAAAATTGCGAAAACCAATTTGAATTTGGATATAGGCGTGAAAAATGGTTCGGTGGTTTTATGAAAACTGTCAGCAGTTTTCGCGCGAAAAATAGATGGTAAGTGGTTTAAACGCGATTGAACACGATTCCACACACTATATGACACTTGTCTTTTAGAAAACCATCAGTATCACATGACTTTGGAGTGTCAAACTCTAGTTGCAAAAATTGCGCGATATGCAACAACAACCGTCGGATGAAGGGGATGGGATCTGACGGTGCGGACCAAGCGCGATGGAAAAGTTGCTAAAGTTGAGAGAAAGTGGGAACCAGGTGGTAGTTTGTGATAGGACAGGAACTTTATGCAGTGGATGGTAGGCCCTGGTGAAGCTGGGTCGTCGGGTTTGATGTGAATTGTTAGATCTATAAGATCAATGGTGCAGATTTGATGCGGAGGATGGAGGGATAGGCAGGGGGCGAGCGATCAAAGGATGGGAGAAGATGCATGATAGCCATTGATCTCTAAATATCAACGGTTGGGATCACTTTGTAGAGTGACAAGGCCAGGATAAGTGAAAACACCGATGCGATGGGGGCCAAGTTTAGCGCTCGGGAAAGATCTCGTTGAGGGATAAGGTGATAAGGGGGTGAGGAGGGGGGAGCTTATCGCATCGGCACATTGTCGTGGAGGGGAAAATAAAATTAAAGGGATAAGTCGATGGAGCGATGCGATGAGGGCTAAGGTAAGGCCTGGAACACGGGCATATGATGGAAAAAGGAGCTAGGGCTAAGCCGAAAAGGGGCTAAAGCCTGAGGGTAAAAAGACTTAAAAATGAAACCTTTTCAGGTGTTTTTAATTGTTCTGATAGGCAGAATGAGGGCTTTTAAACCATTACAAAAGGTTTTTTAATGATTTAAAAGGGGATTTTTATGAAATGGAAGGGAATTTTGAAGGTTTTTGAGGATATTGGAGGGAAAATTAGAAGGAGAAAAGCGGATTTTTCATGGAAAATGGAGGGTAAACGGTGTTGTTTGGGGAACAGATTTGAAAGGAACAATAGGCTTCTTGTTGGATTTTTGGAGGGAACATCAGGCTTTTGAAGGAAAAAACACTATTTTTTAAGGCACAGTAGTTAAGAAACAACACTTAGGGAATATTCGCCTTCAAGAATGAATGATTTTCTATGAAAATGATCTCTTGAAGGCTCCAGGTCTGTTTTAGCCATCATTTGTTGTGACAAAATTTAATGATGGCTAACAGTGGCTCCACTTGGGGATGGCAGCTCCTTGGAGGTGTCAAGAACTTTAGATTTTATCTCTGGGATGTAGATCTGTGCCTTGATCCATTGAACATATTTTTTTGTTCTTTGATCGTGCTGCTTTTAAAAGATAATCATTGTTTCATACCAACAAACACATTTCTCCCAATCATTCTACCTACACAACCTACTTTTCCTAACATTTTTTCTTCAGCAGGTGCATTTGGACTTGAAAACCTTTAAACATCAACATTATATATATATATATATATATATATATATATATATATATATATATATAAATATATATAAATATGTGTTTGAAGGAAACAAGAAAAACTAATCTAATTCTACTCTTATTTCTTCCATGAGTTCAGATTAGACTGTTGAGCTCATAAATTCTCTACCTAAGCTACTATTTACCAGGATTTGATTGTCTAGCAGATTTTATTCTCTACTTTCTAAAACAGAAATTTAAACACAATCAAATCAGGATTAGGTTGTCTGATTTGCCATGGTGTCTATTTCTGTATGTACAAGCTGCACAAAGACGTTATTTGCAGAAATTTAAAACAAAACTATGAAGGCTTTAAGATTTGAAAAGTAAAAAACCTCCTTCTCTCTTTCTTACAGCTTTGAATCTAATCTTTTTAGGGTTGTTTTTTCTTTCTTTGATTCAGATTTTGAGCATATTAGAACCAATTCTATACCAATCTTTACAGGTTCAAGTTTTGAGCTTGTTTGAACGACTACTTTTCTATTCTAATCTATTTCTACTGAAAAGCCAAGATTGAACAGTTTGGCAAATCTTCTTCACTAATCTATCATCATAAAATTGAAATCTATTTAGTCATGATTAGACTGTATGAATAAAATAGAAATATTGTTTGTGGTAGTGGCATTTAAGCTTGCAAACTTTCAGAACTTCTCTTTTGGGTATGGGGTTGTACCTTTCTTGTTTTATTTATGCTCTCTTTTTCTTTTTCTATTGTTTTTGTAATTTTCTTTCTTCAAATTGAAAAACAGTGTTATATACAATGAATAAAAATCCATGAGATTAAAAATATCAGTCAATAGAAATAATGTTTGATAACCTTTCCATTAACAGGACCTCCAAAGTACTCAGCTCCATCCAACTCTTGCAGAAAAAATGCATTGTTTCCAATAGCAGATTGAATAAGATAAGGGCCTTGCCATAAGTTATCAAATTTTCCATGTTTTCCCTTAGCTTCTCTTCTTGAATCCCATTTCAAAACCTTATCACCAATATTGAAATCACTTTCCTTGGTTATTTTGTCAAACAACTTCTTGATGTTTTCTTGTAGTTGTTGTGCTCTGATGTATACTTCCTCCCTGGTTTGTTGTAGATGTATTGTCTAGATTATCCTTCTTGTTACATCGTCATCTTCAGACTGCACTTCCTGGATCAACTTCATGACTGGAACTCCCAAAATGGTTGGAAATATTACATCAGTTCCATAAGCTAGCTGGTAGGGAGACATTCCAATGGATTTTTTAATGGTTAGTCTGTCTTCCCATAAAGCATGTAATAGCTTATTATGCCATGATTTCTTATTGTCTTCTAGCAACTTCTTGATAATGTTTACCAAACTTTTATTTGAGGATTATGCTAGCCCATTACCTTGTGGGTAATAAGCTGTGGAATGACCCAATATGATTTGATACTTATGACAGAATTCTACCATATTTTTAGAACTAAATGCAGTAGCATTATCACTGATGATCTTTCTAGGACAGCAAAATCTGGAAAGTATATGGTTTTCAAGGAATGATATGATGATTGAGTCTGTGGCATTCCTAGAGGGGATGGCTTCTATCCACTTGGTAAAATAGTCTGTTGCTGTGAGGATCCATCTATGTTGGGCAGATGAGGGAGGATGGATTTCCCCAATGAAGTCTAGACCCCACTACTAAAAAGGAGCTTCAACAGTGATTGGTTGCAGAGGTAAAGGAAGCAGTTTTCTTTTTCCTTCAAATATTTGGCATTTGTGACAGGCAATAATCATTTTATGGACATCTTGAAAGAGGGTGGGCCAGTAGTAACCAGCTCTAAGGATTTTTTTAGTAGTTGACTTCCAGTAGAGGTGGCCTCCACATTCTCCTTCATGAAATTCATGCTTGATCTTTTCTGCATCATTCTCAAGCAAACATTTAAGCAATAATGCACTAGAATTTTTCCAATATAAACATTTATTCAAAATGCAATAATTTACGACTTTTAACTTAAAAATCTTGCCTTTGTTTTAGAAAAACTAGGAGGGACATTAAGATTGAGCAAAACATACAAAATATCAACATACCAAGATGAATTCAGAAAATGATTTTTAATAATTTGAGCTGAAAACTCCTCCTGTTCATCTAATGCATTAAACATGTTTATATCAAGGGCTTGAAAGTTGGATTCAGCCATAAGTTTTTCTAGTCCTTGACCCTTTATGAGCTTAGTGGATTTAATTTCTAAGTCATACTCTAAAATTACAACAATCCACTTTCCTCTTTTTCCATCTGGATCTTGGGTCAATATGTCTTTTACAACTGAATGAGACACAAATGCTATTATGTGAGAGTGTAAAATGTAAACTCTGAAAAGGCTTTGACTAAGGCAAAGGAATTTTTTTCCATTATGTTATACTTCAGAGGTGCATCTCTTAATTCCTTGCTAAAAAATGCAATGGGTTGCTCTTGTCCATTCAAATTTTTCTGTAATAGGACAACAACAACTGTGTGTTCTGATGCAAATGAAAAAATGAAGAAATATTTTGAAAAATCAAGATTGATAAAAACTGGTGTTTTAGTGAGTGCTTGTTTTACCAGTTCAAATAATTCCTTTTCTTCTAAGGTCCATTTAACTCCTTCTTCCTTTTTAAGCATGTTTGTTATGTTCCTAAGGAGTTCGGCTAAATTGGGTATGAACCTTCTCAAGAAACTAATCTTTCCAATGAAAGATTGTAGTTACTTGATGTTTCTGGGATGGTTGATTTGCAAAATACCATCAATCCTTTTTGGGTCTATCCTTATTCCTTTTTCTGATATGATATGTCCAAGAATTTTACCTTCTTGGAGACCAAACAATGTTTTCTTTGGATTTAAAGATAACCCAAATTTTATGCACTTTTCAAAGACTTTTCTCAAGTGTATTAGGTGTTATTCATCTGTTTTAGAATAGATAGTGATGTCATCTAAGTAAATCACTATGAAGTAACCTATTTCTTCTGAAAATGCAATGTCCATGGCTCTCTGGAATGTGGCACCAACATTCATTAAACCAAAGGGCATTTTCAAATACATGAAAGTACCCCAAGGTGTAGTAAAGGTTGTTTTGATTTGATCATCAAGATGTACCAAAATCTGATTGTACCCTAAGAAGCCATCTAGCAAATAAATTATTTTGGAACCAACTACCTTTTGTAGGATATGATCCATTTTTGGCAAAGGATAATTGTCCTTTAGTGAGGCTTTGTTTAAGTTTCTAAAATCAATGCAAAGCCTTATCTCTCACATTTTCTTCCTAACTAATACAATATTAGACACCCACTCTGAGTATCTAACAGGGACAATAATTCCAGCATCATACATTTTTTTGATTTCTTTCTCTACCAAAGGTAATTGAACAAGGTTGATTCTACGCAATTTCTGTTTAAAATGTTTCTGGTTTTCTTTGAGGGGTATTATATGCTGAATTATTTCTGTATCATATGATTTTAGGTCTTCATAGCTCCATGCAAACACATCAGAAAATTCTTTAAACATCTCAAAGTATTTCAGTCTAATATGAGCTGGCAAAGTTTTAGACAGTTTTATTAATTTGGGCTTTTCCTTACTGCCTATGTTGCATTCTTCCACTTCAGATTCTATGGGTTCCAGTTTTGGCTTCTTGGCTACATCATTTAAATCAAATAATTCCTCTAAAGGGACCAGTCCTCTTGGCAAGCTCAGGTCTTTAGATTGCAGCACTTCTAAGTCTTCATTTTCTAAATCTGTGCTATTATCTGTTTTATGATTGGGTTCATAGGTTCATAGATTTATTTCAGCAATCTGGGGAGACTTTTCTTCTTCAACAAGTGGGTCTTCTTCAATAGGACAGTTTTGTTCATAATCAGAATCTGAGTTTGATGTCTCAAATTCATGTTTGGACTGTAAGAAGTCTTCTATTTGTTTATCTCCATCAAAAACTTTCCAATATCTTTCATTATCTAGGACAACTGGTCTAAATTTGATCTGGGTGGTGCATTGCTTGGTTTCATAGGGTGTTAAACAAGTTCTAGCAGCAAAGGCTAAACTATTGGCAAGGACATTTTGGTTTCTTGGGATAAAGATAAGTTGAAATTCATCAAAAGTTTTTAATAAATCCATGGCATCATTCCTATATGCTCTAAGTCTGGGGTGTTTGGCACTATATTCCCCATTTACTCACCTAATAATTAACTTGGAATCCCCATGAAATTTTATCCTATTGGCCCCTAATTTTTTCAGTAAATGCAGGCCTAAAAGGATAGCTTCATACTTAGCTATGTTATTAGTACATTGAAAGTTTAACTTGAAGGAATTCCCCTCATCATGATTGTTTTCAGTGTTGTGTAACCACATGCCTGCTCCTGCATCATTTCTATTGCAAGACCCATCAAAATTCATGCTCCAAAGAGGACTATTTTCAGATTTGTGATTTATTTCACTGCTGCCCTCTCTGTTTTTTCATCTTTATGTTCTAAAAAAGGGTCTGCACTACGTTTTTCTGTGTTTTTTTCCTCAATTTTTTCAATGTTCTGAGTTTTTACTCCTTGACTCTCATGATTTTCATTCTGCTTATGACTATTCTGGACTTCAAGACCTTTAACCTATTTGCTGTAAATTTCTAAATCAAAAAACTGTTTCTTAATTTCCTCTTTGTTCTCCTCTTTATTAATGGCTGTAGCTATGTTTGAATGTGAAGTGATTACAGCGTTTAAATTTTTTTCATTGGTTAGATCTTGCTCTTTAGGAATGTCATCATTAAAAATAATGAAAGAGTCAAGGTCAGTGTGGATGGAATAGAGAGGAGAATTCTCTGGTCTTTCTTGGTTACTCACCATATATTTCATGTGTGTTTCCCTATAGAGTCTTCTAGGTTGACTGAAGACGGGGATGGTGGCATAAGTCATATCTATCTGCATTGTGCCTTGTAACTTAGCACCCCATGATCTTAAAAGAAGCATGCCATATTTGGGGGGTATATCAGCCACTAAAATTTCCATCACTAAACTCTTGGCTGGTATTTGGGCTAAGTTAACACACAGATCCTTTATTAGGGCTAAGCATCTCACCCTACTTGAATCAAAGGAATATAAATATTTGTAGGGTCTAGTTACCTCTAAGCCTAATCTTTCCATTATCACATTGGGCATGAGGTTGTGAGATGCTCCTGAGTCAAGCATGGCATTGTGCAAAATTTTATCATAGATGTTTAAACTGATGTAAAAGGGAGGGGTGGTCCCTTCTTGAAATTTTCCTTCAATTTTTGGCCCAAAAATGAGCTTTGGGGTATCATCGTTTAAGCTAACAGTGTCATGAACATCTTCTATGTTCAAATCTTTCAAAATTTGACCTCTATATAAATTTTGAGTGAAAAATTCAGTGAGTGGGATGGAGATTTTGATTTTAGAAATTTCATTCTCTAGGCTGAAAGGAATCTGGTTTTTCAAAATGTTTAATTCAGCCTTATTAGTCACTCTTTGTTCAGCAAAATTAGCTTGCTGATTTTTTATATTTACAGTAGTTAAAACAATTTCTTCAGGAGCATTAGCTGAGGTGCTAGTGCTGCTGGAGTTAACACTATGTTTTTCATTGGCTTAGTGTTTTTCCCTTTGTTTAAATCAGAATTCACAACCGCTATTTTGTGAGTTTCAACTGTCTTTTTGGGTGCATTTTCAGGGCTGTTTTTGGAAGATATATCAGAGGCTTTATTTCTGGGAGTCTCTTGATTCTTTTTGCTCCTTAGGTCATATTTTTTAGGTGATCCTATGATGGAATTTTTAGATTATTGTTCATAATAATCAATTTGTGGTCTTCTGTCATCATAAGGTGTATATAGACCTTGTTTTCTCTCATGGAGGAAATCTGAATCCTCATTGCTTACTCCTAGTATGTTCATATTGTCATCCTCTATTTGTTCATTCGTCTCTTCATCCTCATTAACATAATTTTCTTGGAAAGGAGGTCTGATTTGTTGATCATTCTCTCTTTTTCTTTTTTGAGGTTGGTTTCTCCTAAAGTTCTGATTTTGATTTTGAGATTGATTTCTGTTTTGGGGGAGTGATTGATTTTCTCTAGATTGTGCTCTCTCAAGTATGTTCATCTTCTTCATCATTTCCTCCATCATTCTTTCCATTTTTGAGCTAGATGTGGAAGGTGTATTTTCCTCCTTAAATGATACTTTCTTTTCATTCCTCATCCTAGGTCTTTTTTCAATCAGATTTACTTCCACAGCAAGAGCTCCCTTTTGCATGTCTTCCAAAGTCAGAGGATCTCTTTCTCTTAGCTGATATGCCATTTTAGGATCAAATCCTTTAGGAAATTTGGCCAAATCTAAGCCTTGTGGAGGTTTCAATTCTGGAGGTAGGGCATTATAAACAGTATTTAACCTAGTACAATAATTTTGAACACTTTCCCCAGTATTTATTTTGAGGTTTTTGTATTCTGAAAGTATTTGGAGAGGGTTTTTTCTAACTTCCCATTTGTTTAGGAATGACTGATGGAGGGCTTGGAGGTCATTAATACTGTTATGGGTTAATATTTTGAACCATTTTCTTGCTTCTCCCCTAAACTCTGAGCAAACAATCTGAGCTTGAAAGTTTCATCATTAATCTCATTTCTGTCAAAATAGTCATTCATTTTTTCCACATGTTGTGAAGCAGTAGTAGCTCCACTTGCATCATATAATGGAATCTTGGACTGATAGTCCTGTGGCAGATTGACTAAAGGTAAAGGAAGGACTAGAGGGGCATACCATGTTGCCATGATAGGAGGTTGTGGAAAAAGTGGGGGGTTTATAGGTGAAGGATGTAAGATAGGAGGGGGTTGATGGAATTCAGTAGTTTGAACAGTGAGAGTATGGGTAACAGTGGTATTTGGATCAGCAAAAGACAATTGAGCAGATCTAGGGTGAGAAAAACCAAAGTTATGAATGAAATCAAGGTCAGGTGAAGTGGCTTCTCTACTACTAGGACGTTCACCACTATGTTGAGGTGAGTGTGGAGACTCAAAGTCTATCTAATCTATATCACTAAGTGACCTAGTTCTGAATGGTTCTTTTGTGAATGGTAAGTCAATTTGTGTATCTTGTAGAGCTGTAAGGTTTTCAGGAACGGAATTAGTTGTATGGACTGGTCTGACAACAGTTGAAGTTTTGGGCTTCGGAGACTTACTAAGTATAATTTATGGATGATCAACTATCTTAGGAGGATTTGGGTCAGGATAGGCTCTAGTATGATCTCTTCTGGAAGCCGTTACACTATTTTTTCAGACCGAATGATAAGAAAAGTTTAACCAAGTATGACAATCTCTAGTAGGCTAACTGATCTTTTAACAAGAAAACTTAATCATAAAAGTTTCCTAAGTTAAGTTTGTATGATGTTATGATAGAAACGGGTTTCCCAGTGGAGTCTTTAGATCTTTTCAGGATTTTGGAGTCACCAGGTGGAAATTTTTAGCTTTAGAAGGTAAAATGTTTTATGGTCCACCACCACTAATAGTTTTGAATACCAATCTAAAATGTTTTGGGTTTTCTGAGTTTTTATAGTCCTGTGGGTTATGAGAGTGTCCTGTATCTGTTTCAACACTTAGCTACAGTGATGAGACAAAACAGAGCCTACTCTTTGGCTCACTGGCTTTTTTCTTTAATGTTTGATAAGGGTCTGTTAGAATCCCAAGAAGTACTTAGATTTCCACTGATTCAGATAAGTCCTATCATAATTACCAACATGTTTTGTAGTGCTTGAAGAAAGCTATTCCTTCTGCAGTGAATACTGAGTGTTTTTCTAGGGGCTTTACTCAAAATTCCCTAGTATGGTCGCCAGTATGTTAGGTCTCCATAGTTTGCAAGATTTGCAAGTACAAACACTGTAGAGCCTACATCAAAACCACTTTGGAATCTGAGGATCTAGCCATCCTAAATTTAGACAGGGATCTCTCTATATATGTGTTTTCAAAGATATGAAATTTATACTTAAGTATGATTTTAGGCTAGTTATGAAGAACAAGGTTGTTTTTTTTGTTTTGGTTGGGTAGGATAATATGAAGATGAAGGAAGTCTATATGAAGGGTGAAGGTGTGAGTAAGTGACAGAATTGTTCAGAAGATAAGATAGGCAAGGATCAGCATCAATCCATTGGGCTATGGAGTCATAATAGGATTTAATTGCACATCAAGTTTCAAGAGTGGTCCATGGGGCAAGTCATCTATGTCAAAGGATCTCTTTAAGTTGATTTTATGGAATGAAACAATAAGAAATGAAGTGAAGGAATTAAAACACATGAAGAAACAAAGAACAACCTAAGATCAGGTAAGTACTTTGAAACTAGCCTGCTTTTGACATGCACTTAAGGGAAAAAACACAAAAGTAACCTAAGATCAGGTAAGTACTTTTAAACTAGTCTGCTTTTGATATAATTTCAAGAGTAAACATTTAAAAACAAAGAACAACTTAAGATCAAGTAAAGACTTTTAACTTAGCCTGCTTTCAGCATATTCTTAAAGGAAAACATTCGTGATAAAGATACAAAGAAGTTTAAGATCAGGTAAGTAATTTTAAACTAACCTACTTTCAACATACTCTTAAGGGAACTTTTCAAAGAAACTGTTGGAGAAGAAACTAGAGGACAGGGCTAACCATAGACTTCTCTAGCATCAATCTTTAATTAGCAAACTTATCAAGAAAATTCAAAGACAATATCTCAAGTTGTACTCAGGAAACATGGGCTTACCAACACCTTACTGGTTATACTCTATGTTAGGCCTCTGTAATTTAGTAGAGTGGAAAGACTAAATGTTGCAGAGACTACATCAAAAACCACTTTGGGATTCTAGGATCTAGCCCTCTTGAATCCAGAGAGAGATCTCTCTATAAGTGCAAAGATTGATTTATCTTTTAAGGTTTTTAGTGTGATATTAGGCTAGTTATTAATAAAAAGGGTTTTTTTTTGTTTGGTTGGTCAGGTATGATATTTAATTGGATGGAATATCACAAAATGAAATATTTCCAAAGGGTGGAGATGCAAGTATATTGAGAAGTGTTCAGCGGATAGGATTAGTATGAAGACAGCTTTAAACCACTGGGCAATGGAGTCACAAAATGGTTTAATTATACAACAATTTCAAGAGTGGTCCAAGGGGAAAGTCATCTATATCAAAAGATCCTTTAGATTAAATGATGGAATGGAACATTAAAAGTGTTGAGAAGGTGGAAAAATTCAATAATTTCAACAAGGATTTATCAACTTTCCATACAAGAAAAAGCCTTTTTAAGCAACTGTTTGAAACCAACCAAAGATAGAGCTAACCATAAAATTCTTTGGACAAGCTTGTATTAAAGTTAACATATCAGACAAAGAATCTAGTAATCCATATGACTACTTTTAGAAGGGATGAAAATAGATAAGAAAACAAAGTGCAGCTTAAGATCAAGCAAGATACATTAAAATCAAAGCCTGCTTTAGCATACTCTTAGGGAAACCTTCAAACAAACTTTGGAGAAAGAAATAGAAGACAGGGAAAACCATAAAATTTTCTAGTTTAACTCTACTTAGCATGTAATGAAAATATCATTCAAGAACTTCCTTTCAAGTTTTGCACATCAAGACATGGACAAACCAACATTCCTTGATAATGTTTACACTTAACTTAAGTCATTCTTAAAAACACAATTGGAGGAAAACATAAAGATAAAGCTTATCAGTGAGAGTAAGGTACTTTTAACAATAAATCCTAGCTCTATATTTGTTGTTCTTTATTAGAGAAAAGTGAACAAAATGGCATACATGAAAGGAAAACAATAAAAGTAAGAGGTACTTAACAAATGATATAGACCAAGATCCCAAAAATCAACTTGTATATTGATGTCAATCCAGTTACAAACTGCATGTCCAATGTTTCATCATAGCAGCAACTTCTCATCTCAGCCTAACATCTTCAATAACTTAACAGAGCTTCAAAGCTTCGAAATTTATTTACATTCAACAATGATTCGAATACAACAACCATTACATTAGAAATCCAATAACCAACCCTTTACAATGTGCTCCTCAATTAGATTTTATAAGAAGATGAGGAGGTGGAAGAGTTTCTAGGGTTCAAGTATCATTAATTCCATAGTAAATGCAATTCCTGGCCTTGAAAACCATGCAAGGCATAAGGCATGAATGCATTCTATCTACTTTCATTTAACTGTGATTTTTTGTTTTAAGAATGATTATGCCTTTTCATCCTACTCTGGTCTTCAAATGTGCTTTTGCTGACTGTGTCCACCTTGACACTATGTTTTAACTTTAAAATAACTGGATTTAACCCTTTAATCGCTCAAACTATGCTATATCTCTTTAGTATCGGGGTTTAAATCCTTTGAAACTTTAATCTTTGATGTTGATCCATTTACTTGTGTAGAAATCTTCAAACTATGTATTAACCACCAAAATTTCGGATTCAATCTCTAAACTTCATTTTTGCTTTAATTATTCGATCCTCACCCTCTATCTTTGCTGCTTTTTCCTTTATCACTGCGGACAGGGGGTTTAAGGGTATGACCAGCGCTTACGCAGCACTGTCCAAACCCACAGATGAAAACAGGTAGCCTCCTCCCATCGTGATTTTAACCTTCAAACATGGAAGACTTAGGCTCTGTCCCTTTGCGAGTTGTGGATAGGGTTTCTGCTCCAAAAACTATGATAAAAACCTGCAACAAACAATAAAAATGTTATAAAAACCCTGCGGTGTTTGGAAACATTGCTTAGGAGGTTGGCGGAGGAGCTGGGTAGAAGCAGAGATGCAGGTGGAGGAGGGGTTTCTATGGCAGAGAGGCGAAAAACTGCGAAAAACTGATTTGAATTTGGATATAGGTGCGAAAAATGGCTTGGCGGTTTTATGAAAACCGTCGATTGTTTTCGCGTGACAAATAGATGGTAAGTGGTTTAAACATGATTGAATGCGATTCCACACACTACGCGACACCTATATTTTATGAAACTGTCGGTATCACGTGATTTTGGAGTGTTAAACTTCGGTTGCAAAAATTGCACGATATGCAACAACAACCGTCGGATGAAGGGGATGGGATCTGATGGTGCGGACCAAGCGCGATGGAAAAGTTGCTCAGGCAGAGAGAAAGTGGGAACCAGGTGGCATTTTGTGATAGGGCAGGTGCTTTATGCAGTGGACGGTAAGCCCCGACGAAGTTGGGTCGTCGGGTTTTATGTGAACCATTAGATCTATAAGATCAACGGTGCGGATTTGATGTGGAGGATGGAGGGATAGGCAGGGGGCGGGCGATCAAAGGATGGGAGAAGAGGCATGATAGTTGTTGATCTCTAAAGATCAATGGTTGGGATCACTTTATAGAGTGACAAGGCCAGGATAAGTGAAAACGCCGACGCGATGGGGGCTAAGTTTAGCACTAGGGAAAGATCTCGTCGACGGATAAGGTGATCAGGGGTTGCGGAGGGGGGAGCTTATCGCATCGGCACATTGCTGTGGAGGGGAAAAGAAAAGGAAAGGGATAAGACAGTGGAGTGATGCATTGAGGGCTAAGGTAAGGCTCAGAACACAGGCATATGACGGAAAAAGGAGCTAGGGCTAAGCCGAAAAGGGGCTAAAGCCTGAGGGTAAAAAGACTTTAAAATGAAACCTTTTCAGGTGTTTTAAAGTGTTCCGATAGGTAGAATGAGGGCTTGTAAACCATTAAAAAGGCCTTTTTAATGATTTAAAAGGGTATTTTTATGAAATGAAAGGTAATTTTGAAGGTTTCTGAGGATATTGGAGGGAAAATTAGAAGGAGAAAAGGAGTTTTTTCATGGAAAATGGAGGGTAAAAAGGGCTACAATGAGTGAATGAAATGATGAAAAGGTGTTATTTAGGGAACAGTTTTGAAAGGAACAGTAGGTTTCTTGTTGGATTTTTGGAGGGAACAATAGGCTTTTGAAGGAAAGAGCATTGTTTTTTAAGGCACAGTAGTTAAGGAACAACAACCTTCAAGAATGAATGATTTTCTATAAAAATGATCTCTTGAAGGCTCAAGGACTATTTTAGCCATCATTTACTGTGACAAAATTTACTGATGGCTAACAGGAGGAAAACACAGGAGGGTGTTCCCAGTTCTCCTCAATGGGATGGGTTCTTGTAAGTCCTCAGCACTTCAGATCTAAAATTCCTCTCTTGATGGTGTAGAAAACCCAAACAAAAATGGTAAAAAAATATGACTATGATGGTGGATCAATAGTCAGACCAAAAGTATAGATCCAGAGTGATCTTTAGGCAAAAAAAGGTGGTAAATGAATGGGAAAACCCTTCTATTTATAACAAAATATTGAGTTAGTCTAGATATTGGTGCATAATTAAAATATTATTAACCAAATCAAGTTCCAAATTTTATGGAATATTTTATTATATTTGTTTGAGGGAAAAGGAATTTGACTTGGGTCAAATCTCTTTATTTGTAAATAATAAATAAATAAATGATTTATTTATCATTTTAAGGATGTGGTTGAGTAATAATCAAATAAATAATGATTTATTTAATTATTTAAGGGTGATTTAGTCATATTCAACAAAGAATATTATTTAAATAAGGTCTAAATAATTATTCTGAGGAAATAATAAGATATATAATGATTTATCTAGTTAATTTCCTTGTTTTGGGTTAAATATAACCAAGAATATTAATTAAACTGATGTTTAACTAATTATTCCTTGAGGAAAATCAAACAAATGTAGATTTATTTAATATTTCCTCATGGGGTTTCCTGTTTAGACCATAAACAACTTAATAAAGGTGGTTTACTAAGTTATTTTTCATAGTGAATGAAATTTTACTTAGGGTAAAATTAGTCATACGTGGTGTACTTGGGTCCATCTAATAAAAATAGTTTAGATGACCAAAAATGGTGTAACAAACCCCTTCTTCCTTATGTGCTTGTCATGCTAGGATTTTTCGTGTGACTTATGCACTTGTTGGTGTAAGTTAGCAATAAACCTATCTTCTTCTAAGGAATTGAGTTGCGCCAATCGTTCCTCCATAATGTTAGGCTCAACCGTATTAGTGAAAGCTACAATAAGCAGACTTGGGACAGTATACTCCATTAGCATTATGGCTTCCTGCTCATAGACCATCCTGAAAGGTGTTTTTCCTGTCAACTTTTTGCATGTTTTCCTATAAGTCCATAGCAAAGAAGGGATGCACATGTCCCAACCATCTCAGTTGTCTTTAAATATATTTATGAGCACGTTCTCCAAAATCTTGTTGAAATCTTCTACTACGCCATTGTATTGTGGGTGATAAGGGGTAATCTTCTTGTGATGAATCTAGAATTCCTTTGTCATAGCTCTAATTGTTTCGTTAAAAAAGTGCATACCTCTATCGCCAATCAAAAAATTCGGGCATCCAAACCTAGTCAAAATGTACTCAAAGATGAAATGCGTAGCAGTTTCTACAGTACAGTCCTTCACTGCCTTTGCCTCTGCCCACTTGGTTACATAATCAGTTGTAGTAATGATATAACGTGCTCCAGTCTTCTTTCCAGGAGGGTTGATTGGTCCAACAAAATCTATAGCACATTTATCAAATTCCTACAAGGCCATCTACGGTTGCAAGGGAATTTTATATCTACATGAAGGCTTCCCGGTTCTCTGACATGCATCACAGAACTGAAATTATGCATGTGCATCATTCTGTAGTGTGGTCCACCATAACCCAACATGCAACACCATTTTCGCAGTTGCTTTCCCATCATAGTGGCCTCCTACCACTCCTCCATGAGCCTCAACCAAGATATCTTGTCTCTCATGTTCCAATACATATCTCCTTAATACTTCATCTACTCCTAATTTGTACAACTAACTTGCAATCAAGGTAAAATCATTTGCGCGTGCAACCAACTCCTCCTTTTTCTGGATTGAATATTTCGTAGGTGTTTTTCCCGTGGTTAGAATATGAATAATATCAACAAAGTGCTCATCAACCACCTTGATAGTGAAGAGATACGCATAAGGTAACCTCTCCTCTAGACTGGTTGGTTCTTCCCCATTCTCAATTCGTGATATATGATCATGTCCAGCATTAAGTTTTCCAAGCTTCACAATAATCTCAAAGTCATACTCCTGAAAAAGAAACAACCATCTGCAGATCTTCCTCCCCAACACAGGATTATTGACCAGGTATTTCAAAGTACAATGATCAGTGAACATTTTGAAATTCCCTCCTGGCAAATAGTGTCTATATTTTTGTAGCACGTAGACCATGGCCAATCCTTCCCTCATGGTAGTTGAGTAGTTGTGCTCGGCACTGGAGAGATTACTATTGGCATACACAACAGGGTTATCAAGGTCTTTGTCTCCTGGATGCGCTAAAACAGCCCCAAGAGCTACACTAGATGCATCTACATGCACATGAAAAGCCTTAGACTAGTCGAGGAATATTAAGATAGCTGCAGTGACCATTTTTTCCTTTAGTAGCTCAAAGCTCTTCTGGAATTCCTCATCCTATAAAAACGCTACATCCTTATTTAGAAATTTCTCCATTGGCGTAATGATCATAGGATACCCTTTAATAAACTTCCTATAATAACCAGTGTGTCCTAGGATGGAGCGCAGTTGTTTCTCATTAGTAGGAACTTCTAAGTTGATGATGACCATGATCTTGGCTAGGTATACCATCAATCCTTGTTGATATACTATATTCCCCAATAAAATTCCAAAAGGCACGCATAATATACACTTCTTCAGGTTGAGATAAATTTAGTGCTTCCTACAAGTGTCAAGCATCATGCGTAGGTTCGACACATGTTTCTTTACTTATCCAAACATTGTCCAGTCATCAAAATATACCCCTAGTAATTTATGCATGAATTATTTGAACACACCCACTACTACACACAAGAATATTGCTAGTGCATTCTTCAATCTGAATGGCATGATAGTATACTGGAAAGATCCCCATTCACTAGCGAAGGTGGTCTTGCTGCAGTCTTCTGGTGCAATTCTTATCTGACGATACCCCAAAAATCCATTAGTAAATGAATAAGCTTCTTTTCCTCCTACATTATCCAGAATCTCATCTGAAAATGGAGTGGGGAAGGGGTCATGCACACAGGCATCATTCAATTTGCGCAGATCTACACAAATCATTATTTCTCCTTTGGTCTTGTTTCCTTGAACCACCATTGGGCTCACCAATTAGACTGCTCCATTGGCTCAATGATACCTGTGGCCACCATTTTATCTAGTTATTCTCGCACTTTCTGCTTATATTTGGGGTCCAATTAATATGGGCGCTGCTTGATAGGGCGCACATCTAGTTTCAGCGTGATCTTCATAACACCCAAGTCCCCTAAAACTCCCTTAGGCTTAGAGAACTTTGTAGGAAATAGATCCTGATACTCTATCAGCAGCTCTGAAATCTTTCCTACTGTATCATCATCCCAGTAATCCCCAATCTTGGCCAACTTCAGTTTCTCTTCTATCCCAATGTTGACTTACTTCAATTTCAGAGGTTTAGTAACATCCACCATCCCTAATGCGGGCCCTGCAATTGTGTGCTCTCCTTCTAACTCAGGGATATTAATTTCCTTGGTTCCTCTTCATTATTTGCCATTGAAAATTTTATGCAGTTGACGATGTCTTGCATTTGTGCATCCCAGGCCAGCACAACACATTCCTTTCATGGTCAGGATTCGTCAAAGACCATGGCATCTATGTCCTCCAAGGCTTCATCCAATTTATTCAAGCCCCCAACCAAGCCAAAGGTTTCCAGGAAATCCTCAGTCATTGTATACCAGTCTCTAGTGCCTCAGTGTAGCTCAACTTCTAGATACCATGTGGTGGGTACCATCCCCAACGAGTGGGAAAACCTATGAACCCACTCATTCCACATCCTTTCATCCCATAATTCCATTTGCATGGCCAGGTTCTTGCGCGGATCACCCCAACCATAAAAAGACTCAATTGGCAGGGTGGATGGAGGTTCAAAGCACAACATCATCATTTTTCTACATCCTTCCAGTTCTGGAAAGCTCCCTTGTGCGTCTCCCACCAACACATTAGAGTTGCACGCAAAGCCAAATCAAGCGCCCAGAACCTTCATTCCTCTATGACGGTTTTTTCTAATTCTTCCAAAAATTCTTTGACACTACCAGAACCATCAAAGTAGGGTATTTCTCTTACGTAAGAGGAGATGCACCAAAATTTCCTTGTGATATTTAGGTAGCGCAATACAGAGACATCGTGCGACCGGTTCCGCCAATTCTCCATTTCACCATTAGAATAGGAAAAACAGGATCTATCATTCTCCTAGTTCAACATACCATTAGTTTTAGGTTTGATCCAGTCTTCGTCCCGTGCGGTCATATTTTAGATATGGTCAACATCATCCCCTTCATGCACTGGTGTTTTGCATCATTCTCCTTCTACTAGATCCAATGGGACAATCACCCGCGTACCACCATTCTCAAAGATCATACTTATGTGCTTCAGGTTAATGATGCCTCCCATATCAATGGCCTAATCCAATCCTAACAACATAGGGTAGGGGTCTGTATCATCAAAAATTTGTATAACCTGAAAATCAGCACATACCTTTACTCCAACAATGTCTACCACAACTTGCAGAAGCCTTGCAAATGGAATTATCTTTTTCTGATTAGCCATGCGCAACTGAATGGTAGACCATTCCAACTTGGGTTCTCCTATCCTCTGTCAGGTCTGCTTAGGTAATAAATTTTCATCAGATCCCAGATCCAAAATGACTTTATCCATATCATATTCTTTAATCTTCATAGTCATGCGCATCTCCCTACCAGTTCTCTTCTTCTTCTTATAGACCTTGTTCACGGCCTTAGTCTCCACTCGAGGCACCTCTTTTTCTATGCAGTTGCCTATCAGGGCCTGGAGATTATCTATTTCCTTCTGATTGCGCAATAGCTTAATACAGGCTTGGAGGAATGGTTTAAATTCATCATCATCTTTTGGTTCCATGGGAGTCCTTGACGTGGATGCCCCTGTATCAACAAAATCCTTCCTAGCCTCAATGAAAATATCTTTTTCTTACTATATGTTGAGGCCTTCCTTTTTTTCAGATGCTTTTCTAATCATTAGCTTAGCGGCAGCCTTTTCCTCATTTCCTCTAGTGGCAACACCGCTGTGTGTAATCATGTTTACACTTGGGCCATCATCATGCGGTTCAACTTTAACCATATGTATGTTTTGTCTCAGTGTTTGCTTCTTTTCCTGTAGTTTAGCTATTAACACGGGACAATCTTCAATTACATGATCAAATTGCCTACAATACCTGCAGGATTGTTGCACAGGGTTTGGGTAGTCTCGTGAATAGTGTCCAACATCTCCACTGTTGTAACAAATTAGCTACCCTCTCCCTCCTCCTATGGCTCCACCTCTCCCCCCTCCCCATCCTCTTTCTGGGGATCCTCCTTGTTTGGAGGAAGATGCTGGTGATGAAGGGTCGGCCTGCACTCTGTAAAGGTTCCCTCTGTCGATCATTAGGTCATACGTTCGGCAATTGTGCTCATCGTGACCAAATGAAGAGCATAATTTGCACCCTTGTTGCTTCAGTTCTAATACATATGCTCCTAACCGTGGGAAGTGGTTTGTATCATGTCACCCAGCCACCCGAAAATCAATGCAACACAATGTGGAGGTACTAGGCCTAGCAACGAGATGAAGTTGGCTTCTTCAACTTGCTTGGGAAATGGAACAAGATGAAGTTTTTTATCGCGATGAGGAAGAAGCCTTGATATATGAAGTAAGTGTCGAAGATGTGCCAACGAAAGAGGAGTAACTTGGTGTGATGAAACTTTCCCAGGTTGAACTAGATTCGTGCACATTACATACATTGAAAGAAAGGAACTCACTTGGAGAGACCTCATGAAACTATAAGTATTATTGTAACTTGAGTTTTGTTAAAATTTTGGAAAATGGGCCATATGTAGAAATGGGAGAAGGAATTATTTGTTTGCCAATGTGATGGAAAAACTTTCAATGGAAGATTAGGATGAGACCTTGTGCAGTTTGGCAGCAAGATACATTGGTTGTTGCAGGACTTTTTGGGGCATTTTGTGACCCTATGGTAGAAGGTACTAATTCCCATGACAATGGTGGAACATAATGAACTTTGTGATGAATAATTCATGCTTATCCAAATGGGGAATTGGCTAAGTGCTCGACATGACTCATGGATAGAAAGAAGGAAGGGCACACTGAAATGAATTGAAGGAAACACAATACTTGGGTGGGATGCTTCATGGTAGTTTCATTGGAGCTAAGAGGAAATCTTGGATAAACCTTTAGTGACAGATACATGGATTAAGGAAGGGACGTACAATGTGATATGAGGGTAGGGTGACTGGGGGTGCTAACCTAAATGAAAGCAAGGATGTGATTATTGAAGTTGCATTGGGTCTGCTAGAATGGACAAGTTGGAAAATTGAAGTAATGGGAATCAAATTGATGAAGAAGGATGCATGGAAAACTTTGTGCAAAGGCATCAAGCAAGAGAACTTGTAGATATTTCATATATTGACATCAAGGAGAACTACCAAGGCAAGGATGTGGGTAGGATGGACTTGCCAATGCGACATGGGGATGGTTTTCAAATGAGACAATGGAAATGTTGTGCACATTTGTACAGCAAGGCCATTGTCATTTTTTAAGGAAGAAATGGGAATACTATGAGGGCATTCATGCAATGAAGTGGGCAAAGGAATCTTGTGACTTAGCAAAGTATTCTTGTCAAAGTGTTGGATGGAGATGGTTCATAGGATATTATGATGACTTGAGAGAGTTACAGTCGATGAAGACTTCATGTAATGGTGATCTTGGAGTATTTTATTCTTTGAGGAGCTAAGGATAGTTTTAGACTTGACTTTAATGTGATATGGGATGCATACCTCGGGGCAGAGTATGGTACGTGTTCATGAGAGTGACTTGATGGATGTGATAGAGACAAGACACTTTGGAGTTGGATGGAGTTTTAATGATGGAGGTGCCTTGGTGGGAGCACTTAGGCATGGGTTGAGTTGATGATACTTAGCCATTTTTATGGAGATGGAGGTTTCTGGTCTATGACCATAGTAAACACATGGATGAGATGATGAGGTAGGTGTCAAACCTCCCTTTTGAAAACACTAATGGGTAGCATAATGCAGATGAGATGGAGTTTTCTTCATGGACCTGGATATAGCACAGTTAGTGTTGATTGAAGAACCGATGCGTAGAAATGGTAAGATCTCTTAATCGAGTTGAATATGTGATGGAATATTGGAGAAACAACCAATGATGGCATGAGGTGGTTCATTCTCATGATTTGGACGTGATAGTTGGACTGATCACCCAACTAGTTTGAAACATGGGGGAGCTCAATGCATTGAGATATGTTGGAGTTGAGTTGGAGTATTATAGTAGTAGTTCACATGGTGACGAGACGCAGTGGATTTCCATGATATATATTGTAGTGATACCGTACAACTGAGTTGTAGGGAGAAAAATTCCACGAGATGGGGCAGTATGGAGGATTGTGATGGGTTGTGGTTTATAACCATGGATTGAGGAGTCTTACCCACATAGAGTCATGAGAATTGATGGATATTTGTGTGATGAAGGCAAGGAGTTATACAGTAGGGACGATTGATGTTGGAGCTAGTAGCACTTTGCAACATTTGGTCTTAGCAATGGATTTTTCTGAGATGATGTTCTCAAGGGCGACAAAATTTTTAAATTAGGGGATGATTTCAGGGCCCCGAGTTGGCACTACGACCAGCGGGAACTCGTGACCACATGCAAACATGAAGAGATGTGAAAAAACAAACTGAGTCAGGAGGAGAGCACCCACCCATAATGAGTGCATCAGAGGAGCATGTCTACCCATGGAAGAGAGGATGTTTGAAAGGGCGTGTGTTCAACACATATAGCGACGATTGATTCAGTGGACCCACTGTGCATGTTATAGTGGCCCACATTATGGGCAGGCCTACACCACAAGAGGCCTGAGAAAGGGCGACATGGTTGAGTTGTGATGGGAAAGTGAGGGCGTGGGATGGTAGTGACATGGCGTGCCAACAAATGAACAAGCAAAGAAATGTGACAAGAGTTAGTGTGTACTGTTGTCGACAGATGTTGTCGCTCCTAGAGACAGCCTAGAGTTGCCATAGACCAGTGCCTAGGACATCTTATCATAGCAAGGAGCATATAATAAAACTTGGGTGTCAATCCAAAGGCTCTCCTGCTATCTCTTGTAAACAAGGAAATTGATTTAAATGGGACCAGAACTTACAGAAACCGCCACAGGGAAAGTTATGTTGCAGAGACAAGATGCAAAGCTCCAACACAAAATCCTTGGACAGTTAAGAGACAATTTACTATAAAGAGGGTCGATTCAAGTAATATTCCACAGAAATCAAATATTAGAAGGTGCATGCAGTGAAAGAAATATAAGAAGATATTAGTTATCTTTGGTCTGATACCCAGATACACAACAGAACCATATATGGGCTTATCAATCTAAGAATCCATACATGACAATGGCGTTTTAAAAGCACCCTCCCAAAGAAACTAATATAGCAGAAAGATGGACGAAAAGAACATGAAACAATATATCATGCCTGAGCCATATTTAAAGTGCTTGACTGATCCAAGTATGGGTATCAACTAGGATAAATCCTTACCTAAAATTAGTGAGCCACTTGCATTCCAGTACATGACACAGGAATATGGATAAAATGAAATTTTGTATTAAACACATAAAAGGAAGTTACATACTGTGGGATACCAAAGACCAGAATCCTCTAATACAGATAAAACTCCACCTCACTGAGACCCTACGGGCTCTGAGCCTTCATACAAGAGCTTTTACAAGATGTATAGAAAAAATTCCTTTCACTGCACAATTCTCTGATAAAAATCTGGAACCCTTACCATGTATTTCTTTCTGGTTTTTATAGAAGAAGGGGAAGAAAAACTCATAAAAGAAGTAGGTGAAAACATTTAATTGTTTCATTAAAAAAAAATGGTGAAAACATTCGTGCCCATACTATTTGATGGCTATGAAATGCTGAATGTACTTGACAATCTGCTTGCAGAAATAAATTCATTGAGTAGAAAATCTCTGCAGGAACCTAGTATAGAGATGCATCCACCTGAACATTATGTCCTTTCCTGAAGAAGATCCGGCTGAAATGAAACCTTGAAAGAATTTCTTTTTGTGCTTTGTACTCTCTGTCTTCCAACTTTGAATTAGAATTTAAATTCTTCAATGCCGGACACTACATTCCTTGATTTTTCATTAATATTTCTTCGCTGCTCCATTAATTTCTCCATCTGCTCGATCTGTGTTTTGAATGGCTCCGGAGGGTTTGATAGATCTCGACCCCTGCTTGTTAAATGTCAGTTATTTCGCAACAGCCTCCCAAGCTTTTCTTCATAAATTGGCTTCTGAAAATTTGTCCTTTGAAGTGACCTCAACTTCCGTAATGGAGGCTATGAATTATGATATTTCTCCATCGCCAGAAACCTGCAAAACCCAAAAAAAAGTTAAGGAAACCGAACATAGAGATGGTGGGGTGGCGGAATCTAGGGGCATGGTGGTGCAGACTCATCGAAATGGTGAAACAATGTGGGGTGATGGAAAAAACAGACGGATGGTAGAGAAGTATTGAAGGAATACGTAAAATTTAACATGGATAGTGGACCTTCGACCTAAAAAGATATATGGGAAGCTGAGGGATGTACGATGGAAGCACGTGGCGGTGTGACGTGGAGGGAGGCTTGGGTCAACAGCAGGACAGGCAAGCGATTCTGAGCCATACGATCTCCCAACGAGATCAACAGTTGAGACTTCACTGGAGGGCGATGGACTGCGGGCCTGGAGCACCGTACACGGGGATTATCATGTGCGTAACTTCGTAGAATGATGGCCGTAGGATGGAGATCATCAGATCGAATGGATAGCATGGATATCGCTACACGAATTTATCCGAATGATAATGCACGATAGAGGGTGGTATTGTAGTCGTACACCGGGACGTGTGGCTAATGCTAAATGGAATCACTGCGATTGGAAGAATACCGCCCGCCATGGATAAGCGGTGCGATGAAAACAGGCCTGGTTTTTTAGCAGAGGACACGAGGCAGGGACCACAAGAGCAATGGGATGTGGTGCGTTGATTTGTGTTTGATCGGACGGCTTGGAATACACCTGATGCGTTTTGATTAGGCGCCTAGAGCCTTTGTACTTGGTCCAGAGTCTGGGTCGCATGGATAATAAACTAGAGGAGCTAGGACCCAAAGGGCTGGGGCTTATGTATTTTTGAAAATGAATCTGCAACCCTTTTTAAATGCACTTCAGGAGGCGAGAATGGTAACGATGGGCAGGAGACAGAGGTCTTAGGCTATAAAAGATGTTTCAAACATATTTGAATGGGATTGCTGGCCAAAAACCTGAATGGAGGGGCTAATATGTTCAACATCGGCTCCACCTGGGGACGGCACGCTCATTCCTGAACGTGTCAAGAACTTTGCAGACCACCTGATCATCTGATAAGCGGAATTTTCTCTTCAACCCTCTGCATTTCACTTTAACATTCATCGTGGCAACCCCATTATTCTGACAAAGGTAAAACAAAGACTATTGTACAATATGGTACATCAGGCTCTCTGCCTGAATCAGAATTAGAAATAAGGCTTAAGAAATTGACCATTTACAGGGGTGCCAAGCAAATCACCCTACAAATTCTCCAATATGAACGTATTATTACCTCCCTGCTCCACAATTTTGAAGGGACCAAACCAAAGTGGATCGAATTTGCCATGTTTTCCTTTTTCAGCCCTCCGGACGTCCCACTTGAGCACCAAATCATGAATCTGTAACTTTCTGTCTTTAGCATGCTGATCAAATATATGTTTCATTTTCTCTTAATATTCTGTTAATCTCTGATTCACTTGGTCCCATGTTTCCTCTAATTCCACCAATTGATTTATTCTCCTGATCATATCATCAGGTTCCTCCCAACTTTCTTGCATGAAACGGGCCACTGGTAAAGCCAGCTGCACAGGAAAAACTGATGCTCATCCATATACTAATTCATATGGGGATTTCCCAGTTGCTCTCTTGCCAGTGATTCTGTTAGCCCATAGAGAAAATTTCAATTGGGAATCCCAATTTTTCTCATTTTCATTTATAGTTTTCTTCAACGCCCTCACTAAAGTTTTATTAGAAGATTCTGCCAAACCATTTCCCTGTGGATAATAAGCTGTGGAGTGATTAAGTGCAATATTATACTGTTGACAGAAATTCACAAATTTTGCAGATTTGAAGGCCTGTGCATTATCAGTCACTATTTTAGCAGGACAGCCAAACCTAGATATGATTTTTTCCTCCATGAACTTTATGATGACAGTGTCAGTAGCATTCCTTGTAGGTATGGCTTCCACCCATTTTGTAAAATAATCTGTGGCAGTCAATATCCACCTATGGTGGCCACTTGATGGGGGATGTATTTATCCTATAAAATCTATTCCCCACTGCTGAAAAGGCTCATTTACATGAACAGGAATCAGGGGCAGGGCTGCCAACTTCTATCTTTCAGCAAATTTCTGACACTTATCACATGCTTTAACCCAAGTAAAAACATCTTCAAATAATTTTGGCCAGTAGAAACCGGCCTTCAGGATTTTATGAGCTGTAGCCCTCCAGCTATAATGTCCTCCACAGATTCCTTCATGAAATTCCATCATTATACTCTCTACTTCATCCTCTGTGAAGCATAGGAGTAGGATTCCAGAAGGATCTCTCCAATATAGCTGCCCATTAGCAACTATGTACTTTTGTGACTTCAGCCTCAAAGCCCTGTATTTTGATTTATCACAGCTGGGTGGACAGCTAAGTGTTAGGAGGTATTCTACTATCTCCTTATACCATGGACTGGTGAGGTATTTTATGTGTGCTTTCTGAGTGGACATTTCCAGACCTTGCTGCTCTTTCTCTTTCTCAGACTCTCCAATTGCTGTCATAGACAAATTTATGCCCAGAGCCTGGTAGTTTGATTAAGATAAGATCCTTGCTAGCCCCTGTCCTTTGATCAGCTTGGTAGGGCAGATATCTAGATAATACTCCTGTATTTTTGAAATCCATCTCCCTCTTTTCCCTTCACTGTCTCCCTGGATAAGAATGTCTTTAACATCTGTTGTAGGGACAAATGCAGTAGTGTGGGACTGCAAAATGTACATGCGAAATTCTTTGAGGGATTTTACTAGGGCATATGCCTGCTTCTCTAATATGTTATATTTCAATTCTGCATCATGAAGCACCTGACTGAAGAAGGCAATAGGTTGCTCATATTCTTCTTTGTTTTTCTGTAGCAGAACTCCAGCTACTGTATGAGGTGATGCAAAAGAAAAGATCATAAATGGTTTAGTATAATCTGGCCCATCAAGTACAGGGGCTTCAGAAAATGTAGCTTTAATTCTAGCAAAGGCCTCCCATGATTCTTTTGACCATTTCACCTCATTATTCTTCTTTAGCATATCTGTTATATGCCTAACTATCTCATCATAGTTAGGAATAAATCTTCTCAGGAAATTTATCTGCCCTAAAAATACCTGCACTTCCTTCTTATTTCTGGGGAGAGAGATGCTATTTATAACCCCTACTCTTTTGGGATCTATCCTTACCCCATATTTAGTTACAATATGCCCCAAAATTTTGCCTTCCTCTAATTCAAATAAAGACTTTTGTGGATTAAGTGAAAGACCATACCTTCTGCATTTTTCAAAATTTCTTCATAAATGCTCAATGTGTTCAGCATCATTTTTTGAAAACACTGTAATATCATCAAGGTACACCACCAGAAATTTATCTTTCTCCCCAACAAAAGCAATGTCCATGGCCCTCTGAAAAGTGGCCCCTGCGTTAATCAATCCAAAAGGCATCCTGGCATACATAAATGTACCCCATGGTGTGATGAAAGAAGTCTTCTTCTGATCTTCTGGAAGTACAGCCACCTGGTTATAACCAGAGAAACCATCCATCATTGACATCCTAGAAGCTCCAACCACTTTTTGCAGAATGTGATCCATCTTCGGCAATGGGTAGTTATCTTTTAAGGATGCTCTGTTTAAATTTCGGAAATCCACACATAGCCTTATTTCTCCATTCTTCTTTCGTACGGGGACTAGATTTGCCACCCATTCAGAGTACCTTAGTGGAAAAATTATTTTGGCTTTCAACAACTTCTTAATCTCTTTCTCAATGGAAGGGAGCAGCAGAGGATTTATCTGTCTAAGCTTCTGCTTATGAGGCTTTGATTCTCCCTTCAGAGGGATTTTGTGCTGCATTATACTAATGTGAAAAGTTTTTAGGTCCTAATATGACCATGCGAACACATCTTTATAAGATTGAAATAATTTCAAGTATAGCTCTTTATATTCCTCTGGGACCTTCTTAGATAACTTTACAATTTTGGGATCAGCATTAGTACCCAGATTTAGATCTTCTACCTGATCTTCCTCCACCACTTTACTAGGCTGCAATGGGACATCATTCTTATCAAATAGTATTTCTAGAGGCACCAAACCTCTAGGAATGACATTTCCTTTCAGCTGCAGTACTTTACTACCTGCCATTTTCTCTTCCCAATTGTTCTCTAGAACATTCTCAGTATCCTCTTCTTCACAGTCATCAATCTCCATATTAGAGAATTCTCCCACTGTTTCCAATAATTTCTTCAACTGTTCATCATCCTCAAATACCTGCCAGTGCTTGATGTTGTCTGGAATTGATGGCCAATAACGCACCTCAATTTCATATCTTAGAAGAGGGTTTTGAGGAGGACGGAATGTACTAGCAGCCACAGCAAGGGAATCAACCATCCTATTCTGTTCTCAGGGCATGAATTGGATATTAAATGCTGAGAATAAATTCTCCACCATGTCCCAAACTTCATTCCTATAAGCCCTCAACCGAGGATGTTTGGTTTGACATTGATTCCTGACCTGTCTGACCACCAGCTCAGAGTCTTCCAAGACCTTTAAACATTGTATGCCCATGCTCCTGGCTATTTGTAATCCCAATAGCAGTGCCTCACATTCAGCTACATTATTAGTAGCTTCATATTCCAATTTAAAAGACAGTGGGATCCATGCTCCTGTAGGAGAGATTAATAATACTCCAGCTCCGTTTCCTTCTCTTGAATTTGCTCCATCAAAATGTAAAGTCCAGATTCCTGCTTCATGGTTCTCTAAAGGCTGTTCAATTTTGACTTGACAGAATGATGGCTCATGAGCATAGTCTTGATCTTCTTCCACATTAAGCATGAAAAATTTCCTTCTTGACTATAGATTGGTGAGTTCTCAGAGCTGTCAGCCTTAGTCACCATCTTGAAAAATCTGGTTTCTCTGTATAACCTCCTCTCCTGGCCACCAAAAACTGGGATAGTGGCATATGTTAAGTCTAATTTAAGTGATCCACCGATTTTTGTTCCCCAAGACCTTGACAACAGCATTCCAAAGCGAGCTGGGATGTCAGCCACCACAATGTCCATTACTACACTTTTTGCTGGAATTTGGGGCAAATTGACGACTAAATCTTTAATCATCCCTAGACAGTTAACTCTTTTGGAATCAAATGAATAGAGGTATTTATATGGGCGAGTGATTTGTAGTCCTAATTGTTCCATGACTTATAGAGGCATAAGATTATGGGAAGCTCCAAAATCTAGCATACAGTTGTGTAATAGCAGGTCATGAATCACTAGAGACACATAAAATGGAGGAGTAGAGGGATCTACCTCCTCAACATGTGGGCTGAAAACAACCATGGGTCTTTCTTCTTGGAGGTTAAGACTGCCTGGGATTATTGGTGCTTCAGGAGGAAACAATAAAGAAGTGACTTGAGATTTATATGTAGGTTGTTTCAACAGCTCAGTCAAGGGGACTGGGATTTTGAGTTTCTCAAGTTCCTTTTGCAGATTAAAAGTAGGGGTGGACTTTTCTATTACAACTTCTTTTGAATCTTTGTTTTCAGCTAAGGATTTTACTTATTTTGGTACAAATTTCTCATTAGGGGGAGTGTCTACTTTTGAAGAAGAAGGAATTTGATCATTGGATTGCAAACGTTTGTTTAGAGGACCCTTACCTTTGTCTGTGGCTTTCTGCATTGTTGACTCCTTTTGGGCGGATACTTCCTTTTGAAGTGGCTCCTATTCCTGTTCTTGAGTTTGAGTTCTCTTCCTGGAAGATCTAAGATCGTATCTTCTATTGAAATGTGCTTGCATGAAATCATTAAACTGTTTGCAATAATGATCAATTTCTGCATCTTCTGTGTCTCTGATCTCTTCTCCTTCTTCATGCAATGGAAATTCTACTTCATCATTGTTTGAGAAAGCAAGGTTTGCATCTTGTAGTTCATAGGCAGCATCTTCAGTGGAGTCATCTACTGGGCCTTCCAGGTATAATGGGTGTGGAACTTGATCCTGTTGCTCCTTTTTTTCCCTTGGCAATATTTGCAGGGGTGGATTTCTATACTGAGGATTGTAACCCCTGTTTGGAGTATTCTGGAACTTCTTGGAAGCTGAGTTCTTGGTCTCCAATTCAAGCTTGACCAGTTTATTATAAATATTCTTAATCATTTTTTTCATTTCTTCAATTCTATCTGAATCCTTATCCTGATTAGAAGTAGATACTTCCTCCTTGCCTCTTCTTCTGGTATCTGGTTCAGCTTTCCCGTTTAATTTTCCAGTGGAAGAAAAATTTGCTTCCAACTCAAGAGCATCTGACTGAGCATCATCTAGGGTGGCAGGCTTTCTTTCCCTGAGAGAGAAACCAAAATCTAAGTCAAAGGCTGCTATGAAAACAACTTTGGCAGCATTCTGATGAGGCTTCATATCGGCAAGAAGGTTTAGATATAACTTATTAAATCTTTTGATAAATTCTGACACCCCTTCATTATGTTTCTTCTTAAGTGCATTGAACTCAGTAAGACACTGTCCATGATCTTTCTTTTCTCCCCATTTCCTGAGAAAGGTATTTTCCATATCGTCCTAAGTGGTTATGGAATGGTTTCCTAATGTTTTGAACCATTTTCTGGCTTCATTGTCCAGAGATTGCACAAATAGTCTTAAGACCACATCCAAATGTTCTACATTAAAGTTCTCTGCAAAAGAGAAAAAAGTCTCAAGATGTTTCTGAGCATCAATTTCATTTTTCCCAGTGAATCTAGGCAAGATCTTTAAATAAACCTGTGGCATATCATTCAACACTTGAGGTAATGCCAGGGGGGCATATTTATTCAACAAAAAGGCTGGAACATTAGCCATTGGAGGAGGTGGGGGTTGTGCAACAATCTGGTGTACAAATGGAGGAAGAGGTGGAGGTGGAGTGTGGATAACAATAGGAATATACTGTACAATAGCTTGAGGCATAGAGGGTAACAGTTCACGGTTAACAACAGCTACTTCAGTGACCTCTTTAACCTCTTCAACCTCAGGAGTAAGGTGAAGATTGGCTTTAATTCTAGCATCTCCCCTGGGTGGGCTATCTGAATAATATTCTGTGTCTCCCACAGTGGAGTCGAGATTTTCTACTAGAACTTCTTGAGAAGAAGAAGATGGGTAATCTTCTACGAAGAACTCGGGGATTTCAGCATGAACTGATTTCTTTTTTTCCAACTTATTTTATGTATAATCTTCTCAGGGTCAGACACTGAAGGTTTCTTTGACTGTGATGTATCTGACCTCAGGTGTGGCTTTCGGGGAGCCAGGACTATAAATAGATTTATCTGATAAACAAATGTGGAGTCGCCAAGGTGAGGGGTATACAACTCTCAACTCTCTTTGCTCACCTACTTAGAGAGTGAATAAGGTTTGTTGAGGCCCAGGGATAATGATTTTCTTAACTTCGATCCCTGGCAACGGCACCAGAAAGATGTTGTCGATAGATGTTGTCGCTCCTAGAGAAATCCTAGAGTTGCCATAGACCAGTGCCTAGGACATCTTATCATAGCAAGGAGCATATAATAAAACTTGGGTGTCAATCCAAAGGCTCTCCTACTATCTCTTGTAAACAAGGAAATTGATTTAAATGGGACCAAACCTTACAGAAACTGCCACAGGGAAATTTATGTTGCAGAGACAATATGCAAAGCTCCAACACAAAAGAATCAGACAGTTAAGAGACAATTTACTGTAAAGAGGGCTGATTCAAGTAATATTCCACAAAAATCAAATATCAGAAGGTGCATGCGGTGAAAGAAATATAAGAAGATATTAGTTATCTTTGGTCTGATACCCAGATACACAACAGAACCATATATGGGCTTATCAATCTAAGAAGCCATACATGACAATGGCGTTTTAAAAGCACCCTCCCAAAGCAACTAATATAGCAGAAAGATGGACGAAAAGAACATGAAACAGTATATCATGCCTGAGCCATCTTTAAAGCGCTTTACTGATCCAAGTATGGGTATCAACTAGGATAAATCCTTACCTAAAATTAGTGAGCCACTCGCATTCCAGTACATGATACAGGAAGATGGATAAAATGAAATTTTGTATTAAACACATAAAAGGAAGTTACATATTGTGGGATACCAAAGACCAGAATCCTCTAATACAGATAGAAATCCTCCTCACTGAGACCCTACGGGCTCTGAGCCTTCATACAAGAGCTTTTACAAGATGTACACAAAAAATTCCTTTCACTACACAATTCTCTGATAAAAATATGGAACCCTTACCATGTCTTTCTTTCCGGTTTTTATAGAAGAAGGGGAAGAAAAACTCATAAAAGAAGTAGGTGAAAACATTTAATTGTTTCATTAAAACAAAATGGTGAAAAAATTTGTGCCCATACTATTTGATGGCTATGAAATGCTGAATGTACTTGAAAATCTGCTTGCAGAAACAAATGCACTGAGTAGAAAATCTCTGCAGGAACCTAGTATAGAGATGCATCCACCTGAACATTCTATCCTTTCCTGAAGAAGATCCGGCTGAAATGAAACCTTGAAAGCATTGCTTTTTGTGCTTTGTACTCTCTGTCTTCCAACTTTGAATTGGAATTTAAATTCTTCAACGCTGGACACTGCATTCCTTGATTTTTCACTAATATTTCTTCGTTGCTCCATTAATTTCTCCATCTGCTCGATCTGTGTTTTGAATGGCTCCAGAGGGTTTGATAGATCTCGACCCCTGCTTGTGAAATGTCAGTTATTTCGCAACAGCCTCCCAAGATTTTCTTCATAAATTGGCTTCTGAAAAATCGTCCTTCGAAGCGGCCTCAACTTCCGTAATGGAGGCTGTGAATTATGATAGTTCTCCATCGCCAGAAACCTGCAAACTCAAAAAAAACTAATGAGGGGGGGGGACCAGGGCAGACCATCAATGGCAGAGAGATGGAAAACACAGAGGGATGGCGGAGAAGTATTGAAGGAATACGTAAAATTTAACATGGACAGTGGACCTTCGACCTAAAAAGATATACGGGAAGCTGAGGGATGTACGATGGAAGCACGTGGCGGTGTGACGTGGAGGGAGGCTTGGGTCAACAGCAGGACAGGTAAGCGATTCTGAGCCATATGATCTCCCCACGAGATCAACGGTTGAGACTTCACTGGAGGGCGATGGACTGCGGGCCCGGAGCACTGTACACGGGGATTATCATGGGCGTAACTTCGTAGAATGATGGCCATAGGATGGAGATCATTAGATCGAATGGATAGCATGGATATCGCTACACGACTTTATCCGAATGATAATGCGCAATAGAGGGTGGTATTGTAGTCGTACACCGGGATGCGTGGCTAATGCTAATGGAATCACTGCAATTGGAAGAATACCACCCGCCCTGGATAAGCGATGCGATGAAAACAGGCCTGGTTTTTTAGCATAGGACACGAGGCGGGGAGCACAAGAGCAATGGGCTATGGTGCGTTGATTTGTGTTTGATCGGACGGCTTGGAATATTCCTGATGCGTTTTGATTAGGCGCCTAGAGCCTTTGTACTTGGTCCAGAGTCTGGGTCGCATGGATAATAAACTAGAGGAGCTAGGACCCAAAGGGATGGGGCTTATGTATTTTTGAAAATGAATCTGCGGCCCTTTTTAAATGCACTTTAGGAGGCGGGAATGGTAACGACGGGCAAGAGACGAACGTCTTAGGCTATAAAAGATGTTTCAAACAGATTTGAATGGGACTGCTGGCCAAAAACTTGAATGGAGGGGCTAATATGATCAACATGTACACTAAGGAAACACGTGCCCGCCCACAAGGGGCACCCAACTTCCCACAGGCAGGTCAGAACAGGGAATGCCTACCCACAAATGGGAATCCACACACCAAATGACAGGTCGGCCGGGTAGTTCAACACTTGACAAGTCAGATAATATGAGATGAGGGGCTTCGACCAAGCATATAAATAGGAAAAATTAAATTCAACCAATATACCATTCAAATTCAATCAAGAAGTTAAGTTCGACCAAAAAGAAGAAGAGTGAATTGTAGAGGCCTTATCCTAGTAAGGTATGTTGACCGAAGGAGAAAGAAGAAAATTCGTTGAAGGCAAAACCGATTTTGAGACATGCTTAGGAATACTGGGCATAGGTCGAGTTGCATGAAGTCATCTCAGGTAGATTGGGCATAGGACGAGTTATGCAGGCAAGGACCAAATGCTTGGGTAATTTTGACAGGTGTATTTTGGGGTTTCTCCGTAGGTGCGCCAACACTAGGTTGGGCACAATTATGTTTGAATGGGTTGTGTGTACTATGTAAGTGTGCCACGTAGCTAAAACCTTGTAAATAATAAGGGAAATGCATCTCCTTGGAAATGATTGACCGATTGTAAATATTTTGTTCAAATATTTATATGAGAATTGGGGAAACCTGCTTTGGGGATTTTCCCCCTCCTGTGTAAATATTGTGTACATTGATTATTTGGACTGTTGTGTCTATTTTTAAAGATTCCCATTGCATAAAAAATAAAAATAACACATAATGAAATAATTTTTATAGAGGCGTAGTCTAAAAACTCAAGTAGTGTAAAGCGAAAAATTTAAACAGTGTTGTACGGTTCGCTAGTTAACAAGGATGGAAAGTCACATTAAGAGTTGGGGGCATGACACTATTTGTGACACTATAACTAAATGGAATGGGGACATTATCATGTGTAAGTAATTATGTATATTCATAATTCATTAGAGTCATATTTCGTTTTGAGTTTAATATAGTTGTTTTATATTAAAAAATAATTTTAGTATGATGTTGATTACAGGAATTTTATAAAAAAATGGATTATTAATTTTTAAAAGAATAAGATAAGTTTTTTTTTTTTTTTAATTTATTTTAAGTTTGAGAATTATAAGAAAAAATGTTTGATAGTAGTTATAGTTTTGGATGATGTGATTTTAATCGCACATTGATTAAAGTGACTTTCATTGTTCTAGATGGAAATCAAATTTTGAAATCTTGAAAATGAAAAATTACCTTTACTTCTGTATTATTGAGATCAGGTAAGTGCTTAATAACCCTGAGTCAATTTTAATGTCTCATTTCTTCCTCACACAAGGTAAATGGGAATGGTTTCTCCTTGTTAAACTAATGTGTTGTAATAATTCTTGCATTGGATAGTTATATATGTCAATTTCATTCAACCTTTAGGGAATAAAAAATAGAGGTCATGTGCTTGACATATTGTCTATTTGTTCCAGGAAACCACATAGTTAACTCACCCACATCCTCTTCATTATATTTTCCTCAATTACTCATTTTATATTTTTTCTTTCATTTTTATCCATTTATCATTATTATTTTCACTATCCCTTTTTTTAGAATTTAGAATAAGTTATTATTTCTATGAACAATTACTCTTCATTCTTTCTACTTAGTCATTTAACTATTTGCATATAATTGTTTTGTGATTTATGTGGGTTTTGGGTTCCCTTTTCATCCATTTGTTCTTATCATACCTTATATTCCAAAATATTGAAGTACCTGGCCATTATTCACCCACATAGGGTTGTGGGTTCTTCTTTCACCTATTTCTTCCCCTCATTGTTTCAGTGGATCAGTTTAATGCTTAAAATTTAAATTTCTCGAAATGGCTCAAAATGAATGCCAAAGAGAAGATATCGTCCCCCTGAGTCCAACACAAATTTTGATATTAGATACTCTTGATATCACACTATGATCGATTTGGAAAATAGCCAAAAATTTCAGAATTTTGTTGTAGGGATGCCCAATCAGCAATCCGTACATTGAATGGGAAATGACCATATAAGGTGACTGTATCTCCTATCATCCAATCGTATGAGGACAAGTGGCATGTGATTACTCCTTTGATTTGGTGAGATTATATTGGTTCAAGTTGCATTTTTGTGGACCAATTAGGAGTAGCCACGTGGTCCAATCCCTAGCTGCCACGTGGCCTCCTGATGGCCTTGTAAAATTTTGGTATATTGAGGTTGAACTACCTCCACAGGATTTCAAATCACGACCAATACTATATTGATCAGCGGTTGTCATTGATGTCAACCCAAGCAACACCAAGGGCTAACCTAGTATTTCATGGGAATTTTTACCTACCAAATTAATATATTCTAGGTTAATAATTCTTTTGATGGTTTCTACTTGTTGAGATGTTTCCGTTGATATATGGCACGCCATGTAATTCTTCATGGTTTGAGAGATATTCATGTTTGAAGATTGTACCCCCATTTACTGGGCTAAAACCCCATGGGGTTGGGGAATGGGTCATTGAACAATCATAATTAATATTTTTAAAGCTCCTAAAATCCCTCCTACAGTCACTTGTTGAAGCCCCTCTCAACCTAAGCATTTATATAAATTGTGATCCTCATTTCATCCTTATGCAAGGGATTTCGCCATCTGAAACAGGTCATCGTGGAATTTGCACTCTAACGTTTTTTATACGAAAGTTAAGAAGCTGAAATTTTTATGAGGTGAAGCTGAAATCCTGAGGAAGCTGTTGTAAAAATTTTAGATCAAGGTGTGCAATATTTTTTGAGATATGATCTGTGGAAGTCGGGGTTTTTGCAGGCTCCTGAAATTCATCTTAAAGAATTGACCTTGGTAAATTCGTCATAAATCTCTCTCTGAGTATCGGATTGGAATTCTGTAAAAATTGGCAGATAGTGCATAGTCTGTACTTTTTTCTCTATCAATTTCAGAGCCAAATAAAGGAACAGTGACATGTGCCACGCTGTAAAAATGTGCTCTTCTGAAACAATCCATAATTAGGGCATTATGAGAGATTGGGTATAACTCTCTCTTGAAGAATCCAAATTGGGTCAGAACTGTGGAATTGGAAAGATAGCTCAGAGGAATACTAGAGGACCGAAAATCAGATATTGAGGATCTGAAATAACAGAGATACACCAGATTCAATATCGAGCTTCTAGAAGGCAAGAAAAAGCTAGATCATGTGTTGTCAAGGGTTGCAAAGGACCAGAATTTCTATGGCAGCAAAGAAAATCAAGGTGCAGTAGAGGGTAGCATGAAAAGAGCAGCAACCAAGGTGCATAAATGTTATAGCATCATTTTTCACCTTCAGGTGATTCATGATTGTCTTTATGGCTTTGGGCACCCATTCCCATAGACTTGAACAAAATTCATTAAAAAACAGTGTTAAAATCCCATACGCAGTTATGCCTAGACTTTTCCACGTGTATACGCGAGTCCACATGTAATTTTCCATGTATGCCATTAAAATCATTAAAAATATATATATAAATTCCCTATTTTCGGGCTGGGTTGATGGTTACTCCAGTAGTTCAACCACCCCAGTACGTGGCCAACTGTTTCCAACTGATTGAAACTACTTTGAGGGAGTATAAAAGCCCCTCATGTGCATGGCCTAAGGGAGAGAGAAATTTATAGATATTATACTCTGTTGGAATCCCAATTCAAGTCTGAATTCCTGTGCCTCCTGCACTTTCCCATATTTATACAGGAAACCCTTGTTTCTTGGAGATGTTCATCCATTTATATGCCATCTCGAGTGCACAAGTCTTGAAGGTATCTTAGCGAGGCAAGGGCGAGACGGATCCAGACAACGGTCTGTTCGAAGATCGTGGAAGGATTTAGGTGATCTCTCCACATTTTACTACTGTACATGCTGTTCGTAATAATGAAGAACCATCTTGTTCCTGAACTTATGTGTTAATATCTATTTGCATATGTGAAAAGGTTGATTATTAAGCATTTATTATGGTTTATATAATGTTTCACATGGATTACACTAACGTTTAGGAGAAATATATGCTGTACAACTAGGTTTCCGTGCATGTTCTTTCTTGTTTTCCAGGTTAAAGAGGAAGAATGGTTGTTGGGGGTTTGGACCCTGCGGGATCTACATCGAACGTAGGACTACGGGTGAGTTATACTATCGTTGTTATCTAGTTTTTGGCATTCAAGTGTGGTTGTGTGTGAGTCCTTTTGAATAGCATGCCCTGATCTGTGGAGGTTTTGACCCAAAAAACCTCTAGGGTATTTTTCCCCGAAACAGAACTGGCGACTCCACTGGGGACCACATTCTTGTGATTCCCCTGTTGGGTGGTTTCAGCTGTTTGAAAGGTTTCTAACAGTTTTAACTATTATTTCCAGTCTAACCAACTTTTTCTCAGTCAGACTGAAGACCTGGGTCTTTATCCAGGCTTGATCCTTTTTGTTTTTCATTACTTACCTTTATATACGCAAGTTTGTCTGCACACAGACGCGTATACACGCAGTTTTTGTTAAAGGGAGTCGCGTATACACAGGTTTCCTTTAACACAATCGCGTATACACGCTTGTTTCAAAACTATCAAGTCGCGTATTTCTGGGTCAATTTTGAAATTTTAGGTTTCTTGACTTTTTAGTCTTGTCTGCCTGTGGAGGCCTGTTCCTGCAGTGTCTTTATATCCTATGGATTGTGTTGAAAGTGGTCTTGGGTCTTTTCTCTCTCTTGTTTTGTTGAAAACTAGCTTATTTGGCAAAGTTTGTGTCTTGTGCTTGCATTTCTGGTTCGAGTACCAAGATCTCTTCATGGGGATTCTTGGTTGTTCTGCTTCATCAGAACAGAGAGCTTCTACTCATTTACTCTTTCCTACCTTTGTGTCTTGCTTTGCACTTCAATTTTTTCCCATTTCATGGTTGGTTTTCTTGAGTTCAGTTGACTAGGTCTTGTTGCAATTTTTGAAGAGTCTTTCTTGGTTCTTTGAAGTTTTTGTTCGTTGCAAGGTTGCACTATTCTTCTAGGCTGAGTTACTGAGTTTCTTGTCTTCTTTTTCTCATATAAATCTTGCTACTAAGTAGCCTTGTAAGATTTGGAGCGTTTTTGAAGTTTTTCTTGAGATTACGAGTTATTTGGCTTGGGATTTGATAGTCTTCTTGGTCTCTTCGAGCTCTTCCTTTTTATAAAATTCAAAATCTCAAAAAACATTTTGTTTTGGCATTTGCTTTTGTTTTGCATTTTTGTTTTCGTTTCTTTATATCTTTTGAAGCTTTGTTGAGATTTCTTCCCTTTGGTTTTTGACTTGATTTCGGAAAGGAATTTTCATTGGTTTCTTCCTCTTGTTTCAAGCATTTTTGGTGTCTTTATACTAAGAGTTTCTGATTTTGGGAACTAGCTTTGTGGACAACCAAAAAGAGATAAAACTGAAGGATCTTTGGGAAATTTCTCTCTGCTTTAGTAGATTTTGCATCTTAGAATTTGCATGCTCTTAGTGATTTGCATCAGGTGCACTTAAACATTTATTCATTTTCATAGTTTTTGTGAGTATGAATTTTGTTATCTGAAAAGAAAAAAAATTTAGTCTCATAGAACCTTCGTAGAAATTTCTTTTCATCGAAAGGAAATTACTGCATTTGCATGTAGTTTGGTTTTTATTAATTTCTTTTCTGCATCAAAACACCACAAGTTTCATTTCCATATCCCTTTGACTTAACATAACAGTCGATTAAAATAAAGCGCTATAATTTAAAAGCAACTGGAAAGTTTTATTAAGTGTCATACACCAACTAGCTATGTTGTAGGGCCTGGGATTAGGTGAGTGGAGAGTTAACTCTCCAAGGCCGCTCAAACAAAACATAGAAGTTTATTAATTGAGCGAAATCCAACTCCGTTAGGTGGACTGGGAAAGCTCTCCTCCAGAGAGTCAAGCACGAGGGGAAGTGAAGGCTGAGAAGAGAGATACCCCCTCTCTGAGTTTCTGAATCTAACCTCAAGACCGTTCCGCCCAGCTTCTGACACGGATTGGTGCCCATAGTTGCCACTCCTAGGTTCCACATAGGTGACTGCGGGGGGGAATACCCGTGGTACCTGAGGCAGACATCGTATCACTTCCAACAATACTTCTGGGGGGTGCCCTTGCAAAGCTTGGGTACTTGTGCCAGAAAAGGTTGTTGTTAGGAGGTTGGCGTAACTGCTTCTGTTACCTTCGCTAGGCCTGGGCCGTAATTATCCCAGACTACTTTCGGGAGGTCCTATATTTCACTTTCTTGTATTTTGGTGTCCGGTCCTAATCACCCGGAGCGGAAATACTTGAAGTTTGTTTGCTTGATTGTATCTCAGGGATTTCTTTTTGTAGTGAGTGCTCTTTGCTCCTAGCTTGCCTAGATTTACACTTTTTTGAGTCTAATTAAAATTCGTTAAAGTGGCTGATCAAGCGCCTCGTCGATCGAGGAGAATCTGGGGGTTATCTCCCGAGAGTCCAGAGCCTTCTTCAAGAAGGCGTAGGAGTAATTTAGCAGGTGAGTATCACCCTGTGGCGTCTGACGCAGTGGAGAGAGATCCTCCACACAGGATTGAAGGTTTCGTATCTGGTTCTGGTGTTGGTTCTGAGAGGAGCACTCCGCTCACCTCGCGAGTTTTATTTCCACAGGAAGAAGAAGTTCAAACAGAGGAAGTACCTGAACCCTCTGTGTCACTTCCATCTCCTCTTCCTCCTGATTATCCATTGATTGTTGAATACATCGGACTTGAGTCAGAGAGACCGGAAGATCCTCCGTATTATTCATACCTTTCGATGGCCACGACTGGGAACGCGGCTTCTGCTGTGAGTGCTGCAGGCATTCAGACTCTTGCTTCTGTTGAAGGAGGAGGCACTATTGCTATATCTTTGATTAATTCTAGTAATGATGTGTTTGGATCTGGTTTCACCCAAGCACATGGTTCTCAATCTAGTCCCTTTGGTTTTGGAATGCCCACTAGTGGGATTCCTTCTTTTTCCTTTTCCGCTGCTGCAGCTACATCTACACCCATGTCTTCCATGGCTAGTGGATCAGCTTCTTTTCAAGGGTTCCCCTTTGGAACTGGGCACATTCCTAGTTCAAATCCTTCTTTAGTGTCCTTTCCATTTACTTCTCAGACCCAGAGTTTCAACCCTTGGTCTGGAGGTCAGAATTCGACTACTTTTACAGGTTGGAACCCTGTATTCACTACAGCGGGGGCAGGGAATCAGTTTTACACTAGTCACCAAGGGAATGCTTCTTTCCCTTCATCGAGTGCTTATCAGACCTTTTCCCCTCTTTCTAATGCCTAGAACCCCTATCAAGGGCTTTCCTCTTCATTTCATACTTCAGTGGGGGGGAGCTGGTTTGGTCTTTGGTAACTCTGCGTTGGGAGGAGGTTCTTCTCCTTTTTCTACGAGTTCTTTCTCGCAACCTGGTGCCTTATCAAATCCAGGGTATTCTTTTCAGAATGTTGGGAATTCATCCCATCAAGGATGGAATCCTCAGGCTCCACCTCGTTTACCTTTTCTGGCAACGTTAAACTTGCCAGATTTGTCGAAATTGACGAATGATCCGATCCGGTACAGTCCGGGGTGGCCTCCGGTTCCCACCAAAATTTCTTCATAAATTCCAAAGTTTGAAGGCAAGAATGGAGAGGATCCGGCTGATCACATCACCACCTTCCATTTATGGTGTTCTTCTAACTCCCTGATTTATGATTCGATTAGGTTGAGATTATTTCAACGCACCCTAACTGGAAACGCTGCCAAATGGTATATTGAGCTAACTGGGGGTAGTTTTGCTACATTTGGAGAACTGGCTGTTACATTTCTAAATCATTTCCAGTTTCCAGTCCGTTATGACGTCAGGACTGAACTCCTAGCTAATTTTAAACAGGATGATGCAACCCACATTTCTGACCATATTCAGGAATGGCAGAGAAGGAAGAGGCTTATTAAAGCTCATATTCCAGGAGAATTCCTTTTGGAATGGTTTCTGAATTCTCTACAGTCAGACATTTCTAAGGATGTATCCCTGTCTGGGGTATTTTCTGAGGAACAGGCTATTTTTAGGGCCCAGCAGTTAGAACTGATATATTCTCAGTCTGGGGTCCTTCATAAATATTTTCCCAATGCTCCTTGCTCCAAATTATATTTATCCAAAACTAAGCCTGGTCCTCATGGTGATGGACTTATTGGGTCGATCAATAGTGGTGCGGCTAGCCTACTTACTCAATTGCAGCAGTTGTCTTTGCAATCTGCTCCTTCTAGTCAGGTTGTGCCTGCTGAGTCGTCGCCTTCCCAATCTTTGTTGATAAATGCTGTCCAAACTTCCAATCCCAAAGGAAATCAACAATCCGAAGGGAATAAGAAGGGACGAAATAATAAGAAAAAGGGAAAGAATGGGAAGGGTAATGCAAATAAAACCAATGAGCATGTTGGTGAAGGTCAAAAGGATAAAAAGAAAGTGAAGTTTCCATGCAAGCTGTGTGTTGGAGACCATCTTACACACCTTTTCCCTAAAATTCAAGATGCACATCGCTTGTTAGCTCAGCAGGGTTCTTCCAGTTCCCAGGCTGTGTTAACAAACCCTTTTCCCCAAGGGCAACAACTAGTTGTTGGCGCGAATCAAAGTACTGGGGCTTCCTCTGGGGGCACCCAGGAAGGGGAAATTCCATCAAACATATTCATGATTAGTGCTCACGCGGATATCGCTACGAGATCCCATGATTATGGTAGAGAAGAGTCTTCGAAAGCTAAGGATGCTTCTGATGCTACTGAGCCGCTTCATATTACGAGGCCTACTGTTGAGCCTATACCTCGGATGCCCAAAGCATCTACCAAGCATTCGACGATTAATCCAAATGCTCGGGCTGCCCAGAACTACTCTATTGTGGAAGATCTGGCGTAGAGTCCTTGTGCCATGTCGGCTTTAGAGGTGCTCCAGTCTTGTCCGGCTCAGCGCAATGCTTTGCTCACTGCTCTTGGGGCTGTAGATCCAAAGAACTTTCTTATGATTACCTTCGATATGAATAATTTTAAGAAGAGACTCCCCCATCATATTAATTTCCATATCAAATCATCGTATCGAAAATGCAATATTTTTCGGACGGTCGTTGATGAGGGTGCTTCCACATGTGTGATGTCTCTCGCATGCTGGAAGGGAATTGGATCTCCCGCAGTTGATCCTTCTTCTACTCTTCTGATTGTGTTTGACGGTCATTCTCACAAGCCCCATGGTATTGTCCCAGCTTTTCCCATCTGTGTTGGGGGAAAAACTGTAAATATAGAGGTTGAAATAGTGGATGCAAGCTTGGACTACAACCTTCTGTTGGGGAGAAACTGGATTTATGAGATGGATGCTATTGCATCCTCATTATTTCGAATTATTTGTTTCCCCCACGAAGGGAGGATTGTTACAATGGACCAACTGGATTGTCCTCCTGTAGACCCGAATGCGTCTACTGACTCAACTTTTCCAAAATTGGATAATACCAAGCCGCCTGTTGAGAATTTAGGGGTAGGAATGTATTCTTCTTTTATGGGTACTTTTGATATTCCTCCTCCTACGGTTCATATTAATTCAATTTCATCCTCCAAGGCTCCTCTTTGAAGAGAGTTCTTTAGAACTCATTATTTTTCGGACCCTTGGACCTTACCTTCCCCTACCGCCACATTAGCGGAAGGTCAAGTGGGTGGAATGGCATTTCCAATGTCTGCAGCTGAGATTGCTTATCAGTCTATTGTTGACTCTGCAGAGTCCATTCCAGCTCCTCTTTCTCCGGATGAGTTGGATGGAGATGTGGCTCCGGCTTGGACACTTAGTTCTTCTTCTGCCCAGGATTGCCTTGATACCACTCTTCCATCTGAAGAGGCCATCCTGGAAGCTATGACTGGTATAGATAGACCGTGGGATGATTTGCATCATCGGTCTTACTTTTTACCTGATTTAAGCGAAGTTGAATCAAGTTTTCCGAGTCCTCCGTCTCCTGGTCCTGTTCGCCCAGTCCTGAACCCTTTAGCACCAACACAGGTTTATGCTGAAGGGAACATGGCTGTGATTTCTCCAACTATCCCGGTGAACATTTCCAGGGATCCCAATGTTATTGAGAATGTCTTCATCGGAGCTGAATGTTCCCCTGAAGAGATTCAGATTTACACCGAGCTCTTTAAAGAGTATAGGGATGTATTCACTTGGTCTTATGAGGAAATGCCTGGTATAGATCCATCTATTGTCCAGCATGAGATCAAGACTTATGAAAACGCTAAGCCGGTGAGGCAAAAACTTCGTCCGGTCAATCCTAGGAAGGCAGCAGCTATCAAAGCTGAGGTTGAGAAGCTGCTTAAGGCAGGATTCATTTTCCCTGTTCCTTTGACTGAATGGGTTTCAAATCTCGTTCCCGTAGATAAAAAGCAAGGAACGATTCGAGTGTGCATTGATTTCAGAGACCTAAATAAAGCATGTCCTAAAGATAATTACCCCACACCATTTATCGATCAGATCATTGACGAGTGTGCCGGTAATGAGATTTTCTCCTTCATGGACGGTTTCTCCTGATATAATCAGATTACTATCCGTCCTGAAGATCAACATAAGACTGCCTTTATTTGTCCCTGGGGTACTTTTGCATACAAGAAGATGCCTTTTGGTCTTAAAAATGCTGGGGCTACCTTTCAGCGGGCCATGTCATATGCCTTCCACGACATCAAAAATATTATCGAGGCGTATTTGGATGATTTAGCTGCTCATTCTCAAAAGAGGATGGATCATCCTGCTCACCTCCGTCAAATATTTGAACGATGTCGTTTCTATAAGATTAGGTTGAATCCGAACAAGTGCATTTTCGCGGTCACATCCGGTTGGTTATTGGGATTCATTTTGTCTAGGGAAGGGATAAGGGTAGATCCCTTCAAGATTGAGGCAATACTTCGGTTGCCTCCCCCGTCCTCTATTCGTCAACTTCAAAGTCTACAAGGAAAGGCTAATTTTCTTCAGAGATTTATCGTAAATTATGCTGAAGTTACCAAGGGATTTATGAGATTGTTGAAGAAGGGAGTTCCATTTCTTTGGGATGACTTCGCTCAACGCTCATTCGATGCTTTGAAAAAAGCATTGACCTCTGCTCCTTTATTGAGCCCACCTGATTATAGTAGGGATTTCCTTTTGTATCTTGCAGCAGAAGAGTCTACTATTGGTATGGTTCTGGTTCAAGAAGATGATGCTCTTGCAGAGCATGTTATATACTATCTTAGTCAAGGATTGGTAGGACCTGAACTCCGGTATACTCTGATAGAAAAGTTAGCTTTAGCAGCAGTTCATGCTGTGCAACGACTCCGACATTATATTATTCTACGAAAAACTTATGTTTTGGCAGCAGCCAATCCATTTCAGTTTGTCCTCAGTAGGCGAGTGATTGGGGGCAAATACAATAGATGGATTGTGATTTTGCAGGAATTTGATCTTGAGTTTATGTCTGCCAAGTCCAAGAAATCATTGGTTTTCACGGAATTGATCTTCGAGTTGCCCTGTGGGGATGAGATAGTCTATGATGAATCCTTCCTAGATGAAAATTTGTTTCTTATCTCTCCACAGGATCCTTGGTATGGGGATATAATTGTGTATCTCTAGACTGCGAAGTTTCCCTCTACTTTTTCGAAAGATGAGCGTCGTAAGTTGCGTCACTTGGCTAAGAATTATTTGATTATTGGTGATGCTCTATACCGTCGAGGGGTTGATTCAATCCTGAGACGTTGCTTAACTCTCAAAGAAGCTGAGGCTGTGCTGAATGATTGCCACAGTGGAGCTTGTGGTGGTCATTTATCTGGGCTTGCTACAGCCCAAAAGATCTTGCGTGCTGGGTACTTTTGGCCTTCGATTTTCAAGGATTGTATGGAGTCGGTCAAAAAGTGTCATCCATGTCAAGTTTATACTCGAAAAATGCGCACTCATCCAGCTCCGCTTTTTCCAGTCATTACTATCGGTCCCTTTACAAAGTGGGGTATTGATTATACTACTTGTAACCCACCTTCAGCTAAAGGTCACAAGTACATTATTGTAGTAGTAGACTACTTTACGAAGTGGGTCGAGGCTATGCCTACTTTTGGGAATGATGGTGAGATTGCAGCTCTTTTTCTTTTCAACCAAGTTATTGCTCGTTTTGGTATTCCTAGAAAGATTGCCACTAATCATGGCAGTCATTTTTAGAATAGCATGATGGCTGAGTTGGCTCTAAAATTAGGTTTCCGGCAGGAGCATTCATCTCCATATTATCCTCAAGCCAATGGGCAAGTGGAAGCCATGAATAAATCCTTGAAGACAATTCTTCAAAGGACAATTGATAAAGCTAGATCCAACTGGAATATTATGCTATATCCTACACTTTGGGCATACAGGACGTCAGTGAAAAATGCAACTGGCTTTACTCCATTTCAGCTAGTGTACGGGGTGGAATCCGTATTTCCCATTGAATGTGAGATTCCTTCTCTTAAGTTAGCTGTTGAACTTCTTCCTGACACTTCTAGTCTTGAAGAACGTCTCCTTCATCTGGAACATCTCGATGAGCAGCGTCGGGATGCTGCCACGATGAATGAAGCGCATAAAAATCGAGTTAAAGTTTAATACGATAAGGTGATCAAGCCTAGGGTTTTTTCAGAAGGTGACCTTGTTTTGGTCTATGCCCAAGAAAAAGATGCCCTGGGGGTAGGAAAGTTTAAGTCTATGTGGTATGGCCCCTTTATCGTTCAAAAAGTCCTTAAGAAAGGAGCATATACCTTGGTTGATTTTGAAGGGAACGAGTTGCCGGAGCCCAGAAATGGGCTCTATTTGAAAAAGTATTATGCCTAGGCTTCAGCCTGGCATGTTGCTTTTGTATATGGTAGTTTTTCTTTGTACATATATGGTTGTTTTTCGATCTTTGATGGGATGGTGATTTTTTTTATCTGCTTTGGCAGGTTGTGTCAGATGTCATGAGTCAATTTGGTTTCGCCGATGGTGCTAGTAGACACACCCGGAACTTAGCTTCCATGGCTTGGGTGCTTCATTATCCATCCGGTCAGCTGTTAGTATCAAGAGGGGTTTGCATTGGTCCTGCTTCCAATAACATAGCAAAATACACTGCAGTTGTTTATCTACTCTCGGAGGCAATATCTTTGGGTGTTGATTCGTTGGTAGTTTTCTTGGACTCTCAGCTGGTGGTGTCGCAGTTGAACAATACTTATTGGGTTCGAGATCCATTTTTATTCCGATTATTCTTGAGGATACGTTTTTTACAAAGATCATTTCAATTTTTAACTTTCACATATTCCTCGAGCTGACAATTGGATGGCAGACTCATTGGCTAATCAAGCAATTGATTGGCATATTAATCATTCCATACAATAAAATTTAATCATCAAAAACATCAAACAATTTTATACATTTGTCACATCACATCAAACATCATCGTATATATATCATCAGAGTGTTCAAAAAACTATACAAAATTTGGATCCATAAGTCATACAAAAATTTGGGCTTATGCCCGATCATGTTCAGTCTCAAAAAATATACAGTCATCTGATACATCATATCTATCTACTCCTGAGGTCCCTGCCCAGAATTTGTGTTCCTATAGAACACGATCGCGGTGGCGACTCGGCGGAATAACCGTACCCAGTCACGGGGTACTCCTACCACCCGTCTCTAGATGGCTTCAAGCAGATCTTCCACTGCAACCATAGGTACCTGGCGGGTTAACCCCTCCAAGTTCCTCTGTATAGCTTGGAGGGTCCTGTCTGAATCTACTATATCCGCCACACCCCTGCGACGCTTATGTCGCGGGTAACCCTCAGGTCAAACTGGTCCAATATGTTTCATGATAATTTTAAAATTGTAAGTCATTTGAATCCAATCAAAAAACATGTTTGTTTTCCATTTTTTCACATATATTGAAAAAAAAAATCCAAAAAATCATATAAGTTAAAAATTTGCAAACTTACCGACTGTGCCCCTTGCCGCGCCTGGTGGAAGGACAAGATCTGGATCGCCACGAAAGTCCATCCCGGCATAGGGATAGTCATCCATAGCAATGATTTGTTCTCTCCACCATTGGAAGAAATCATCATCCCAGCTGGTTCGGAGAACTTCACTTCCCCCCAATCTCTTTATCATGTCTGCCTAGCAGGCAATTCTTGGGTCTCTCAGGCTGCTGATGGTAGAGATCACTTTGGGTCTCAGCGCTGGAATCTTCTCGAAGAAGAATGTCATAAAAATTGTACCATATCCAAAATGTTTTGTCTTTTCTTTTTGGATAGAAGTCAATTGTTGCTTCATGTTCATCAGTAGAGCTGTGCACCAATCATATACATGAGTTAAGCATTCCACTGCTATACTCATTTGCGTCCGGGATGCCTGGTGTAGAGAATTTGATCCTGCTACTCTCCCAATGGTAAAAAGGAGGATTTTTATGTGCAAGTCTCTTAGATATTTGATCGCAATTTGGGTTCCAACTTTCTTGGAACCCTCTACGCAGTACACGTGGACGTAATCTTCCATGGTGAGCCCTCCCAAAGGCTTACCATGCAAGTCTACTAGCTCCCCCCTCCGGGAGAGTCCAGTAATAAAATATATATCTTCCACTTCAATGCTTATGGGCATTTGATCTATGATGAAGCAGTCTTCTTCCAGTTCCCAATAGTTCACAAGCATTTCAAGCAACCGGACATTACTCTTCATATTTGGCATTTTGAAAAACTTGAGAAATCCGCAATTCCGAAGAATATTCAGTGATACTTGGTCTTGCATGACTTCATTGTCTATAGCATTGTGTTCACGCTCTCTCCATGATATGGTCATCCTGCAAAATTTCAATAATTCGTTCATTAGCTACACTTTTCATTTTGGGTTGTGCATACGCGACTTTCTTTATGCACAGTCGCGTATATACACGACTTGGTCATTATCAACCCACGTATGCGCAAACCCGTGATTTTTAGCAAGTGATTCCACGGTGAAAATTCCTAATTTTTAACTTATGAACGGAAAAAATGAATAACAAGGATGGTTTATGAGCTTACCTGACAAATTCGGTGAAGTTTGACGGTCGGTTGGTCCTGTTTGACGAAAGAGGATTTTTTTTTCTCCAGAGCACTTTTTTCCAAATCAGCAATGTAATAGTGAACCAAATATGAGGTAATTTGTCTATTTATGCCCAAAAAGTTGAAAATTTTCGCAAAAATTTGTTATGCTTATTTTTTCAATCTATCTTAAGCTGCATAACCCGGATGCTTGGAAGTGCCCAGATTGGTATATTTTCAGGTACATTTTGACGAATTTGAGATTTTTCCCGGTTTTTTATCCATGACTGCTGACTTGTCATGGCAGGTATACGATCTTCACTGGAATATAGGTTAGGGAATCCAATTTTGTTTGCATTTTGCATACTAGCCTCCATTCTGATCACTTGCCATAGGGTCGATCCCATCAAGTCATGAGTATTACACCCATTTCACTCACCGATTATTTAATCATGACTTGGTGGTAGAGCCTTCCTTTACATGGGCTTCCTAGTTAGTTCCTCGCTATCACTTGTTGCCCATGCTGCGTTTTATGTAGGCTCGGGAGTCCTCTTTAGTCCTGCCATGACTTATGTGTTGAAGCTTCATTCTTCTTCTTCCTCACTATCATTTTTCTGGCTATTACCCTAGAGGCTCCCTGGTGTTGTTTGAGTTGCATTACTGCATTGCATATTGGCTACTTGTTTATCCTGGCCTTTAGCCGGCTTCATTTTGGACTCAATGTTTAAGCCAACTTTTGACCTTGTCTATCTGTACAAGTTAACCATTGCATGCACTTGGCTATCGCGACTTGACACCCTTTTACCCATGGATGGAACATGCCTCTAAGTATCGCTTACCAGTTTCCGCCACCTTGCATTGAGCATAGGATCGTTCCAATCCCAGGAACTAGTGCATCTGTTTCTTGATACTCGTTCTATCCATTGTACCATAGCATTCTTTTATTCTTTTTCAGGCTTATTTTATGAAAAAGACAAAAAAATCAAATATAACAAAAAGAGCGGGAACGGGATGTAACTTCATAATTTGATGGCAATACAGTGTCAGTTTGTCGCCCTTGAACAAATCATATACACTTATATATCTTTCCTCCATTTTGGGATGGTTTTAGTTTTGACCTAGGTTCAGCCTTTACCTTGTTTCACTTCTCAGTCCTCCCCTGGTTGGTTATCTCTTCCAATCATATGGAGAGTTTGTTCTGCCTCCTGCATAATAGACTTATACAGTGTCACTTTTTACTGCCATGGTCATCACGAGTCATGCTTTTGTTCAAGGGAAGTCTAACCAGAGTCGGCCATTCTGCGGTGTCTCTTGACTCATTATTCAGTCGGCCATCCCGGTCTTGTCAGTATCTTGTTCTATCACATCAGATGTTTTGGTCCTCTGCTTGTGCTAGTTTGAGAAGGTCTCCATTGACTTCTTGCTGGCGGGTTTGTCTCTTATCGACTACGACACATTGCTTTGAGAGAGCCGCACCCTGGCCCTATTTCCATCATTGATAGGTGACCTTGTGCTCATCATTTGATCATCATTATGGGTCTTTGACTGAGTGGTTTCCCCTGTGTTCGATGTCAGCATACATTATCACACTTGGGATTCGTGCAGTACCTTGATTTCCATTTGACCCTATTGGTGGATATCTCGCCTCTGTGCCAGCTTTCATTATTGGTTGGTTCAGAGGGTTTCTTCTGTGCGCTAGCTTCATCTTGTGCATGTTGTAAACGTACTTCGGTTTGGTTCCGTCACTCTACTTCGTCTGGTTCCTTCCAAATCTTGGCCTGCGGGTTACACTCGCACTGAACTGATGTGGGATTCCTTAATGCCTTCCTTCCAGCAGATCTTTTCCCATCGACTCCGACTCATTGCTCTGGGAACAAGGTCTAGAGTCTTTTTGTCAGTACCTTAGGGTTTGCAGTCATCAGTGGCAGAATCTTCACTATCGACAGTGGGGATTCATTATTGCCTCCTGATTGGTATATTATTTCAAGTGTTCGACTTCATCTCATTCATTTGCACTTGTTAGATTGTATTGGGGCACCTTGACACTCATTTTAATTATTGGTGGGTTGTCTCGCGTTGGTTAACGGTATACATTATTGACCGGTAATCCAACGATTTCTCACATGGTCGACTTTAGCTCATTTATTCCCATTGTGCAGAATTGTGCCGTCGAGATCGGTGAAGACCTAGAGTTGCATCAGCATTTCACGGTTCACTTTTGACAGTCCATTTAGCTTCTGCCAGTGATGCTGTCCACCCTTATATGTTGCAGTTCAACACAGCAGCATCTTATATGTTGGCTCCTGAGTTGCGTGATTGTACCATTTAGTTCACTCTTTATGATTCGGTACTTGGAGATTCAGTTACTTTTATGATCAGACATCCAATTTCAGCATCATTGATTAGCGTTCTATATGTGATACTTGGACATTGATTCCGACTTGTACTTCCGGGCCATGATCAGATGATTCATTTTGTACTTTCAGTTCAGCTATACTTGTATACATTTTGGATCCATTCTGTACTTTCTATATGATGTATTTTTGACTGAGCATGGGTATGCCCGCCTCAGCATGAGTTGAATCTCTATTTTCTTTCATTGGTTTTTTGGCAGGCTGAAATCTGGTGAAGTCCTCTCTTGTCCTTGCGAAGTTCTTTCTATGTGCATAATACATTTCAGCCATCATGTACCTCTTCTGACCTCATATATTAGGGAGCATCTGTTATAGCATCATTTTTCACCTTCAGGTGATTCATGATTGTCTTTATGGCTTTGGGCACCCATTCCCATAGACTTGAACAAAATTCATTAAAAAACAGTGTTAAAATCCCATACGCGGTTATGCCCAAACTTTTCCGTGTGTATACGCGAGTCCACATGTACTTTTCCGCGTATGCCATTAAAATCATTAAAAAATATATAAAAATTCCCTATTTTCAGGCTGGGTTAATGGTTACTCTAGTAGTTCAACCACCCCAGTACGTGGCCAACTGTTTCCAACTGATTGAAACTACTTTGAGGGAGTATAAAAGCCCCTCATGTGCATGGCCTAAGGGAGAGAGAAATTTATAGATATTATACTCTGTTGGAATCCCAATTCAAGTCTGAATTCCCATGCCTCCTGCACTTTCCTAGATTTATACAGGAAACCCTTATTTCCTGGAGATGTTCATCCATTTATATGCCATCTCGAGTGCACAAGTCTTGAAGGTATCTTAGCGAGGCAAGGGCGAGACGGATCCGGACAACGGTCTGTTCGAAGATCGTGGAAGGATTTAGGTGATCTCTCCACATTTTACTACTGTACATGCTGTTCGTAATAATGAAGAACCATCTTGTTCCTGAACTTATGTGTTAATATCTATTTGCATATGTGAAAAGGTTGATTATTAAGCATTTATTATGGTTTATATAATGTTTCACATGGATTACACTAACGTTTAGGAGAAATATATGCTGTACAACTAGGTTTCCGTGCATGTTATTTCTTGTTTTCCAGGTTAAAGAGGAAGAATGGTTGCTGGGGGTTTGGACCCTGCGGGATCTACATCGAACGTAGGACTACGGGTGAGTTATACTATCGTTGTTATCTAGTTTTTGGCATTCAAGTGTGGTTGTGTGTGAGTCCTTTTGAATAGTATGCCCTGATCTGTGGAGGTTTTTACCCAAAAAACCTCTAGGGTATTTTTCCCCGAAACAGAACTGGCAACTCCACTGGGGACCACATTCTTGTGATTCCCCTGTTGGGTGGTTTCAGCTGTTTGAAAGGTTTCTAACAGTTTTAACTATTATTTCCAGTCTAACCAACTTTTTCTCAGTCAAACTGAAGACCTGGGTCTTTATCCAGGCTTGATCCTTTTTGTTTTTCATTACTTACCTTTATATACGCGAGTTTGTCTGCACACAGACGCGTATACACGCAGTTTTTGTTAAAGGGAGTCGTGTATACGACGGTCTGTTCGAATATCATGGAAGGATTCAGGTGATCTCTCCACATTTTACTACTTTACATGATGTTCGTAATAATGAAGAACCATCTTGTTCCTGAACTTATGTGTTAATATCTATTTGAATATGTGAAAAGGTTGATTATTAAGCATTTATTATGGTTTATATAATGTTTCACATGGATTACACTAACGTTTAGGAGAAATATATGCTGTACAAATAGGTTTCCGTGCATGTTCTTTCTTGTTTTCCAGGTTAAGGAGGAAGAAAGGTTGCTGGGGGTTTGGACCCTGAGGGATCTACTTCGAACGTAGGACTACCGGTGAGTTCTACTATCGTTGTTATCTAGTTTTTGGCATTCAAGTGTGGTTGTGTGTGAGTCCTTCTGAATAGCATGCCCTGATCTGTGGAGGTTTTGACCCAACAAACCTCTAGGGTATTTTTCCCCGAAACAATAACAGTAGCAAGAAGTTCATCATATGAAGTCTTCAAGTGGGCAGCACTACATACAATCATTGTAAAGGTATCATTGTACTAAGTAATTGTAAATACATTTGTAAAAATTGTACTAGTGTCTATCTGCCAAGGGTTGAAGAGGTAGTGTTGGGAGGTCTAGGATCATCATTAGGTGGTGGTGTCAAAGTTGGGGTTATGGTCTAGTATATATTATTCTTCTACATCATTCTATATCATTGTAAAGTGGACCATTTTCCCTGGTACGGGAGTCCATTCTTATTTTATTCTTCTACAGGGTGGTAGGGTGGTGCTAGGGTAACTTGTAGCTCATTGGGTGTTGGGGCATCCGTTCAGTTGACTACTAAATATTTTCGAGCGTTGGAGCATCCATCCAGTGGGAGCTAGAGAAGAATGATTTTCTAGATTCGAGGAAGTTGGAGCTTTATTTTCAATTGGAGTTGAATATTAAAGAATTATTAGAAAAGCATTAGGTGGTTTTTGTCCCGGAGTGGGTTTCCACCTTAAAAACTGTGTGCATTTGTGTTCCTCTTGTTTGTTGCTATCATTATACAAACATTGATAATAATGATCTAATTGAAAGAAATATTGATTCACACCCCCCCCCCTCTCAGTATTTCCAACAATTGGAATCAGAGCTTGGTTCCTTCAATAGCAGTTTAACAGCTGGAAGGAGGTCATGGAGCATACCAAGAATGGTGTACCTCTATTCAATGAAAATAATTATGCACTTTGGAAAGGAAGAATGGAGATCTATCTCTTGGCACAACGTTATGAAGTATGGGACACTGTTCAAAATGGATTTACATCAACCACAGATGAACAAGGTAAGAAGAATTTGGTAAATGATGCAAAATCAAAGAATATTATTATCAGTGGACTTATTGAATCTACTTATCATAAGGTGTTGGGTTGTAAAACAACCAAAAACGTATGGGACAAGCTTGAGAATATATATGCAGGTGACTCAAATGTCAAAGAAGCAAAGCTCCAAATCTATAGAGCAAAATTTGAGAAACTTAGAATGAAATAAAATTGCAACGTTTGATCCGTTCATTTGACTACTGAAGAATCTCGGGCGTTGGAGCGTCCATCTAGTGGGAGCTAGAGAAGAATTATTTTCTAGATTCTAGGAAGTTGGAGCTTTATTTTCAATTGAAGTTGAATATTAAAGAATTATTAGAAAAGCATTAGGTGGTTTTTGTCCCGGAGTGGGTTTCCACCTTAAAAACTGTGTGCATTTGTGTTCCTCTTGTTTGCTGCTATCATTGTACAAACACTGATGACAATTGAAGATTAACTAATGCTCTAATTGAAAGGACTACTGATTCACCCCCCCACCCCCTCTTAGTATTTCTAACATAGTCTAGAAACAAATATCTCCATTGGCCAACCTATCTTGTTCCTTGATTACTATGGTTCACAACTCCTATTTATATTTTCAATGCGGAGGAGTCGGGGGTCGAGACCAGGGTTAACCCTAGACCTCGGTCCACCCAACCACGCTATGTGGTGGGAAGCCAGGGCCTAGGGTTAACCCCAACCCCAACATAGATAATGTTCCATAGACCATGTATTAAACACATTAACCAAAGTTTGAAACCCTATGATAATTAGCAGTGAATTCAAATCCCAAACCATATGTTATGTTTATAAACCAAAGTTCAAGATTATATGTTGGAGGATTTTTATGGCGTTCAATTAAATGGGAAGTCATCACATATAAAAATTATGATGGGAGGCGATTAAGTAGTATGGAGGAGTTTGTTCATGGCAGAGATAAGCATGAGTGGTCAATTCACATGTGAACAGGTGTGTAAAGTTTTATGTTATGGCGGGAACCATATCATAACCAATGTGAACCATAGTTTAAGAGGGTATGGTTTAGATTATGGAGGGAGTGGAACCTAGCTTTGGGGAGCGGTTCCGGTAAACCAAAACACCTGAACGTCGGAGTTTAAATGCTTGGTTTGGTTGATGGTAATGGCGCCAGTTTTAAATTAAACTACGGTGGGTTAAACCTAACCCCAAGCTACAAAATTTGGTTCGCATGTAGTCAAGCTTGGTAGGTAGTTCGTTTGAACTAACCTCGGATCCAATAGTCCCGACTATGCCACTTGGAGTGAAATTATCAGTTCGTGGGGTTCATGGACAATTTAATAATTCGACAATTTTCACCCAAACAAGTGGTAATCTTGCTAGCATGGGGAAAAATTGTCACCCCACATGGTCGAAAAAGGTGGAAAATGTAGAAAAGATAGTAGGTGGGTGTGATTTGGAGGAAATTTACCAGAAAAACTTTGCAGGACCATAACTCAGTCAAATTTTGACATTTTTGAGTGCAGAAAGAGCCAAGCTAGGGTTTTTTTTACTGTTCTGGAGCCATTGGAGACATTGCTTTCGTATTTTGAGCATGTAACTTTATGTAAGAACATATTCTTCAGCATAACGAAAGAGGCCCAACATTGGAAGTTGGACCAGGAGATGTAGCCCAGGAGGGTTGAAATCCTTCATCATTTTTTTGTCTTGTGTATGATGTTATGGTACTGATGTTGTAGGTTTTAACCCTCCATAGAAATTATCTACACACGAATCTTATAACAGAAAATAAATAATAGCGAGAGCATAAAACGTAAAACAGATAAACAAAGAGATTTTCCCCTGGATCCCAAATTGGGATGACCAGCTTGATATTTCATTATATTCCTTTTAGTGTTACAACACATATATATACATGCCGAAGCATACATAAACCCAAATCCATTAACCCTGGATTAGAACATAACCATAGTTCCCTTGACCGGATCTACAAAATACCAAGGGCCGAAAACCATCATACCCCAAAACCACGTGCAAACTCATGCACAAAACATGGGTAGGTATGCACACCAAAAAAAAATTTGTCGGGGCACTACCCCAGACCCTGATAGGGGGGGCTACCACCCCCCTGCTACGCCTGGCGCAATGTATAGCATGTGGGACTAATCGCCGAAAGAATATAACACATACCCAACATTCTCCCACTTGTTGTTTTCTTTCCGCAGGGGGCCACAAGAGAGCTTAGTCATTGGGCCAATTATTCAACACCCATTGTTTCTCTACACAAAGAGAACTTCTGAGTGCTCACAGACTTCGTCAATGCATCTACAACATTCTTCAAAGTGTCCACCTTTACCAACAACACCCTTTTTAGCCTCAACCATATCTCTAACAAAGTGATATTGAACATCAATGTGCTTTGTCTTTGAATGATAAGCAGGGTTCTTAGCCAAGAAAATTTCACTTTGGCTATCACAGTATATCCTTATAGCTTGTTGTACCAACCTCATACTTGAACACAATATCTGCAACCAAAATGCTTCCTTGCTTACAAGAGTGGCTGCTATGTATTCTGCCTTTGTAGTTGAAAGCGCCACTACAGACTGTCTTTTACTCATCCAACTGACTGCACCTCCAAATAGGCTAAACACATACTCCCTTGTAGATATTCTTTGGTCTAGATCTCCAACCCAGTCTGCATCAAAAAAACCATGAATGTCCAACATTCTTTCCAATGATGGTCTTCCTTGGTAGCACAAAACATAATCACTAGTGCCACGTAAATATCTGAAAACCCGCTTCACTGCTGTCCAATGCTCCTTCCCTGGGTTTGACATAAACCTACTCAATACTCCCACTGCATGTGCAATGTTTGGTCTAGCACAGATCATTACATACATTAGGCTACCCACTGCACTTGCATATGGAACACGGGACATATCCTCCTCTTCTTCTTGTGTCTTGGGACACTGTTCAACAGACAACTTTACACCTACAGGAATAGGAACATTCAACGGTTTACTATCCTGCATATTGAACCTCTGTAATATAGTCTCGACATACTTCCTCTGGTTTAACTAAAGCTTCCTCTTTGCCTGATCTCTCTCAATTTCCATGCCCAAAATATAGTTTGCAGCACCAATATCCTTCATGTCGAATTTGGAGAACAGTTGGGTCTTCAAATCTTGGATAATTTCTTTGTCATTTCCAATCAACAACATATCATCCACATACAAGACCAAATAAATAACATGGTTACCAATTAATTTAAAACAAACACAGTGATCCTCCTTGCTTCTGGTGAAGCCAAGTCCCTGTATATAGGTATCAAATTTCTGATACCACATCCTTGGTGACTGTTTTAACCCATACAGAGACTTCTTCAACCTGCATACCAGTTCTTTCTTACCCTTCACCATAAAGCCTTCAGGTTGCTTCATGAAGATCTCCTCTTCTAGATCCCCGTGAAGAAATGTTGTCTTCACATCCATATGTTCTATCTCAAAATCAAATGCAGCAGCAACAGATAAAAGTAATCTAATAGAAGTAACTTTGGCAACAGGAGAAAAAATATCACCAAAATCAATTCTCGGCACCTGGGAATAACCTTTTGCTACCAACTGAGCTTTGTATTTCTCCACCTTGCCTTCTACATTCATCTTCTTCTCAAACACCCATTTTCTCCCAATGGGCTTCCTTCCATTCAGAAACTCCACCAGATCCCATGCCTCATTTTTGTGCAAGGATACCATTTCATCAACCATGGCCTCCTTCCTGAGTTTTCCATCCTCTGACTCTACTGCCTCCCTGCTAGTTCTGGTATCATCACCAGTTATAGTTAAGGAAAAAACTAAATAGAAAGCAGATGGACTATACCTTTCTAGTTACCTTCTTTCCCGAACTGATCTTCTCAAAGCTGGGGTTTGTGGCTCTTCCTCTTCTGAATCTTCTTTTGTTGTAGAGTCTAATTCATACTCCTTTAGCTCAAAATATATCTTCTCAGGTTCCTTTGGTATGAATTCATGTCTAACAACATCTTTCACCTCTCTAAACACCACATCTCGACTATACACAACCTTCCTTGTTTCCAGGTTCCAAAGCTTGTAACCTTTTAAACCATCCTTATACCCAATAAAGATGCACCTTTCATATTTATTATCCAACTTGGTCCTTTTGTCCTTTGGAACATGTACATATGCATCACATCCAAATACCCTTAGATGTGAAAGAGAGGGTTTCTTACCATTCCATACCTCATGTGGAGTCTTATCCTCCAACGCTGATGAAGGTGATCTGTTAACTAAGTAACATGCAGTATCCACTGCCTCTACCCAGAATTCTTGTCCTAACCCATTACCACTGAGCATGCTTGTTTCCTTTTCCATCAGCGTTCTATTCGTTCTTTCTGCAACTCCGTTTTGCTGAGGTGTGTATGGAGTAGTCTTCTGTCGTGCTATACCACACTTCTTACAGAACTCTTCAAATTCCTTTTTGCAGAACTCCCCACCATTATCTGTCCTTAGTGACTTTATCTTCTTCTCTGTCTAGTTTTCCACCAAAGCCTTAAATTATTTAAATTTGTCAAAGATTTCAGATTTCTTCCTCAAGAAATATATCCATGTATTCCTTGAGAATTCATCTATGAATGAAACATAGTACACAGACTTTCCCAGTGATGGAACTAACACAGGTCCAAACACATCACTGTGCACAAGTTCTAATATCTTGTTCGCCCTCTTAGCACCAGAAGGAAAACTCACCCGATTATGCTTCCCATATACACAATGTTCACAGAAATCGAAATCCAGAGAGAAATTAGACATACCTTCTACCATACCATTTCTATGCAGTATCCGAAGGCCCTTCTCTCCAATATGTCCAAGCCTTTGATGCCATAGCATGGTCTTTTCTCCAAAGACAGCTAGGCTTTCTGCTCCACTTTCAGGAACCACAGAACTGTTACACCCATCAATAACAGTGCTACCTTGTAGCCTGTACAGAGTTCTAGTCCGAACTCCCAGCATTAATAACAGTGCTCCCCGAACCATCTTGCAGGCATCTTTCTCGAAAACTGTTTTTACACCTGCATCATCCATCTTGCTTACAGAAATCAGATTTTTGGCCAATGCAGGAATATGCAGAACATCAGGAAGTGTTCTAATACTTCCACCTTACAGCTTCATCTTGACCTTTCCACATCCAACAATTCTGGCCTTCCTATCATCCTCTAGGAAAACATCACCACCATCATATTTCTCATACTCGCGCAAGTCCACTCTCCCTATGGGGAGTGAAGTGAAAGGATGCACCTGAGTCAATCAACCATGACTCATGATCTACATGTGTATTTGAAGAAGAAGCCAAATACACAACCCCACCTTCATCCGAGGTGGTTTTTGCCTCTACAGAAGGAGCATCATCAGATCCCTTTCCTTTCTCAGGAGCTTTAGATTTGCACTCCCTTTTGTAGTGCCCTTCCTTTCCGCATTTCCATCATACCTTTACAAACTTTCCAGGAGATTTAGATCTCCCTCTATATTTGGATCTCCCACTCGAAACCTTATTCTTGTTTATGTTTTGGGACCTTCCTCGTACAGATAAGGCATCTCCATTCTGGCCCTCCATATTTCTCCGTCTCATTTCCTCCGATAGCAAGGCTGAGACAATGTCATCAAAATTCAAGGTAGTTGTATTGCTACCTATTGCAATAACCAAATTGTCCCACGAGTCTGGTAGAGAACACAACAAACTGATGCACTTATCTTCATCTGAGATTTTAATATCAACAGATGATAGCTGACTTACCACAGTATTGAAGGCGTTCAGATGCTCTGTCACCGAGTCTCCATCCTTCATCCTCAGGTTATACAGCTTTTTCCACAGGAATAACTTATTCACTAGAGACTTAGAATGGTACAAAGTCCCAAGTTTTTCCCACAAATTCTTCGCCGTAGCTTCCCCAGATACATTCAACAATACTAAATCTAAGACATACAACCATATTGTGCTCTTAGCCTTCCGATCCAGTTTCTTCCAATGTTCATCTGAAATTTTTGTTGGTTTAGTACCTAGATCTACCGCGATCCACTGATAATTATCCACCAGTAGATCCTCCATCTTGAGCTTCCACAACTCAAAACTCTGACCATTAAATTTCTCAATCTCTATCTTTCCATCGCTCACCATCTTCTTTCACCGCAAGAATCGATCCCGTAGATCTCCCACTGAACAGGGTCTACCTCAAGCCCAAGAAAAAAACCCTCAACAGAAAATGTGTCCCCTTAAAGCCTAAACAACTCTGTTAAACACCATGTTAAACACACACATGGTGTATGAGAAAGATAAACACATACACAACAAGAAACTCAACACACAATGAAGGATAAGCATGTAGCTACTCTTATTTTTCCATTATACATGATGTACATTTATAGTACAATGGTGTGACTCTTGGTTTCACATTCCAAGGTCACTTGGACTCCATTGTGACTTTTTGCATTCCACACCTACCCATGTAGCATTAGGTGTTCCAACATCCCCCCTTAATCCTAAGGGGTATGTGTGAGTCCAAGAAGAGAGTTGTAATACAAATCTGCAAAGCATGCATAGCAGCACTTGGCTGAATCAACTCTCTGAAATGTTGGAAAAAGGAGGTGGTTTAAGGATGACCACCAACACTGGAACGCAATACTTGTTGCAGTTCCCGGAACTCTTCCAAAACTGGAAAGAAGCTGAAAGCTTCTACTAGAGGAATTGTCCCTCATAAAAAAGGGAGACCTTCAACCTAAAAGAAGGGAGGTATACTACCTGTGATGGTTTTAGGATTACCAACAACTCTGGAATGCTTGAAGCATTTCCTGGAACTCAACCAAAGCTGGCAAGAAGCTGAAGGCTTCTGCTAGAGGAAGTGTTCCTCATATATGAAAGAGAGTGCTTCGACCTAAAAGAAGGGAGGTCTACTACCTATGATGGTTTAAGGTTTTCCACCAACCAAAGATGATGGTTTAAGGTTGTCCACCAACCGAAGGCATGCTCATGGGCATTCGTGTCTCTGGCTACATCTCTGAATCTAGAATGACGAATTGTGGCTCAGGCTCGCTTGAACTGCTATGTCTCTAGCTACAACTCTGAACATGGAATGAGAGATTGTGGCTCAAGCTCACTTGATCTGACGTCGAAGCTTGTACATGACCACCATTTTCCCCCCTGTCAGGGACAAGATGAGATGATGGCGAAAACTCAACTGCAAGTTTGCTCAATATCTGTGAACAATTTCTAACATGTGTCGTAAACATCTTCTTGGCTGCTGATGCCCATTACCAAGAAGCGATCCATCCAAGATGAATCTTGGTTCTTGTAGGAGGCTTGTTTATGAAGCATCTCTCTGAAGAATGAGTGTGCCGACCACAATGCTTGCATGGATGAAGATCAAAATAGTGATCTTTCGCATGGCCAACTCGATCACAATGTTGGCATTTTACAATCTGTTGTTGTTGTGGAAGTGGAGCAGGATCTGGAACAGCTGCAGATGAACTGTCATATAGGAATCTGACACTCTGAAATTGAATGGGCTTGGTGTAGTCTGGAATATGAAAGGACACATCCTTGTCATATCCAAGACCAGTTCGGTGCTTGTTGTGGACAAGCTCTTTCCAAGGTCTGATGATAGGCTTGAGAAGTGCAGGTTGAACTGCTGCATCTGCATGTAAATCAGCTCTTGTGCAAGGAACTAAATGGGAATCAACTGCAACTTTATCTTCTTTCTTCTGATGAGAGTCCTTCTCAATCTTCTGAACAAAAACAGGTTCAGAATGGTGAATCTTTTGCTAAAGTTCATCTTGTTGAAGCTGAGATTCCAACTGCAAAAACTCAATCTTTTCTTGTGCATATTGCAAACAACTTTGAATGTTACAAAGAGCATTCTTGCTCATTTTTATCATGTCATCAACATTTGAATGAATGAGGTTACTCAACAACTCTAATGCCTCATTGATTTTAGCCATTTTCAACAACTTAGGCTCAAAAAATGTAAGGGTGTCGGCTTCAACCGAAAATGCACCCGTTTATAATGTGATTCAACAAGAAATACAAATGACTCAAGAGAACTTCCAACTATGGAAATTTCAAAGTACAAAATGTGTTGATTGCAACTATGAAGAAGCAATACTATGTCAATATCTCTGCAAAAATATTTGAATGTGCAGCAAAAACACTTGTGCAAGAAGCCTTTAAGGCAACTAAATTTTCCTTCAAAGGGTTGTTTTTCAAAATGAGGACCAATATTCACATGTAAATCTCTTGTAGAAAATCACTCTTCTACCAATGCCACAAAATACAAATCTTCTCTTTTCACTATGTATTCAGTCCATTTTCTTCATATGTCAATTCCTGTTTTATGTTGTTCATATTCTTTCTCTGCTCTTCCTCTCTTCCTCTCTCTCTGCTGTTTTTTTTTTTTAATTAATTCAAAATGGGAATTAGTTAAAAGGGGAAAGGTATGGGAAAACTAAGGGAAATTTTCCTTTTTTTTAATTTTTTAATAGAAAAAATTAATTAAAAATTGAAAGGGAATGAAGAAGGGGTTATTAAAATGGGGGGCCGGGGGGGACTATAGAAGATCAAATTTTAAAAATGAGGGAGTTTTTAATTAAAAAATAAATACTGGGATTAATAAAATATGGGAAGCATGGATTAATTAAAAAATTTAAAAATTATGAGAGGGGGCGGTATTGTAAATGGAGGTGGTAAGGGGAATGAGAGGGTAAAGGCATAATGAGGGCGGGGTAGGGTGATTTAGAGGGCGGGTTAAGGGGTGCAGGGGCGTTGTGGGTTGAGTGTTCGACGCAGAGGGAGGCGTTTGTGAGCGGGGGTGAGGTGGTGTGAGAGGTCGCAGAGGGGAGGGCCGTAGGCCACGGTGAGGGGGTGTGTGGTTTGGGGCAGAGGCCACGGTGAGGGGGTGTGAGGCGGAGGTGAGAAGCTGGTTTGTGTGATGAGGGTGGTCGATAGGAGGGAGAAGGGTCGGCCGAGAGTAGAGTATAGGGAATGGGGTGTAGTGTAAGGTGCAGCCTATAGGGAATGGGGTGCGAAAGGTTTTGTGAAGAGTGGAGGGATGGCGCAGAGAGCCGAGGGAACAAGTGAGTAGGTGGGTAGGTTAGCGGCGGAGTTGAATGTGAGGAGGGCTCGGGTTACATGATGTGGGGTGAGTAGAGGGGTAGGGTCTGTTGCGTGCAGCGTAAGGTGAGGGATGTAAGAGGGGCGGGAGTAATGGCGAGCGGTGGGTAGCAGAGCGCAGGGTTTGGGAATGTGGTATAGTTTGGGGGCCAAGTGTTGTAGTGTGAGGGGTGTGAGCGTATAGTGAGGGGTCGGGGAAGGGAAATGGGTTGGGAAGGGGGTGATGTAAAAGTGAGGGCGCAGGTCAATGTGGGGAGCGCTGTGATAGCATGGGTATGGGGGAGTGGATTAGGGAGATAGGACCGTAGGATGTGTGGAGAGTGTGCAGGTGTAAAGAATTTCAGGTTGCAGGGGTAAAGAGGGGGGCCGAAAGGCCAAAAATTGATTTTTATTTTTATTTTATTATATATATATATATATATATATATATTATTATTATTATTATTATTATTATTATTTTTAAATAGCAGAGAACAGAGAATTGATCAGAAATAGCGAAATTTCACAGATATGCAGCAGGAGCAATAGAATTTTCAGGAATTTTTCAGCGGAATAATTTTGCAGTAAAAAAACTCAGAAATCTTTTAGTGAAAACTTAGAAATCTTTCCAGTAGCCCAGTAGCAGGAAAATGCAGAGATGATGAAATTTTCAGCAAAACTCAGAATTCTTTTCCATTAAAAACCAGAAACTTCTTCAAAAACCAACTTTAAATAATTTTTCCAACAACTCTCCAAAATGCAAAATTTAATGGGTAGAAATTGCAGGAAGAAATCAACCCTCAGATGTGCAGTGCTGCTCTTCTTCAAAACAAATTCTGAATGCGGCAAAAAGACTGCTGCAGAAATCTCTGAGTGCTGCAAAAATTATCAAAATTTTTGCAGATATGCACAGGCCATAAACACAAATGGCTCACTCAAGTTGGAGCAGGGCCAGCAATCGCCCGCTCTGATACCATGTTAAACACACACATGGTGTATGAGAAAGATAAACACATACACAACAAGAAACTCAACACACAATGAAGGATAATCATGTAGCTACTCTTATTTTTCCATTATACATGATGTACATTTATAGTACAATGGTGTGACTCTTGGTTTCACATTCCAAGGTCACTTGGACTCCATTGTGACTTTTCGCATTCCACACCTACCCATGTAGGATTAGGTGTTCCAACAAAATCACTCTTCTACCAATGCCACAAAATACAAATCTTCTCTTTTCACTATGTATTCAGTCCATTTTCTTCATATGTCAATTCCTCTATTCTGATACCAAATGTAGGTATTAACCCTGAACAGAAATTATCTACACACGAATCTTATAACATAAAATAAATAATAGCGAGAGCATAAAACATAAAACAGATAAACACAAAGATTTTCCCCTGGATCCAAAATTGAGATGACCAGCTTGATATTTCATTATATTCCTTTTATTGTTACAACACATATATATACATGCCGAAGCATACATAAACCCCAATCCATTAACCCTGTATTAGAACATAACCGTAGTTCCCTTGACCAGATCTAAAAAATACTAGGGGCCGAAAACCATCATACCCCAAAACCATGTGCAGACTCGTGCACAAAACATGGGTGGGTGCGCCTATGAGTGGGTCCACACACCCAAAAAAAATTTTGCTAGGGCGCTGCCCTGGACCCCGACAGGTGGGGCTGCAGCCCCCCCTGTGACCGCCTGATGCAACATACAACGCGTGGGGCTAGTTGCAGAAAGAATATAACACATACCCAATATATGTCTTCTTTATTTTATGAAAAACTAAGTTTTAAAAGCATGTTTATGTGTTAATGAAATTGACATAATTGGTTAAAAACCCTAAACAATTCACTTGCAATTTTCACCATAAACTCTCAATTTTACATATACAGATCAGTTTGGTATCAGAGCTTTGGTTATTTGGTTGTTTTGAGGGTTTAATTTTGTTGCAAGTGTTTCTAATGATTACAAGGTTGAAGCTCAAAAGATAAGGTAATTTTTGGTATCAAGTCCTCAAGTTAGGTCAAGGAGAGCACTTTTGCCACAATCTCCACCACAAATTTCACCAAAAGCCTCACTAGTCATGGCACATGAAGGAGAGACTAAAAATATTTCAGAGGATGAGAAGGCTTTCAGAAAGGAATTCTTTGACATGAAACAAATGGTGAAAGTTCTCTATGAATATAGGAATACAAGTTGCAACAAGGTGAGAGCTTCAATCCTCCAAAGGGAGATGGAGATAAAAATCCAAAAGGAGATGGATGAGATGGAGACAAACCTCCAAAATGGAATGGAGGGAATGGTGGAAAACCACCTTTAACTCCACCTTTCTCTTCACCTCCATCCTCACCACCATCTTCACCATCATCATCTTCTACATCAACCCCTTCACAAACACCTCCACATTCTCCAAAGGGACATGGTAAAACTCCACTTTTAAAACTCGAAATAAATTGTCAATTGCCTATTTATAATGGAGAGGTAAATGTTGAGAAATTAGATAATTGGGTTCGTCAACTTGAAGTGTATTGCAGGATATAAAGGATCAAGGATGATGAGAACAATCTTTAGCTTGCTTCATTAAGGTTGGAAAGTGCAACACTCATTTGGTGGGAATCAAAAACTCAAGAGGACATGAAGAAAAATGGTAAGGTTTTATCTCCTTTGAATGATTTTGTTGTTGCAATAAGAAGACAATTTTATCCATTAGCATACATGTATAAATCTATCATGGATTGGAAAAACTTTAGGAAATTAAAGGGTCAAAGTATGAAAAGTTATACTCAATATTTTAGAAGGATAGCATTAATTTTGGGTGTAGATTTATCATCTCAAGACACTTTACTCAAATATATTGGAGGTTTACATAGTTACTTGAGACACACTATTTTCATGTTTAACCCTACAATTTTAGATGAGGTTTGTGTACAGGCCACACATCCAGAAGCAAGAGGGAAACATGTTTCTGATAAAACAAGTGAGAACACCTTTGAGTCTAGAGAAAAAGGAAAGGGTAAATTCAAGGGAAAAGGAAAGAATAATGTTTCCATTAAGATGGAGAAAGAAAAAATCACATGCAAACATTGTTCCAAAGAGGGCCATGATGAATATCATTGTTGGAAACTTCATCCAGAGATGAGACCCAAAAGTTTAATAAGAAGGAGAAAGAGAAGAAAGTTGCAACTACACAACATGATTTAGGTTCTGATTCTGGGGATGAAACAAAGATCATATCCATGGGATTGAAAATTAATGGCATTACAAGTACTAGTTCTTCAAATTGTCTCAATAATACTCAATATGAAAAAACAAGAATTGAGCGTTTCCACATTATAGTTGTTTCAAAACATACAAAGATAGATACATTGTTTGATAGTGGCTCACAAGAAAATATTATCTATGAAGACATTGTCAAGAAGTTGAATTTAGAGACCATTCCTCATCCTAAACCTTATCCTTTAGGTTGGGTATGTGAGAATGAAAAATTGCAAGTGACAAGTGCATACTTAGATTTGCAATCACTGCAAACTTTCTCGATGAAGTTGAACTTGATTTAGTTATGCTTGATATATGTGGTATTGTTTTGGGAAACCCATATATTTATGATAGGAGAACAATTTTTCATCACCATGAGAATAAATATCATTTGTTCAAGAATGGGATTGAGTACATTGTTAGATCGCATAGCAAGAAATTTATTTTGTCTCTTGTTAATGTTGGACAAATGAAGAGAATTGTTAATTCTAGTCATAATTTTGCATTATTAGTGTTCAAGCACAAATATTTTGAGGAAAATAAATCCTTTCAAGGATATGAATCAAGTTTGAAATCTGATTTCATTGAGGTTTCTAATTCACGTGATAATATTTTTTAGGAGTTAAACATGTTGCCTCCTAAAAATAGGTAAACAAAATGAAGTGAAATTGCAGCATGATGCATCACTGTTGAAAATTGGTGTGAACAAGATGTCAGTGTTAAAGAATGCAGGGATAAAAAATAAAATGCAAGGTTTATTTGAAAAAGTGGACATTGGTCCCAAGACATCGTCCTGTGGGTTTCATAATGTCTTGGCTCTTAAAATGGATGGTGCATGGCGATGGTGATCTGATTTGGTAAAGAGTTGAGCCAAGTACAAGGCTAGACATGCTAAGCTTTGTCATGGCGACAGAGTTCAAGGTGAAGTGAATCTGAAATTGTTTAAGTTCCTTTGATTGAATACCGAGGAGGGAATGTTCATATTCCTTCAAAGGAACTTTTTTGTTCTAGAAATCTTGGGAAATTGTAGCAAGATGTCATTTTTGACAACAAGACAAGGACTCCAAAATTAGGGAAAGTGGTGTACTTTCATGAAAATATCAAAGCAATAAATGCAGTCAAAATTAAGTGGATTGAGACTAGAAGGGTGAGGGAACTATACTCTCATCTATTTTTTTACTGATAATGAGCTTTTGGAGGTCATCTAATGAGCTTCCAGTGGGGAGGAATGATCTAGTGGATTAGTTTAATGATCAAAACTCAAAAGTGCTTGAAACGGTTCGAAACCAATGCCAAATTGAAGATCTCCTCTCTTTGAATCCAACACAACTTCTTTCACTCAAAACCGACATCGGATGCTCCCGATATCATGTATTGATCAATTTGAAAAACATCTAAAAATTTAAGAATTTGGCTACAGGGATGCATAGTCAGCAGTCATACCCTGACTGGTAAATGACCATATAGGGTGACTCTACCTCCTATATGTTAGGAAACATACTGAGAGGGGGGGTGAATCATTATTTACAAGAATCACAGTCTTTTACTTTTCTTTTATTGATTTATATATGCGACTTTGATTAGCCCAACTACTGTATGTACATGGTTATCTTAAAAGAAACTTGTGTATACCCAATGGACTTACAGTTCAGATAAATACTTAGAAACATTACATAGCCTAGATCATCAGTTATGCATCATATAGTTAAGAATTAAACATGTGCAGTAATAACAGAATAAATCATCACACAAGAGCATCACACATGAGCACCAAGATTTAAGGTGGAAACCCAAGTCGGGAGAATGCCATCGATGTTGTCGTCTCTGTCTTCAATAATTATTATATAGAAAATTTATTACAATGTTGTACTGATGTAGACTCATATCAGTACGCAGGAATCCACCTGCAGAAGGCTACAACCTTCTCTCGTTCTTCAGCTGCTACTGGAAGGGAGATCCAACCCCTGATCTCATTTACTAGCCACTACTAGAAGGGAGCTTCAACCCCCTGAACAAAGCACCAGCTTCTACTGGCAGGAAGCTTCTACTTCCACACTGAAGGCTTCAATCCTCAGATCCACTGCAGACCACGTTTCATAAATTTTCACACTGGATCCAACAGCTTCAACACAACTCAATATGTAGATCAACACTTATATCCATAACCCAAACTTTAAATAGAACAGTGAGATCACTGTAATGAGAACAAAGAAATAAAGCCACACTTTTGAACTAACACGCAGAATCAATTTCAACCTTGATCATTCATAGAAGAAAAAATATAGGCTACTTCACTTACTAAAACCTGTGTATATATGCGCTTTCCTGCACACCAACATGCGTATAGATCTTTGTATACTAAATTTTAAGAATCTGATCAGACTCAGAACATATTTGAGGCATTCAATCAAAAATTTTCGGATTTATAGTAACTCTTATGTTAGTATGATTCTTTCGTCGTAAAAGATCACTTTAGCTACGCATAAAAAATAGCCCTAACATCAATTATGGCTGCAAAATATCTTTAAGTTTGCTACACAAATTCAGATCTAAGCACAAAAGACATTAAGCAGATAAAATATAACATAGCTCCATAAATCCAATGGACAAGACAAGAAGAATGTATTTAAAAGAATTTTGTATTATATTAAAGAATGGGGCACCTGAGAGGAAAACAAGAAAGGTGTCTTCCGGTTCTCCTCAGTGGGATGGGTTCTTGAAAGTCCTCAGTGTTTTAGATCTAACATTTCTCTCTCTTATGGGTGTAGAAAAACAAACATGGAACTCAATGGGAGTTCACAAAACAAAATGGAAAATGGTGACCAAGAGTAGATCCATAGTGATCTAATGCAATGAAGGTGACTAATGAATGGGGAAAACCCCCCTATTTATAACAAAATATTGGGGCGGTCTAGAACTCGGTGCATGAATAAAATATTATTAATCGAATTATAGAAGCACCCTTTAGGAATATTTTATTATATTTGTTGGAGGGAAAAGGGTTCTTGACTTGGGTCAATTCCTTTATTTATAAATAATAAATAAATAAATGGTTTATTTATCATCTTATGGAAGTGATGGGAATATAATTAAATAAATAATGGTTTATTTAATTATTTATGGATGATTTAGTCAAATTTAACTAAGAATATTATTTAAATAATGATTTAAATAGCTTATTCTTAGGGAATAATTAAATAAATAAGGATTTATTTGATTAAGTTCCTTATTTTGGGTTAAATATGACCAGGAAATATAAACAAATAAGTTATTTTATGTGGTGAAAGCAATTTTACTTAGGGTAAAATTGGTCTTACATGGTGTACTTGGGTTCATCTAATAATAACAGGTTAGATGACCAAAAATTGGTGTAACATATTTCCCCCTAACGTACGAGTGTTAGGAGCAAATCATATGACCGAAGTACGTTGTAAGAACTCAATCACTAGGCATCAAGAGAGAGGTGAGAGAGAAATGTAAGGATGTATGAGGTGTGAAAGGACTAGACCCTGAGGAGACGAGACTTACAGGTGCAACAAGTCTCTATGAAGTGGTACCTGTGCTAAAGGCGGCAGGGGAGGCATACCTATGCCCGCCGAGACAAAGTACAAAGAATAAGGTGCCCGGAAAACCATGGAACACAATAAGTACAAAGAATAAGGTGCCCAGAAAACCACGGAATGCAATAATGAAGCATGTGCTAGCCTAAAGAGGAGCCAGATAAATAGCATGATGAATCTCACATACATGCGAGGCTTGGAATAATCGTCAGGGCTTATACAATAATATGGTAGTACATGAGATATAATACGCCCAAATGCCCCCTACACGTGGGGAAGTGCTTGCAGAAGCTGACGGATACGTGCAAATTAAAGAGGCGCTGCAAGCGGCTGGGGCTGATATCATCATATGAGAGGAGCTGAATCAAGGGATGAAATGAAGGCATCCAGGCATGTGGGGGGCTACCTGTATGGCCACCCCCTCATGAGGGTTGAGACATCTCACACATGCCCGGGAATCACCAATAGCTGTTGTTGCATCACTGGACCATCAAGTGTATATATCACGATCATGCTAGGAAGAGCTCGAACCAATGTACACTGCCCCCTAGACCTGGCTTCTGGAGGAAATGAGCTGATGTCAACAGAAGGAGGTCTGCTATAGGTGAGGCAAATAAGGGAACCTCACCTAAGGCGTGGGGGAAAATAGTAGAGTGACAACCAAGTAGACACTAATGATGATGATGGAATGAGAGAAATGGAGGAGCGGTTGGATGACTTCCCTTGTTAGAGAATAAAGTGTAGGGATGGCTTGGCAGCCACTGACACAATATCAGGAGGGATAGTGGACAGGGGTACTGAAGGCCATAATGTGTGACATGAGAGAGGGACCGAGCAGGAAAAGATGGAGGACTATGGTGGGGTACAAAGGGACTCAGGATAGACTCCATGAATGTGCTGGTGACTCGACTCGACTGCTCTAAACAAGGGCGACTCGATGGTGCTGCCATGCAGTGAAGGCCCAATGGGGGACCGTAAAAGCATGAGTACAATAGGGTAGCTCATGATGAAAATCAACACGAACAAAGACAAGTAAGGAGGAAAGGTGGTGCCCCTGGTACAAGTGTTGTAAGTGAAGAAATTCGATTGTGAGAAGAGATGAAAAGATCCTTCATGGACAAAATGTGTCCTGGTGAAGTATCAAAACATGAAAAAATAACAAACACCCATTTGAGTGCTCGTTGAGAGCTTTCCAACGGTACAGACGGTTTGTCAAATGCGGCTACGGTTTGGTCGTAGCTGGCGAAAGAAAAAATAGGGTTTTTTCTTCTAATAAGGCATTTTCCCTCCAAAATCATTCATTTTCTTGTGTCGCTGTGGTGAATGTGGAGAGGAGAGAAGGCCCTAAATCTTGCGACGATCGTAGCAGACAAAACGACCGTTGGAATCGTGATTCATCAGTTGTAGGTAAGAGGTCTAATCCTACTCTTTGTTTTTGATGGATTCAAAGTTCATATTAGGGCCTGAAATCTCAGTAACTGCCCCTACTTCTTCCTCACGGCCGGGTCGCACTTTTTGGGGAAAAAAATGTGACCTGGGACGCAGGTTTGGGCCTGAAAAGTGCGACCTGGCCCAGGGTTTTGTTGAAAAGTGCGACCTGTGAGAGGGAGGTGATTTCAGTGCTGTTTTGGGCTGAGATTCAGTTTTGGTGTGAATAGAGGCAGTTTTGTGGATTTGTAGACTGACAAAATGATATTTTTGTGCAAATATGGTAGATATATTGATCAAATGGAGATAAAGAGACTTAGGTACATTACAGACGGAGATCCAGGCGGATCAGGGTGTCCATCATGTACTAGCTAGGTATGGGGTGCTGAAATTTTTGGAGAACCCTTTGATGAGGGTTGGAGAGCCCTTGTTGGCCAGTATAATCAATTACTGGGATCTAGATCAGGAGGCGTTTGTAGTGCAGGGGCACAGGATCGAGCTGAAGGTCCAGGATTTGTATTTCTTGACTGGTCTCCCACCATTAGGGATGGTGGGAAATACGCAGCCAGTGTTACCACGTGGGCATAACATTATGGAGTTTGTTGAGCGACATTGTCGACCAGGTGTCCGAGTCAAAGGGACTCGAATATCCATTGGTGATCTAGAGAGGTTGGAGACCCGGGCAGTGGCCGCAGCAGTGTTATGGGTCTTGGGTAGCCAGGTGTTCCATCATGTCACTGGAGGGCAGATGATGATCATGGAGAGTGTGCTGAGTGGGACCTACTATGGGTGGGCCCAGATGATGTTGGTGTCGGTGAAACGATAGTTGTCGTTATGCAAGCAGCAAGTGAATCATGATTGCGCCTATGGAACGATGTTGTGATCTTTCTTCTTTGAGAAGATCCTGACCTTATGACCTCGTGTACAGTTGCCTGATGGAGGTCCGAGAGAGCCCCGGATGCATCGGTGGGGAGGACTACTATGTAGAGGAGGGGGAGGGGCAGTCGGACGGGTGTTCTGACCAGAGTTCTTCGTGCATTGGGATCATATGCCATTATACATATACGACTATCCCTATAGTGGGATGAGTTATTGGGGAGATCTGAACTTGCCTCTCCCGCCGGGTCGAGTGTGGGGGCCCGATGGTAAGTGACAAGCAACTAATCTGTTAGGTGTATTTGAGAGTTTTGTGACTAGTATACATGATGCTAATCGAGATGTTTTGTGGAATGCAGATATAGCTCCGGTAAAACCGGTCGGATATATTGGACGACCTGCAGCGATAGGAGCTATAGGGGCAAGTGGATCAAGGACGGCGCAAAGCAAGGATATGGCTACTCAGGTGGAGGACATTCGTCGTATATGTGAGGGACTGATGACCGGTGTATCAGAGCGTGGTTGGCAGGATTTAGATGACCGGTACATAGAGTTATGTATTGGGCTACCCTCAGAGTGGTGAGGTATCATGCGATGCATGGCGATGGCCGGTCAGGCTGTGCGTGATCTACGAGCTGCGGGAGCAGAGCCATTGGCTCAGGATCCTCTAGAGAGTGATTAGATGTAGGGCAGGTGGTGCCCCCCATTTTCAATGTAGGGGCGAGTGGTGCCCCCCATTTTTGTAGTTTTGTTATTGTAACATGCTATGGGCATGTAGTATGTTTCCGAGTAGATGGACTCTAAAAACACGTGTTATATAATATATGTGATGTATATGTATTTGGTTGATGGTGTTAAATGTTATTGTGTTGTGTGTGATATATGCCAGTCTAGAACATGGTTTGCGATTTGATCTACGTAGTGATTTTGATCTCTAGGTATATGGCTAAATGTAATGAATCCAAATTCACGTATCAAAAGTTGCACTCGTAAATATTGTCTAAACAGGATAGGGTTATGCACATGATAGACACCATTAGGTTGTAAGATGAGAAGTAGGGAATCTAAATGGACATGCAAATGGAGGATGTGATGAGAGAGAGCATTGGCTAAGAGACCACGAACGACATCATATTTGGCCTGATTATTGGTGGCTTGACCAATGCAGACCCCATGTGCAAAAACAAGGGTATGCAAAGGGGTAAAAATAGCCCAGGCGGCTGAGGCAAGGTTTCGAGAATAGCGACTGGCACCATCGGCATAACCAAGGTAATGAGTGGACGAGAGGGTCGAGGGAATATCATCACAAGACGAGAAAAGGGAGGAAAAGCGAGGATGCATGTTGCGAAGTACATCATAGATACGGATGGGAGTATCAGGATGATGGGAAGGCAAGAAAAGGGGGTGGAAACTACAAGAGGCTACAAAGCTACCTAGATTATCAGTAGAGGAAGAAAGGTGCACATACGGGTCATTAGGGGAAATGATAGAAGAACAAGTAAAAATATGGTTGAAACATAAAGAGCCTGAAAAAGTGGCGGAAGGGGGATCAAGCGAAATAGACGGAGTGGATTCAGAGGGGATGTACTCCGAGGGGTGTGCGGATGATGATAGGTATAAGAGAGGAGCAGCAGATTCAGACATCTCAACATCAGGGGGAGGGATGTTAATGGTAGCCGGGGGATCCTCAAGTAAACTTGACGCATACTGAGCAAGGATGGGCGAGGCGGATTGATTTTGTTCAACTTCGTACTCGCGAATGACCTCTAAAGAGGCTCGGTAATGTGTGAGGTGAGGGCAATGGTGGGAATAATGGCCATGGACACCACACAGAGCACAGGGTTTGTTGGTGCAAAGAGTCTTTGGGTTCTTGGCTACGGATGAGGAAGAAACATAGGTGTCAGGGACCGTAGATACAAGGAACGCAACTTTAACCATGGGTTGGATATGGGGCAACTCAGGACAAATATGGGTGGGATGACCGATACCATCGCACAAGGCACAAGGCTTGGTGGGTTGGAGAGGGGTAGGGTCAAGTGCGGTGGCCTTGTCAGTGGATGCCCCCTTGCGAGTTTTTCGTTTCTTGCCGGTAGTTGTCGCAGCATTAGGAGGGTTCTACAGAGGGGCCAGGGGCACTGTGGTGGTGGAAGGAGTGACGGGGATCAGTTGTATTGGTGTCACAGCTATGTATGGTTTGGGGTGGCCTGGTGGGGTCTCGGTTGGAGGGGTAAGATACCAAACGGGAATTCCCAAGGTTAAATTAGGAAGGGAAAGGGTGGCCATGACGGGGACCAAATAGACGCCAGGGGGGGGGACCAAGGAAAGGTTTCTGACCGGCGGGGTAGTGACCAGGGTGGACGGCTCCCATATGGTGGAGACCTAAGGGAACTGACTCAGGAGGGTAGAAAGGTTCTTGAGTTTGATGGGAAGGGCCGGGTGAAAAAGGTTCGGTTGACTGAAGCGAAGGGCTAGGAGCAGGAGGCGGTGGGCGAGATAGAGGTTGATGACTAGCCGGAGCAGGCTGTGGAAGGCTAGCCTGAGACGATTGCATCATGCAAACATTCGCTAAGCTAGGGTCAGAGACGGTAGGAGGGGGAGGACCAGGAAAGGTTCCAAACAAAGAGGATTCTTTGTAGACGCCGATGGAAACACTGGTCAACGAATCAACAGTTGGTTTATTGGTGACAGAAGAGATGGTGGACTCAGGGGAGGTCTGAGATTTTGGTTCATGATAGGTCAATTGGTCAATGGTTAAAATCTTGCAATTATGAGGGAAAAACATCTTGCGGTGGACTACAGACAAGACGGCTGACATGGCATAAGTGTAACTATGCCCCAAAAGGATGTTGTAGTCAAGAGGGGCATCGATAACTTCAACGTCGACACAAACAGTCTTGCCAGCAAGGGTGATAGGACAGTTACGAAATAGGCCAATGGGCTGGGAGGCATGGCCATCCCATGCACGAAGGGTGATGGTGGAAGGGGCCAGTTCAGAGGATCCAAGTTTTTTCCAAACTGAAGCGGACATTACGCAGGTAGATGCCCCCTCATCAATAATACACCGAGCAACATTGGTGTTTCGGATTTTGACTGGGATTTGGAAAGCAACTGAAGGAGGAAGAGGGGGATGGTCTGACTGACGGGTGTCAAAAACAATCAATTGGTCATCAACAGGATCTACAGTGCCCATGGAAGATAGTAGAGCCCTCTTTTGAGAAGGACATGAATGGAGGAGTTCCAGTGTTGAAATGGCAGCAGGAGATTGGGCCAGATCATCTACTATGCTATATGAATGGGCAGCCCGACCAGAGGCAACATTTCGGTGTAAGGGTCCTTTAGGAGGCTTGGGATGAACCTCGACTTTGGGCAGAGGGACTTGCAAGGGACCATTGGGTGTCGATAGAGGCTCTGTAGGACCTGACGATGGAGACTCAGAGACAGACGGAACAGGAGGTGTGGAATACTGACGAGACCGAGTTTGAAGGTTGAGGTCGACAGTGAGAGGTGGGTCAGAAGCCATCATGAGAATATGGTAATCAGAGGAACCAGAAGGGGAAGGTTGAGTGGTTACCAAGGCATGAGGTGGTTGAGTGGCCACGAATCCTTGTTGCGGGAAATGATCAGTAAACACAGCAGGTTGAGAAGTAATGGGGGTGGGAGGGGTAGTAGGGGAGGAGTGTTGTCCCCGTACGGTGGCCTAAGAATCCCAAAGTTGCTGCATTTGTGGTAATAAGGGAAAATCGTGAGTGTAGTGACCATAAACACTACAACACGAATAGGGATTATTGGTGCGAAGTGGCCTGTCCGGCTTGGGCTGAGATTCCAGTGGCTGGTTGGCAGTGGTAGAGTTGATATTGGTAGGATTAGGTCCACGATTACCAGAAGCAGATTGATTGCCTCTTCTCCTTCTTTGAGAAGGAGGAAAATTAGGTGCCCCCTGCTGTGCAAATACTTGCCCTGGAGGGGGTAGTAAGTGCGGTTGTGGGGGTGGAGAAGGCAAGGGAGTGGGAGGTCCAAATGCTGGAGGAGCTGGGACACCAGGTTACGGATATGGATAAGGAGTAGGGTGGGCAGCAGTAAGGTAAGCAGGGGGGTGGGCAAAAGGAGGAGGCATGCCGTAGCTTGAATACATGCTGCCTGGAGGGGAAAAAACGCCGGAGGGGCTGGCCCCTAGAGGAAAACCATGGCCCGGAGGAGGTTGGGCAGAGGTATGTGACAGGGCTCCAACGATACCGTCGGCAGAATGAGATGCCCCCGAGGCATTAGGGCCACCGGGTTTGGGAAGGTCAGGAAGGATGGTATAAACATAACCAGATTGGGTGTAGATAAGGTCATACTCCAAGGCGATTTGGAGGGCGGCTTCTTCGGTTTGGGGAAAATGGGATGCGACATCTTTGCCAATGGGAGGTAAGAGAGAGTGAAGGAACCAGTCCATGTAAACCCGATCTTCAAAGGGGGGAGCTCGACATAAGCTTCTTCTACGCTGCCATTCCTGGACATGAGCGGAAAGGAGGGTTGAGAAGGATTGACGGAAGGAGGTTAAAAGCTTGATACCAGTGTCGTATCGGAGAAGGAGCTGGAAATAAGATAAAAAGGCTTGGGCAATGGTCACAAAATTGGTATGGGAGGAGGTGGCTTGTCCATTTAGAAGCTTCGCCTGTAAGTGTGCGTTGGAACAATCGAAGATGAATAGAGTCGTCAGTAATGGAATTGGAGGAACACCACATATGGAAGGATCGGATATGGTTGGAGGGATCCTCACTAGCAAGGCCTTCGAACTTGGGAATGTCGGAGGGGAGCTTGGTTCGCATAGCAGGCCAACTAACATCGTGGCGGATAGGATCATTAATCAGCTGATTGAAGTCAGGGAGACTAAGGCCGGCCATATAAGGGAGTAATGGGGTAGTCGAGGTAGGTCCTGAGGTGGTTCCATTGGAAACAGACCCAGCAGTAGTACTGGGGTTACTGCTGGTGGTAGGCCCTGAAGTAGACATGGTGAATGTGATAGGGGGAGAACCAGAAGGGGGAGAACCCGAACAATCAGAGGAAGAGTTGGAGTGCGGACTCGGGGAAAGACTTACTCGATGACGACGGGAAGGAGGAAGTAGACCAAGCGTAAACTGAGGATGAAGGCCAATAAGTCTTCGGGAGAGTTTCCTTGGGGGTGCAATGATGACGGAAAGAAGAAAACTGGCAAGGGTAGGGAGGGACAAAATCAAGTGAGGTCAAGGGTAGAAAGGAGCAGTGAAAATTGATTTTAAAGTCTTTTCCAGGCGGTGTTAACCAGGCGCTTCTTCACTTAGGGTCAGTGTGTGGCGTGCATTAATTTTAATTGTTTAAACCCAGACGTTTTGAGAGTAAAAGAAAAAGTGTGTTGCGTAATGGAAAAGAAATCTGCAGTAAATAAGACTAAAAGAACAGAAAATTAACAACTAACGATGCAGCAATCTAACCCAAAAAGGCGGGTCTCTCAAAACTAGTCTACAAGAGGGAAAAAACTAGGCAAAGCACGCTAAAAAGAGGCCAATAGATTGAAGGTCCGGAGGGACTGGGATCTAAAGGGTAAATCTGCTGAAATGTGATGCAGAGAACAACAAATAAGCAGAGGCAAGGTTGCTGCTAAAAAGGAGGAGATCAGCTAAAAATAGAAGATACAAGGCAGTGGCCTTAGAAATGAACCCAAACAAAACGATATGAGGTGGTTTTGAGAGGGAGAAGAGCTGATCTAAATGGATTTGAAAAGGAGGTATCAAATTGGAGAAAAAGAGGGCTGAAACTCTGGAAATTCAGACTTCTGAAACAGTACAGACTCGTCCACAAAAAGTGGAGGGTACTAGAGCCCTAAGGGGCAAGATTCCCTCTTAGTTGAGTGAAGCAGATCAGAAACAGGTCCAAACGGGCAGAGACAGAGGATGGAAAACCCTGATAGAAGCTTCAGACAAACCTAGAAAAAGTGTTGAAAAATTTGCAGAAAAATGGCAGGTCGCAGGTTCTGACCTGTTTTCAGTCCAGGTCATAGGTTTGGGGCAGAAAAGTGCGTCCTGAGGCTCAGGTCGCACTTTTTGCGCCGATAAGTGCGACTTGCAGATTCGGCTCTCTTGACGGCAGATTTCAGAAAAATTTGTCGTCTCAGCTGCAGCTGATGTCTGTCACCTGCGCAATAAGGCCAAAAACACACGAAAGTTAAAAATTTGACTGTTTAAGGGTTTTAGGAGTGAAAAACACCAGAAAATAGGAAAAACAGAATAGGGGAGAGAAACCCTAGGGTCTGAAACAACTGGATATGTAGGAATATATAAAATGACTGCGGTCGCAAAAGAAAACCCGTGTGGAGTCACCAATTGTTAGTATGATTCTTTCATCGTAAAAGATCACTTTAGCTACGCATAACAAATAGCCCTAACATCGATTATGGCTGCAAAATATCTTTAAGTTTGCTGCATAAATTCAGATATAAGCGCAAAAGAAATTAAGCAGATAAAATATAACATAGCTCCATAAATCCAATGGACAAGACAAGAAGAATGTATTTAAAAGAATTTTGTATTATATTAAAGAATGGGGCACCTGAGAGGAAAACAAGAAAGGTGTCTTCCGGTTCTCCTCAGTGGGATGGGTTCTTGAAAGTCCTCAGTGTTTCAGATCTAAAATTCCTCTCTCTTATTGGTGTAGAAAAACAAACATGGAACTCAATGGGAGTTCATAAAGAAAAATGGAAAATGGTGACCAAGAGTAGATCCAGAGTGATCTAATGCAATGAAGGTCGCTAATGAATGGGGAAAACCCCCCTATTTATAACAAAATATTGGGGCGGTCTAGAACTCGGTGCATGAATAAAATATTATTAATCGAATTCTAGAAGCACCCTTTAGGAATGTTTTATTATATTTGTTGGAGGGAAAAGGGTTCTTGACTTGGGTCAATTCCTTTATTTATAAATAATAAATAAATAAATGGTTTATTTATCATCTTAGGGAAGTGATGGGAATATAATTAAATAAATAATGGTTTATTTAATTATTTATGGATGATTTAGTCAAATTTAACTAAGAATATTATTTAAATAATGATTTAAATAGCTTATTCTTAGGGAATAATTAAATAAATAAGGATTTATTTAATTAAGTTCCTTATTTTGGGTTAAATAAGACCAGGAAATATAAACAAATAGTTATTTTATGTGGTGAAAGCAATTTTACTTAGGGTAAAATTGGTCTTACATGGTGTACTTGGGTTCATCTAATAATAACAGGTTAGATGACCAAAAATTGGTGTAACATCTTATTCAGTTAGCAACATCCATCATATTTAATCACTTATTCATTGATCATATTTGTACATAATCATATAGAAACATATACAGTATTCAAACAACCCAGATCTACATGAAGACCTCATTGACAGACATCAGACATATATAATAAATAATCAAACAACCTCTTCAGCAAGCTTCAGAAAACCATAACTTCCATACACGCTTTTGCTGAAACGAACCTGCGTGTATATGCACTTTCACTGTGACGAACCAGCGTATAGATATATAAAAAATTAGGACTGTGTAAAGTTTCAGATCATCAGACTTACTCAAATCATACCCTTCATTTTAGAAAACAGGCACCAAATCTCAGATCTAAACATATCCCAAATAGATCAAGAAAATACATAGTCATTTCAGGTCTAGAGATCCTGATCCATCATTGTATTCATATGTGCATCATTATTTTAGATCTATTAATAAAATGTAATCCATTCCATGCATATATACTTCATAGTGAAGTATTCAATCAATACCCATACACTTCCACTCCTTTCACTATGATCTTCTTCTCCTTATATAGTTTGAGCCTTTCCCAATACCATGAGCCAAAACCACACGTGTCAATGGTATTCTTGGATGGAATCAAATAGATGACACAATTCTCAATACTGTGGGCTAGAACCATGGTGGGGACCCTTGGTATCATAAACTGAGTGCGGAAGTACATATGTGCCTTGGCTTCTTTGTTTTGAACCACTCTCCAAAATAGAAGAAAAGAGATATCAACGCCTTAGAAATAAGCCACTTCAGGTGAAACTCGTAATATATTACATCAATGAACAATTCTTGGATGATACAACATGAAAACTCCTTTATATGTATAGGAGTCCATGGGGCCATAACAATAATAGGATGACCTAACAATAATAATTTAAGGGCGCAATAATAACAATATGGGGGTTACAGGGGTACAATAATAACAATAAGCGGGTTACACTAACAACAATAAGGGACTATACTAGTAATATAGGGACCTAACATGCCCCTCTCCTTCAAAAAAGTGTTGTCCTCAATGCTTGAGTAGCTCTGGGTGCTTCCGTATAAAATTCTCATCCTCCCATGTAGAATCTTCAGTGGGTAAGTTCTTCCACTTGATGAGATACTCTGAAATTGATCGATTCCGTAGCTGTCGAGTTCTTGTTTCTATGACCGCTTCAGGTTCCAATATGATTTTTCCTTCCTCATCAAGTTCTGGCAATATTGTTTGAACTGGAATATTTTCACCTATAATCTTCTTTAAGCATGAAACATGGAAAACTGGATGTACTCGCGAAGAAGCAGGAAGCTCCAATTTGTATGCCATAGTACCAATCTTTTGCAACACCTTGTAAGGACCATAGTACTTTGGCGATAATTTATTATCCTTCTTAGCTTGCTTGAGGGACATTTATTTATATGGTTGTAGCCGTAAAAATACCCAATCTCCTACATCAAAACTTCTCTCGCTGCGATGTTGATCTGCCTGTTGTTTCATTCGATTTTGTGCCAAATTCAGGTTATCCTTTAAGAGTTGAAGAACTTCTTGCTGATGCTCGATGTGATCTTCCACTGCTTGAACCTTCGAATTTTACCTTAAAGATGATGTGATGGATGGTGGATGATATCCATAAAGTGCCATAAATGGGGTCATTTTTGCTGCAGTATGGAAGGAAGTGTTATACCACCATTCAATGAGAGGTAACCACTTGACCCATTGTGTTTGTTTATCAGATACAAAAAAGGAAGATATCCTTCCAAAAATTTATTCACTATCTCAGCTTGACCATCGCATTGAGGATGATAAGATGAGCTATGAGCTAATTGAGTACCCAAACAAGAAAATAACTCCGTCCAAAAATTTCCAGTAAAAATGGGATCTCTGTCGCTCACAATAACCCTTGGGCTTCCATGTAGCTTTTGAATTCTGTCCATAAATGTAGTAGCAACTGTACTTGCTTTAAATGGATGAGATAATGCACAAAAGTGTGTATACTTGGTAAGTCTATCAACTACCACCATGATGACACTCTTTCCTTCGGACTTAGGTAAACCTGTGATAAAATCCATTGAAATCTCCTCCCAACGTTGACTTGGAATGGATAAAAGTTGTAGAAGTCTCGGGGTCTTAATTGTTTCCACTTTATTCTGCTGGCAAACCAAACATTCCGCCACAAACTTTTGAATATCAGATTTAAGGCCATCCCAAAAAAATTCTTTCTTCACCCTGTGGTAAGTTTTTAAAAATCTCAAGTGTCCTCCTAAAGGAGAAGTGTGCAATTCCAGAAGAATCTTTTGTTTTAGATGGGAATTCTTACAAAGATATAAGCGATCTTTGTACCATAAGGAATCATTTTTCCAACCAAATGTATCAGATGTACTAGGATCTTGCTGCAACTTTTGGATGAGTGTCCATACATCTTTTTCCTTCTTCCATTCATCTCTTGCTTCAGTTATCCAATCTGGTTGGATAATAGAAATGGCACAAAGCAATGCTTCCACCTCTTCATTCTTTCTTGAGAGTGCATATGCAACAACATTAAGCTTTCCTTTTTTGTAGATTATTTCAAAGTCATAACCCAACATCTTTGTGACCCATTTTTGCTGCTCTTCTAAAGATATTCTTTGTTCCAAAAAGTGTTTAAGACTATCATGATCAGTTTTTACCTTGAAGTGTCTTCCCATTAGGTAAGTTTGCCATTTCTTTAGTGCATGCAGTATTGCTAACATTTCCTTCTCACAAATAGGTTTCTGTAAATACTTTCCTTTGATTGGACGACTTTCAAAAGCAATGGGTCTTCCTTCTTGCATTAAAACAACACCAATTCCATTTCCTGAGGCATCACATTCCACAATAAAGGTTTTTATGAAGTCTGGCGTAGCTAAGACCGGTGCTAGGCACATTGCCTCTTTAAGATGTTTAAAGGCCTTAGTTGCTTCAGGAGTCCATGAAAATGCATCTTTCTTCAATAATGTTGTTAGAGGTGCTGCTATTCTCCCATAATTCTTAACAAACTTGCGATAATACCTTGTTAACCTAAGAAATCCTCGCAACTTCTTTATGGTTGTGGGGACTTTCCATTCCTTAATGGCTTTAATTTTTTTAGGGTCTACCTTAACACCCTCGTGAGATACAATATGGCCCAGATATTCAACCTCTTGTACTCCAAATAAACATTTGGATGTTTTTGCATATAATTGTTTCTCCTGCAATAGTTTGAGCACCATGTCAACATGTTCAACATGATCCTTCCAAGACATGTTGTAGATTAGTATATCATCAAAAAATAATAGCACAAATTTTCTATGGAAGGATTTGAAAATGGAATTCAAACCTTGAAATGTATAAGGTGCATTGGTAAGGGAAAAATTCATGACCAAAAATTCATAATGACCCTCATGAGTTTGAAATGTTGTTTTTGGAATATCTTCAGTCTTCGTTCTAATTTGATGATATCCTGAACAAAGATCCAACTTGGTAAAATAAATTTCTCCATGTAATTCATCCAATAATTCATCAATCACAAGAATGGGAAATTTCTCTTTAATGGTGAGCTTATTGAGCTCGCTATAATCCGGACACATGCTCCATGATCCATCCTTCTTGTGTACCAATACTACGGGAGCAGAGAAAGAACTTTGACTAGGTTGAATTATACCCGCCTCTAACATTTTTGCAATCATGCGTTCAATTTCGCTCTTTTGGACATAAGGATATCTATAAGGCCTAATGTTTGGAGGAACACTTCTTGGAATCAAATGAATACCATGATCATGATCATGAATAGGTGGGAGTACTTTGGGGGTTTCAAACACCTTGGAATGATTGTCCAAGCCTTGTTGGAGATCTGCAGAAATAGATGATTTTGATGTTGGAACTTCTAGTGAGCATAATTGTGCAATTATGCCTTGTTGTTATTTCTTTAGAAGCTTTGTCATGACATTAGAGCTTATTATCTTTCCTGGCTTCCCTACAATACCCCGTAATTCGACTTCTTTTCCTTCTGAAAAAAATTTCAAGAAAAGTTCTTGAAAATTAAAAGCTACCGTCCCCAAATATTGTAACCATTGTACTCCTAGTACAACATTAGCACCTCCCATAGGAATGGAAAGCATTGGACTATTCAATACATATTCCTCCATGGTTAGCTTGATATTATGGCATTTTCCAGAGCAATTTATAGTTCCTCCATTTGCAACCATCACTTGACATTCTGGTGCTGGGTATAGGAAACAATTCAATTCGTTGGCTACCTTACAATGAATAAAATTATGGGTGCTAGTTGAATAAATCAACACTATTACCTTTTTCTTCTTGATATGTCCTATCTTGAGAGTTTGAGGAGTGATAATTCCTGCCAATGCATTACACGATATGGTCGGACTCATTTCTTCCTCTTTTAGGGCTGGTTCCTGGTGTATATCCTCTTCTTGTTCATTTTCTTCTTCCTCTTCACAATCTATGTAAAATAATTTCTTCTCAGCACACTTATGACCTTTAGTGTATTTGCTATCACAACTGTAGCAAAGCCCTTTTGCTCTTTTTCTTCCAATTGTTGTGGTGTCAACCTTGTAGGTTGTGGAAATCTAGGCGTAGTAACACTTCCTTCTTTATAGAATTGAGTGGTAGGCTTCCTTGTCGCCATTATTTTACATTCAACTTTTCTTGCCAACCTGAATGCCTTCTCCAATGAATCTGGTTCCAAAACACGAACTTCATGTTGGATGTTATCCTTTAAAGTACCTATGAAGAGATCGATCCTGTGTTCCTCTGGAATATCAGTTACCCTTATATTCAATTTTTGGAAGTCCTCAATGTGCTGCCCCACTAAACCCTTTTGTTTGAGATTTATCCATTGGCTAAAGAAGGTGTTTCTCTTTGTATCCTCATAATGTGCTATCATTTCCTCCGTAAAAATTGACCAAGTGACAATTTTTTTACGGGAGCAAAGCCATCGATACCATACAAATGTGTTTTGTTCTAAATGTAAAGTTGCAATGCGTACCTTTTGTGTGTTTTGCACGTTATGGAGATCAAAATATTGCTCCATCTGTAGTATCCATGTTACAGGATCCTTTCCATCAAACTTCCTCATATCCATTTTTGGAATATGGTGGTTCTTCCCACCAATATTAGAGTTTATGAAGTCACGATTAACATTTATTTTGTTCTCATCATGAGTTTCCTCTACTATCTTTTCACCATTAGGAAACGTTTCTTGTATCAACTTTGTCAAACCTTCCATGTCTGCTTTTGGATCATTCTTCATGTTTTCCATGTTGTCTTTTATTTTTTCATCGATCTTAGCTTCCATGTCATCCATCTTAGATTCTATGCCATCTATCTTAGATTCCACACCTTTCTTCAAACCATCCATCTTCACTTCATGCATTTCTTCAAAACATCCATTTCATTTTTTGTTGCTCTTTGCGAGAGCGAAATTTGGTGCACTTGCTCTTTTAATTTTGATAGATCATGTTGCAATTCTTCATGTTCATGAGTCATAGTAGAGCTTTCTGAAGGCTTAATGGGTGTTGAATTATTTTTATGGGGCATTTTTTTTTTAACCCAATACTGATATATATTCTACAATATGCCCTTGGAATCAATTCAAATTTATTCTTCAAACAAGACTTATGCAATTCGTAAAAAATAAAAAATACACACCTTTTTCTTGCTTTTGAGGAGCTCGATATTGAAATTGGATTATCTTTGTGATTATGTCTCTTCAAAATTTGAAATTGGGCACTGAGGTAGCCTTCTAAATTATATTTTGAATGCCAGAGGTCTGACCTGATTTGGATTCTCCAAGGAAAATTTATGACCAATTTCCCACAATGACCTAATTATGGACTCGTTTAGTAGAGCGAACTTGTACAACTTTCCACATGTCACTGTTTCTTCTTTTAGCTCTGAAATTTATACAAAAGAAACTAAAGTCCATGTACTTGTGACCACTTTTTATGACACTCCAATTCGATGCTCAGAGAGAGAGTTATGAATATTTTCACGCGATCACCTCTTTGAGATGAAATTCAGGAGCCTGAAAAAGCACTATCTTCCACAGATCATATCTCTGAAAATATTGTTAACCAAGCTCTGAAACTTTTTGATGACTTTCCTCCAGAATTAAGCTTCATGCCCTAAAAATTTCAAATTCAGAACCTTCGTAGAAACAAATTTATAGTGCAAATTCCATGATGACCTGTTTAGATTAAATTGAGGAGCCTGCAAAAAGACCTAACTTCCACAAATCATATCTCCGAAAATATTGCGAACCAAGCTCTAAAATTTTTCAAAGATGTTCCTTAGGATTTCGGCTTCACACCCTAAAAATTTCAGCTTCTGAAACTTCGTAGAGAAAAAATTATAGCAAAAATTCCATGATGACCTGTTTGGAGCAGCGAAACCCTAGAATCCAAAGCTCTGAAACCAAATGTTGTGAAACTAGCTCCAAAAATAGAAGAAAAGAGGTATCAACGCCTTATAAATAAGCCACTTTGAGGGAGCAACCTCCAATACATTACATTAATGAACAATTCTTGTATGATACAAATTACAAAACCTCCTTTCTATATATAGGAGTCCATGGGGCCATAATGTAATCCTAGTGGGGCCACAATGTAATCCTAGCCGACCTAACAATAATAATTTAAGGGCACAATAATAACAATATGGGGGTTACAGGGGTACAATAATATCAATAAGGGGGTTACACTAACAACAATAAGGGACTATACTAGTAATATAGGGACCTAACATTCTTTGTACTTGCATGTATACACTACTTCTCTTCATCAAAATTGCGTATACACTGTGAAATATCACTTTTATCATTTCTTTGTCACTGGTTAGAATTCCTTTTTCTATCACACTTGAACTTACGTATAGATACATAATTTTTACATCTTTAACAAATAGGTTTCTATCAGAAGGGAAACTCATCAAGTAGGTTTCCATCAAGGACAACATATCATCATATTACATCATAATGCCACTAATCATCCCCTTTGGACTTGATGGAAACCATGATGGTGTTTGATCACCACATCTTGTAGATACTTAAAATACACATCAATCATAAGAATTAATGTTTAAACACCAAACACTAAGATAGTCTCCCCCTTTAACATCAAGGGCAAAGGGTAGACTAATGCCAAAACAAAGTTTCTCTTTCCTTGTAGAAGGAAGAGCTTTGTAGATCTGATCTGCACTGACCATGCTCCCCCTGAGCCCATGCTGAGTCTTTAGATTTTCAATAGAATACATGACTTTATGACTCAAATAAGTATGACCTTTCCTATCACCAAGGGCTCATACTTAAATCAATCTCCCAACCAAGTGGGGTTACATATTTGACTAAGACCATACATGACTGAATATGACAATATTTACATCATAGGTATCAACATGACCCTTACATCAAATGAAGATATATATATATATATATATATATATATAATTCTAATCAAGGCTAAAGCTCCCCCCTAAACCTGTGCATCCTGAATAACTTCAACAACCAATTCATCAAAGCATCTTCATCAAGTATATAAATATCGAGGAAAGGAACTATAATATTAACACCAGAACAACATAATTTACCCATCAACACCTGAGAAATAGAGCCAAAAATATGACACAGATTGTTCTGAAGGTTGACCCATATATTTTATGGCAGCAAGATCCATACATGATTGTATAGAGAGGAACTCGCTTATATACATGTATAGGATTCATAAAACCCACATACCAAATTTAATATTCTGAAATCAAATAGATTTGATAAGTGAGGCGGAGACAAATCCCAGCTTCTGTTTGAGATATTAAAATTCTTCCCTAGGAAGAGGTTTAGTAAATATGTCAGAAATTTGTTCTTTGGAGGGAACATACTCCAATTTAACCTTTTTCTCAAGCACTTGTTCTCGTAAAAAGTGATACTTGATAGGAATGTTCTTGGTTTTGGAATGCATAATAGGATTTTTTGAGATACTAATGGAACTTGTATTATCACATAGGATGCAGATGGGAGGAGAACATTTAATTTGAATATATTGTAATGTCTTCATCATTCAAATAAGTTGTGTGCAACGTGATGCGACAACCACATATTATGCTTATGTTGTAGATAAGGCAATGGAACTTTGTTTTTTGCTGAACCAGGATACTAATTGGGGCCCCATATAAAATGAACCACCACTGGTGCTTTTCCAATCATCAACATTTCTAGCCCAATCCACATATATGTAAGCATGAAGAGTAAGATCAACATTTTTGGGATACCATAGACCAAAACCTTGAGTTCCTTGTAGATATTTGAATATTATTTTTACGAGATGAAGATGTGACTCCTTTGGATTGGCTTGGAATCATCCAAAAATCCCAACTGCATGCATAATATCTAGTCTAGTCCCAGTTAGATAAAGTAGACTTCCAATCATAGATCTATACTATGGTTGGTTTACCATGGGAGAATCATCATGAGAACTGAGGTTATATCCGGTCACCATTGGAGTGCTCAAAGTTTTGCAGTCTTCCATCCCATATTTCTTCAGGATCTGTTTGAGATATTTTTCTTGTGAGAGGAATATGCCATCTTTAGTGTGTTGCACTTATAAGCCAAGAAAATATGTTAGTTCCCCAAGTAAATACATTTCAAATTCTTGCTGCATAACAGAAGAAATTTTTTTACTCATGGATTCTTCATTACTCCCAAAAATAATGTCATCAACATAAACAAAAATAATTAACAGTTTATCATTATCAAATTTTGTCTATAAGTTATTGTCTGCAGATCCTTTTGTGAAACACTGTTGTTGAAGATATTTGTCAAGACGATAGTACCATGCCTGAGGAGCTTGTTTTAGACCATAAAGAGCCTTTTTGAGTTTGCAAACAAGTTTTTCATCATTTCCCAAAATGAATCATTCCAGTTTTTCTATATAAACTTCTTCTTCTAGATCACCATTGAGGAGAGCAGATTTTACATCCATTTGATAAACCTTGAATTGCTCAAAACTTGAAAAAGTAAGAAAAAATTTTATGGCTTCAAGTCTGGTTACAGGTGAAAATATTTCTTCAAAATCTATACCTTATTGTTGAGCATACCCTTTACAAACAAGTCTAGCTTTGTTTCTAATAACATCTCCATTTTCATTTAACTTGTTTTTTAATATCCATTTTTTTTCAATAAATTTTTTGTTATGAGGTCTTGGAACCAGTTCCCAAGTATTATTCTTTTCAATTTGATCAAGTTCTCTATTCATGGCCTAAATCCAGAATTCATCTTTGAGCTTGATTTGACATTTTGTGGTTCAATGGTGGATAATAATGTCAAGTAAATGGGAGATCCTACAAGAGTTCTTCTTGTTTGAACCTCTGATTCATTTTCTCCCAAGATTTGAGATTATGGATGATTTTTTTGAACATGTAATTTCCCAAAAGGGAGAATGCAGTAATACTAAAACACAATATGAGAACTGCAAAAAATTAAACAATAAATATAAATACACATCAAAATGCACAGAAATAGTTGAGCCATTTTATTATGTGGGAGGTGAAAAGCAAGTACAATAGTGCTCAAAATATGAGACACTCAAGCCAAAGCGATGGCCTAGAATGACCCTGGAATGATCTCACAAGAGGGATTGCATAAATTATGGACTATTGGAAGGTAAATTGTGTTTTCCCTGCTGCAACTGTTGGGACTACAACTGCCAGAAAGATAAAAAGTCATATCTAGGAAGTTTAGGAGCTCCGATCATGCTGAAACTTTAGATCTGGGCTCTATGATGGATCCCCAAGATAACCCAAAAAGTATTTCTCAGATCTATCAATCTAGAGAAAACACCCTCTTAGGGCTTCACATATACATTGTTGGGTATGCAGATCTGCTGCATAATCTGATCAAAGATGGTTACAATTTGATGTACAATCAGATCTATGAAAGAAAGTTTGATCCCTTCACTAGATCCTTGGTCTAAAAGCTCAAGATCTATCTCCTCCAATATCCTCCAATAAAAATAGATGTTGGTTGAAAAATAGCTTCAGAAAACTATGTTGTAAGAGAGGGAGGCTTAATAACCTACTTCTAGATATGTCAAATCAGCTCCTGGATGGTGGAAACAATGGATACAATGTGAGGAGATGATCCCTCATAGGATTTCCAACTAAATTGCTGAACAATTTCTTCCCTCAATAGATCTACAAGACTACACTGTGCAATCCTTGAGGGGAATTCTTCTTTCTAGAGGTAAAATATAATGGCCTAAATGTCAGATATAGATCTGATGCTCCTAGAAGACTGAATATGAAGCACAACGTGAAGGATGGATCCTCCACCGGTTTCCTAGCTGGAATGCTAGAAATAACCTCCTAAAGATGCCACCAATGGCTGATAAGGAATAGAGCCCAATAGAAAACCTTCCTAGAGTAGGCACTCAAAGTCCCCCTTGGGTAAGGGTGGGATTTTTACTCGGAAACACCCTGTGCTAAAAAGCACTGCAGACTTAGCTAAAAAACTCAAGTATGCATACAAATATCCTAAGACAAATCCAAATTTAAATAGATCAAAGAATGATCCAATTATCAAAATCTGCCTTCTATTGTGCCTTCACCTTCATTATATATATCATGAGCCTTCCATAGCCTAAGCCCACTCCATAACTACGTTTTACATATGGACATAAGTCTCCATTGTTGATTGCATTGTTTCTCCATGTCCTCCATCATGTTCACATGTGATGATCAATCTCTCCATCATGTGTGCATTAAATTCACTACTTCCTCCATCATGTGCTCATTAGATGCCCCCCTTCTCCACTTACTTATCATAATTGCTTTATGATCTAACTTTGAATGTATTATGATTTTATTTGACCTCTTCAAGATCCTCATGATTTTATATTTAAGCTCCATGATCTTAAATTATTGTTTCATCCTTCATGATATATCTCATAAATGAGACACGATCTCCACATTAATGGAGCTACTCCACTACTCCATGTTTTAGATCTAGATCTAGAATATCCACATACACACATCAAAAGTGGATTTTATTTATCTTTGAGGATTATGGGTCCCTCCACCTTTTTATTTACTTAAGTAATTAAGTTATTAAGAACTCTAATATTCCAAATAAACATGAGAAAATTTTGGAATATTACAGTCCTCCCCAAAAAAATGTTGCTTGTCCTCAAGCAATTGCAAAAGTAGATGTTAGAGAAATATGTCCCCCTCCAAATGGCATCCACACAAGGAAGGTCTCCCCATTTGCTGCAATGAGTTATGTATTCCCAACACCCTAGTTTCCTCTATATAATGTCTAGAGTGACCTCTAACTCTGTAGTTAGATGTCCCTCATCAATCATGAAGCTCCAAGTGACAACCATAAACTATCCAACATCCTCCATAATACATCAGACATATAAACATATATGGTTCCTCCCACAAAAGGAAAACTCCCACTCACAAAGTAATCCTCCATCCCATGGTACATGAAGTAAGAAGAGGCTCTTCATGGCTCCATCCTTGGCCCAATTGGCCCTGTTGGATCCAAGCATCATTCCAACATTGTACCAAAGAAGAAATAGATACAGATGGGTAGACAAAGGTGTTAAAACATCTTCTCCCAATAGTAACTAACACAAAAATGCTCCCTACAGCCACACCACACCATCAAGATACCAAGTATGGTGTCCATACTCTCCAAGTAAGGGCCATCGGAGGAGTTCCTTTTGCTTCCCCCCCAACACTGCCATGAAAATTAGGGGAGTATGTAGGACCAAAACCCCCCCAATAAAAGCCAAAGCAACAAGATCTCTTGATTCCTCTTCACATCATCATGTGAATCATGGAGCAAAAACAACATATTGAATGACATATGGGATTTCATATTAGCCCAATACAAACAAAATCCAGTATCACATATCATGAGAGTGTTATGCCATATTACAAATAATACAAAATGCATAAACATGGGAGATGTCATGTGATGGCCAAACTCTCTGAACCAAAATGAACATGCCTTGTTTTTCTTCATTCTGTCATTGATACACAAGGCATGAGTCAAAGAAATATGAGCTATTGGGTGGTAACCATACTCACCCAAGAGCATCCAGCGTAGCCATGCCTCCTCCTTCATTACATGAGTGTTTTAAAAAGCATGGATCATGAAAATATGTTTTTTTGGGTAGTAATCATACTCACCCAAGAGAAACTAGCATAGCCATGCTTCTTGCTGGCCTATCTCATAGTTCTGCAAGTGGTTTGGCAACCCCTTGCTCCACATCATCAACCATTCATCCCAATGTGGATGATGGATCTTGTTCTACAAAAACTTGGTATCCTCCCATTGTAGGACACCAATCTCCTCAAATTGTTGAAGAACTTTGCACTCCATGATATTTTGAAGTGCACCTCTAATGAGATCTCTCCATGAGATTCTCTCTTCATCAATGGCCCTCCGAAACTAATGAGGTTCTGGATCTGCTGCAGGTATAAGTTTCTCTTTGAGCTATGAGATTCTCATTGGGAAAGTGTCATATAGAAAGGAGAAAATATTCCTCATCTAAAGATGTCTACCATTTATCATCTTTGCCTCCATTTCTTTATGAGTGAAGCCACCTTCAGAACGCTCCAATAATAATGGGGCCCTCTCATCATCACTTCTACTAAGTGGTAGCGTTGTAGATCTTAATGATGATACATACGATGTCTCATGCCAAGGCACATTGATCAACTCATAGCTAGCCATTGTACATAGGATCATGCTCATCCCATCTTCTGAAAGTGGGTTGAATGTAGCTCAAAAATGATTAATTGGGATAGCTCTTCACATCCTCCTTGAATAGATCAAGGGTCCTCTGCATTGTGATATCTTGCTGCTCCAAATCAGCATGTTGTTCTAACCCTTGGTCATGTAATAGCACTAATGATGTAATATCCCAAAACAGGGAATTTCTACAATAATTAGAATATATGAAGATATTCTAAATTTGGAGCTTCATCAAATCATGAGCATGGCAATGTAAATCAGCTCATTAGATTTAAAATAACCTCTTATGAGAAGATGAAATAACCTCAGCAAGAATATGGCCTATATACTCCTTCCCAAGTGGGGAAATGCAGCAATATAGGGCATAGAATGGTTGTATTTAGAAAATAACTATTATTATGTGAGGAATGGGAATTGCATCCCTTATAATATATCATATACAACTCACATGAAAAATTAGAGCTGAAACAAATCACTCTAACCAACATAAACTGATCTCCCCAAGTCAATATGACTCAAACAAGCCCAGACCCCATAGCTTAACTCATGCAGAACGGACTGAAGCAAGGAAAACATTATTTTAATGAGGGTTTATGCAAAAAATAATGAGAAATAATAGATCTAGATACTACAATCATCCAATGGCTGAGAAAATGGAGATTCCTTCCTTCTTATACAAAATAAGATCAACCCGGCAAGGGTTTCATGAGAGTACAATGTATGAAAGTGCATATTTGCAGATCTGGATCTAAAAAATGCAGTTATACTACAACACTGTATAAATATATCTGAAATATACAAATGACAGAAGAATAATGAAATATAGAGCTTTCAGGGAGAAGGGTTTGCCCTTCCTCCAAGGGACAAGCTCACAAGCAAGGGTTCAAACCCTTCTACTGCAGCTCTGGGAAAAATGACGCAGTTTCTTCAGAGAACTGCATTATAAGTGATGGGAGCTGCTTGGGCCACATGCCAAGATGTCCAATATGCTCATAAACCTCCTGTACACATATTTCAAAGAGAGGAAGGCTCCCTCCTCTGAAAGATAAGCTCAGAACGTGGGTGTTGTGATATTCCCACTGCAACACCCTGCAACACAGTGTTTCCTGCTACAAGAATAAAGTTGTAGCTGAAAGAGGATGCTTGGCCTCAAGCCTAGATGTGGAAAATTGCTAAAAAATGCTCCTCCAAGAGATCACTCAAGGTAGGAGAAGGAATCCCTAAGCAGGAATGCCTTGTGCTAAATAGCACTGCAACTCTGCTAAACAGCAAGAGAATGCTCAACAGTCTAAGCAGAACAAAATCAATAATCCATAAGCTAACCCCAAATGTATGCTATCTTCCTCCTTATAATATTTTTGAGACTCCTCACCTTGGGTCCCACCTATTAGGGTTTCCAACACCATGTGAACACTTTCCCTCCAAAACTGCATTGTAGCTCTATCAAGACTGCTCCTCCATACTACATTGTTGACTTGGTCAACTTGACTGAATCAACATGATTCTTTTTCTGTTCATACATGGAAAGTGCAAAATCCAGCCACTAAGACATCCCCTTTTCACACCAAGAGGTATTTTATGCTAATACAAGGTAAGTATGGGTCTTTTTCCCCCATTTATTCACCTACTAAGTGCAACAAAAAAAATTTAATATTCTCATTAGTTGCATGCTAATTTTGGGAATATTACAGTCCTCCCCTCCCAAATTTTGCTTGTCCTCAAGCAACTGCAAGGATAGAACTAGAAGTCTCCTCCTCTCCTCTTGTATCATCCTCATATGTTGTGCTCCCCAAAAGAATAAGATGTTGTCTCAACAATGAAAATTCCATAGTGTCTCTCCTAAGCATACAAGTTAGCACTTGGTATACATCCAAAATGGCTATCATCATGCAAAGTAAAATACTCAAGGAGATGACTATGTGCTTTCTAGAGGTCCTCTCAAGGCATGGAGTTTGAAATGCGTGGGAAACCTTCATCCCCAAGTGAAAACTCCACCCCCAAGCTATCATCCATATAAAAGGAGTCACCCTCCAACATGGCAACTCATGAAAAATCTCCTCCACCTTTAGCTCATGAAGTATATGTGGGTTGAATAGATGAACATGATAGGCAAGAAGGCCTATCCCACACTATCCACCTCTCCACTTATGATAAGTGTATAGGGCATGTTGATCTTGGGTTGCAACTGGTTGCCCTCAAGAGGCAAGAAGAGGATTGAGTTTCCAAGGATCCCCCCTCCAATGTCATGAGCCATGCCAACCCAAACTATTCCATTCAAGATGAATGGCACATCTTCACCACATGGCATCCAAATCAGAAAATTTTTGAAGGTTGTGTGCAATTTTGGATGGTACACATGGTTTTATAAGTGGATACTATGTAGTCTCCCCAACTGCAGTTTGAGAATATCATGTGGCAAGTGGTTTCTCAATAAGTTACAAGCTGTGCATGTTTGCTCCTTCACCATGGGGAAGTAATAAAAAATGGATATCAATTGTACATGATCAAAATAACAATATAATTTCCAAAATTCTTGTATATATGGGCTACTAACATTACAAATATTGGCCCTAAAGTGACTATGAGACCCAAAAATACTCTTGCTCCCTTGTGGAGCAATGCACTGTTCATATATGGTGAGAAGATACGAATACTCAATAGAGTAAAAAATTAGTACAGAAATGAATTTCTTACCATACAGAGTGAGTAGGCTAAAATTGAGGCCCATGAATAAGTCCTCCCATGAGAATCTCCTCATAAAAATCTGCAAAAATAAGAGATACATACTCACTCCATCAATAAGAACATACTCCTAAGTGACAACACTATAGGCCTTAATGAATAGGCTCCATGGCTCCTCCCTTTGACACTCCACATGCCAAAGCCATCCACCATCATGTTGCTATGTGAGAAGATATTCTTCCTACATGGAAGCCTCTCATAATCCTCCAATGTTGAAGGGTAGCCTCCTTGCACCTTGAATGTGCCTTCCTTCTCTCTGGAAATATCATGAAAAGTATGGGAAAATTTTTGTCCATACTCTCCCAAGTGTAACCACAACAACAACAACTCTTGCTGCTCCCTCATCTCTCTCTCATATAAGCCATAGAGTAAGATCATGATGGTTGTCTTGTATGATGCCCCATACAAACCATTTTTCTGTTGTTCTATCATATGGGTGTCATGCCATGCCTCCATCCACCACATACCTCTTGACAAACGGTATGATTCAAGATGGCCAAACTCTCTCAAGAGTATCCAGCGCAACTTTTCTTCTTTTTGCCCTATGTCATAGATCTGAAAGTGGCTCACCAACCTCTTTCTCTCCATCCTCCTCCATTCATCCAAATGTGGATGCCTCCAATCATTCTCTCCTTTGGTATCTTCCCAATTAAGACTACCAACCTCCCAAAACAGATATCTCTCCTTGCACCTCATGGGAAGTTGAGATGTAACCCCTTGGAGATATTTTAGGAAAGACCTCTCATCAATGATTCTCTTGAATCTAATAGGATCCAAGTGTGCTGAAAGTAAAACATCATCAGGAAGTGGCACAACAATCATGAGGCCCCCCAAAATCTCACACCCTAACTCCTCATGCTACATGAAAATTAATAAGGGTGCAATGGAAGGAATGTTCATCCTTTCTTTGTTTAAACCAAGGTCAAAAACTGTAGTGAAAGCTTGTTGCTCCACCCCAGCAGTGTGTTTTGATCCTTGACCAAGTGAGGACAAATTCCCAAGGTTTTCCATAAGATTTTCTGAAATTATAGGAAATGGAAATACATGCATACCTTGGTGAGTATTGGGAACATCTTGTATTGCTGCAAGAGTTCCTCTCTTCAATGTGTTGGTTGATCCAACTACTGATATGGATGGCTACTCCCTCATGAATGTGACAGCGTTGATAAAGGTCTCCTCAAGTGGGGATGAGGTCTCCTTCTTCTCTGATCTCTCACTGTCAAATCTTCTAATCACCCTTTGAGTGAAATTTGAAAAATTAGATACTCTTGCATGACTCACATGGCTGAACCACCAAGAGCTTGCCTTGCCCTCCAAGTGTAGCACTGAGATCTCCACAGCCTCTTTTTTCCACTACTGGATGTAGTAGGAAAAATGCTTCTAACTTCATCACCCAAGATTTTGCTGTACATAAGGGTGATCCATCGAAGGTAGACAATAGGAATCTATTGCCCCTTATCATCCTATTGCTACATGGCCTTCTTTCTTCTCTCAGTTGGATAAACTGAGGAAGATCTAGGGTCTCTTTGAAAGCCCTAGGTTAGCACTTGTACTCTGCCAAATACCCACTCAGGATCTCATGTTCTAAGTGGTCTTATTGCTATCCACTTCCTCTATGAGAATAGGAAGTGCATGGATCTTCTTCTTCCTCTTGAAACATTCTAGAGGTCTCACTGCAGCTTTCTCCTTCTTGAAACCCTCTTGGAGTTTCATTGCAACTTTCTTCTTTCCTCTTAGATCTGAAAATTGATGAGAGTAATCTCATCCTCTCCATCATTTTTTTCTCCTCTTCCCCTTATTTTTTTATTGGATCTGAAATCCACGGGCTGAGCCAAGATGGCAACTTTGATAACACTGTAATATCCCAAAACATGGAATTTCTACAACAAATAGAATATCCGAAGAGATTCTAAATTTGGAGCTTCAGCAAATCATGAGCATGGCAATGTAAATCAGCTCATTAGATGTAAAATAACATCTTACCAGCATATGAAAGAACCTCAATAAGAATATGGCCTATATACTCCTTCCCAAGTGGGGAAATGCAGTAATATAGGGCATAGAATGGTTTTCTTCAAAAAATAATGCTATATATGTGAGGAATGGGACTTGGATCCATTAGAATATATCATATGAAACTCACATGAAGAATTATAGCTGAAACAAATCACTCTAACCAACATAAACAGATCTCCCCAAGTCAATATGACTCAAATAAGCCCAAACCCCATAGCTTAACTCATACAGAATGGACTAAAGAAAGTACAATGTTATTTTAATGAGGGTTTATGTAGAAAATAATGAGAAATAATATATCTAGAGACTACAATCATCCAATGGCTGAGAAAATGGAGATTCCTTCCTTCTTATACAAAATAAGATCAACCCAGCAAGGGTTTCATGAGAGTACAATGTATAAAAGTGCAGATCTACAGATCTGGATCTGAAAAACATAGTTATACTGTAGCACTGTATAAAAATAGCTGAAATATACAAATGACAGAAGAATAATGAAATATAGAGCTTTACGGGAGAAGGGTTGGCCCTTCCTCCAAGGGACAAGCTCACAAGCAAGGGTTCAAACCCTGCAACTGCAGCTCTGGGAAAAATGGCGCATTTTCTTCAATGAAATATGTTTTAAGTGATGGGAGCTACTTGGGCCACATGCTAAGATGTCCAATATGCTCAAAAAACTCATGTACAAATATTTCAAAGAGAGGAAGGCTCCCTCCTCTGAAAGATAAGCTCAGAAAGTGGGTGTTGTGATCTTCCCACTGCAACACCCTGCAACACAACGTTTCCTGCTAAAAGAATAACACTGTAGCTGAAGGAGGATGTTTGGCCTCAAGCCTAGATATGGAAAATTTCTGAACAATGCTCCTCCAAGAGATCACTCAAGGTAGGAGAAGGAATCCCTAAGCAGGAATGCCTTGTGCTAAACAACACTGCAACTCTTATAAACAGCAAGAGAATGCTCAATAGTCTAAGCAGACCAAAATCAATAATCCATAAGCTAACCCCAAATGTCTGATATCTTCCTCCTTATAAGGTTTTTGAGCCTCCTCACCTTGGGTCCCACCTATTAGGGTTTCCAACACCATGTGGACACTTTCCCTCCAAAACTATGTTGTAGCTCTATCAAGACTGCTCCTCCATACTGTGATGTTGACTTGGTCAACTTGAATGAATCAACATTATTCTTTTTCTGTTCATACATGGAAAATGAAAAATCCAACCACTAAGACATCCCCTTTTCACACCAAGAGGTATTTTATGCTAATACAAGTAAGTATGGGTCCTTTTCCCCCATTTATTCACCTACTAAGTGCAAGAAACAAAATTTAATATTCCCATTAGCTGCATGCTAATTTTTGGAATATTACAAATGGCATGTCCCCATAAGTTTCAATAAGAGGTAATGAAACAATATTAGATGGAAGTGGATGCATATCTTGGATCAACTAATGTGTGGGAACCTCTTTCAAGACCTCAAGGGTTCCTCCAACTGGTACAATGGTGTCTCCAACTGCTGGTAAGAGTGATTATGATCTTCTATCAATGTACCAGCACTAGAATCTACCTCATTTTCCTCATGCATCTCTTGAATCATGTATGGGACTCTATATGTGAAGAGCTCAAGACTATCTTGCAAAGATGCAAGTGTCTCTTCTTCAGATACAAGTACCTTTGCAGCTGATGGTGAATGTAGTGACTCCTTGTCTAGAGTGACAAGAATGACATCCTCCTTTGATTCTTTAGGAAATATCTCTTTCTGGCATATCTCTGGTTTCATCATATCAAACTTCTTTCTCAACTTGTGAAAGAAATATGAATATTTAGTCACCTTTGCATGCTCCATGTGACCAAACCACCAATAATTGGCTTTACCTAGAAGATGAAGTGCTACAATCTAGACAGCCTATTTTTCAGCCACAGGATGTAGCCTGAAAAATGTATCTAACTCCTTCCTCCAAGCCTTAACAATGCTTGAGGAAGATCCATCAAATGTAGGCAAATAGAATCTATTGTGTCTCTTTCTTCTATTGCTGCTATAGGATCTTCTTTCTTCCTTGATTTTGAAGAATTGTTGCAGAGTTAAATTCTCCTTGAATGCTCTATATTGTGCTTTGTACTAAGTCAAGATATAAACTGAGAGTCTCATAAGTCTCAGGTTCCATGTTTCTTCTTTCTTCTTGACTATACCATTCACCTTCTTCAAAGAAATTGGGCATAGTAGATCTATGAGGAGATCTATGAATCTCTGGTTTCCTTTGTTGCTGATCAGAAGTGCTTGGACCTTCCTCGTAAAACCTTCTTCTTGGATCCTCATTTTTCCTTTCTCTCTTCATTTGTTTGACCTCTTTGGAGAGATCTTGCATGGATCTAAAGAGAAAAGTGGAAAAACTATAATCATCCTTCATGATAGATCTCATCTATCTACTTCTTTTTTTGATGCAAAAGATGAAATGTCCACAAGCTGAGCCAAAGATCATGCTCTCATACAACTATCATATCCCAAAAGGGATAATTCAGTAATACTGAAACAAAATATGAGAACTGCAGAAAAGTAAAAAATAAATATAAATACACATCAGAATGCACAGAAATAGCTGAGCCATTGTATTATGTGGGAGGTGAAAAGAAAGTACAACAGTGCTCAAAATATGAGACACTCAAATCAAAGAGATGGCCTAGAATTAACTTAGAATGATCCCACAAGAGGGACTACGTAATTGTTGGATTGTTGGAAGATAAATTGTGTTGTCCCTGCTGCAACTGTTGGGACTACAACTACCAAAAAGATAAAAATTCAGAGCTAGGTAGTTTGGGATCTTCAATGATGCTAAAACTTTAGATCCAGGCTCTATGGTGGATAGCCAAGATAACCCAAAAAGGATTTCTCAGATCTATCAATCTAGAGAAATCACCCTCTAAGGGCTTCACATATACATTGTTGGGTATGCATATCTGTTGCATAATCTAATCAAATATGGCTACAATATGATGTACAATCAGATCTATGCAAGAAGGGTTGATCCCTTCACTATATCCTTGGGCTAAAAGCTCAAGATCTAGCTCCTCCAATCTCCTCCACTGAAAATAGTTGTTGGATGAACAACAGCTTCAAAAAATTGCATTGTGAGGGAGGCTCAATAGCCTGCTACTAGATATGTCAAATTAGCTCTTGGATAGCGAAAACAATGGATATAATGTGAGGATATGATCCCTCACAGGATTTCCAGCTGAAATGCTGAAAACTTCCTTCCCCCAATAGATCTACAAGACTACACTGCGCAATCCTTGAGGGGGCTACTTCTGTATGGAGGTAAAATAGAATGGCTTGAATTCCAGATACAGATCTAATGCTCCTGAAAGACTGAATATGAAGTACAAAGTGAAGGATGATCCTCCATCAGTTTCCTAGTTGGAATGCTAGAAACAACCTCCTGAAGATGGCATCAATGCCTAATAAGGAATAGAGCCTGTTACACCATTTTTTGGTCATCTAACCTATTATCATTAGATGAACCCAAGTACACCATGTAAGACCAATTTTACCCTAAGTAAAATTGCTTTCACCATGTGAAATAACATTTTTCTATATTTCTTGGTCATATTTAACCCAAAACGAGGAAATTAATTAAATAAATCATTATTTATTTAATTATTTCCTAGGAATAAGCTATTTAAATCATTATTTAAATAATATTCCTAGTTAAGTTTGACTAAATCATTTTTAAATAATTAAATAAATCATTATTTATTTAATTATATTCCCACCATCTCCCTAAAATAATAAATAAATCATCTATTTATTTATTGTTTATAAATAAAGGAATTTACCCAAGTCAAAAGACCTTTTCCCTCCAACAAATATAATAAAATATTCCTAAAAGGTGGTTCTAGAACTTGATTAATAATATTTTATTCATGCAATAAGTTCTAGATAACCCTAATATTTTGTTATAAATAGGAGGGTTTTCCCCATTCATTAGTCACCTCCATTTCATTAGATCACACTGGATCTACTATTGGTCACCATTTTCCATTTTTGCTTTGTGAGCTCCCATTGAGTTCTATGTTTGTCTGGGTTTTCTACACCAATAAGAGAGAGGAAATTTAGATCTGAAACACTGAGGACTTTCAAGAACTTATCCCATTGAGGAGAACCAGAAAACACCTTTCTTTTTTTCCTCTCAGGTGCCCCATTTTTTAATATAATATAAAATTCTTTTAAATACATTGTTCTTGTCTTATCTATTGGATGCATGGAGCCATATTGTATTTTATCTGCTTAATGTCTTTTGTGCTTAGATTTGGATTTGTGCAGCACTATTTGGATCATATCATTGCAGACTTAAAGATATTTTGCCGCCATAATCAATGTTAGGGCTATTTGTTATGCATAGCTAAAGTGATCTTTTACGACGAAAGATTCATACTAACAATTGGCGACTCCACACGGGTTTTCTTTTGTGACCGCTGTCGTTTCATATATTCCTGTATATCCAACTATTTCAGACCCTAGGGTTTCTCTTCCATTTTCTGTTTTTCCTATTTTTATGGTGCTTTCCACCTCTAAAACCCTCAAACAATCAAATTTTTAACTTCCGTGTGTTTCTGGCCTTATTGCGCAAGTGACAGACATCAGTCGCAGCTGAGATGACAACTTTTTCTGAAATCTGCCACCAAGAGAGCTGGATCTGCAGGTCGCACTTATCAGCCCAAAAAGTGCAACCTGGCCTTGAGGTCGCACTTTTCTGCCCTAAATCTGTGACCTGGACTGCACACAGGTCAGAACCTGCGACCTGCACTTTGTTCTGCAATTTTCCAGCACTTTTTCTGAGTTTGTTTGAAGCTTCTGTCAGAGTTTTCCAGCCTCTGTCTCCACCCATTTAGACCTGTTTCTGATCTGTTTCACTCAACTAAGTGGGAATATTTCCCCTTAGGGCTCTAGTACCATCCACTTTTTGTGGGAGAGTTTTTGTTGTTTCAGAAGTCTGAATTTCCAGGGTTTCAGCTGCTTCCAGATCTGAGACCTCATTTTCATATCCCTTTAAATCAGCTCTTCTCCCTTTCAAATCACCTCATATAGTTTTTTTTGGGTTAATTTCTAGGGCCACCTCCTTGTCCCTTATATTTTTAGCCGATCTCCTCCTTTTTAGCAGCAACCTTGCCTCTGCCTCTTTGTTGTTCTCTGCACCTCTTTTCAGCAGATTTCTCCTTTAGATCCCTATCCCTCCCGACCTTAGATCTATTGGCCTCTTTTTTAGCATGCTTCTAGACTAGTTTTGAGAGACCCGCCTTCTTGGGTTAGATTGATGCATTGGTAGCTGTTCATTTTCTATTCTTTTAGTCTTATTCACTGCAGATTTATTTTCAGTTACGCAGCACACCTTTTCTTTTACTCTCAAAACGTCTGGGTTTAAAAAATTAAAATTAATGCATGCCACACACTAACCCTAAGTGAAGAAGAGCCTGGTTAACACTGCCTGGAAGAGCCTTTAAAATCAATTGACACTGCACCTCTCTGCCCTTGTTTCGACATTGATCTCACTTTATTTTACCCCTCCCTGCCCCTGTCGGTTTTCTTCTTCCCGTCATCATTGTGCCTCCAAGGCGTTTGTCCTGGAGAATTCTTGGCCTTCACCCTCAATTTACAGTTGGTCGACTTCCTCCTTCCCATCGTCATCGAGTAAGTCCTCCCCCGAGTCTGCACTCCAACTCTTCTTCTGATTTTTCGGGTTCTCCCCCTACTCCTGGTTCACCCCCTATTACTTTCGCCATGTCTACTTCAGGGCCTACTACCAGCAGCAACCCCAATTCTACTGATGGGTCTGTTTCCAGTGGAACCACTATGAGACCTACCTCGACTGCCCCTTTGCTCCCTTATATGGCCGGCCTCAGTCTCCCCGACTTTAATCAGCTGATTAACGATCCTATCTGCCATGATGTTAGTTGGCCTGCTATGCCAACCAAGCTCCCCTCCGACATTCCCAAGTTCAAAGGCCTTGCTAGTGAAGATCCCTCTAACCATATTCGATCTTTCCACATGTGGTGTTCCTACAATTCCATCACCAATGACTCCATCTATCTTTGATTTTTCCAACGCATGCTTACCGACGAAGCTTCTAAATGGTATGTTGATCAAGCCACCTCTTCCCATACCACCTTTGCGACCATTGCCCAACCCTTTTTATCTTATTTCTATCTCCCTCTCCGATACGACACTGGTACTAAACTCTTAACTTCTTTCCATCAATCCTCTTCGACCCGCCTTTTTGCTCATGTCTAGGAATGGCGACGAAGATGGAGCTTGTGTCGCACTCCCCCCTTTGAAGATCGGGTTTACATGGACTGGTTCCTTCGCTCTCTCTTACCTCCCATTGGCAAAGATTTCGCCTCCCATTTTCCCCAAACCGAAGAAGCCACCCTCCAAATAGCCTTGAAATATGACCTTATCTATGCCCAATCTGGTTATGTTTATACCGTCCTTCCTGACCTCCCCAAGCCCAGTGGTCCCAATGCCTCGGGGGCATCTCACTCTGCCAATGGTATTTTTGGAACCCTATCACATACCTCTGCTCAACCTCTTCTGGGCTATGTTTTCCCTCAAGGAGGGGCCAGCCCCTCTAGCACTTTCCCCCCTCCAGGTAGCATGTACCCAGGATACGGCATACCTCCTCCTTTTTCCCACACTCCTGCTTACCTCAATGCTACCCATCCTACCCCTTATCCGTATCCACAACCTGGTGTCCCAGCTCCTCCAGCATTTGGACCTCCCACTCCTTTGCCTTCTCCACCCCCGCAACCGCACTTACTACCCCCTCCAAGGTAAGTATTTGCACAACAGGGGGCAACTAATTTTCTTCCTTCTCAAAGAAAGAGAAAAGGAAATAAATCTGCTTCTAGTAATTGTGGATCCAATCCTTCTAGTATTGACTCTACCACTGCCAACCAGCCACAGGGCTCTCAGCCCAAGCCGGACAGGCCGCTTCGCACCAATAAGCCCTGTTCGTGTTGTGGTGTTTATGGTCATTACACTCATGATTGTTCCTTATTACCACAAATGCAACAGATGTGGGAGTCTCGGGTCATCGTGTGGGGACAAAAATCCTCCCCTACTATCCCTCCCACCCCAGCTACTTCTCAAACCGCTGTGTTTACCAATCCTTTCCCTCAACAAGGATTCATGGCCACTCAACCACCTCATGCCCTGAAAACCACTCAACCTTCCCCTTCTGGTTCCTCTGATTACCAGATTCTCATGATGGCCTCTGACCCACCTCTCACTGTTGACCTCAACCTTCAAACTCAGTCCCATCAATATTCCACGCCTCCCATTCCGTCTGTCTCCGAGTCTCCATCTTTAGGTCCTACAGAGCCTCTATCGACACCCAATGGTCCCTTGCAACTCCCTCCACCCAAAGCTGAGGTTCATCCCAAGACTCTTAAGGGACCATTATGCCGAAATGTTGCCTCTGGTCGGGCTGCCCATTCATACAGCATAGTAGATGATCTGGCACAATCTCCTGTTGCCATTTCAACACTGGAACTCCTCCAGTCGTGTCCTTCTCAAAAGAAGGCTCTACTATCTGCCGTGGGTGTTGTAGATCTTGCTGATGACCAATTGATTATTTTCGACGCCGTCAGTCAGACCATCCCCTTCTTCCTCCTTCTGTTGCTTTCCAAATCCCAGTCAAAATCCAAAATTCCAATGTTGCTCGATGTATTATTGATGAGAGGGCATCTACCTGTGTGATGTCTACTTTGGTTTGGAAACAACTTGGATCTCCTGAGCTGGCCCCTTCCACAATCACCCTTCGTACGTGGGATGGCCATGCCTCCCAGCCCATCAGCCTCTTTTGTAACTTTCCTATCACCCTTGCGGGTAAGACTGCTTGCGTCAACGTGGAAGTTATCGACACCCCTCTTGACTACAACATTATTTTGGGGCGTAGTTACACCTATGCCATGTCTGCCATCCCATCCGCAATCCACCGCAAGATTTTCTTTCCTTATAATGGCAAGATTGTCATGATTGACCAGTTGACTTACCATGAACCAAAATCTCAGATATCCCTTGAGTCCACCATCTCTACTATCACCAATATGCCAATGATTGATTCTTTGACCAATGTTTCCCCTGGCGTCTATAAAGACTCCTCCTTTCTTGGCACATTTTTTGACCCTCCTCCCGTACTCGATCCTAGCATGGAAAATTTTTGCATGATGCAATCTTCTTGGGTTGACCTGGCACAGCCCACTTTGGCTAGTAAGCAAACACACCGTTACCCAATCCCACCAGCTCGTAGCCCTTCGCCCCCGCTAGCCAACCTTCTTCCTTTAGAATCTCCTTCCCCAAACATGCCTCATGCACCTCTCTACCCCCCTGGGTCGACCTCGCACGAGCACAACCCCCTTGGCACCATTCCTCCTGGCCATTTCCCCGCTGGTTAGATTCCTTTCCTTGCTCCCCCTCCTGGCACTTATTCCATCCCTATCTTGGCCACCCTATCCCTCCCCAACTTGACCTTGGGTATACCTGTCTGGTACCTAGACCCCCCAGCCACTACTCTGCTTGGCCAACCCAAACCTTATCTTGCTTTGACCCCAGTTCAACCGATACCCATGGCTTCTCTCGCTGCACTTGTACCTCAGTCCCCTCATCAGGAACCACCTCCTGTTGCGACCATGTCAGGTGCCACTAGAAAATCTCGCAAGGGGGCATCCATGGTCAAAGCTGCCTCAACAACCTCTGCCCCTCCTCGACCTCCAAAGCATCCCATCCAGTGTGCCTTGTGCGTTGCTGTCGGACATGCTACCCATACCTGCCCTAAATTACCACATCTCAAAACCATGGTTAATGAAATGTTTCCCGAATCCGATATTCCTGAAGTCTATGCCACTATACCTGATTCTCTTCCCAAAATTAAACACTTGCGCACCAATAGCCCTTGTTCTTTGTGTGATTTCCATGGACATTATACCCATCTTTGCCCCCGCCTTGACGAGTATCACGCTTCTTTAGCCGCATACCGCCAATTCAAAGTCGCGCTTTCCCATCATCCTTCTTCCCTAACACCAGACCACTTGTCTACCCCGATTACCATTTCTCATATCGATACTGAAATGACCAAACATTCAGCCACTATTTCCTACCTTACCTCATCCTCGCGTTTCCCGGAAACTGACCCCTTAGTTCCTTCCCTCGATTTTTCACCTACCCACTCCTCTGTTCGCTCCGCTGTCACCCCTCATGATGACACGCATGTGAACCTTCCCCCTCAAAATCAGGTGTCTCATATTTCTACTGATCCTCCTATTCCACCCACTCTTCCCATCTTTCAGACCGATGAAGACATCATGGAAGCCATGACCAAACCTGATTTTCCATGGGACGATATGCACCATCGTGCTTACTTCCTACCACACCAATCCCATGACCAATATTCCCTCGAATCTAAAGACTTTATTCCCGATAAAGTTAATTGGTTCAAAAACCCCATTCGTGCACCTGACGCTTTCGAAGAAGGCAATATGGCTAATATCTCTCCTACCATCAAAATAGATATTTCTGTCAAACCAGGTATTTAAGAACATATCACCATGGGTTCCCAATGCACTCCGAAAGAAATTGAAGCCTATACCAAACTCTTCAAAGAATTCTGTGATATTTTCGCCTGGTCCTACTCAGAAATGCCCGGACTCGATCCTGCCATTGTCGAACATCACATCGACACATGGCCTGATGCCATTCCAGTCCATCAAAAGTTGAGACCCATCCATCCTTCTAGACGTGAAGCCATCAAAGCTGAAATCGACAAGCTCCGACAGGCTGGTTTCATTTACCCCATTAAATATACCACTTGGGTGTCTAACCTAGTTCCTGTCCTCAAAAAACAAGGCACCATTTGTGTTTGCACCGACTTTCGCGATCTGAACAGAGCTTGTCCCAAAGACAACTTCCCCACACCATTTATTGACCAAATCATCGATGAGTGTGCGGGGCACGAGATTCTCTCCTTTATGGATGGCTTCTCCAGATACAACCAAATTGTTATCCGTCGTGCTGATCAACTTAAAACCGTGTTCATTAGTCCGTGGGGCACTTTCGCATACCGAGTCATGCCATTTGGCCTTAAAAATGTTGGCGCCACCTTTCAACGAGCCATGTATTATTGTTTCCATGACTTAGCCCATATTATCCTTGCCTATTTAGATGATCTTACTGCGCATTCTAAACATCGGGCGCAACACCTTCATGACCTGCGTACCATTTTTCTCCGATGCCGCAAGTATAACATTCACCTTAACCCATTGAAATGTGTCTTCTGTGTTCCCTCCGGTCGTCTCCTCGGCTTCATCGTGTCTAAAGACGGGATAACTCTCGACCCTTTGAAAGTTCAAGCCATTCCTGAACTTCCTGAATACGCCACTACCGCACATGGCTTCCTTAGACTTCTTCGATCTCACACCCCTTTTGTCTGGGATACATACACTCAAGAGTCTTTTGATGCCCTCAAGCATGCTCTCACATCCACTCCCTTGATCTGTCCCCCTGACTTTGACCGCGATTTCATCCTATACATCTCTGCTTCCACCTATTCGGTTGCTGGTGTCCTTATGCAAGAGGATGATAATGGTATCGAACATGTGATCTATTATGTCAGTAACAACCTTGCCTGTCCACCTATGTCCAACTCACATGAAGAAAAATTAGCTCTAGCTGTCGTGTTCTCGGTCCAAAAACTGCATCATTATATCCTCATGCGTTCCACCAAGGTTGTGACTGATTCCAACCCCATGGCTTTCCTATTGAGTCGCCGCATCCTCAATGGGAAGTACACCCGTTGGGTCGTTATCCTCCAAGAATTTGACCTTGAATTTGTCACCCCAAAACGTAAGAAAGGATTATTCCTCGCTGAACTCATTTCTGATTTGCCTACTAGGATGCAAGATACTCCAATTAATGATGCTCTTCCCAATGAATATTTGTTTGCCATCACCACCAACGATCCTTGGTATGGTGACATCCTTACTTATTTGCGAACCCAAAAGTTCGCCCTTCATCTTGATCTTGATGCTCGACGACGTATCCAACACCAAGCCTCTCGCTACCTTCTAATCGGCGATGACTTTTATCATCGCAGAATAGATACTATCCTTCATTGTTGCCTCACACACACTGAAGCTGAGCAAGTCCTCAATGCCTGTCATAGCGGCGCTTGTGGTGGCCACCTCTCTAACCTCGTCACCGCCCAAAAAATCATGCGTGCAGGGTATTTTTTGCCTTCTCTCTTCAATGATTGCATTGAAGTAGTCAAACACTGTTCCAATTGCCAACATTTTGCCCCCAAGGCGCGAGCTCCTCCCGCTCCTCTCCACCCTGTCGTCGCAGCCGGTCCTTTTTGTAAATGGGCCATCGACTTTATGGAATGTCGACCTCCATCTGCTAGTAACCACAAATATATCATCGTGGCGGTTGACTATTTTACTAAATGGGCCGAAGCTATGCCAACGTTCAACAATACGGCAACCACTGCAGCCCTCTTTTTCTTTAACCATGTCATTGCACGATTTGGAGTTCCAAAAAAGTTAGTCTCGGACCATGGCCGACATTTCGAAGATCAGATTTGGCATGACCTATCCTCCCTATTGGGTTTTGAGAACTAATATTCATCTTCCTATTACCCCAAGGTAATGGCCAAGTTGAAGCGGTCAAAAAAATTCTTAATACCATGCTTCAACGAACAGTGAATAAGCACAAAACCAATTGGCATCTCATGCTCTTCCCTGCTTTGTGGGCTTATCGTACTTCTGTTAAAACCGCCACCAGTTTCACTCCTTTCCACCTTGTCTTTAGCGAGGAGGCAGTTTTACTAATCGAGTGTGAAATCCCTTCCCTTCACTTGGACGTCGAACTTCTCCCTGATACCCAACCTCTAGAAAAACGACTTATCATGCTCGAGCGTGCCTCTGAAGACCGTCGTGTTGCATTACAAACTCTTGAAGCGACCAAAAAGCACACCAAAGCTCAGTATGACCGAAAATTCCACCCTTGTACCTTTCATGAAGGTGACCTTGTTCTAGTATATGACCAGGCCCATGATACGCTCAGTCATGGGAAGTTCGACTCACTATGGCTAGGTCCTTACATTATCAGTAAAGACCTTGGTAAGGGGGCATATCTTTTAGAGGACTTTGAAGGCCAAATCCTTCTTAATCCTCATAATGCACTCTATTAGTCATCAATATTTTTCACTTGTTGGTGATGACTAGTTGTAACAACCAAGTTTTCTAGCAACTGATCTTAAAATTTGTCAAATTTTCCAGCTGGAAAACACCCATAAATTTTTTTTCGCCCTCTTACCTTTCAGTCTGCCCATGACGAGATGAAACCTCATTATCAAATCCTATCTAGCCTCAACCATACTAGTTTTCCCATCATCTCTAAAGAAACAATCAAAATCTGTCCAAAAATTCTCTTCTAAGTTAGGTAGTGGCGCTTTAGAAATTTCTCCCTTGGAAAAATATCCTAAAGCCAAAGAACCTCTATCTGCTACAAAAAAATCATAACATACCTCCCATTCTACAAATAAAGTTGGTTACAACCCCAGGTTTCGCCACTCATAAACCCTCAAATTCTCAGCAATACATATACCATAGGTCAAAATGATTTTATGTGGTTTTACAGTGCTTTAATGGATCTTTCAAGAACAGAAGTATACTAACATTCCCAGGAGACACAATTTGTTTCCACATGAGAAGACAGCTGCTTCTCAATGTGACTTTGAGCCTGGGGTGCAGCTACAAAGAAAAGAGTTTTCCATTTAGCTCTTGCGATCACAGTCAAAGACTGAAAGGATAGTGAAAGGAAAAATAACACTGTCAAAAGGCTGATGACATGACCTGACTAAAAAAGCCTCCTTCATCTATAAGCAAAGGATTTGAAGACTGAATAACCTCCTTCATTTCACAAGTAGATGGTTAAGAGCACCTCCTTCATCCATAAGCAGAGGGCCCATGCAGTAGTTGACTTCAGGGTCTGAATGAGTAAGATACAAATGGTAAGAGCAGCAGAAGATAGTTGAAAGCCTCTGAATAGGGAAATCATGTCAAAAAAAAAAGGGAAAGCATGAGTACTATAAATATTAACAAGGCTGGCTTATCTCCTATCAGAGTTTGCTTTCAAGAAAGTCTGGAGCCAAGAAGTGTACAAAATTTGCTAAGGGGTGTGATTTCCTTAAGAAGCTACAAAAAGCTCACCTCCTTGATAAACAGGCTTGACATTTAGTCTCTGTTCCTTTAAACAAAACAAAGTTGAAGAATAGTTAAAATCAGCTAAGTTAGACACAAGACAAAGGGTGATAATTTTTTTAAAAAAGGTTATGGAACAAACATTCAAAAGCAATACTTGCATGCCACTGTTACAAATGAAGGTAGTTTCCTTATGAAAATAGGTCGAAAGTGCTTTGCTATTACATTTTGAGTAAAGAAGAAGTTTTCAAAAGAAGTGCCCTTTTGATGGACAGATGACAGTGAAGCCCATGTTTCTTGCAGACCTCCTTCACAGAATAACAAAGGGGCAGCTTCCCTTATTCACTTTTCAGCTCTAGTGCATCATCCCTTGTTTATTTTTCCCCACAGTCAAAGAAGAAACTCAAAGAAACACCTGCCATCTCATTTAGTTTTCACAATGGACATGACCATATCCAAAGCATCCGGAGCAAAAAATGTCAGTTTAGGTTGTAAAAGGGTGGAGCTACCTCCTTCAAAGTGTCAAAGAAAACCTCACATAACACAAGTAACAGCAGATGAGCAATACAAATACAAGAGGTGGAAAAGGGATATTGAATTTACAGTTAAATTTTTTTCCCCAGTAAAAAGGCAGTGCCACTCAAAAGACACATCTACAGCCCTTCATATGGCTCAGAGCAAAATTACCTCCCACAATGCAGATATCAAAAGGGAAAACAATTTTCTCTCCAATAAGAACAGTGAAATTTTTTAAGTCTTAAAAAGGGTTGTTTTATTTCAAAAGGGAGGTTAGTTTTATAAAACAAATGGTCATCACCAATTTGACATTTATCTGAATGAAAAGGTATCAGGTTATGTTTTAAAGGGATAAGCATTCAAGTTTCGTTTCAAAAGGCATTTTCAAACATCGCCTAAAAAACCCTCATCAATCAAATGTGAAAGGGACTTCAGCTTGTTCGCTTTAAAAAGGGGGTTAAGGATCATTGCAAGCCCTTCTAAATCTCTCCATACACAAAGCAAAACTCTTATTGCTGTCCATGAGACCAAAGAAGACGTTTTTGGGCTAAAACACAGAGTTTTTCTGGCTTTCTAGGCTGCGTGGCGCACTTTTACAGTTGTGTGGCGCGTTCAGGCGCGATTTTACAAATGGAATGCATTATGGCGCAGTGCGCCTATAAGCGCCAGTCACAAAGGCCTGACAGTGACCCAACACTTTTCCATTTGCACGACGCCTTCCCCATCAAACGTGTCGCGCATGTTCAAGCCATCAAAGCGCCTCCAAAGGCCCTGAATGCTGCTCCAACTCCTCAAACAACGGCGCTCATCGATCTTCAAGGTATTTCATATACCCCCTTAGTATATTCAAAATCATATAAGGGTGATCAATGCTGTGTTATTCGAAGACTAGATCAATGGTGAAAAAATTAAACTCTCGGTGTGAATCAAGGAGATGTGTTAAATGGTTTGAAGAAATTTGTCACTGTGGGAGGTTAGAGGAGTGATTCATTAGTTTCAAGGAAACTAGAGCTGCCCTCAAGACTAAGATAAAACCATAACCTCTATCAGCATTTGTAGTGGAGAAAACAGTGCTTAGGAGGGTTGATAGTTTTGTTTAAAACTCGAGTTTTGCTGTGGTTTATGTTTGTTCAAGGTGAACATGTTGAGTGGTGAGTTTTTTTTTATTGATGACAAAAGCCTGATAAAATGTCCTCAAAAATAGTGTTAGAAGGTGGAGCAGTTTTAGAAAGGGAAACTAAGGGTTGTAAAGTGAAAACAATATGCCTGATTTCAAACAGCAGTAAGCATTCTATAAGTGTTTGTGTCATTTCAAAGGTATCCTCTGTGTGGTAAAAAGGGGCAAAAAACTAGTGCTTTCTCCTTTACTCCATAAAGAAAACTTTAGTGTGTGAAGCTGTAAATTGCCATTGGGAGGAGTTGTCAGAATCTGTGTGAATAATAGTGAATACAAGGGTAGTATCTTGATTAGGAGAGGTGTTTTCCTGCTACAAGGATGTTTTTTTGTCCTCAAAACACCTAGATCCATGTGACCTTACACTAACACAGAAATCACTTGACTGTGTATGCATTTTGTTTGACTGTGCACTTGTCATTATAAATATTGGTTGTTTGGCATACAAAGGGAAGAAAAGATAGTGTTTTGAAGGAGCAGGGACCTAATACCAAATAAAACATCTCACACAACATTTGAAACCAAATTTACCTTGATCAAACAATGATTGACAGAGAAGGCAGAGTTTTGTTTGAAGAACACATTCTTGAAAACCTTTTGAGGCAGTTTGGTTTTGTAGAAAGCATCCATAACAAGATGCCTCCTAGGTAGGATAGTAGGAGTGGATTGCATAAGAGATATGAACCTATTTCCACTGAAGAAGTGAATGCACACCCATCAGTCTTGTTCAATTTCCATGAGGTCGGATGCTTAGATTTTTGTCAAAGGGTGTAAGAGGTGAAGAGTTTTTCTCCTTTGACACACCTTTACACTTTGAGGTTTCAAAATAAGCATTTCCAATTGGCGGGACTTGACTTCAAGTTCTCCCCAAGATCCATCTACAAGGCCACTAAAATTCCCTATATTGGTGAGAAATGGTTTAAACAAAGCCATTTGGACTCGGATGATTACAAGCCCTTTCTAAAACCTGAGCACAGATATTCATGTCCTTCTATTTTCCCTTTCTCATATATTTTAGCCAGTTACACCCCTCTCATGAAGATTATCATGAAGTACTTCACTTGTGAGGGAAGATTCTCGAGAATTTATGCATATCACATTCGACTGCTCATGCATTTCACTAGGGCCAGATTGCTAAATATTCCTTTCTTCTTACACAAGAGCATTGAGAAAATGGCCTCCACTGTCCAGAATAAGCCTCCTTCACAGCAAGTAGCCTGTCTCTTCCATCACTCTCTCATCAAAATCATCATTCTTCATCAGCTTGAAAAGAGAGAGGTCCCTTGGGATGTTTTCATCACTCATCCAGATTTCTCCACTGTCCCTCCAGTCCATACATCCCATACACCTCCTACTCATCGTCCCTCGCCTTCTTCTAGCAGACCTACTCCTAAAAGGCTCAAGTTTACTACAGAACAAACAAAGGAACACGAAGAAGGAGAAGGAAGTGAGCAGCAAGAGGAGGAAGGACATGAGAAAAAGGAAGAAAGTGCTTAACAGCAGCATGACAGTGATGAGGGTGACTAGCAGCATGACAGTAATGAGGGTGAGAAGCAAACTAATGATGAGGGTGAACCACAGCCTTATGATGACACGCAACAACATCGCAGTGATGATGAACAACAACAAGCGGAAGAGGAGGAAAATGCTGAACAACAGCATGACAGTGAGGGTGAGATAGAACAACAACATAAAGATAATGAAGGGCAACAGACCTTTGATGATATGCATCAGACTTATGATGAAGGTGAAACAGAGAAACAAGGGCATCCTAAGGAGACTAGATAGGAAAGTGATGAACAGGGGCAGCCTTATGATACACAAAAACCTCCTCAAGAACAGCAGCCTCCTCAAGAGCAGCAGCCTTTTCAAGAGGAATAGCCTCAAGAAGAAAAAGGGCAAGGTGACAAAGGTAAAGGGGTCATGCCCTCTTTTCTTAAAAAGGCCAAGCCCTGGACAGCAAAGAAGAGAGTGCCTAAGGTTGTCACTCCAAATGTGACAAGGGCTCTCCGAAGTAAAGGAAAATTGCCAAAGAAGCCCATCATTGATTTGCCTAGGAGGAAGAGCACTAGAATAGCCACCCAAAGCAAAGGGAAGGGTAAGGAAGAAGGCAGTCATAAACAAGAGAGTACATTCGATATCATCCCAATCCAAAGCAATGATAGTGATAATGAGGCCCGGATTCTAGAAAACCTATTGATCCATAGAGAAGGCCAAATTGATGCTTTGAAGGATGATCTTCATAGGGCAAGGAATTTCAATCAATTTCTGCAAAATCCAAAATAGGCAAATGAGTGTCCATATGGCTGTTTATGAGACACGGGAAACTAAGTACAAGAAGGAGGCCTCCAAAGCCCAAGCAAGGTTGGAAGAACTCATGGGAAATTTTGATGAAAGTGAAGGATAAGATCATCCTAGGCGAAAGAGGCCTAGAACCATGGGGCTTAAAAAGGCCCTTGAGAAACAAAAAGAAGAGGAAAATGCCCTTCTCCAATCTACCCCTCACTGCATTGTCTGAACAGGAGATAGAGAACAATAAGGAGGCATGGCTTGAGAGAGTCAATGACCACTTGGAAAGGAAATTGGAGAAGGAAAACAGGGATTTAGACCTTCAAAGGAGAATTATGAGGCATTACAAAAATTTAAATCAGTTTGCCCGACGCAAGTTGAAGGCTGCTCAAGAAAAGCTTAAGGATGCTAAAGGGAAGTGCCTGGCATGGAAAGTGAGGAAAGACACATCAAGACTTTATATTTTGGCCTCTTCTTTACAACATGTTGCTGAGAACCCTTGAGGGTCATGCTCACCAATTTTGGGCGATTTTCGACATATTTTGGTTTTTTGGCATTTTTGGGTTTTTGGCCAAAACTCATGGGCTCCGCCATTTCAATTTGGGGAATCATCAAAGGAGGAGGATGGTATCATTGGATGCCATAAATTTATTATCACACACTCAGAAATTTTTAGAACATTTGAAGATCATTTTCTCCCCCGAAATGGCAAAAAATGCCCGCTTTTTCTACAATATGCCCGGTCTATCAACAAACCTTATTTTATTTTTTTGTTTTTTACACACAAGCCTATTCTTGGAGGACTTCTGGGCATTATATTGGGAAAATTCTATTTTTTCCAGAAATTAGACACTCAGAGCTTTCCAACGAGCTATCATGAGCCTCGTTTCAACATCGGGAAGGCTGCCAAAAGTTGCCAGCAAGTCAAGGGACCTTTTGCTGATGTAATTTTTGAGTATTTTTGTAAAAATTGAACCTTTAAAAACTGCTTTTTCCTCATGTGCGTTTAGCTATTTTTGCACATGAGAATTTATGAAAAGTCAATTTATTTCCCTCTTTTAGCATTTTTTAGATATTTTATGAGATATTTTGTGCCTTGGGCTTTGCAAAGCCTCAAGGACAAGTTTAGATATTTTGAATAGGCCAATGAGAGTGCAAATTGAACTAAGAGGTTTTCCTCACTTGAGCCTATATATTCCAAAGGCTTTCATTGTAAACAAGGCTAAACTTGATGATAGAATCAATATATGGTCATATAAGCTTTGGAAGAAATACTTGTCTCATGCTTTTGGATAGTCTCTTGGATGTTCTTGGATGATGAAAGAGAATTGTTATTGGATTCCATGACTTGGTAGAATGGTATAGTGTCTCTCTCTTTGTTTTTTTTCCTAGTTTTCATTCATAAATCCATGTTTCTTGCTTGCTATAGAACAGTAGAGAACAAATTTTAGACATGCCCTTGGAGGCACCTCAAATTTATTGTTTCTTCATAGCTTCCATGCTTTCTTCATCCTTAGTCACATTAAAGAATTCTTGATTGCTCTTTAATAACTTAAGGATATTGTTGCTTATTTCATTCATGGTTTTATGAATGCTAATTATGATTTACGGTATGCCCTGCTTACTCATGGCTAGCCATAGCTCCATCCATGAAATTTCTCTTTGACTAATTAGATTGTCATTTGTTGAACCAAGGAGGTCTTGTTCTGATCTTGCCCTTTGTCTAAGACTATGCAATCTTGTTTTCAAAGTGCCCAATAACTTGAAGTACTGTGTTTAGGCATTCCGGCATACTGATTTGATTTGTTTGTCTGTCTTAAGTGTTTTTCCCCAAAGTCTGATGGCCATTTCCCAAAGTTAGAGATTTATATATCTCTATGCATGGCTTGAATGTTTATTTCTATGTATTGATTAGCTTATAGTTACATTTCTCATGATTAATGGTTTTCCCTACCATGTTTATGTCAGCTATTAAACTAGTTATGCTTGGAATCCTTTGTTGTTCACAAACTTGATGTCCATTTTATTCCATTTTGCCCAAAGATCCTTTCTACCTCGAATCAAATCAGCCCTTCAACAACCTTGTATCACCATCTGATAGCTTTCTTGACCTTTTCAACCCCATAGCCCAGTTGATCTGACATCTTTTTACCTATCTTATATCTTTGATCAGTTTCATCCCTCACAACCTGAAAACCAAAACCAAAAAACCTACTTCATAACTAGCCTAAAATCAAAACACAATAAGAAAACACATAGATATCCCTTACACATATAGAGAGAGCTTTCTCTAAGTCCAGGAAGGCTAGGTCCTTGGGCTCCAAAGATTGTTTTGATGTTACACTGTCATTTGCCTTGCCAATCAGCCAAATCACGGGACCCTAACACATTCTATCTTAAGAGATATTATCCTTAGCATTTTCCATTCAAAATGCGTGTTTTATTTTCTTCTAGACAGCCAGCAGCTATTTGTTTTACATTTCGCTACTTCACCATGACACCTGTTGTCCACAAAGCCTTACTTCACCTCCTCTCAAAATCGGATTTTCTCACTTACAACACCTGTCATTGGGGGACCACCTTGCCTCCATACTCATTCCTGTTTGTGTCAATTTCTGTCATGAGATACCATGTTGTACTCATGTTTTTTATGATCCCCTTTGGATCATCCCCCATTTCATTATCATCACTAATGTCCGTATGTTCGTCGCTCTGCTATTTTCTCCCGTGCCTTAGTTGAGGTTTCCTTATTGCCTCACCTATGGCGGACCTACTTCTATCGAAATCAGCTCATTTACTCCAGAAGCCAGGTCTAGGGGGCAGTGTACCTTGGTTCGAGTTTTTGTTTCCGCATGATCGTCATCTATACACTTGATAGTCCAGTGATGCAGCAGCAACTATTGGTGATTCCCAGGCATGTGTGAGATGTCTCAACCCTCATGAGGGGGTGGCCCTGCATGTAGCCCCCCACATGCCTGGATGACTTCTTCATTTCTGCCCTTGATGCAGCTCCTCTCATTTGATGATATCGGCCTCAACCGCTTGCAGCGCCTCTTCATTTTGCATGTATCAGTAAGATTTTGTGAGCCCTTCCCCGTGTGTAGGGGGCATTTGGGTGTATTTGTATCTCATGTACTATAATATTCTTGTATAAGTCCTAAAGGTTATTCCAGGCATCGCATGTATGTGGGATTCATCATTTTATTTATCTGGCTCATGTTTAGGCCAACACATGCTTCCTTATTGCGTTCCGTGGTTTTCAGGGCGCTTTATTCTTTGTACTCTTATCTTGGCGGGCATAGGTATGCCTCCCCCACCGCCTTTAACACTGGTACCACTTCTTCAACTAGAGACTTGTTGCACCTGTAAGTCTCGTCTCCTCAGGGTCTAGTCCTTTAGCACATTAGACTACCTTACATTTCTCTCTCTCACTCCCCTCTTGATGCCTAGTGATTGAGTTCTTACAACGTACTTCGGTCATATGATTTTCTCCTAACACTCGTACATTGGGGGGCAATCTGTTACACCATCTTTTGGTCATCTGACCTATTATCATTAGATGAACCCAAGTACACCATGTAAGACCAATTTTACCCTAAGTAAAATTTCTTTCACCATGTGAAATAACATTTGTCTATATTTCCTGGTCATATTTAACCCAAAACAAGGAAATTAATTAAATAAATCATTATTTATTCAATTATTTTCTAGGAATAAGTTATTTAAATCATTATTTAAATAATATTCCTAGTTAAATTTGACTAAATCATTTTTAAATAATTAAATAAATCATTTATTTATTTATTGTTTATAAATAAAGGAATTGACCCAAGTCAAAAGACCTTTTCCCTCCAACAAATATAATAAAATATTCCTAAAGGGTGGTTCTAGAATTTGATTAATAATATTTTATTCATACACCAAGTTCTAGATAACCCTAATATTTTGTTATAAATAGAAGGGTTTTCCCCATTCATTAGTCACCTCCATTGCATTAGATCACACTAGATCTACTCTTGGTCACCATTTTCCATTTTTGCTTTGTGAACTCCCATTGAGTTCTATGTTTGTCTGGGTTTTCTACACCAATAAGAGAGAGGAATTTTAAATCTGAAACACTGAGGACTTTCAAGAACCCATCCCATTGAGGAGAACCGGAAAACACCTTTCTTGTTTTCCTCTCAAGTGCCCCATTTTTTAATATAATATAATATTCTTTTAAATACATTGTTCTTGTCTTATCTATTGGATGTATGGAGCCATATTGTATTTTATCTGCTTAATGTCTTTTGTGCTTAGATTTGGGTTTGTGCAGCACTATTTGGATCATATCATTGCAGACTTAAAGATATTTTGCAGCCATAATCAATGTTAGGGCTATTTGTTATGCATAGCTAAAGTGATCTTTTACGACGAAAGATTCATACTAATAGATCTCAATAGAAAACCTTCCCAGAGTAGGCACTCAAATTCCCTCGTGGGTAAGGGTGGGATTTCTGCTCGAAAACATCCTGTGCTAAACAACACTGCACACTTAGCTAAACAAATCAATATGCATAGAAATTTCCTAAGACAAACCCAGATCTAAATAGATCAAAGAAAAATACAAGTATCCAAATCCAACTTCTATTGTGACTTCACCTTCATTATATAGATCATGAACCTTCCATAGCCTAGGCCCACTCCATAACTACATTGTACATCTGGACATAAGTCTCCATGGTTGACTACATTGTTTCTCAATGTCCTTCATCATGTTCACATGTAATGATCAACCTCTCCATCATGTGTGCATTAAATGCACTACTTTCTCCACCATGTGCTCATTAGATGCACCCCTTCTCTACTTACTTATCATAATTTATTTATGATCTTACTTTGAATGCATTATGATTTTAGATGACCTCTTTGAGATCCTCATGATTTTACATTAAGATCCATGATCTTAAATTACTGTTTCATCCTCCATGATTTATCTCATAAATGAGACATGATCTCCACATTAATGGAGCTGCTCCACTACTCCATGTTTTAGATATAGATCTTGAATATCCACATAGACACATCAAAATTGGATTTTATTTATCTTTGAGGATTATGGTTCCCTCCTCCCTTTTATTTATTTAATTAATTAAGTTATTAAGAACTCTAATATTCCAAATAAACATGTGAAAATTTTGAAATATTACAGAACATACTTGGATGGAGAATTTTTTGATATATCTTCTTATGGTGCTTCATTGGGTTCTCCTTCTATATTGTTGTTATTTGATGAGGGAAAATATACATCATCATCATCCTGATTTGTTCCTATTTCCCTTTTGGGAGCTGTGAGAGATTCATCAATTACAACATCAATACATTCAACAATCTTTCAAAGTCTTTTATTATAGAATTTGTATGCTTTACTTCTAGATGAGTAACCGAGAAATATTCCTTCATCTACTCTAGGCTCAAACTTACCAAGTTTTTCATCATTATTTTTGATAAAAAAAATTTCTTCCAAAAACTCTAAAATGCTTCGCAGTGGGAATATTACCATACCAGATTTCATAAGGATTTTTATCACTGTTTACACATACATGAGCCTTGTTGAGAATATTTATTGCAGTATATGTTGCTTCTCCCAAAAAGGTCGCATGAATCCCAGATTCATCAAGCATAACACAAGCCATTTGCTGAAATATTCTATTCATTCTTTCTTCCACGTCATTTTTTTGTGGAGTTCAAGCTACAGAAAAATGTCTTTTTATTCCATATTGTTCACAGAAATCAAATAATTGTATTCTCCTCCTCGGTCAAATATAAGACATCTGATTTTTAGATCTAATTCATTTTCAACCAAAGCTTTGAATACCTTAAATTTTTCAAATTATTCATCTTTATGTTTCAATAAACCGATCCAACACATTCTATAAAAGTCATCAATGAATAGGATATAGTATTTTTCTCCACGAGGTAACTTTTTCTTTATAGGACCACATAAATCAGTACGTATAAGTTCAAGAGGCTTACTAGTTGATCCTTCTTTGGCATTAAATTGCACCCTGGTTTGCTTACCGAATTGGAATGGTTTGCATATGGTACTTTTAGGTAAAGTGATGTTGGGTAGATCACGAACAACTTTGAGCCTACTTGATTTGCTTATTTGTGAAAAGCTCAAATGTCCCAATATTTTGTGCCATAACCATTTTTCTGTAGATTTACCTAGATAGCATTCCTCTTGCCCACCTTTCAATATATGCAGATTGCTTGGTGTTATTGTTCCTTTTATTACAATCTTTCCTATGTCAAGTTCACGAACTACACACTCTGTTGAACAAAATACAACTTCATTTCCTTGATCACACATTTGACTCACACTCAACAAGTTATGCTTTAATCCATCAACACATATAACATTGTTATCTTTAACCTCTTCTTTTAGAAAAACAGATCCATTGCCCTTGATGATAGCAAGAGAGTCATTTCCAAAAGTAACATTTTTTTCCTTCTCTAATGCATTGTATGAAATAAGTTTATATTTATCACCTTTCATGTGTTTTGAACATCCACTATCATTGTACCATTGATTTTCTTGTCCTTTTGCAAATAAAGCTATGCTGCAGCTTTCAAATTGTAAGTCCTTTTTTCTCCATACCTTGGAACTTGTGGATATCTCTTCCTTTTCCTAAAGTTTGATCCTGCATTCAGCTTCTTCATGTCCAAAGTTATTGCAAAATGAACATTCAATTTCTCCTTGAAGAGGAGAAAAAATGTTATAAGTATTATTTTTTATTCCTATTTCATTTCTTTGGTTTCTTGCTTCTCTGTTCATAATGGTTTTGTGTGCAACACATTGAGAAGCTTTGTGACCAAAATTATGACATGAGAAACATTGTCCATTAAAGAAGAAATTTTTTCGATCATAGAACCTTCTATTGTGTTTACCTTTTGACTGATATTTCTGTTATTGTTCATCCTTGAATTTGAGTGATCATGTTTTACTTGGTCATTGCCTTTGTTCTTTTGCTGAGAAACAAAGATTTCCTGGCTGGATTTTGTTGCATTTAGATAGCTTATAGCTGAAGACTTTTCTGAGAGAGACAATTCACCGATATATCCAAGACCTGTCTTCACAAGAGGAGAGCATTGAACCTTGATAATTTCATCTAAGGTTTCAGATCCTTTAGGAAATCTAATATTTAACGTTTTTACTTTCTCAATTTCCTTTCTTAGACTTACTATTTCACATTCTAATTTATCATTGTGTTTCTCCTTTTCTATGAGTTGATTCTTTAGAGAATCTATGGCTATTTTTTTTTTCTCTTCCAAACATATTTTGAGTTGATTGATTTCTTCAAGAAAATAACTCTCTTCTAAAGCATCCATAAAACTATCTTTATCCTCACTAGTGTATTTTTCAAATGCCATGAGTAGCCTAATATCTTGATCATATTCTCCTTCTTCACTATTTGATAAAAAATCACTATTTTCATGAGTATAGTAACTTTTTCTATTGACAAATCATATTCTATTACCTTTTACTAAATCCTGACGCAGGAGTCCCAATGACAACTTATAATGTTTGCCAAAAATATACACTTAATCAAATGGAGGAATCAATGTCTACGCATAATTTAGAAAACCAAGCATTCAGTTTTAAATTAAAACGTGATCGATTCCATTTTTTCCACTTTGACTTTCTTCAGATTATACATCTACTGTCCATGTAACTATCCACATCTAACAGTAATTGCCATTCCAAACATTAAAATATTGAAGAATTTAAAACTTGTGATCAAAAGAGAAATAGCATAAACATTAATATTATTTTATCTTTGTTATTTTTAAACTAACCAATCTCTAGTTACGACTTTTTTCTTACCATTCCTCTATCTCCTATCTCTGTCGTCCAATTAAACTTTCTTAAATCCAACGATCATTGCATATAAATTAGCACGATGGATAAAAATACTAAAATATGCGATAAAAGCGGTTTTCTCTACCCAGGATGTGCTACATGGTGTCACCATGGTTCATCACGTGCTCACAATAATTACCACTTACCACCTTACTTGCTACGTGATATACCACTTACCACTTTTGAAAACTATTCCATGGTTCCACTCGCTATTCACCGAGTCACAGTTTCTGCCTTCATCCAATGCATAGTCTTCTCCTTTTTGTGAGCATTGGGATTTGAAGATTGTGACCTTTCAATTTCTCTGAGAAGAAAACTTCTTCCTTAACTTGAGGCAACTGGTAACATGTATTTCCAATTCAATCACGTACATGGAAAAAGTGATCAGGATCAATCTTTCCTTAATAATGACAACTCCTTTCTTCAACTAGGGTTATATCAAACACTCACTTTCTTTCTAAAACAATAATTAATGGCCAAAAATATACCTTGTCATATTCAGCAACTTGAAAATGCACAACACACATATTGTAGCTTATAACATAGAGATTCATGGGTGCTTCCTCTACTAAAACATTTTCCTCCATGCTTTATCACTTAACTTGAAAGAAAACTATATAAATACGCACACAGGTTTTCTTGACAAATTCTGCCAATTTTATTTATAACCATACAAGAAATATACACAATTCACATGCCTGATATGCAATCAAATGGCCTTCATTATATGCCTCTCACACACTCCTCTACTCTCTAACCTCTAGCTCTCTCTCCAATTATTAAAAAGGTCACAATTTATACAAATACGGATTCATGAACCAATTTAGTTTAGATCCAGCAATCTCTCACTTTCTCCTAAGGTATCTCTTCAGCTCCACTCTTTTCTCAAACAAAATCCTAAATTAAGCTTTTAAATCCCTCAAATCCTCACTCCTCCAAGGATTACTCAATTTTCTCTAAGATCTCTTCATTCACGACATATTCTCCACAATTTTAATTCACAATTTAAAATTTCCTCAAACTCAACTAAACTTAGGAAAATAAATAAAATGATTAAGGGAACCCACTCCCTTTAGTAAATGTGAAATAAGATTCATGGGTCTTATAAGCTTTCATGGATGCTCCTACATCACGCTCCCTGATTTGAAAGTTTTCATGACCTCCTGGTCATGTGTTTCTTCTACTAAATCATCCAGAATCCTAAACTTTACTTTGTAACTTGTCATCTCTTTCACCATGTTGCTGCTTCATTTCTTCTGCAACTATTACTTCAGTCCTTCCAGGTTTCCAAATATTATGTTTTTTTTGTCCTCTTTCTTTGCTGATGCATATTTCTTTTGTTAATTTCTCTTCTTTTCTGGTTCTCTTCTTGATTGACTTCTTCAACCACAATTTCTCAATTTCCTCTTTACACTTTTCCCTCTGTTGAACTCCACTGACAACTAAGTGTTGTATATTCTATTTTTCCATAGAAATTATGAAATTTCTATCCAATTCTATTTCACCTCTTTCATTTACAACCTGTTGGTTGCACTTCACAAATTTCCCTTCATTGTCATTAAAGAAAATATTTTCCTTTATATCGTCAGGTTCACTCAATAAATTTTCTAGAAATTTAAATCTTCCCTCATATTTAATAAGCATGTCATTTACAGATGGTTTCTCTTTCCTGTATAAAACAAATTTCCATCACAATTTTCAGATTTAAAATTACTATTTTTTTCAGTCTCCACAGATAATTCCGCCATCAAGTCTTTACACTGATTTTCTGCAAGATTCATGAAACTGTTAACAAATTTCATTTCATCACTTTCCTCTACATTACACGGTGTTCCTTGTTCTGACACAAGGCTATCATTCAACAATTGAATAGCTAGAATCTTCTAGAGCATGTCATTGTGAAATATCCTTTCATCTTCTGTACTAATACCATTGCAACAAAATGATATTGTTTCATCTTCATGTATAATAGAAACAAAATTATGTTTTTCTAAAGCTTCTTCATGGTTTACAGACTCATAAAAATAATCAATTTTAAAATCACAGAATTCCTAAACTTCTGTATCTATCAACAACATCATACATTCCTTCACATTTTCCATAATACTTCTATCTTGATTTTCTACTAAAGATGCTTCATTCTGGTTATCATCACAAACTCTCATTTTCTTATCTTCAGCTTATTTAACATAAAAATTTCCCTGTCAATTCCATTATTCTCAAAGTTATTAAATACATTCTCAAAATACTTTTCTATTCCAGCCATTTCTTCCAGTAATCTCACTTCTTCATCAAAATGCATAAGCACATTGTCCAATTGTTGTCCATTACTTGTAAAACCTGAAAACATACACAACATATCAGTTTTAAAAATACAAGGCTCTTCATTTGAAGCCTCAGTGATCAGATCTTTATGCTTCTTTGAACTATTCTGATAGTTCACTTCTTATTGAGAAATTATTCCTCAACATCTCTGATTTCTTTTTCATCAAAGAATACTTCTTGGACTGCAGCTTCTTGACTATTCTTGGCAACTTTATCATAGGTTTGTAGAATACGTTCCTGTTCTACACAATTCTCTCCATAACTTAGTTTATCTAAGTAAGACAATAATGTCTTTCTCTCTTCAATGACAAGACTTTGATCCTTCAAAATCTTCCTTGACTTAACTTCATGAGTTGAATTCTCTATGTCAGCTTCTCTTCTCTCCACTTCACAAATATGCAATGCATTTATTTACTTTTATCTGTGCAATTTCCATTGGTTTCCTATCCAGGTTAAAATTTCTTCAAATGTGATCCAATAAGTTTTTAATAGGAGAAGACGCAACCATTCACTCATACCTTTTAATTTCCTCCACCAATTGAAGTCTTGAAATTCTTTATGAATATCCTTTTGTGTTTTTCTTGCCTCTGCCTCTTCTACTTTTTCATGTAGAAGCTAAAATTTATTAGGTTTCATACCTGCAAATGTACCTTCACACAAATAATTAATTCCAAAAATATGAGACTCTCTTGTCTGTGAAGATGCTACCAACGCCTTTCTCTCATGCTAATATGTACATTTCATCTCTTCATCACTATCATCATTGTCTCCTTTTCCAAGGATAGGTTCTTTATCTGGTTTACAAATGGATTCTCTTATTTCATTCTCAACTGTTCAGAGTATTATTTTCTAAGAAAATAATTCCCTGACAGGCCACTTAACTCTTTTCCTCACATAAAATCCTTGTTTCAATTCCTCTCTGATTCCTTTCTGTATCAGCTTCGTCAAATGACTGTGTTCTGTCTTTATCTCAACCACTTCTATGTCAATTTCTCCTTACTCATTCTTTTGAATCCAACTTCTTTGGCACTCTTTTCTCTTTGTCTATGACTTTCCTTTGTACCCCTGTTATGACTAACAATAGTCAAATTCATTTCTTCCTTTGGTGAACTTTCCTTTTTCATTGGTGAGCTGCAACCAGCCCTTCTTTCTTCTATAACAAGTCTGTTACTTGTCACCCATACCAAATCATCCTTTTGGTATCTTTTCTTTTCCAAGGTCTTTGCACTAGAACCCTTTCTTCTCCTTGAGCACTCCGGCTCAGCTTCCAAAGATGTTGGCTACTACATCTTCAATTGCTCACTTCCCTTTACCTTCAGTAATTTCATTTTACTGTTAGGTACTGCCACCTTTTATGCATTTGAAAGTTCTTTTTACTTCATCTTATTTAACATAGCTCATGTGTTATGATGCTGCTATAACTCATTCTATCTTTCATCAATTTAACTGCTTCCATTGACCTGAATAATCTTAGCTCAAGATACATCAAAGTATCTTTTCAAACCTGCCAATTTTCTTCAAATATGTCTTAAAATTGATCCCCATCTTACTTTTCATAATGAACACTTCAGATTTTAAGATAAATTAAGATTCAATCTGAACTTCAAAAATATTTACAAAATTCATGGTAGACACTACAAATTCCTTCTGATAATGTTTTTGTAAGAAGATCATGTCTTGCTTCTGCAAATTTCAAATTTCAATCCTTGTAATGGCTCTCCTTTCAAATCTGTTGAATCCAGTCTTTAGTCTAACTGTTCCTTCAACCATCAATATCATTGTCTTCAACAATACTTAAGAAATCCTCAATCATTCTTCAGTTTTCAAAAAATTCTTTAAATCATTTAAATGTCTTCATTTCCATAGCAAATCACTCTTCTATTTGACTTTAAATTCAAAAACCTTTTTTACTTCAATTTACTTTTGAATCAGACCAATAATTCAATCAATCTTACATTTAAACATTACTAAGCACTAACTTCAAATATGGAAATTTCAATTTCCTGTAAGGAAAGCATATTCTCCTCTGAAATTTCACTCCCTTGTTGTTCTAAAAACATTCAAATCAAAATAAATATTCTTACCCGACCTGCAACACCTTGTAGTAATTCACATAATTCAACAGTCCTTTTCCCTATTCTGATCTCAGTATCCTTTGCATTAGGTTCCTTTGTGATTTGATTTTGCATTGATTGTTCCTACTGTAGCATGCAGGTATATCTACTGTCGTTCTGATCATCCCAAAGACTTTTTTTGCTCTGATACGACAAATGACACAGGATTCCTAACATCAACTTATAATGTTTGTCGAAAATATACACTTAATGAAATGGAGGAATCAATGTCTATGCATAATTTAGAAAACCAATCATTCAGTTTTAAATTAAAACGTGATCAATTCCATTTTTTCCACTTTGACTTTCTTCTCGTTATACATCTATTGTCCATGTAACTATCCACATCCGACAGTCATTGCCATTCCAAACATTACAATATTGAAGACTTTAAAAATTGTGATCAAAAGAGAAATAGCATAAACATTAATATTTTTTATCATTGTTTCTTTTAAACTAACCAATCTCCAATTATGACTTTGGTCTTACCATTCCTCTATCTCCTATCTCCACTGTCCAATTAAACTTTCATAAGTCCAACGATCATCGCATATAAATTAGCACGATGGATAATAGTACTAAAGTATGAAATAAAAGAGGTTTTCTCTACCCAGGATGTGCTACGTGGTGTCACCATGGTTCATCGTGTGCTCACGAGAATTACCCCTTACCACCTTACTTGTTGTGTGATATACCACTTACCACTTTTGAAAAGCATTCCATGATTCCACCTGCTATTCACCAAGTCACGGTTTCTGCCTTCATCCAAAGCATAGTCTTCTCCTTTTTTGTGAGCAATGGGATTTGAAGATTATGACCTTTCAATTTCTCCAAGAAGGAGACTTCTTCCTTAACTTGAGGCAACTGGTAACATGTATTTCCAATTCGATCACGTACATGGAAAAAGTGATCATGATCGATCTTTTCCTTAATAATGACAACTCCTTTCTTCAACCAAGGTTATATCAAACACTCGTTTTCTTTCTAAAATAAGAATTAATGGCCAAAAATATATCTTTTCATATTCAGCGACTTGACAATGCACAACACACATATTGTAGCTTATAACATAGATATGCATGGGTGCTTGCTCTTCTAAAACATTTTCCTCCACGCTTTATCACTTAACCCAAAAGAAAACTACATAAATACCCACACAGGTTTTCTTGACAAATTCTGCCAGTTTTATTTATAACAATACAAGAAATTTACACAATTCACAGGCCTGATATGCAATCAAATGGCCTTCATTATCTCCCTCTCACACCCTCCTCTACTCTCTAACCTCTAACTCTCTCTCCAATTATTAAAAAAGTCACAATTTATACAAATATGGATTCATGAACCAATTTAGTTCAAATGCAGCAATCTCTCACTTTCTCCTAAAGTATCTCTTTAGCTCCACTATTTTCTCAAACAAAATCCTAAATTAATCTTTTAAATCCCTCAAATCCTCACTCCTCCTAGGATTACTCAATTGTCTCTAAGATCTCTTCATTCACGACATATTCTCCACAATTTTAATTTACAATTTAAAATTTCCTCAAAGTCAACTAAACTTAGGAAAATAAATAAAATGATTAAGGGAACCCACTCATTTTAGTAAATGGGAAATAAGACTCATGAGTCTTATAAGCTTTGAAAAATGCTCCTGCATCAAATTCTTTCATTTTTCATTTTTCATGAGTATCACTATGGGGACATTTAGCAGTGTAATGACCAACTCTTCCACAAGAAAAATATCTGAACGAAATCTTACCTCTGAACCTTTCAGTGCCAAGTTGAAGTTTCTTTACAAAATTTACCTCATATTATTATGATACATACCCTAATTATTTTTGTTCTTCCTTGTCCTTTAGTTTTTTCAATAGCTTTGAAAGTAGCTTCTTTGACTTCAGACAGACGTCCTTTCCTCATTTCACATGCTATCAAAATCACATTAAGTTGAACAATAGTAAGATTCTGTACATCCTGCTTCTCTTCAATAGTAGACACTTTTGACTCGAATTTAGTAGTCGGAGATCTTAATAATTTTTCTCCTAGAGTGGTGTCACTTATGACTTCACCCAGATTTCTTATAGGATTTACGATCTCATCTAGATGTAAAAAGAAACTATCAATACTTTCAGCATTATGCATTCTAAGTTTTTCATATTGAATTTTGAGAGTTTGGATTTTAGCACTTTTTACCTTGGCATCACCTTCATAGCTCATAATGATTTTGTCCCATATATCCTTTACTATATTTAATGGCATGACTTTAACAAAATTTGATTCAGTCAAACTCCCCAATAATCCATTGACAGCCTTTGCATTGGTTTCATAGTTCTTCCTTTCTACTGGATCTGTTGGAACTACGACTGGATATTGGTAATAACCTTCAACTATAGCCCAAACATCTACTCCAAGAGACTAAATATAGGATCTTGTCCTTATCTTCCATAAGATTAAATTGTTTCTGTTGAAGAGTGGTGGTCTGATATTTTTTGTCCCATCTTGATTGCTCATCTTAGATGATCTTCCTTTTAGCGATTAAGCTTCTTCAAAAGGACCAGCTCTGATACCAATTGTTGAGAAAAAATATTGAGAAGGGGGGAGGGGGGGGGGGGGGTGAATCAGTATTTACAAGAAACACAATCATTTACTTTTCTTTTACTGATTTCTATATGCGACTTTGATTAGCTCAACTAGCATATGTATGCTGCTATCCTAAAAGAAACTTGCATATACCCAAATGAATTACTGTTCAAATAAATATTTAGAAACATTACTTAGCCCATATCATCAATTATGCATCAGATAGTTAAGCAGTAAACATGTGCATTAATAACATAATAAATCATCACACAAGAGCATCACATATGAACACCGAGATTTAAGGTTGAAACCCAAGTCGGGAGAAAACCACCACTGATGTCGTATTTGTCTTCAATATTTTTTATATAGAAAAATGCTTACAATGTTGTACTAATCCAGACTCATATCAGTACGCAAGAATCCCCCTATAGAAGGCTACAACCTTCTCTCGTTCTCTAGCTTCTACTGGAAGGGAGCTCCAACTCCCTGATCTCGTGTACCAACCACTACTGAAAGGGAGCTTCAACCCCCTGAACAGAACATTGGCTTCTACTGGAAGGAAGCTTCTACTTCCACACTGAAGGCTTCAACCCTCAAACCCATTGCATACCACATTTCATAAATTTTCACATTGGATCCAACAACTTCAACACAATTCAATATGCAGATCAACACCCATAGCCATAACCCAAAATTCAAACAAAACAATGAGATCATTGTAACCAAAGCACATTAATAAACCCATACTTCTGAACTAACATGCAGAATCAATTTCAACCTTGATCATTCATAGAATCAAAAGTATACGCTACTTCACTTACTGCAACCTACGTATATACATGCTTTCCTGCACACCAATCTGCATATAGATCTTTGTATACTGAATTTTAAGAATTTGACCAAAATCAGAATAGATATGAGGCATTCAATCAAAAAAAATTCAGATTTACAGAACCCTCATTTGGTCAGCAACATCCATTGTATTTAATCACTCAGTCATTGATAATATTTGCACATAATCAACTAGCATCATATACAGTATTAAAACAACCCAGATCTACATGAAGATGTCATTGAAAGACAACAGAAATATATAAGAAATAATCCAACAACCTCTTTATCAATATTCAGAAAACCCTAACTTTCATACATGCTTTTGCTGAAACAAACTTGTGTGTATACGTGCTTTCACCATGACGAACCAGCATATAGATCTGTAAATATTCAGGACTGCGCAAAGTTTTAGATCATCAGACTTACTCAGATCGTACCCTTCACTTCAGAAAACATGCGCTAGATCACATATCTAAACATATCCCAAACAGATCAAGCAAATACATAGTCATTGCAGGTCTACAGATCATGATCCATCATTGTATTCATAGGTGCATCATTATTTTAGATCTAGTAATAAAATATAACCCATTCCATGCAGATATACTTCAGAGTGACGTATTCAATCAAAACCCCTACACTTGCACCCTTTGCACTATGATCTTATTCTCCTTATATAGTTTGAGCATTTCTCAATACCATGAGCCAAAACTACACAAGTGTCGATGGTATTCTTGCACAAAATCAAATAGACGACATAGCATTGTGGGCTAAAACCATGGTAAGAACCCTTGGTATCATAAACTGAGTTTGTAAGTACATACACGACTTGGCTTCTTCATACACGCTTGTATACGCGACTTCTCTTCATCAAAAATGCGTATACATTGTGAAATATTACTTTTATTATTTCTCTGTCACTAACTGGAATTCCTTTTTCTGTCACATATGAACTGACCTATAGATACATCATTTTTATATCTTTAAAAAATAGGTTGCTATCAAAAGGGAAACTCATCAAGTAGGTTTCCATCAAGGAAAACATATCATCATATTACATCATAATGTCAACACTATCATCCAATGGGATGAGGACAACTGGCATGTGATTGTTGGTTCACTTTGGTGAGATTCTATTGGTTCAAGTTGATTTTTTATGGACCAATTAGTAGCATTCATGTGGGCCAATCCCTCGCTGCCACATGGCCTCCTAATGGCCTTGTAAAAATTTGGTATGACGCCTAACTTTCTCCACAGGATTCGAAACTACGACCAATAATCTGGCAGCAAAGCTCCCCACCGACCCGCTTATCTTGTTAATTGATTACTATGGTTCACAAATCCTATTTAAAGTTTCCATGTGGAGGATTCGGGGGTTAGGACCAGGGTTAACCCTATACCCCAGTTCACCCAACCATGCTATGTGGTGGCCAGACAGGGCTTGGGGTTAACTCTGACTCCAACATATATAATGTGCCACAAACCATGTATTAAACGCATTAACCAAATTTTGAAACCATATGATAATCAACAGTGAATTCAAAACCCAAACCATATGTTATGTTTATAAACCAAAGTTCGGGATTATATGTTGGCGGAGTTTTATGGTCATCAATTAAACAAGAAGTCATCACATATAACAATTATGATGGGAGGCAGTTAAGTATTATAGGGGAGTCGGTTCATGGCACAGATAACCACCAGTAGTAAAATTGACATGTGAACGGGCGTGTAAAGTTTTATGTTACGGTGGGAACCATACCATAACCAACGTGAACCACATTTGCAGAGGGTATGGTTTGGAGTATGGCGAGAGTGGAATCTGCCTTTGGAGCAGGGTTCCAAAAAACTTGACCACCCGAACACCATAGTTTAAAGGCTTGGTTTAGTTAATGGTAATGGTTCCAGTTTTAAATTAAACCATGGTGGGATAAACCTAACTCCAAGCTACAAACTCTAGTTTGCATGTAGTCAAGGTTGGTGGGTAGTTCATTTGAACTAACCCTAGATCCAATGGTCTTGAATGTACCACTTGGCGTGAAATTATCAGTTTGTGGGGGTTCATGGACAATTATGTATTCGAAAATTTTCTCCCGAACTTGCCAGAATCTCACTGGAGCGGGGCAAAAAAATTTACCCATGTGGCCAAAAAAGGTGAAAAATGTAGAAAAAATAGCAGGTGGGTGTGATTTGGAGTACAGTTACCAGAAAAAATTTGTAGGAGCATAACTTAGTCTATTTTCGACATATTTGAGTGCAAAAAGAGCCCAGGTAGGGGTTTTTTACTATTCTGGAGCCATTGGAGACTTTTTTTTTTTCATTTTGAGCATTGTAACTTGATGTAAACACACATTTTTGAGCATAATGAAAGAGGACCAACATTTGAAGATAGACCAGGAGATGTAGCCCAGGAGAAGTGAACTCCTTCATCATTTTTTGTCTTGTGTGTGTTGTTATGGTATTGATGTCTTCTTTATTTTCTTCAAAACTTAGTTTTAAAATCATGTTTATGTGTTAATTAAATTGAAATAATTGGTTAAAAATCCTAAACAATTCACTTGCAATTTTCACCATAAACTCTCAAGTTTACATATACAGATCACTCATACTTCATAACTTAAAATATTCAAGTAATTATTTATTCTTCATCCATGACCAAGCTCATCACCCATCTTGCATCCCTTTTTTTACACTCCACAAAACTCAAAATGTAACTATATATCGTGCGGGTGCGAGAGATCTTTCTTATTCACCTCCATGCATTTCCACATTTCATTACATATTATCATCCTCATGTACATTATTTTTTCAAACTTAGATACACCTTTTAATAGCATGTGACATGAACATGTGACAATGGGAAAGGTATTGGTTGGGAATGAATGATTAGGAATTGATTTTGTATTATTGGGTGTTGAGGTGATGACTAAAATTTTACACTACACATAAGCTATACAAGGTTCCATGTCTTTTTACTTCATACACAAGTAATATTGGAGAATATTTCCTTATAGATTGTTACAAATATCCTCCTGCAATATGTGTGGGAAAAATAGAATAGATTTATAAAAAAAATAGATTGTTACAAATATCCTCCTACAATGTGTGTGGGACAAACAGAATAGATTTATAAATAAAATACCAATATTCACTTGGAATAGACTCAACGACTACTGAGTCACTAACATCCATAGAAAATAACTTGATTTCCTTATGTCCAAATTGGGAAAATGAAAACTCATTGCAAAGCTAGAGATGTGAAGACTCACAAATTAGATATGATCTCCATGGCTAAAATGACATTTATCGTGTCCAAAAAATTAAATTACAGTCATGACCATTTATGGCTTGGCAACAAAATACATTAAAAAAATGATAAATTTGAAGGATTTTTTGAATGTTTAAAGTGGCCCCTTATTTGAGGAACAAATATTAAAGTTTATATTTACCAAAGGAACTTAATTTAGTGAGCACAAAGGAACAAAAACTCTAGTTGTAATGCAATTCCAAGAATATCAAGAAAGGATTATAAAATGTTGTCAAGAACATTAAGAGAGAGAGAGAGAGAGAGAGCCCACTTCTAGCATAGTAGTAAAGTAATTTTTTATCGCAAACTTCTACTGAGAGGGAGTGAGAGTAAATCAATAGAAGGCAATTTTTACTTATTTAAACATCCATAAACCATAAGAAAAAAATATCATATGAGATATATCACCTATAGAACATGGAACACGAGATTTATGTGTTCAGGATAAAACCACAAAAAATCCTTTTATAATTATTTGTAGGCACCAATCTACTTGAGACAACAATCCCCACTACTACAAATATTTGTAGGTGCCAACCTACTGGAGACAATAATCCCCACCACTGCAAATATTTGTAATCACCAACCTACTCATGACACCATTCCCCATTGTTGAAAATACTATGTTGGCAACAACCTACTTCACTAAATCTTCTTGTTGGAATTATGATGTATGTGTTGTCCTTGATGGAAACCTAGTTGATGAGTTGTACATTGATGGAATATTACTTGATGAAGGATGTATTAACAAGCTATTTCAAAGGTAATAGAGTGATTGAACATAGTGACAAAATGATTGGACATAGGTATGCAGTTCAAAGATAGAAGAATTATGAAGATGAACATTTGAATAAATATGCGCAAGTCCAAAGGGGGAGATTGTTAGCATTATGATGTATGTGTTGTCCTTGATGGAAACCTACTTGATGAGTTGTACATTGATGGAATCTTACTTGATGAAGGATGTATTAATAGGCTATTTCATAGGTGACATAGTGATTGAACAGAGTGACAGAGTGATTGAACAAAGTGACAGAATGATTGGAAAAAGGTATGCAGTTCAGAGACAAAATAATTGTGAAGATTAAAATTTGAACAAATATACGTGGGTTAGGTGAAGCAAATCCATGTACACATGTGCGTATGAATATGAAAATTCATCTACAATTTACTCACTATAATTATCTAAATACCAAGGGTCTTTACCATGGTATTAGCCCACAACATTGAGTAGATTAAAAACTATTTGATCTCGTCAAAGATTACCATTGGCACTAAGTGTGGTTTTGACCAATGCTATTGGATAACACCTAATCTATATAAGGAGATGAAGATCCAAGTGTATAAGTGTGAAAATGTGAGGTTGATTGATGAATAGTTCAATCTGAAGTATGATTGCATGGTTTGGTTTATTAATGAGTGGATGATCTAAAATAATTATGCACCCGATAATACAATGATGGATCAAGATCATTAGACCTTAAATGATTATGTATTGTATGATCTCCTCATGAGTCAATTAGATCTACAATTTTACTTATGTTTATTACTGTGTATGTCGTGATATGGGTATGTTTGAAATTCTAATATGTAGCACATTTATGACTTTATAATTGTGTATATGTACACGGATTGTCTCAAGTAAGGTGTGCACATACACGAATACTCTTCTAGGTAGTAGTGTATCAATTTTGCAATAAGGGAAGATATTGTTGAACCTCAGAAATACCTTCTCTTTGAAATTTTTTCTCACCTCTTTCCCTCACTTTCTCATAAGATCATAGACCCCAATCAATGATAAATGCTAGGTTTTGTCTTAAGGATGCATTAAAATGATTGCCATATTATATTTTCATGTTCTTGCTATTTGGATATATTTTTTCAATTTAGCTACAAAACATAGCCTATTCTGCAGCTAACTGTGGATTTCGTAGCTACTCTCATGGTCTGGTAGGTTCTAGGTGTTAAATGAAGAATTGAGCCACATAGGCATTTCTAGAATCATCTCCACAAGGATTCTATCCTATTCACTCGGTCTAGATCGACAAAAAATTAGGCCTAAGATCATGGTCAAGGTACGTTATCTGAAAGCAGCAGGACTCTTGATTTTCTCTATCATAGCAAATCAAGATCCTAACAGTCCTATTGCAAGTCTAATTCGAATTAGCCACTTGTAGCAAGTTTATCTCACAAACAATTATGTTATTTTCCTTTAAATATCGGTTGTAAAATACTGAGAAGATAGTTCAGAAATTAAGTGTTAAGTTTAAGCTTTTTGCTGATACTCTATATTCAGACTTCATTTTATCATAATACAAAGTTCATGTTGCCAATGATTGTTTAATTGCATCCTTAACCAGCTAATAGTTCAGCCAAATCAGTTGTAGAGGACCCTTGCACTAGAGGAGGTTTTACATTTGTTGTTTTTAGTTCAATTTCCATTTCTTTTCTTTTAGAAAATATGTTTTCTAATTAGGTTAATGTTTCATTCCATTTTTTTATCAATAGTATAACATTAAATCACAATTATGCAGCCTTGTTCTTCTAAGATATTTTGTGAAGATAGATAACTCTGTTTTCGAATCGAATTAAGATTGAAGTAATAAGAATACACAGTTGCCTAGTTACCTTACTGTTTTGTCATTCATTTTCTTAGAATAGAATTTTCAATTAACTGTGTCAATGGATGTTTTCAAAAGCCATTTCAATATGATGATCCTAAACTAAATGGTTTAATATCTAATTCATACAGTGATTGAATTTGCTCTGTACATTGTTATTTTCTTTCTAATAACTTAGAAACTAAGGCATAATTGATTTCTCACATGGCATCTCAAGAGGGTAATACTTCACATGGAATGTTGCAGAAAATTCAAATATATATTAGTTGTTTATAGTGAGTTTTACATGCTTTCACTTTTTTCTTTTAGATCCTCACTTAATTGCATCACTGATATTCCTAAAGGTCATTCCAAAGAGATTGATTTAATCATGTTTCAGGACTGAATGGTTGAATGCTTAATGAGTGCAATTACTGAGTTTCCATTTGCATACTTTACTTAGATTTCTAGATCATTAGGTATAATTGGTTACTTAACACTATCTCAAGAAGATCACACTTCATAATTGAATGTGGAGTAACTAAATATACATTAGATGTTTTTCCTTTGCATCCTTTGCTTATTGTTCTAGGACATTAGAAGTTAAAGTAAAAACAGTTAATTAACATCATCTCAATAAGGTCATACCTCATAATTGAATGCTGGAGTAACCAGAAGTACATTAGTTGTTTTCATTTTCTACTTTTACTTAAGCACTGCAATTTGAATCTTAGTTTTTAGAATTAAATCCATGGAATAGTACTAATGATAATATAAGATAGATGCTATGTTTTCCAAGTTAGGTTCTAACTAGCCAACATTTTTTGGTTTATTTTTATGAAAATAAGATTAACCTAGGAACACTTCCTTTTCTTCCTTCTTAAAATTCACTAGATTCATTTAAATCTTTTCATATTTTTTAGATTAAAACATCCTTAGACATCAAAGAACAAAAACCCCCCAAAACAACGAAGTAAGAGAAAGGTTAACTAAGCACATACAGTGCACCACCCTTCATCAGTTTAAAAACCTCAGTTGATAATTAATGCAAGCAATTTAAGACATTAAATTGACTAAAAATTTTGGTGTCATTGCCAGGGAAGTGTAATTAGGTAACCTCATTTCTTACAACTAAAAAAATAATATGCGTAGAGAAAGAGAGTCTAGGGGCAGATTTATAGCTAGAGGCGGGAGTTTAATCCCTAAAACACCATTCACTCCACCAAGACTAAGAATTGACACGCCTCCATCTCAAACTCATATTCCATATTTCACTAGCCATATACTTCTTGAAGTTCTAAGGTCAGAAATCCAACTTGGAGGATCCCTTACTTCATCTACTAAGGCAAACTTAGAAGAAGAAGATCTTAGGTCTCCAATAGAAGGAGTAACATTTTTCACCTCTACAGGAGAACACATTTTAGTTGAAGAGTTATAAATTCCTAGTGGAGAGGAAGAAGAATAACCTTTCTTCAACATACCATTGATAGAAGAACCAGGGGAAGAGTAGTTAACCATACAAGTTGACTCTTATATCAGCTCTGAAGAATCTATAATGGCAAGAAGAGGAGAAGAAGGGGAAGGAGAAGGAGAAATTATAGATGGAGAAAATGTAATATTTGGAGGAGATAGAGGTAGAGATAGAGGAGGATATAGATGAAGAGGTAGAGGAAATGTAGAAGGAGGCAGAAGAAATAGGGAAATTGAGAGTTCTTTTAGATTCCCTATAGTTGATGAAGATACAAATGCACCATGAAATATCTCACCTTTTGTCCTCCCAAACTTTCATGGATTGAAAAGTGAAGACCCTGAAACTTTTTTGTTTGAATTTGAAGTCTTGTGCAGAACTTATGACTATTTACAAGACTCTCAAAAGCTCAAATTGTTTCCTTCAACATTGAAAGGAGCAGCTCTAAATTGGTTCATGACTTTAATCACTCAGTCTATCAGAACATGGAATGATATGAAGAGAGCATTTTTAGAAAGGTATTTAGATTATTACATACCTATGAATCACAAGGATGAAATGTTTAAAATGATGCAAAGAGAGGATGAAAATTTGAAGGATTTAATTGAAAGATTCAACTACAACATAAAAAGAGCAAAAATGGATAATCTAGATCAATACACTTTAAAAGCTCTTTTGTTGAAAGCCATTAGAGATGAGTGGATATAAATCCTTAACATGATGGGGAAAGGGGACATCTTTCAAATCCCATTACCTGACTTTGGGGAATTATGTATTCATCTCTCAAGAGGAAAATCAAAAACTAGAAAGGTCCAAGAGATCCTACTCTTGCTAGGGTAAATAGATCTGCAACTGGAACAGTGAGTAGGGCAGAAATTGGAAACATGCTTGATGAATTTAAAACAGACATTTTAGGGAGTCTTAGTGAACAGATAGAAACCCTTAAGTTCCAAAACAAGAAGAAAGTCGAGACTAATGGTTTAGCTATTTTTTGTCTCAAATGCAGAAAGAAGCATGCTTTAAGAGAATGTCCTCTTGATGCAAAATTCATAGAGACCTGTATGATTTGTTCAGAAAGTCATGAGACTAAGAGTTTTCCTTCAATTCCTGGTCTTAAGGTTGTTTTTCAAGAAGAAAAAACTTCAAATCCAACCGAATCTCTTTGCTTTGTCTCTAGAAGACCATGGCAGGGGCCACAAACTCAAGGTTTTAATAACCAAATGTATAATGAGCCCCCACCAAACTGGAATTCTTGGCAGCAACCTTGGCCTCAATCTCAATCTCAATCTCAGACTTGAGCTCAAGGAATGTAAAATCCCTATCCAAGATTCTCTCAATACTATCAATATCCTCCATCACATCCAAACTATCCTCCCCAAAAAATTCCTCAACAAAATCAACAACCCCAACTCCAAAACCAAAACCAAAATCCACAAATCTCACTACCATTCCCTCAAAGACCAAATCAGTTACCTGCCCAACCATTACCAAACCCCAACAATAAAAATCCTCAAAATACCTATATGGTAGAAGGAAATCAATTTCCAACTCACATTATTACTCCTCTAGATCTTAATGATGTCCAACTTAGATCTAGTAGGATATTAGAAAAGAAAAATCCTTTTGTAGTTATTCAAGAACAAGACAATTTTGAAGAAGATTCTCTACAACCCAATAAATTTTTTGAAGAAGGAACATCTCTTCAAAACCAAAATTCTGAAAAAGAAAATAAAAAAGAACCAATAAACTCAACTCTTATCATATATCAACCATCAGTATCTACTTCTAAACCTCATTTTTCTGAAAGATTACAAGTTGATAGAGGGGTAGAAAAGCATATTATGTTGCCTAATTATGATTTTCTAGATGAATTGAAAAATGTTTGTATCAAAATCCCTTTGTTACAAGCCATCAAGGAAATTCAATTTTTAGCTAAAATAATAAAGGGGTTGAGCATGAAGAGACCGGGAAGAAAAACAAAAGAAATAAAAAGAATTTAGCTTGTAGGAAAAATAGCAGACATAATGATGGGAAAATTTTCCATACAAAAATATTTAGATCCAGGAAGTCCAGTTGTAAAAACACATATCAAAGGAGTTGAAATCCCAAATACATTGATTTATTTAGGAGTATCAATAAACATCATGAGCAAACAAACCATGGAACAACTCAAGCTTCATGGTCTTCTTTATATACCTACATTACTACAATTAGCAGATAGATCTGTAACCAAGCCAAATGGTGTGTTATAAGATATCTCAGTGTCCTTAGATTCTTGGGAGTACCTTGTTGATTTTATGATCTTAACCCCTAAGAAAAATCTAGGAGGACATACACTTATATTAGGAAGACCTTGGTTGGCTACAACTGATGCTTTCATTAGCTGTAGATCTAGTGACATGTATATTTCTGATGGTAACTCAACTAAGAAATTCACTCTATATCCTCCAGCAAAAACAATCACATAGATAGATGACAAAGAATGGATTGATGATGAAAATGATATACAACCTCTCTTTACTATTTCAACCATTAGTGAAGATAGTCGAATCTTAAATACAATAGAAAATTTTGAATCATCCCCAGAATATGAACATGATCAATTTTAAGAAAAATCCAATATTGAATATTTGTCATCTAGGTAGATGTCTCTTTATTCTATGGAAGAGTTTGGTAGCTCTACAGTTGAAATATTTCTAGGGAAAACTTTAAACATAAACAATAACTTGGAAAAATTACAACAAGAAAATCTAATCAAAACATTACAACAACATTCTTCTACATATGCATGGGAATACACTGACATGAAAGGAATTAGTCCTAAGACTTGTATACATCACATATACATCTAGGGAAATTATAAACCTATCAGACAACCTCAAAGAAGGATGAATCCAAATCTTAGGGAAATTGTGAAAGAGGAGTTGCAAAATTTGCTAAATGTAAACTTCATTTACCCAATTTCAGATAGTCAGTCGATCTCCCATTTAGTGATTGTGCCTAAAAATAATGGTAAATGGAGGGCTTGCATTGATTATCGAGAATTTAATGAAGCTACCCTAAAATATCATTTTCCTTTACCCTTTATATATCAAGTGTTGGATACATTAGCAGGTAAGAAGTATTTCTCATTCCTGGATGGTTTTAGTGGTTACAATTAGGTAGCACCTGAAGATCAAGATAAAACCATGTTCACCTATCCATGGGGGACTTATGCCTACCGATTACTTCCTTTAAAATTATGCAATGCACCTGCAACATTCCAAAGGGAAGTACTAGGAATTTTTTCTGATCTAATACATGATTGTGTAGAGGTTTATATGGATGACTTTACAGTTTATGGTAATATATTTGAAGAAGCTTTAAAAATTTTGGAAAATTTTCTTAAAAGATGTAAGGAAGAAAACCTTTCACTAAACCATGAAAAATGTTTCATGATGTTTACAGAAGGGATTGTTTTAGGACATCACATTTCAAGAGATGGAATTAAATTTGATAAATCTAAAGTTGAAGTCACCTCCAAACTATCAATTCCAAGTTTCCAAAAGGATGTTAGAATTTTTCTAGGATTCACAGGATATTATAGAAGCTTTATAGAAATTTTCACCAAAATACCATCCCCACTCTTCAAACTACTCACCAAATATTGTGAATTCAGTTGGACTCATGATTTCCAGTTAGCATTTGAGACTTTAAAAGAAAAAATTTCTGAAGCACCCATCTTAAGAGGTCCAAATTGGAAACTACCTTTTCACATTTCAACAGATGCTTCAGATACAGCTCTAGGAGTTGTATTAGGACAAAAATATTTGATCCCCTATGCCATCTATTACACAAGCAAGAATTTTACTCTCACAAAGTTAAATTACATTGTAATTGAAAAGTAATTCTTAGTTGTTGTTCATGCTATCAACAAATTCAGACATTATATAGCAAGCTATGAAACCTTTGTTCATACAGATCACTCTGCAATTAGATACTTAATGAATAAATATATTACTAATGGAAGAGTTACAAGATGGTTATTAGTCATGCAAGAATTCAACAAAACTGTTCTAGACCGACCTGGAAAACAAAACACAGTTGCTTATTTCTTGTCTAGAATTCAAAATATCAAAGATGACACTCTAGTTGAAGATAAATTTATTGATGAATATATTTTTGCAATAAATACTCAGACTCCTTGGTTTGCAAATATTGCCAATTACTTAGTTACAGGAAAATTACCTTCAAATTTACTTTCTAGAGAGAAAAGAAAAATCATTCAATTAAGTGAAATATACTCATGGATTACTAATGAATTGTATAAGATAGGTCTAGATCTCATTATCAAAAGATGTGTTCGAGAAGATGAAATGCCTGAAATTCTTAAAGCATGTCATGATGAACCTTGTGGTGGACATTTTGCTGACAAGAGGACAACCTATAAAATCCTTCATTTAGGATATTATTGGCCATCCATATTCAGAGATGCCAAAGAATATGTCAAAAGGTGTGACAACTGCCAAAGGGTAGGGAAACCTGCTCCTTCAAATGAAATGCAATTACAACCTCAGGTACTCATAGAACCTTTTGAAAAATGGGCTTTGGATTTTGTTGGACCTATCAATCCTCCATCTAAACAAAAGAAGTATATTTTGGTATGCATTGATTATTTCACTAAATGGGTAGAGGCTAAAGCATTACCTTTTGCTAATGAAGGATCTGTAGTTAATTTTCTTTTTGAGGATATCTTCACTCGTTTTGGTGTTCCAAGAGAAATTGTAACAGATCAGGGAAATCATTTTACATCAAAGGTGGTGAAAAGGCTCATGGAATATTACAAGATCAAGCACAGAAAATCTACTCCTTATCATCCACAAGCAAATGGTCAAGTTGAATCTACCAATAAGGTGATTGAAGGAATTCTCACTAAGATTGTGCATCTACACATAAGAGATTGGGCAGAAAGGCTTCCTGAAGCCTTATGGGCCTACAGAACTACATGGAGAAATAAAACAAGACATACTCCCTATGAAATTTTTTATGGAAAGCAAGTCATGTTCCCTATAGAGTTTAAGATTCGAACCTTCAAGATGGCAGTCTAATTGGGACTTGATTTATCAGAAGCACAGAAACATACATTGGAGCATCTCAATGAGCTAGATGAAATCATACAAGATGCAGTTCAAAGAACCAGTATAGTCCAGCAACAAAGGGCTAAATGGCATGATAAGTATATCAAGGAGAAGAATTTTCAAGCAAGGGATTGGGCACTTTTTTTCGATTCAAAATTCAAATATTTTCAAGGAAGGTTTCAGACTAATTGGCTTGGGCCATATGAGATTGAAAAAATCTTTGATAATGGAGCAATGAAGATAAGGACAATAGATAAAGAAAATGTACATCTTCTTGTGAATGGTCATCGGTTGAAATTATATCATAAACCACTTTCAAAAGAAGATTTTGTCAAGATTTTCCAAGATAATATTGATATGAAGTTAGTGAAGAATAATTCTTTTTCTTCAAAAACTTAGCTTTTATTTTTCCTACATACATAATATATATATATATATATATATATATATATATATATATATATATATATATATATATAAGTGTATAAGTATGAAAACCAATCAATGATTGGAATACTTATACATAAAATACAGGGTGAAAATCATAGATTTCTGACATCCTATATTTTCCATTTTCTTTTCTATAATAAGTAGTGACACAAAAATACATTCATTGTAGTTCATAATCTGCAAATTTATTTCATTTTACAGTTTCATTCCATCTCACTCCATTTTCATTCCATTTCATAATTCATATTCCACTTTCATTCCATTTTCACACTCATTTCATCTCACATTCATATTCCATAGCCATACTTCATTCTTTTTACAGAGTACATTCTATAGCTGAATGTATTCTGCAGTTGATTCTATTCTACAGCTAATTTGATTATGCAGCCACATCTTATTCAGTAGTCGTGACACTATTGTACAACCTACAAACAAATGATGATTGCAAGGAATTTAAGGATTATGTTTTGAAGACCAACATGCTAAATCATCAACACCAAAGAAAACAAAAAACGAAAAGGTTAAGTTCTAAGAGGTAAAGTGCAAAAATTTATTTTAAATAACAAGGTTAAAACATGAGGTATGTATAATATGGATATTCATATGTTTCCTTGATAACTCATCATTTGATTTGATTGCAATCCCCATCATACTACATATCATCCACATCCTCCATATTAAGTTGCATAACGGTCCATAATTAACTATCTCGTTGATGACTTATGGTCATGATCTATGACGTGACATATTTGTCTATGTCTCTCCAAGACCCCTACCATCTATATATTCCTACAAAACCTCATAAACCTTCCATCAAATCCGCATCCAATTAATTTCATAAAATAGAAGGGTAATTCTGAAGGTTGAGAATCCTGCATAGTAAAAGAATGGGACTAATTGTCAAATCAAAACCAGTGGGAGAAAAGTACATGGAAGGATACCCACAGAACAAATAATTGTTGCAGAAAGCTGGATGGCTTAAGTTCATAGAGAAATTTAATGGTTTTCATAAGGAGATTACAAAATCTTTTGCTCGGTATTTTGATGGCACCGAAGTAGAAATTGGAGATATCAAGTTTACAGTGACTGATTCATTCATGGTTGAGGCTACAGAACTTCCAAGGCATGGTGAAAGATGGTTTAAAAATAAGGAGTTCCATAGTGAATCATGGAAAGTAATACTCAAAAACCCATGTATGGATGTCTCTGTTTTTAGAAAAGGTATCCCCAGTTTAGCTCTTAAAATTAAATGGAGGAACATGCTCCTGGTTTTAAAAAAAAATATCACTTATAAAGGAAGGTTTGGTTGCATGTATGTCTACCATATCCATTTACTGATGAATTTCCTAAAAAATGGTGAAATCAATCTTCCTTTCTTTCTGCTAAATAGTTTAAAAAGGATGGCCTCAAATGTGAAAAAGAGAATACAGTTCATAGACACCACCATGCATCATCATGGGTTGGTAAAGATACTGATTAAGTTTCATTTAAAAATCGTAGGAGATACCTAGGAGGATTTCCTTATTAGAAATCATTTTCAAGTAGCACCAGAGTCACCTAAAGAAGATAATGTCAGAAGAAGCAGAATAAATAAGACTGATATAAATGTTGAAAACAAACCTGAATATTCATTACATAATAATGATGAAAAGCTAATTTCTAAAGAACTGACAGAAATTAGAAAGCAAATCAAGACAAGGGGTAAGATAAGAAAGAGGAGTAAGGTTACAATTGAGGAGAATGTAAGTCCTCCACAACCGAGAAGGAGCTCTAGACTTCGAGGCTCTATGAATAAAACATTATCAAAAGAGACAAAGCTTATAGATTTAGATAAGGAAACCCCAATACTATCTACTATTAACATTTCTCCTGCACACAGTCCTCAAAATTCTCCTATTCATCACTTTGAAGGTAGCCCCAACAGAAGATCTTCAGGCATAGATCCAATTCAACAACAAATATATGATTATGTAGAATCATTGGAGAAGAAAAATGCATCAATGAACCCAGAACCTTCTGTCAATCCACAAGAACCTCTAGTTGATGCTCTTAAACATGATATTTATGAACTAGAGATATTTAACAGACATATCAAACAGGAGAATGAGACCTTGAAGCAACAAATCAAGTTGGACAGGTAATTCATGAAAATACTATTCTGCATCTAGGATTGTGGTATAAGAAAAACATGAAATTGAAAATAAAGAATAAGTTACTACACAGAGTAGTCATTAACCTCAAGTACAAGCTTCTTATGAGAAGGCCCGGGATGATAGTCACTTCAAAGAAAAACAAAAGAAGTAAATTGGATGTGCTAGCAGAAGTGTCTGATCAAATGCAGTAAGAAAGGAGAACTCACATTTTTGGAAAATTGCATGAGGACATGCAATGATTTTGCAGTGGGGGTATGTTGAACCTCAGAATTACCTTCTTCGTAACAGTTTTTCTCACCTCTTTCCCTCACTTTCCCATAAGATCACTAACCCCAATCAATGATAAATGCTAGGTTTTGTCTTAAAGATGCATTAAAATGATTGCCATATTATATTTTCATGTTCTTGCTATTTGGATAGATTTTTTCAATTTAGCTACAGAATGCAGCCTATTCTATAGCTAACTATGGATTCCATAGCTACTCTCATGGTCTGGCAGGTTCCAGGTGTCAAATGAATAATTGGGCCACATGGGAATTTCTAGAATCATCCCCACATGGATTCTATCCTATTCACTCGATCCAAATCGATAGAAAAGCAGGCCTAAGATCATGGTCAAAGGTGTGGGAAAAGTATGTTATCCGAAAGTAGCAGGACCTTTGATTTTCTCTATCATAGCAAATCAAGAGCCTAACAATCCTATTACAAGTCTAATTCAAATTAGCCACCTATAGCAAGTTTATCTCACAAATAGTTATGTTATTTTCCTTTAAATATTGGTTGTAAAAGATCGAGAAGACAGTTCAGAAATTAAGTGTTAAGTTTAAGATTTTTGTTGATACTCTGTATTCAGACTTCACTTTATCATAATACAAATTTCATGTTGCCAATGATTGTTTAAGTGCATCCTTAACCAGCTAGCAGTTCAGCCAAATCAGTTGCCAAGGGCCCTACAGTAGAGGAGGCTTTTCATTTGTTGTTTTTAGTTCAATTTCCATTTCTCTGTTTTTAGAAAATATGTTTTATAATTAGGTTAATGTTTCATTCATGTTTTTGATCAATAGCATAACATTAAATCATAATTGTGCAGCCTTGTTCTTCTAATATATTTTGTGAAGATAGATAACTCTGTTTTCAAATTGAATTAATATTGAAGTAATAAGAATACACAGTTGCCTAGTTTCCTTACTGTTTTGTCATTTATTTTCTTAGAAAAAAATTGTCAATTAACTGTGTCAATGGATGTTTTCAAAAGCCATTTCAATATGATGATCCTAATATAAAGGGTTGAATATCTAATTCATACAATGATTGAATTTACTCTGCACATTGTTATTTTATTTCTAGGAACTTAGAAACTAAGGCATAATTGACTTCTCACATAGCATCTTTAGAGGGTAATACTTCACATTGAATGTTGCAGAAAAGTCAAATATACATTAGTTTTTTATAGTGAGTTTTACATCCTTTCACATTTTACTTTCATATCCTCACTTGATTGCATCAATGATATCCCTAAAGTTCATTCCAAAGAGATTGATTTAATCATGTTTCAGGACTGAATGGTTGAATGTTTAATGAGTGCAATTACTGAGTTAAATTTTGCATACTTTACTTGGTTTTCTAGATCATTAGGCATAATTGGTTACTTAACACTATCTCAAGAAGATCACATTTCATAATTGAATGCAGAGTAACTAAATATACATTAGATGTTTTTCCCTTGCATCATTTTCTTACTGTTCCAGGACATTAGAAGTTAAAGTACAAACATTTACTTAACGTCATCTCAATAAGGTCATACCTCATAATTGAATGCTAGAGTAACCAGAAGTACATTAGTTGTTTTCATTTTCTACTTTGACTTAAGACAAGCACTGCAATTTCAATCTTAGTTTTTAGAATTAAATCCATGGAATACGACTAATGATAAGATAATATAGATGCTCTATTTTCCATATTAGGTTCTAACTAGCCAACAATTTTTGGTTTATTTTTATGAAAATTAGATTAACCTACGAACACTTCATTTTCTTCCTTCTTAAAATTCATTAGATTTATTTAAATATTTTCATAGTTTTTTTATTAAAACATTCTTAGACATCAAAGAACAAAAACCCCCCAAAACAACATAAAATACAAAACAACGAAGGAAGAGAAAGGTTAACTAAGCACATACAGTGCTCCACACTTCATCAGTTTACAAACCTCGGTTGATAATTAGTGCAAGAAATTTAAGACATTAAATTGACTAAAAAAATATTTGCACAGGTTTCATTTCTGAAAAGCGCTTACACATGCAGAAACACTTTAAGATAACCACGTATAAAAGATAGGGTTTCTACTAAAGAATATGTCAAATAATTCTAATGAGTATTGATTTATTTTTGTTGTCTTGCAATGAAGTCTTCATGTTGATCTAAGCTTAAGAGGGACTTTTGAATTTGTTTTGTTAAAGAATGATGATGCTACTAAATTTATGTGATTTTAGATAAGTGATAGTTATGTAGTTACTTTAGAATGTTATGTGTGTGACTCTGAGTTAGTTTCAAAATGGCAGTGATACGGTTTTGGGGTTTAGTGTTTTGAGATCTGTATATAGGTATGTTTCAAGGAAGTCATGTATACACATGGATTTCCTAAAGTAAAATAGTGTATGTATTCTGAAATTTTATTGATCAGGGTTTTTTAGTTGGTTCAGGGAGTTGATGCAGCATTTGGGTTCAGTATTGAAATTCTGGTTACAATGATCTAACTATTTTGAATGTTTAAGAAGAAGTTGTTATTTTTGCTGATTGGTTGAGTGATTGTTTGGTTTAGTTTTTTATTGGTTCATTGGTTATTTGATTCAGTTATTGGTTGAATTATTTGGTACAATGATGAGTTTCAGTTTTGATATATGGTATTGGGATTAAACGATGGTAGTGGATCCAAATTGAAAATTTTATGAAAAGTGTAGAAATTAATCTGCACTAAGCATACATATGTCCTAGATCCACCTGATCTCATACTATTTAACTTTATGCAAGATATTGAATCTATTCCACTTTTTAATCTTTTGTAGAAAATTAAATTACACACACATGTAAAGCATAAATAAAAATAATCGCACATAACACAGTTGTTTTTAACCTGGAAAGCCTGAAGCTGAAAACGCCAACTATATATTATGTATCATGGAATCATATGACAATGATCCTCATACAAAGCTTATTAAGCTCTCAGTATAGTACAATCGTCATACACTAATCATGAACAATCTTGAAAATCCATGCATCGATCTTTGCCTCCTACTAGCCTACCTCCATTGAGCAATCCCTGCTGAAGAATAGCTCTGAATGAATTTGAATTACCCTTGCCTTGACTACACAATCCTCATTGGCATCTCCAATGTGTGTGTGATGCAATCAATGCATCACTATAGTCACAAAAGATAGTCTATCTTGCCCTTTCACCTATCTCTCCACTAGGTCTCCACTGAAACTACCATGCACTGTAGTTAACTGTTGTATTGTTCAGTTGATTAATGAATTATTATTTGTGAATTAATTAACTAATTAATTCACTCCACTCTCACTAGTGTATCAACCAGTTAGACTAGATACAACTAGCTCAACTGAGTCTAACTAAGTTAAACTGAATACAACTCCATAACTACTTCTTCCAAATGTGTCATAACTCTGCCACTTGAGTTCTAACTGAGTCCTCCATTCATTAGCTCCAGAAAACACTTGGGAACTATGAAATTCCCTCATTCCACTGATGTGCCACATCTGTGCACTGAAACAAAGTGCTCCAAGAGAATAAGTTGTTGTTTAGTGTCTAACTATTATTAAGAGCCAATAATAATCGACATGCATCTATTTTTAGATCAGCGGTCTATAAATGGACTTCGCCCTATATTCTAAAAATAGAATTTCATATATTTTTCCAACTTGATCAACCATCCACAAATAGCATCCTGCAACTTCTGAAATATGATCATCATGTCTAAAAATAGACGTAGTCTAAAATATAGACTTGCACCAAAAATAGCTTGCGGGCCCACTTAGTGAAGGCGACTCTTTTCACTAAGCTCATCATCTTGTTGAATCTCAACACTCCCTCTCAATAAGATAGGGATTATCCTTCACCCCAATCCTGCCTCTATGGTATTCAAATTTTCTCCTGGTGAGCGCCTTCATCAGAATATCTGCATCCTGATCTTCAGTAGGAATGTACTGAAGCAACATGATCTTCCGCTGCACACAATATCTGATATGATGATACTGGATATCAATATGTTTAGATCTATCATGAAACATAGGATTAACCGAGAGTTTAATGCAACTCTAATTATCATAATGTATCACTGTGGGATCTAAATGTGAATCAAACAAACCAACCAGAATCTTCCTCATCCAAATAGCCTCACATGCAGCTTGACTTGCTGCCATGTATTCTTCTTCCACTAAACTAAATGCCCTGGATCTTTATTTCCTGCTGTACCAAGAAACCGTCATAGATCCAATACTGAAAATCCCTCCTGATGTGCTCTTTTTGTCTGTTGGGCTTCTTGCCCAATCTGCATTCGTGAAGCCATGCAACTTCACCTCATCCATCTATCTATACCATACACCATACTCAGATGTGCCCCTGAGATATCTCAGGACATGCTTTTTTTCCTTCCAAAAGATCTTGGTAGGCTTAACCATCGCTTGTGAAAGTTGGTTCACCGCATAGCATATGTCCGGTCTTGTATTAACTAAATACATGAGCGAACCCACCAACTGTCGATAAAAATGGCATCCACTACCTATGCCGATGTAGCATCCTCTTTATTCCAATTTCCTAGAAGAGGAGTGTCAATAGGCTTGCAACCTTGCATGTGAAACTTCTCCAGTATCTCCCAGGCATACTTTCCTTGAGACACAAACAGTTCACCTTCCTGCTGCCATATTTCCAATCCAAAGAAATAATGAAGGAGGCCCAAATCCTTCATCTCAAACTCCTTTGCAAGATCTGCCTTGCATGAGTGTATCAACTGCTCATCACCCATTAGTATTAAATCATAAACATAAAGAACAATGATTAAAATCTTACCCTCCTACAATGCGGTGTAGTACAACATCACCGCCTCACTCTTGGAAATGAAGCGATTCCAATGAAATATCTTCGATGCGAAGTGTACCGAAGCACGGGGTGCTTGTTTCAGCCCATACAACGCTCTTTTGAGCATATACACATGTGACTCGTTGCTGAAGATCTCAAATCCTTCAGGCTGCTCAATGTACACCTCTTCCTCAATGATCCCACTAAGGAACATAGTCTTCACATCCATCTTATTAATGTGCCGACCCATCTGTGGTGAGAGAGAAAGGATGGTATGTATGGAAGAATACCGTGTGACAGGTGCAAAGGTTTCTTCATAGTCAATCCCCTCAATTTGTGAGAAGCCTCGAGAAACAAATCTTTCCTTATACTTCTCGACACTCCCATCAGTAGCTTGCTTTACCTTGTAGATCCATCTTGATCCTACAACTGATTTTCCCACCAGCCTTGGAACAATCTCCCAAGCACTGTTTCTGACAATGGAGTCATACTCCTCCACCATGGCATCTACCCATTTGGGCTCCTGCACTGCTTCTTCAAAATAATATGGCTCTGTCATGATACACTTGCTCATAAGAGCCATGTCTCCAGTAAATCGGTCAGGTGACTGTCTCTTTTTGCGCTATGATGTAGGAACTGCTACATTCTGTGCCGCATCAAGCTTCAGTCTCTCAACTTCTATGGTACGCTTTTTGCCTTGTCTGATGTTTGGTTCTGCATGAGTGGACTCCTCCACTCCATGAATCTCCTCCTATGTTTGATCCACATCTAGAGGCTTATCCTTGGGAACAATAAGTTCCTCCTCTGCATGCAACTATAGCTCCCTCTCAAGCGACAACTTCATGGCTTTCACCTCATTGAACTTTATATCCTGTCACACAACAGTCATCCGACTGTCTAGAAAATACACAAGACAGTTATGGGGTGTTTCTATGTACCCCACAAATATCCCAACTTCTGCAGTCGGCTCCAGCTTCTTCTTGGCGTCCTTTGTCACATAAATGTAAATACGTGAGCCAAAAATCTTCAAATGAGAAATATCAGGCTTCTTACCAGTAAAAGCTTCTTCGGGTGTACTCATGCCAAGTACTCTATGAGGACAATGGTTTTGCACATAAACCGCAGTGTTGCATGCTTCCACCCACAAGTGTATCGGTAGGCCCTGGTAATGCAGCATCACTCATGCAGCACCCATGATCATTCTATTCTTTCTCTCCGCGACCCCATTCTGCTATGGGTTATGAGGCACTAAGAGTTCTCTTCGAATTCCTTCTTTGCTACAGAAGTCTTTGAATTCACTCGAGATGTATTCACCACCATTATCGCTTCATAGAGCTTTCACTTGCTTCCCCGACTCCTTCTCCACCAATGACTTGAACTCACAGGACTTTGAGAATGTTTCACTCTTCTTTTGCATGAAGAAGATCCAGCATCTACGATAATAGTCATCAAAAAATATAACATAATACCTATGTTTTGTTGTTGAAGCAACTGAGAAAGGTCCACACACGTCTGTGTGAATTCTCTCCAGGATCACTGAAGCATGGTTCTCCTTCTCATGAAAGGTGGTCTTCACAAAATTACCCATGGTACATCCCTTGCACTGGTCTGACTACACAAGAATACCCTTGGGAAGTCCAGTAGAAATTTGCTGCAAAATCTTCAAAGCACCATGGTGAAGATGGTCCAATCTCCTGTGCCATAATTCGCCCTCATCCTGGCTCACCACTTCTTCTGCTTTGCCCACCATTGCAGCATAGCCATCTACCTCCAGCTTGTAGAGATTCTTAATTCAAACCCCTATATTCTTGGTTTGACCCATTGTTTTATGTCGAAGGAAGGCTTTTCCTTCACTGAAAACAACATCATAACCCTTGTCTTCCAGCATTGCGACTGAGACCAAGTTCTTCTTCAGACCTGGAACATGCATAACATTCTTCAACAAGAATGGATTACCAGACTCCCTCTCAAAGGTAATGGTCCCAATGCTAGTCGCACTGTACCGACCATCGTCACCCATCTCTATATGCATCTAGAGGTCCTTCTCCTCCAAGTCACTAAACAACTGTTTGTCTCCCGTCATATGGAAAGACGCACCACTATCAAGATACCACACCGATCCCATACAGTTTGAAACCAAGCATGCGATCAAATAGAAATAAAGTTCAAATTTCTAGGTTAAGGCCTCTCCAGCTGCAGATCCAGCAACCTTCTTGTTCTTCTTATTCTATGGACAATTAGTGGTGAAATTTCCATGTTTGTGACAGTGAAAACACTTCAGTTTGGACAAATCCTACTTCTTGCCTTTAGCATCGGATTTTGAAAGATGTTTCTTCCCCTTCCCTTTCCTTGCTTTGGCAGCCAAAGCACAATTCTCTTCATCTTCATTATCCAATGAAGATCCATCCCCAGTACCCCGCCTTATCTCCTCTTGCACAAGATCCGACCAAAGTCGCTCCCATCCTGGCAGTTTCTCCCGTCCATTGATAGAGTCTTCATAGCTATGCCAACTCTTCGAAAGCCCAAGGAGAACCAAGCTCACCAAGTATTCTTCATCAACAGTAACCCCCACACTTCCCAGTTCATTCTTGTAGTGGACAAACTTTGTGAGGTATTTTGGAATATTGTCACCTTTCTCCATTTTTATTTTTTTGAGCTTGTCTTTAAGCGCCAACTTCCTCTGGTCACTTCTGCTTTGGAAAAAGTATGTCAAAGCCTTCCACATTAAGAATGGAGTGGATTTCCCGTGAATTCTGGACACAATATGGTCTTTCACACCTTCCAATAGAATCCTTCTCGTCTTTGTTGTCTTCTTTTTCCATGCGTCAAGTAATGTAGCATCGCTAGATCCCGGCTTGGGAACATCGTTATCGATAAACTCATTTAGTCCATTATCCTCCAGCTTTGCCTTCATCCTGTCCTTCCAGGATATGTAATTCGATCTCCCATCAAGGGCATACTCCAATCTCAACCTGTTGAAAGACATTTCAATGTATACTCAACTTCTGCACCAAGAATCTTCTGTAGCAAATTCGAATTTTCCACCAGCACAAACTCACTTTACAGTTGCAATCTTTAATCAAAAAATATTTGATACCATGTAGAAATTATATGAAGTAAGCATGAATATGTCCTAGATCCACCTGATCTCACACTATTTAACTTTATGCAAGATACTGAATCTATTCCACTTGTTAATCTTTTGCGGAAAATTTAATTGCACACACATGTAAAGCATAAATAAAAATAATCGCACATAACACAATTGTTTTTAACTGGGAAAGCCTGAAGGTGAAAACCCCAACTATATATTATGTATTATGGAATCATATGAAAATCCTCATACAAATCTTATCAAGCTCTCAGTATAGTATAATCGTCATACACTAATCAGGAACAATCTTGCAAATCCATGCATCGATCTTTGCCTCCTGCTAGCCTGCCTCCACTGCGCAATCCCTACTGAAGAATAGATCTGAATGAATTCGAATTACCCTTTCCTTGACTTTGCAATCCTCATTGGCATCTCCAATGTGTGTTTGATGCAATCAATGCATCACTATAGTCATAATAGATAGTCTATCTTGCCCTTTCACCTATCTCTCCACTAGGTCTCCACTGAAACTGCCATGCACTGTAGTTAACTGCTGTATTGTTCAGTTGATTAATGAGTTATTATTTGTGAATTAATAAAATAATTGATTCACTCCACTCTCACTAGTGTATCAATCAGTTAGACTAGATACAACTAACTCAATTGAGTCTAACTGAGTTAAACTAATTACAACTCCATAACTACTTCTTCCAACTATGTCATAACTCTGCCACTTGAGTTCTAACTGAGTCCTTTGTGCATTAGCTCCAATAAAACATTGGGAATTGTGTAATTCCCTCAGTCCACTGATGTGCCACATCTGTGCACTGAAATAAAGTGCTCCAAGAGAATAAGTTGTTGTTTAGTGTCTGATTATTATTAAGAGCTAATAATAATCAACATGCATCTAATTTTAGATCAGCGACCTATAAATAGACTTCGCCCAATATTCTAAAAATAGAATTGCATCTATTTTTTCAACTTGATAAACCATCCACAAATAGCATCCTGCAACTTCTGAAATATGATCATCATGTCTAAAAATAGACATAGTCTAAAAAATAGACTTGCACCAAAAATAGCCTGCGGGCCCACTTAATGAAGGCGACTCTTTTCACTAAGCTCATAACATTGTTGAATCTCAACAAAAAGTGGCCTATAGGTTGTGATGTGTTGAGGTAGGTGGATCCAGTATGAAAATTTATGACACATGGTCCATGATGGTGCTAAGGGTTGGATCCTTCAGTGAGGAAGTTGAAGCTACCTACCAGTAGTATATGGTGATCATATCAGGGGGTTGGAGCTCCCTTCTAGTAGGAGCTGGAGAATGAGTAACGGTTGTATCTTTCTGCAGGTGGGTGCCTGCGTGCTGGTATGAGTCTACACCAGTACAAGGTTGTAAGAAGTTTCTCACAATAGTAAAATTAAATACAAATATGACAACAACGGTGGTTTTTTTCCCACATTGGGTTTCCACCTTAAATCCTGGTGTTCATGTGTATTTCTTATGTGTGATTCTTTATTTTTCTCTTACTGCACTTGTTTACTACTTATCAAATGTCTGATGAATCAATGATATATTGTTTTAATACAAACAAATTAAGATTTAATTGAAATAGAAGTTTACTATATATACGCTAGTTGTCTACATAAAAGTTGCATTCATACACAGGTTTACTTCACCAAATTAGCGTATAGAAATCAAGATAAAAGAAAAAATTTATGTATGTTTTAAATACTGATTCACCCCCCTGATCTCAGCATTTTTCTCAACACTGCTTGCTACTTCTACCTTCACTAAGTCCACTAGTTTTCTTTACCTTCACTAGGTCTACTTACTGCTTTACTTTCGCTGTGTATGCCTCTCCCAAATATTGTTGTTATCACCAAAAAATGATCACCTAGTCATTTCTAACTAGGTGGATCGAAGTGAACCATGTAAGACCAAATTTACCATAGTAAAATTGCTTTCACTATAGGAAATAATTTGATTAACCATATTTTATTAAATTATTTCTAATTAAAATAAGAAACCCCATGAGGAATAATTAAATAAATCATTATTTATTTTATTTTCATCTAGGAATAATTATTAAATCATTATTTAATAAATATTTCTTATCACATTTTACCCAATTGTGATAAATAATTAAATTTATCATTATTTATTTGATTTTTCTCTAGGAATAATTAATTAAATAATTATTTAGTTAATATTCCTTGTCAAATTTGACTAAAACACCCAGGAATGGTTAAAAAAATCATTATTTGTTTATTGTTCCTTAACCACATCCTTGAAATAATAAATAAATCCTCTATTTATTTATTTATTATTTCTAAATAAAGACATTTAACCAATTTAAATATATTTTCCCTCCAAAAAATGTAATAAAATATTCCAAGCAGTTAAGTTCTAAATTGTGGCTAATAATATTTTATTATTCTCCATTTTCAAGAGTAACCCAAAATTTTATTATAAATAAGAGTGTTTCCCATCCATTCCTCACCATGATCATTATCATCGTCCTTATTATCATCTTTTAGCAATCAAGCTCCCATATGAGTTCAACACACATTTTTGGGTTTAATACATCAGAGAGAGAGATCCAATATGGAAGCAACGAGGACAGCCAAACAACCCATCCCATTGAGGTGTAATAAAAATACAAGTCTCCTTCACTAAGTGTAATAAAAATAATTTTCATTCTAAATCGCTTTATCCATCGTTGGGGTTTTACATTAGTTTTTATCATTGTTTTTTAAGGACTCCTAACAATGAAATACTTCTACTACTCTCTTATGGAAATTATATACCACCCTAAAAAAATAATGAACTACTTCTATCATCTCTTATGGAAAAATTTATTGTGTTGCCACTATCAATTAACACCATCATTAGTCGATGTTTAAGAAAACCTCAAATTTTGAGAGTCTATGGAAAATAAATTCTATCCAGGGCATGGAGTGAGGTAACTAGTTCAATGGGCGTAGCTAGAGTATTAGTTTTTGGGGTTGTTAGCGGTTCACCCTCTTATTCCCCAGTCACTTGTGGATGGTGCTTCATCGAAGAAGTTGTTTTCAATAGTGTCAATTTGAAATAATTTTGGTTCCTTGCATTTATGTCCCAGGGAGTATTTGTCATCACAATAGTAGCAAATTCCTTGTTTCCTTCTTTCAGCCATTTCTGTCGGTGACACTTATTGAACCTTAAGTGTTTGGGAGGGTCCCATAGCCGAGGTGGGACATTTTTGTGCGCCGAAATTTGGATGATTGGACTGGGAATTTAAGGCGAATTCCACCTCTATGTCCTTGTTGTATGCTTCCAACCAAGAAGTTGGTTGATGCATTATGATATGGCATTGGATGGCTTCCTTTTAGCCACTGATGAAACATTTCAAGTAAAAGGCATCTCGTAGTACTTCAGTCCAGATGGAAAATTGTTCAAAGGATTCAATGTATTCTCGTACTTACTTGTTTTGTTGAGCTTAGTGAGACATCCTAGAAAGTGAGATTCCCAATCAAACTGGTCACAAGTGGCTTATGAGAACATGTTCTAAGTTGGCCTCCTTGGATAGAATATTTTATGCCACTACCACCACTGCCATCACTCTTATTCCAAGTAAAGAGCTCCCACATGTATTTTAGTGTCATATTCCAAAATATTGTTAAGGCAAAAATATTGTTGCATTTGTGCCACCCATATTGGTGGGTTAGAGCCATCACATTTGTACATGTCCAACTTGGTTATCTAGTGGCTCAAATATTAGTGAACTCCATGAAAATGAATGTCATGGTTGGATTCTTCTTCTATTTGTGCATCAACCTATGTTCTTCCCTCATGGCTTCATGAGACATTTGTAGGTTAGCCAATGCTTCTGTGATTTTGGTGGTAATGGATGCCTAGAAGTCATCGAATTTTTTCTCGAGGACTTAGACTCTCTCCACTACCTTCTCCATAGCCATAAATTGAGACCTGGTATCATACATACACTAGCCCCGGTCAAATTTTGATCTTATATAAGAGTAGTATGGTTGGAAAGAGGGCAAGTTCAAGAGTCTAGTGATGTGGGTCACTTGAATTCGCATTGGGAAAAATGTGGGCCCGCGTGAAAATTGGGGGCTTATAGGTGAATGGTACCATTGTGATCAGCTCTTTGTCCTAAATCTTATGGGATAGTCTCTTGCAAGCATACCGTAATGTTTTTTCTTACTCTTAATGGATTTTTAATCCTAGCTTATCAATATTGTGGTGGTCGAAATCCAAAATTTCTTATACAACCAAATATCCTGTGAAAATTGGTCTTGGACTATAGTAACAGAAACCCCAAATTTTTGGCGCTGTAAAATGTGTTGTGACAATATGATCTGGACTATGGCATTTAAAACCCTCAGTACACAAAGAGTCTGATCTATGCAGTGAAAACCCCAACTATTGAATCCGATTTGCACCGTAGCGGAAAAACCCTAACCACTGGATATGATTTGTACAATGGTGGTCGAACCCCAACTGTTGGATTTGATCTAGATGAAAAGGTAGGGAGTGCTCTTCAAATAAATGAGGGAACTATGGTCACAAAGGAGTGTTAGTTGTTATAGATCATGACATACACAAGAGTCCAACAATAATACTCGACCCAATATTTTAGAGCACTAACTAAGGAGGATAGACCATATCCTTAGTAGTACCACTCGACTACCCTATTGTATGTGTGATTAATATCGCTGATTTTTGTTCTCGTTGTATTGTAGAAGAAAGACAACTGAAAACTTATCTAAGGTTAGGTTTTATGTAACCCTAGAGGCTAGGGGGCCTTCTAATATACCCAAAGGTACATAGAAGTGGAGTTTTTTTGTGGTTCTGTCTAATGCACTACTTCTCGAAGGGGTATCCACAGGGGTTATAAGGGAGTCCAACAAGCATGACCAACTCTTGTAGTTTTTGTGTGCATGCCTTCCCAAATCCATAGGTTTATGTACTCAATGACAGATCCCATGGTTTAAAGACGTCAAAACACATCTATAGCCTAAAAACATTTTTACAAAAATTGGAGGTATAGTTGGCACTAGAAGGTGCTCTAATACTAGTTTTTATGTACTTGACATGCGAAAATAATAGAATGCCAGAAACACAAAAAAATCACATCAATTAAGACAAGCTACAAATATATTTTATTATTCATAAGTAGAATACAATGTTCACTTGCCTCAACCTCCAAGAGCAGAGCTCAATTACAATAAGACTCGATGAATCTTCCCTTGATATATAAGACTATTTATATCTTTATGACATCCAAAACCATAACTACTTGTGGTTATTTTCATAATACAAATTAACCACATTATTTATTAACTATGGCTCATTTATAACTAATTGTGGTCCCTTTTCTATAATGTGGGTCAACCACTTATAATTATTATTAATGTGGCTAGCCACTTACGACTTTATTGAATCAACTAAGTAACTATGACTTTGACTAGGCCCCTTGGACTTATTACATCAATAAATGGGTTAGGGTTGGACCCTAACACATTCATTCTTCATCCATGTAGGTTATAGGTTATTCTTTTTATCAAGCTCATCTTGCATCCCATATTATTCCTCATTTTACACTTTGCAAAACTCAAAATACCTATATACCATGTGAGTGTGGAAAACATTTCTTGTTCACCTCCCAACATTTCCTCAATCCACATAGTTGCTTTCACCTTAATATTCCTCATTTTACATTTTGGAACACTCAAAAGATACCCACATTCCTCATTTTACAGTACATATTGCTCAAAAGGTACCTATATATCATGCTAGTAAGGGTGACCTTTATTGTTTAGCTCCCCACATTTCTTCAACCGGCATAGGTTCTTTTAGAAAGCTCATTCTGCATCTCTTATTTCTCATTTTACACTCCTCAACCTATAAAATATACTCGCATTCATCATTTTACAAAGCTACAACAATCAAAAGGTACTCCCTTTCTTTTTCACCTCTATGCTTTTTATTAAATGACATAACTTCCCTCGCATTACGTTCCTCGAGCGTTACTACTCCTACATTATTCCAAACCCTATTTTTATTTTCTTACTTTGTCACTTTATTTCTACTTTTACTACATAATCATTCTTCCTTTAAAACTGAGTTGCATGTCACTTCACTCCATTACTTTATATTTACTTACTTAGTCATGTTACTTCCAATTTTACTACATAGTAATTATTTGAACCCAAGTTGCCACTCACTTCACTCCCTCACTTTATCTCACCTCCTCACAAGCCTTCTCATGCATTCTCATAAGATAAGTCCCATCCCCCACCCCACCCCCTCTCCTCCCACTTTTTCTTTTGCACACCTCCCCATGATGTTTTATAGTATTTATGGGTAACACTCAGAAGGTAGTAGTTTATAACACCTTACCACACATTTACCCAATTCCACTTGTCTATCACGGTAAACATGAGACAAAGACCTACTATGACATGACCAAACCTCAAAGTTGTTGGGTGTGGAGCCTGATTATCTTGCTTATTTTGTATCATAACGTTGGACCCCTATACCTTAATGGGGCGGAAACGCCACCCATAATTAAACGTTGCTTGGGGGGTCCAAGGGGTTTCGGGGGTAGCGCCCCATAGCTTAAAATAGATGTAAAATTGCATTGTAAAAGTATACTAATTTCTATTCAATCTGGGTCATTCATTAGGTGGATGATATGATGGTAGAAGTTATGTTTAGTTTAGGGTTTTTTTCCCTAGAAGGCAACCCCTCGCTTTGTATGAGGGTATTGTATTGCGGCTGTGTATTGTATGTGTATTCTCAGAGCGAGAAACAGATAGGGAGACTATGAGAGAGAACAGAGAATATTACATTGGATCTATTGTAGGTTGTGTCTCTTCATTTTGTTGGATAATAGAAAGAAAGGACTGGCTATTCGGGGTGGACGTAGCCCAAACTAGGTGAACCACGTATATCTACGTCTCTTTGGTTTTATGTGTTTTGTGTGCTTGTTTTCTTCCGCATATTTTATGTGTTGCATTTCTTTGTAATATATAATTTTCTAACACGAGCTTTAGTTATGGAAGTGGGGTCAACAACCGAGACATATTGACCACAAGATGACTTCGTACAAGGCTTACAAGACACTCAGGTGCCAAAGAACCACTCTAGGTGACCAAACCCTGAGCTGGATAGCTTTTTCAATGACATGTACTCCCAAGTGCATGCACAAGCCTACATTAGTGCGGTTGTGACTCTACAACTGCATGCATAAGTCAACATTAGTGTGTTTGTAGCCCAAATTCTCCAGTTCAGAGTGTGGTCTCAAGATCTAAGCCATAATTCCAGGCCATCCTCTAGACCATTGCCTAGAACTTCCTGAGACTTTCCAGAATTATAGATGACTTGAATGCAATGTTAATTGTACAAAACTTGAACAAGGAAACTTATCTAAGAATATCCAAGAAGGTCTAATTCCCTCTCATAGTAGCTTCAATAACACTTGTTAGCCCATGCCATCATTAACCATCAAATCCTTTTCTAAATAAGACATAGCTATATTACATTGCAAATCCATGCTTATAACCAACATATAACCAAATTATTAACCATGACAAAACAACCATAAAATCACCATAATAACAAGTATAATTTCATATATATTATAATAAGAAAATATTTCTTATTAACTTATGCAAAATCCAAGGAAGTCAGGAACTTCCACATAGTACCCATCCATAGATTGGGATGAACCAAATCTTTATTTCAACCAATCACCCCTGTGTCATGTTCCAAGCATGAATGTAGGATCTCAAGATATAAACAACCAAGGCTTCTTGGAGATTAAACCACCCCCACCCTCAAGCTACCACTATCTCGCCAAAACTAGTCAAGAGATCACAAAGCAAAAAACACGCTTATATGCCTCAAAGTTTCTTCACCAATAGCTTAAGTATTTTTCCTGTCTCCACCCACCCATTGAGGGCTTCTCAAATATTAAACCACATCCACCCCAAACGCTTGGTAATTTTCTTAAGATCACCTCACCAAGTTCCAAAACCTTTCATTAATTCAAATCTCAATCAAGAAAAGAACCCCCTCACACCATGGATATCTAGAAATGGAAACGCAAGGTTGACACCACTGTCACACCAGGAAAAACCCATGCCAATGATAGAAAAATAACCAAATACACAAATTCATGTACCGTGCATTCACAAACCATCTAGGAAATCACACATGCAACCTATTACCTGCAAATCCTCCTATTGAAGTTGTTTGATCCAACCTTCCTTCCTTTTCCTTTTCTTTCCTTGTCTTTCCTTGATTTTCTTTATCTAGTGCTAGAGTGTTCCAAGAATGCTCTAAGTGTGCAAGAGTATGAGAGAATGGAGAGAGAGATCCGAAATTGAACTGAAAAAAGCTTAACTAGCCAAAAGTTATGAATTGATTCTCATAATCCTTTTTATCATTAAGGCCTCTATTGTCTTCATTTTCCTTCATTTTCCCTTCAATTTACCTCTCATGCAAATTATGACCTTTCATCTCCCTTTTCTCCTATTTTCCTTTAATTTCATAAATAAATGCCAATTATTGCCTCTTTGACTTTGTTAATTTCCATAGCCATAAGTAAATTGAAAGTGACACCCACTACGCTATTTTTCCAAACATTCAGCTTGGAATATATGTCTCATGACCTTGGTCTTATTTTTCCTTTATTAAATTTATTACCTGAACATTTAACATGGGGTTGTTACAAACCCCTCCCCCTTGGGGGAACACCGTCCTCAATGTTCTATGACATATATAATCATCAAGGCCACTAAAAACAAAACACATTTCCCATGAAGCTTTATAACTTAGCTTGATATAGTATTTACAATGAACAACATGCTGAAAATTAAAAAAAACATGACAAACATGACATTCACACTGCTTCTTGGAGCTTTATAACACAACTCATTGTGGTATTTACAAAAATATCTATACATAGATATGTACATATGTGACAACTCATTTTCCTCAAAAGGAAAATAATGAAGGATACATAGCCCACATTTGATCAGTAATCTCCCATGTAACTTCATTAGGCCCAAAGTGCTTCCACTGCACTTTAACTTGCTCTATTTCTCGATTCTAGAGCATCAGTTGTTTTCACTGCAATATGCATTGATGTTATGGCTAAAATTATCCCTATGGTTTCATCTACAATAAGGAACATGAAATCACATGATAAAAATCCTTCACATGTATTTTAAGCAATGAAACATGGAAAACATCATGTAATTTCACTGTTGGCGGCTGTGAAAGCGTGTAGGCCATTGGTCCAATCCTCTCAAGGATCTCAAAAGGTACAAAATACAGAGGTGTAACTTGTAACATGATCCAATCCTCAAGTAGCTCTTCTTAGGCTTGATGCGCAAGTACACATGCTTCCCAACCTGAAACTCCTTAAATAACCTATGTTAATTTGCATAACACTTATGTCTATCATGTGTTGCCTTTAGATTCTTCTTGATAACCTGCATTTCTTGTTCCATATTTTTCAACATATCTGGTCCAATTAGTACACTATTCACTAGAGCACTCTAGCTTATATGAGTATTACAACTATTCCCATAAATTTCCTTAAACAGACTCATCTTCAAAGATTCTTGATACCCATTGTTATACACAAACTCAACCAGTGAAGCATACTCTTCCCACTTCTATTGTTGGTGCATAACATGCATCCTCGACATATCCTCCAGAATCTTGTTAACCCTATATGTTTATATATCTATCTGCAAATGATATGTTGTAATAAAATCCAACCTTGTACCCAAACTTTCAAAAAATCCTTCCAAAACCTAGAAGTGAACTTGGAATATCTATCAGATACAATCTTCTTAGGAAAATCATGTAATCTCACTATCTCCATCTTGAAGACCTCAGCTACCTCACTAGTTGAATTTGTAGAATTCACTAGAATTAAGTGAGCTACCTTGGTCAACCTTTCAACCATGATGGAATCATGTTGTCTATATGTCCTCGGAAAAACTGTGATGAAATCCATGGAAATGACCCCCCATTTCCATTTTGGAATTGGAATTGGCTACAATAGACCACCTGGATGCTTCCACTCTTCTTTTACCTGTTGAAAATCCAAACACTTTGTGCCAAACTCAGCCACCTATTCTTTAGATTCTGCCAAAATTAGAACTTCTTCACAATTGTCAAAGTCTTTGATATCTCAGGTGACATAAATACAAGTTAACATGATATTTCCTCAAGATAAGCTTCCTGTTCTCACCATTGTTTGGCACATATATTATGTCCCTAAATCTCAAAAAACCATCCATCGTTCGATGATAATCCACATATTGATCATTTTTATTATGTTGTTGTAACATGTGCTTAAGCTACTAGTACTTGTCATCCTGTTTCCCTGCCTGTAATATCTGCTCCTGCAAGTCTGTCCCATATGAACTCATAGTTGCAATCTGATTTACCTGGACTCTTCTGATAATATCTTCTGCAACCTTGTTCTCCTTACCCTTAATGTACCTAATATAAAAGTCAAAATCACTAAGAATAACATTGTGCCCAAATCCACCTTAGGCTGAAGGAAGGCGGGAGTCAGAGTAACACCAAACCACGCTCAGCCTCGTAGCTAGCCCTACGAGGATAGGAGAGGGCTCTCTCCGGGTCAATCTCAATGAAAATATTCAAAGGGGCTTGAGATGACTAAAACAACAACTGATCTTATTCTAGATAAACAAATAGGAGGGTTTGATTTTGATTTTTTGGGATTTTGTTGGAAAAAGGGGAAAGACAATTTTTGGGCTTGGGGATAAGGCCAATTTCTTGCAGAGTTCAAGCTGGGGTGGGGAAGGTAGCGACTTTGATGTATTAGATCAAATGAATGAATTGAAAAGATTGCTGAGGAGCTGAAGAGGGAAAGAGAGTGCAAGTATCCTCTTCAAACTGACGAAAAACATGTAAAACTAAACAAAATTTTAAGGCAGAGCACCAACAAACTAATGAATTCTACTTCAATTACTCATTTGTTTAATTCAGAAGCAAAGAGAAGGGAAATGAAATAAATATAAAATTAATGAAAATTACAATAACATGGAGAAAAACATCATCAAAACTCAGAAGCCACAAGGATCCCAACAAGTGCTGCAAAACTCTGGTCTTTCCTTTGCCAAAAACTGAAAATGGATATACAATGAGGTGCCAAACTTTTCCCAAGAGTCCAACCCTGAAAATGTCTCAGAAAATACAATATATAGACCATCCTAACCCCTTCCCATGCCTCTAAGGGTTGAGCTCATCCTTCTAGGAGCTGTTTCAACCAATTCTAAACATGGAACTGAAATCTAGGCAGCCAAACAACTTGCCTCTATATGCTAGGAAACTGATCCATTCACTTAATTTTCACTTTTTAGTGAATGAATCCTCTAGAAAAAGTAAAAAAATGTCAAATTTACATCATATCCACAAAATTACATCAAGATAGAACAATAATTACATCCAAAAGTGAAACTAGTCAAACTGGCCGAATTTCTGAGCTGAAAAGTGAAAATTGGGCAAAATTCCTCTATGCTCCGCGCCCCTTTGAGCCTATTTTTGGGGCACTTCCTGAAGTCCAAATTGAGCTCATGATATTTTTTTGGAAGGCCCTGGATGTCTGCTATCCAACCCAAGTGGAATTTTTCAATTTGGAGTTCATTTGCCCCTCCAAAACTGCAATCTCCCAAGACTGGTTCCTGCTGGTGCAAAAAGTGGCAGAAAGGCCATTTTTGGAGTGTTTTTGACCTTTAAGACCACCCAGAACTTCATGAAATCTCTCAGCCATTCTTGAGCATGCATAATTTACCATAAAAAACCCAAAAATATCAATTTTTCCTCCAGAAGATGTCCCAATCATAAGCGCGCGTCGGGTGGCGCGACGCGTCGGGCAGAAAAACCTATTTTGCAACCAAAATTTTCAAAAATGACAAAATTTACTCCAAATTTGCTGAAATTCGGAGTGAAGGTCTCCCATCATGTCTCATGCTCATCCAAGGAAGATTTTCCTAATATTTGGAGTGGATCAGGCCTTTTCTGACGTTTCAGTGCTCTCCTCAACCTCGCCTTCAGGATCTTCATCCTGGCTCTACAAACGTGTGTGCGGGCCCAATAGTGGTTCTTCATATGTCTGAGCATGTCTTTGTCCCTATTGGCCTTTGCCAAGAGCTTCTCCAGATGAATTTTGACTCTCGTAAGGCAAGTCTCTCGCTCAAATGGTGTCATGTCACCTGGTCTCTTTCGGGCCAATTCACGGTCTTCGCGGATTCTCTGCAGCTCCATGAGTGTGTGCTGATCCTCCAATTTTTTATTCCGCTGCTCCAAGTAATTTATAACCCACTGAGCTCTCTACAATTTCTTGGTCAGCATGTCGATCTCATCTTTCTGCTCCTGGATGATCTCTTTCAGCTTTGAGCTGGGAGAGCTCGAATCAACATCGATCAATATAAAATCAGTATCTTGGCCTCCCGAGGGGCCCTCATTCTACATAGGCTTCTTGCCTCTGTCCTGTACCTGCGCTGATGTAGAAGGCGAGACCCCTTCCACGCTATGTGGAGATAGTACTCGCGCTGCTGTCGAAGGTAACGAGACCCCTTCCACCTTGGGCGGAGATAGTACTCGTCGTGCTGCTGCAAATAAGGCTCTGGTACCTCTATGATATGTAACACACACTGGAACACTGATAGGCTCTGTCTCAGGAACCTCAAACTGATGCAAAGGCTCACCTGCATCGTGAACAATCTCTGGAGGAGGCTGAGGGGCTGTAAATAAGTCACGAGAAATGAACTCATCCCATGCGATGCCCTGCAATCCAAGCTGATGTACTACAATGATTTTAATGAGCGCATAATGATAAATGCTGTTATGTTGCTGTTTTGGAGTCTTCTTCTACACAAGGGTAGTCATCCGCTCTATGTTTCGGCACATGAAGTATGGAATATTCATCAGTCTCACTCTCGTGAAATGCATCAAAAGTCTGATATGGTATGCATAAAGGCGTGAGAATCTACCCTCACAGCTGAAGTATCTAATGATGAGTTTCATTAATGGCGCATAGGACTCCTTCAAAAACCAGAACGGGAATACCCTGCTGAGCTGCCTCAAATATCCAGGCCTGATGTAAGGTTCATAATATGCTCTATCCAGCTGTTGTCTCTTATTCCACTCCTCACCTATGTTTGGTATCCCGGTTGCCTCAGAAATGGTCTCTGGTGTCAAGGTGAAGTTTACTCCAGCAAGGTTTACATGACCATCACGCAAATGTAGGACAAATAAGCGAACCAACTCTTGATGATGCTGAATCTGAGCAATCATCTCACAATACCAAAAACATGAATGTTGCTGAAAGCATGTCATTGCAAGCGGGCAGGCCTGCAATTGAGCCAAAGAAGTGGGCTCTTCCCTGACATGCCTGCCACTTTTATGAGACCTCCTCGGTACGTTTAGCTCAGCGGTTGAATCACTGTCTTGCTCATATCCCTGCTCATATGATGAATTTGTCTCCGACATGGTGCTGAAAACAAGGTGTTTATGCTGATATGCAGGTGGTGAAACAAGAGTTTGTCTTTCAATACCAAATGTGCCACATATGTAATGAGAGGTTGTGAGGAAATATCATAATAAATACAATATACTGACAAGTGAATTTGGAGTGAAAGGACAGTCACTTACTACTTGGGGAACTTCGGGTTTTGGAGCCTTTATAAGTGATATAGGAATGGGTGATAGTGATGGGGGTAGATAGGAGTAAATGAAATGACAAGATATACTCAAGCTAGGTGAAATCACGGATGTCAAAACAGTCCTTGAATGTCTTTGGGAATTAGAATTTTATCAATGATATGAAGGGAGGGAAGTGATGGCAAGTGATAGGGTTTGAGGATGAAACATGGGAACAAAGGATATAAAGGATATGGGACAACGGGAATAGGAGAAGGATTGTGGTATGATAGCGTGACAGTGAGGAAAGGGAGAATATGGTGGTCAATGGCAATAGTATAGCACCAAAAAAAAAATTTAAAACTTTGATTTCAAACCCCAAGGAGCGATTTTGGAAAAATAAATAGGGTTTATGTTTCACCAACCCAATTTTCCAAACAAATCTCTGAAACCACACCAAATACCAGCAAGAGGAACTGTGTAAACTTACTTGAGCAAAGATATTGAAGTTGTTTTAAAAATTGATGAAGCGGTGGTAAATTTTGGCTTGGGGGCTCTGTGCGCCGCGCACAAACCCAGTGTGCCACGTCGTGTGGGTGCACCATGCCCGTTGGAAATTGCACAGTGAACTCCGGCTCTATGCGCCGCGTGGCCTCTGTGCGCCGCGCCCTTTCCCAATGCGCCGCGCTGAATTCCAACACACAGTCGGCCCTCTAAAATCACAGCTTCGTTCCTCCAATTTTAACTCGACTTCTCTCTTGGATTTTTTTAATATCTCTTGATGCAAATGGATTAATAACTTTGAGAAATATCTTATATAGCCATGGAGCTTGATTTTTATTTTACAAAAACCCATTTTGTAATGTTTTTGGCTTTGGCACTTTTGCATTTAATATAACTCTGTCTTTTTGTTTCCTCACTGATTTTCTGAGCTTGAATGATGAAATTGTTCTTGATTTTTACAGGGATGATGGCATTGAACTTCGGCAAAGGAAGACCAGAGTCTGCATTTGAAGTACTTCGTGGCGGAAAACTTTAAAATACATATTTATTACAAAAAATAAATTTGACAATTTCTTCTTCAAAACAGAGTTTTGAAGAAGAAACATCCTTGAGCATTATTAACGATGAAAATCTTGAAATGAAAACTTATTGAAGACATCCTCATGGCCTGCGGGCATTATTTAACATTTCTGAAGACCAAACCCTAGACCTAGAAAGTGAAATGACTCTTTTTTGACCAAAATACCATCTATGACTGTAAATGACATGAACTCAACTTTGATGAATTTTGATAAATTTTGACCAACCCAGCAGGTACAAACATGAGGGAAAATGAGAGAACAAAGCCCTTCCGTCAGATAATGGCATGCCCCTAATGGAATGCAGATGAATGAGCTGAATGAATGAATGAGCGAATGAGACACCTAAAAAATAAAATACAATAAGAGAAATGATATACGACGAGAGGGATGTAAAGACCGACTCTAACACTGGCCAACCATCTATATTTATTGACACTTAGATTAGGTTGTTCAATCACGTATCTCAGCCCATTGTCATCACTCATTAAAAAAAAACCTCCTTCCAAGAAGATAGTGCCTCCACATATTCAATGCATGAATGATCGCTCCCAACTCAAGATCATGAGTCACATAGTTCTACTCATGCTCGTTTAATTTCCTTAACACGTAGCATAACATTTTTCCCTCTTGCATCAGGACTCCACCAAGTTCTCTCTTGAAAGTATTTGTAAACACCACAAACTCTTTATATGGATCTGCAATGTTTAAAACTAGAGAATTTGTAAGCAACTTCTTCAACTGCCCAAAATTGGTTGCACATTCCTTTGTCCATTCAAATTTCTTTCCTTTCCTCTGCAATGATGTAATGGGATAGGAAATCTGTGATAATTTATTGATGAACTGCATGTAATAACCTGTTGACCCCATGAATGATATGACCTCATCCACTTTCCTATGATTTTCCCATTCCATGATAGCTTTGATTTTTTCTGGATCGACTACAATACCTTCCTTGGAAACAACATGCCCCAAGTAATGAACTTTTGTCTGAAATAAACTACACGTACTAAGCTTGGAATACAATTAACACTCTCTCAACAATCTTAACACTACTTCCATGTGTTCTTCATGCTCTTCCTCATTCTTAGAATATATCAATATATCATCAATTAATACTATCACAAACTTGTCTAAACAAGGATGAAAGACATTATACATCAAACACATTAAAGTAGTTATAGCATTAGTCAAACCAAAAGGAGCCACAACAAACTCATAATTGCCATACCTTGTTCAAGATGTGGTTTTATAGATTTCCTATTCTTTGATGTGCACCTAATGATATCCTGGTCTCAATTCAATTTTCAAGCACATTGTTTCTCCCTTCAGTTGATCAAACAAGTAATCAATCCTCGATAATGGATATATATTCTTGACCGTCACCTTGTTCAACTGCATGTAGTTAATACACAACCCGAGAATTTCGTCCTTCTTCTTCACAAACAACATTGGTGCACCCCAAGGAAATACACTTGACCTAATGTATCCCTTACCAAGAATTTCCTTCAACTCTAGCATCAGTTCCACTAAATCTAGAGTGCTCATCCTATAAGGTGCCTTTGATGTTGGTGTTTCTCTTGGTACCAACTCAATATAAAATTCTACTTCCTAATGAGGAGGAAACTCTGACATATATGCTTGTAATACATCCTAAAACTGTTGAAAAATTAGATACCTATTCAAGACTTCAACATCCTCAACATCCTTATCTTTATCACTACAAACATGCACTACAAACAATATACATCCTTTCCTACAACTGAATTTTTCTTACATAGATGTAGCCATTCTCACCTATGTAGGATTCTTCTTACCCTGCAAGATTCTCTTCTCTCCATCATCATCCAAACACTCGATAATCTTCTCGTCAAAATCAACCTTATTCCTTTGAAGGTACAACCAATCCATACCCAGAAGCATATTGTATGATCCCATTCTTAGCACCTGTATCCAACTGCACTAACCAAGACTCTGCATGCACTTATTTTCTCAAACCACACTTATCCACCAGCCTGTTAGGATTAACATAACTATAACTAGATCTAGCAACAATCAGAATGGAAACAACTCAATCACAAAGATTACCTTCCATCTCAATAATGGATGCCTGATGATATGCCTTCTTGTTATCAAATGTTGCATAGATCCGAGGAATTCTCTGTCCCACATCCACAATTGTATACACCTCCTGAGCACTATAGATATGAGGCATGCCACCTTGATACAATGGAAAATTCTTCTTGCGATGATCTTTGCCACATATCTAACACTGCAATGGTTTTGTACCACTACCCTTATTTTGTTGCTCTCTAGGTTGAGGTCCATGCCCCTTCTTTGTTGTACTAAACTTCTTGTAAGGAAAAATATTTTCCTTCTCACCTGCATCCTAGGGTCTTCTAAGCTTCGGTGGTCACTTTCCTTTAGTCTTATCATTCTCTTTCAAACCTTTCTTAGACTTGTAATTACACATCGATTTCTCATAACAATGATTCAACTTCCCAATGACTTCCTCCAGTGACCGAGGTTCATCATACTCAATCCTATCCTTGAATACTAATGCAAGTACACTGATGAACCTTTGAAATTTTTTCTTCCCATCCTTGCGATAAGTCACATACCTAAAGAACTCCAGGAAATTAGTCATGTACTCTTCATTTGTCATAGATCCCATCTTCAACTCATAGAATTCCTTGGGCTTACCATCATAGTATCTATCAAACAGTACTTCTTTCGAAAGATTCTTTTAAACTCTCAAACTCAACTCCTCTATCTTGATGTCTCTGACACACTTCACATCTTCCCATCAAATGTATGCTTTCCCTTTAAGAATGAAAATAATTATCCTGGAATTTTGATCCAAACATAAATAGGAACACATTAGAATATAGATATAACCATAAATATAGAGATGCAACAGAAATAACACTTCATTTCATTAATATCAAAGAAATGAAATATGCTTACAAACATAATGGAAATAAACTAGCTCGGGCAATGGTAGCTTATCTATGAGAAGAGATGTGCCAAATACATACCTTTGAGCTGTGTTGCAATGAGGCTCGGTGGAATTTTTATCATTAAGAAACAATGAGGAACCCTAAACATCCAAAAACCTAACCCTAGGAGATGAAGCGCAAAAATATTGTGGGCCCCTTTGGGGTAAGTTGCAACGTCAACTTCCCAGGGTTGTAATTTTTCATACGATATTTGTTTGGCTATCATAATACCTCATTTAGAATATATCAAAGAGGAGACTAAAAACAAACATGTAAACTAGTTTGGTAATTTTCTAGTCTCTCCATTTTCCCTGAAAATGTCTTTTAGTCCCTCAAAACGACTCTGGAAGTTTAGGACTATGAAAATTGCCAAAAATAGTAAATTGTGCTACAATTAAGGAAACTGAAAAACTGAAAGAAAAAATGGTAGGGGTCTAAGAGGAATAGGCAAGTGGCCACCTATATCCACCTATATTAGTCCTCCCCCTTAGGAAGAAATGGTCCCCATTTCGTTGAGTGCCTCCTGTTGAAATTTGCAACAAGAAACAGTGAAATTAGCATCTAGAAACAACATCAAGAAAATGGCATCCAAAAATGGCTACCTTGGAGGCTTTTGATTTAATTATTTCTTAATTAAATTAGAAGAAAAATGTGTCTAATTTAATTTTTCCCTTAATTAAATTGGACAATAAATTGTAATACTATCTCATAAACACTTGTAATAGTTAAATGAGTGTGACAGACTCAGTTAGCTCATGAATTTTGAGTTGAGGGTGGTTAATGAGGCATGTAGAGTGATTCTATTTTTTTTTAGTCCAAGTTGTAGTTAGTGCATTAGTTTAATGCATGAGAAATCAGTTAACTCAATTAAGTGAGTTAAAGGTAGTCTAACTAGTTGTAACTGATTATTGCACTAGTGAGAGGTCAAGTGAATTAAATTAGATTTAATTCACATGCAGTGATATGTCAAGTGAAATATGATTTACTATTAATAGTTTCTTGCATGTCAATTCTGATGAAGACCCAGTTGAGACAAAGTTTAAGGGTAGTTGACTATCAATTGTATTTTTAGAAAAGTGCCCAGATGCAGTCAAAACACCATAGGATTTCCCATGATACTTGTGCATTCAAGGAAGGATGAAATTCATAAAGAATAGGGATTACATTCCATAGGGATTTCATGAGCAAGGCAAGCTGAAGACAAGCTGAGAATTGGCTAAGTGTTGGACCAATTTTGTCTAGATTAGTGTGAGACAGTCAGGAGAGTGCAGCAGATTCATGTGAGCAAGAATGCATTGTATTGTTTCATGATTCCTTGGTTCATTATACAATATAGATAGAGGGGTTTTGAGAAGCAAGCTTTCCCCAGGAAAAATATAACTGTTGTGGATTGATTTTCTTCTATCTTTTACTTGGTGTGATTATGCGATTGTGTTTAATTTTTGCAGAATTAATTGTAGAAGGATTCAGTATTTTTCTCTAGTATATTTCATAATAATATTGAATCCATTGATATACATATTGTTTGTATAATTTCTACATGATATCAGAGCGGCAGAAATCACAATAGTGGAGAAGAAATTGAGTTTGTGTTGAATAGTGTTCAAATTTGTAGATACTTTCATTTGTGCGACCGGTTGATCAAGATGGCTTTCAATGGCTTGAGATTGGAATATGAACTTGAGGGAAGTTCTAATTATATTTCATGGAAATACATAATGGAGGAAATGCTGGAGGAAAATGGGTTGAAATAATTCACTGATAATGATATTCCCAATCCTGCAGCAACAAAGGTCGCTCTTCTTGATGCTTGGAAAAAGAAGGTAGCAAGAGCGAGGAGAATCTTATTAGAGGGATTTCTAGATCACATTTTCTCTAGTCTCCATGGTAAGGAGACTCCATATGCAATGTGGAAGGCCTTGACAGATCTATTTTATAACAGTAGCGACCAAAGGAAGTTGGTGCTGAAGGACAAGCTCATGAAAATCAATAAGGAGGAGGGTGAGACGGTACCAACATACTCGGTGAAGTTCATTCAGTGTCGAGATGAGCTAGGAAATGTTGGTGAGCCTAGCACTTCTAGGCCTTCCCAAGAGCTGGCATAGTTATTAGAAATTTGTCAATGGGAGGGAGAAGTTACCAGATTGGGAGCGACTTTGCTCAGATTTGGTACAAGAAGAATTCAGGCAAAATACCAGGGATGGATCCTCATCCAAGACTAATGAAGAGGAATATTGTGCCTTGGACAGTAAGGTGAATAAGGCCAAGGGAAAGAAATCCCAAGGCGAAGCGGGCAAGAAATACTTGTCCAAGATCGGATGCTTTCACTGTCACGAGCATGGGAACTATGCTACAAATTGTCCACATACGAAAAGCAATAATGAGCCTGCAATTGCATCTGGTGAAGCATTGGCTTCATAGTTCGAGCTTGATTTTACACTCATTTCATGCATGGCGAGCACTGTAATGGGTTGCATGTGGTATTTAGACAACGGTGCCTCGTTCCATATGACAGGGAATAGAGATCTCTTTAGTGACTTGGAGAAGGACCTCCAGCAGAGCATAAAGTTTGGAGATGAAGAGAGCATAGCGCTACCCGCATAGGTATAGTTACCTTTCAGAGGGAGAATGGCTCCCATCTCTGACTAGGAGATGTTTTTCATGTTCAAGGCCTAATGAATAATCTTGTATCTATGGCAGTATTGGATGACCGTGGTTATGAAGTGATGTTTAAAAAGGGAAAAAAATTTCTTAAACACATAGCCACGGGATAGGTGAAGCAGATCAGTTCAAGAGTCAAGAACCTGTATGCTCTCGAGTTTGAGGATGCATGAAAATATTTTAGGAGAAAATTAGTAGTTAATGACTCGGTGGTTGAGAGGGAGAAATTATCTCTCAACATGCAGCCTCAGAAGAAGTCTCAGAAGTTTTTGGAGCAACCACAATTAGATAAGTAGATAGGAGATCAAGTGGAAGAGTCCACTCAAAAAAAGACCTCCAAGAGGGGGAAATTTCAAGCCAGATGGGCAGAGGGGGTACATGCAGTTATACCTCCAGGTGTGATGTGGGGTGATGTGAAAATATGATCCCAAGAAGAAATTTGGGCAGGGTCCATTGAGATGGTGTGTCTCATGGATCGAACCTGGCTACAAGGAGCCCATGGTATAGCAATAGTAGGAAGGAATAGTTAGATTGATGCAGTCAGATGTAAATAGGACATAAATCATAGTGACAGGTGTCGGATACTCGAGCGCAGATCAGAGTTGGAAGCAGTGTAGAGTGCATGGATGCAAATGTCAGCAACACAGAGAGTCTAGTAGGCATGTGAAGTAGCTAGCAGCAGTCAGAAAACTCTGATGATACATGCATTATAATGATTCACTTGTTTGGAGACTATTCAGTTTCAAGAGAGTTGCATGTGTGAACAACACTAGAGGAGTGTTGCATGCAAGAACATTCCAAAGGTACCGGATAGGGACAGATTGATTCCTTCCTTGTTGAGAGGGAGTGTTGAAATTTTCAACAAGAAATAGTGAAATTGGAATCTAGAAACAACATCCAAAAAATGGTATCCAGAAATGGATACCATGGAGGCTTTTGATTTAATTTTTTCTTAATTAAATTAGAAGAAAAATGTATCTAATTTAATTTTCCCTTAATTAAATTGGAAAATAAATTGTAATTTTATCTCATAAACACTTGTAATAGTTAACTGAGTGTGATAGACTTAGTTAGCTCATGAATTTCAAGTTGAGGGTGGTTGGTGAGGCATGTAGAGTGATTCTATTTGTTTTTTATTTCAAGTTGCAGTTAGTGCATTAGTTTAACGCATGAGAAATTAGTTAACTCAATTAAGTGAGTTAAAGTTAGTCTAACTAGTTGTAACCGATTGTTGCACTACTGAGAGGTCAAGTGAATTAAATCATATTTAATTCACATGCAGTGATATTTCAAGTGACTGATGATTTAATATTAATAGCTGGATGCATGTCAGTTCTGATGAAGACCTAGTTGAGACAAGGGTTAAAGGGAAGTTGAATATCAGTTGTATGTTTAGCAAACTTCCCAGATGAAGTTAAACACCACAAGATTTCCCATAATACTTGCATATTCAAGGAAGGCTAAAATTCCTAAATAATAGGGATTGTATTGCACAGGGATTGCGTGATCAAGGAAGACTGAAGACAAGCTGAGAATTGGTTAAGTGTTGGCCCGATTTTTTCTGGATCAATGTGATACAGTCAGGAGAGTGCAACAGATTCTTGTGAGAAATAATGCATTGTATTTTTTCATGATTTCTTGGTTCATTATACAATATAGATAGAAGGGTTTTGAGCAGCAAGCTTTCCCTAGGAAAAATATATGTTTTGTGGATTGATTTGCTTCTTTATTTTACTTGGTGTGATTGTGCGATCATGTTTAATTTCCACAGAATTAATTGTAGAACGATTCAGTATTTTTCTCTGGTATATTTCATGATCAGATTGAATCCATTGATATACATATTGTTTGTATAATTTCTACACCTCCATGAGAAGGGGAAAATTCTTCTAAACTTGGTCCCCAGTGAGCCACTTTCCTCGGTGTAGGATTTGGCCAGCTTTGACAACCCAATACAGTTGGATGTTCTACTGGCGAGTGTTCTTGACTTGTGTGTCCATGATTCGATTAGTTTTGGTTTGGTCCATGCAGTTGGGTCTTAGCTCTATTGGTGTGATTTGTTCTACAATGTTGGATGTCTCTAGTAATGGTGGAAAGTATGGCCGAAGGCAGTCCACATTGAACACTAGGTGCAGGCCAAGGAACAGTGTAATGTTGATCTCAAAATAATTGTCCCCTATAGCCTTGGTGATGATGTATGGCCCATATCAGATTGGTCAAAGCTTATGGTGGGGCCTAGTGAGGTGCTCCTTCTGCAAATGCAGCCAAAAAATTTCGCCCACCTAGAACTTGTGTGGAACCCAATTTTGATCATGTCACCACTTGTACTTAGCATTGGCTTTGTCCAATATGTCATGGACATGCTGGAAAATGTGTTGGATTCACTCAATGAAGTTTTTATCCCTATCGGTTTCAGACTGGACATGGTTGAAGTTGCCTGAGTAGCTACAAATGGTATGGCCACATCAATAAGACATAGTGGCTGGAATCCCAAAGTCACTTGAAATGGATTGTGGCTAGTTGAGATAAGGAGAGACATGTTGAAGTTGTGTTGGACATAGGGGAGGATTTCATCCCATGCGTGATTATGCTTCAAGTTGTACATGTGCAGAATGTGTATGACCATCCTATTGACGACCTTTGTTTGGGCATCATTTTGTGGGTGTAAATTCATGGACTTAGTGAGCTTGGTATCCAGCATCGACCAGAGAGTTGACCAAAATGTTAGTAATCTGTTGTTCTGATCTGAGATAATGGAATGTGGGATTCCAAAGTATACCAACATTCGTTCAAAGAATATATTAGCAGTGGCTTCTGTTGTGATACTCTTCTTTTAGGGTTCCAGACTATTTAACTTTGAGAATATTTCGATGACCACAAAGATGCAATCATTTCCATGCTTAGTCGAAGGGAGTCTCAACATGTAATCCATGGAGATGGATTCCCAAGGTTGACTAGGAGTAGGTGGAGGAGTATATAGGACTTAATTCTTGATGGTAATTTTGGAAATTACACAAGCAGTGCAGGATCTAATGTACTTCCCAACAACTTGTCGAAGGTTTGGCCAATAAAAATGATTTTGGAGCACTTCCATTGTTTTCTCTACTCTGAAGTGTCTAGCGACCCGACTATAATGCGCCTTCCAAATCATCTTGGCACACTCCCTTGAAGGAATACAGAGGTGTCCTAGGTGACATAACATTGTATCCTGGAGGTCAAATTTTGGAACTTTCTTGCCTTCTAGGAGTTTCTGGTATGTGTTTCTGAATTTTGGATCGTTCTTCTAAAAATGTGGCCACTTTAAAGTCTCGTGTCCACAAGCGTCAAGGATATTGGTCAGCACCATGATCTTCGGTTAACTAAGGCAGTCTACAACATTATCAATGTTTCCTTTATTGTACTAAATTATCAAGTGGAACTGTTTGAGGTATGTGGACCATTTCTGATGGCGATCATTCTGCAACTTCCCTTGTGTCTATATGAATTGCAGGGTTCAGTGGTCTGGGTGGATGATTGTTTCCTTCCCCATAATGTAATGCTTCCACTATCGACATGCCTACATAATGTAATACATCTCTTTATCATAGGTGGGATACTTTTTTACTTTGTTTGAAAGTGTCTCATTGTGATATGCCACTAGATTCCCCTGCTAAGTAAGAATTACACAAATAGCATAGTCAGAATCATTTGTCTCAATCTCAAATAGTTGTTGTAGGTCTAGTAATGTGAGCATTGGTACCGAGTAGAGGTAATGTTTCAACTCAGAAAATTACTTCTATTGGGGTTGAGACCAAAATCATTTTTCTTTCTCTCCTCCCTTGGTGACTTGAACCAAAGGCCAAGTGATATGAGAGAACCCCAACATGAACCTATAGTATAAATTAGCAAGACCCAGAAAACTCAGAGCTTTATTAGAGTGGTTGGGGTTGGTCAATGCCAAATGGCTTGTATCTTGGTTGGGTCCATGTGCATGCCCTGCTCATCAATTATGTACCCCCATATATTGCACTTTTGTCATACCAAAAGTGCACTTCTCCAAATTGGCACACAATTTGTGTTGTTGTAGAGTTTGGAGGACTTGTCAAATATCGTGGATGTGCTCTTCCCAACTGTGGCTGAATATTAGGATCTCATCCAAATAAACCACAACAAATGATTTGGTGAAGGGTTGCAATATATCATCCATCACCCTTTTGAAGGTTTCGGGAGAATTCATCAACTAGAATGGCATGACCAACCATTCAAAAAGGCCCTCCTTGGATTTGAAGGAATTATTCCACACATCAGAGGTTTCGATTGGTACCTGGTGATACCCAGACTTTAAGTCGATATTTCTAAAATATTCCCCCCCCCCCCCTGAGTTGGTCCAAAATGTCATCATTTTGCAGGATTGGATACCTATTCTAGACAGTGATCTTATTCAGCATCTGATAGCCAACATAAAGTCTCCGGGTCTCATCCTTATTATGTACCGACACACTTGGGCTCCTAGAGGGTGATGAACTTGGTATCAATTTCCGTTTCTGCAAAAACTCTTGATTGTGCCTCTTGATTTCATCATTATCTATAAAAAAGGATCGATAGATCAGTCCATTGGGTAGCGATGCCCCTGGGGTCAGATCAATGGGGTGCATGACCTGGCAGTGTAGAGGTACTCCTATGGGTGAGGCTAAGATGTCCCTATACTCCTCCACAACTTTTTTCATCTATTGTTATCATGTGGAGGAGCCCTGCTTAGAGGCCGTGGCCACAATCTTATTTTTTCCCTGAAGGCGAATCATAAGGAAAAAAAATTTCCCGTTCTGGTAAATGAGCTTACTGCATTGATTCATAGTGATCAAAGAGATGGTGGTAGGTGGTGCTACCTATGGTATCCTTTACAAATTATTTCCCAAAGTAAAAATAAATGTGTGAGGCCTAGACTCATACATATCATGTTACTTGCACAAGTATGGTTGGCCTAATAATACATCACAAACTTAAAGAGGAGAAACATCACACAATACCTCATATGTAAAAGGCTTGATCCTATAGGGAAGGTGACACGGTTTACTAACGCAAATATCTCATCCTTGGTGAAGCGAACCTATGGTGTATGGTTGTGGGTGTCTCGTGGTTGGTAGGCCCAGCTGCTTCACGACCTCTGATAAAATGAGGTTCTTTTGGCTTCACTGTCAACAATGAATTGTAGCGGAGAACCCTTCACCCACATTTAGGAGTGGAAGAGGCGCTCCCCCTCCTCTAGATCTTTGGACTCATTCTTTTGGATCTTGGTAGTGGAAACTATGGCACTAGGCTCCGCATCAATAATATGATCCCATTTTTCATTCCCCTTGTCAGGTTTTGACTCAGAATCGGATCATGTATCTGATTTGGAAGCCTTTAGCTCAGCCACCAGTGATTTTTTGACCTGACACTCACTTGTGTTGTGAGTGGGGCTCTTATGGAACTCACACCACTTCCCCATGTCCTTCTTTTCCTTCATGGTGTTTTTATTTTCTTGTGGCTTCGGCAGGTTGTTCTGGTTTGCCCCGCATTTTCTTTGTCCTTTGTTCTGCGGTTTGGGGGCATATTTCCCTTGCTTCAAATTTGGAGATCCAAAGTCTCGCTTCTTTTACTTAAATTTTTTCTCAGTCTTGGCAGCATATCGACATGTTGCACCAAAAGAGGAGATTTCAATGAATCCATTTCCTCCTAAATATATATGTGAAAACAACTATGATACTTAACCGCTAGATGTTTCTCCAAATATTTGATACCCAACTTTGTGCGTAGGCCCATGGAATAGATTCATCACTCATGCACATTTTAATCCCTTTGTTGTCGCAACAAAATCCATTATATGTACTAGTCCTCATAGCTCCCCACAGGGTAATATTGTTCCTTGATGGCATCTCAGAAAGAATTCCAAGTAGTTTTTTCTTAAAATAGTGATGGTTCTCTCTCGTCCCTCTATTCGCAGTAGGTTTCCCACCAATCCTGGACATGGGGGCAGCTTTGAGGAGCGCAAAAGTAATATTTTCCCTGTTAGAAAATTCATGAACTAAAAAATATCCTTCCAATAGATTTAACCATCTATCTATAGAATTTTCATCTATCTGGCCTTCAAATATGGGAATCTCAAATTTGACTTGCACATTGAAGGGATTTGTGCCTCTAGAGTAACTATCAGATGAAGATGTATCTCCTGTGGGCATCCAAAAACGTATCTTGGAAAAATTGTCCATCATTGCATTCCTCTATTGCTTGAGGGCTTCTTAGAGAAATATTTGAAAGGATCTCTTGCTTCCTCATCTTTATTTTCTTCCGCTATGGGAGGTTGTCAGGGTTTGCGAGCCTGGTCTTGCAAAGGTTCAACCAGTTCGATCCCTAACTCCTTATACCCTGACCTTGTTGGGGACATGCAAAGAAAAACAAAGAAAGAGAAAAACACTCTGATACCACTAATCCAAACTTAGACAGGAATGCAACAGAATACAGATATAGCCATAAATATAGAGATGCAACAAAAATAACACTTCATTTCATTAATATCAAAGAACTAAAATATTCTTACAAACAAAATGGAAATAAACTAGCTCGGGCAATGGTGGCTTATCTCTAAGAAGATATGTGGTAGCTACATACCTCTAAAATGTTTTACTATGAGGCTAGGTGGAATTTTCATCATAGAGAAACAATTAGAAACCCTAAACATCTAAAAACCTAACCCTAGGAGATGAAGCGCAAAAAGCTTGTGGGCCCCCTTGGGGTAAGTTGGAACGTCAAATTCTCGGGCCGTAACTTAGCATACGATCTTCGTTTGGCTATCATAATACCTTGTTTCGAAGATTTCGAAGAAAAGGCCAAAAAAAAAAGGAAAACTAATTTGGCACTTTTTAGTCTCTCGATTTTCCCTAAAAATAGTCTTTTAGTCCCTCAAAATGGCTTCAGAAGTTTAGGACTCGAAAAACTTCCAAAAATAGTAAATTGTGCTACAATTAAGTAAACTAAAAAACTGAAAGAAACAATGGTTGGGGTCCAAGTGGCATAGGCGGGTGGACACCAATATCCAACTAGATCACATTCATGTTCTATGTATAGTAATGCATCTCAAATAACTTCTTCATTCCAAGCAACCATACCTCTCCATAGTCTAGCTTCTTCAACTCTCCACTGAATGTACGAGGCTTGGCTTTCTCAAACCCATATGGAAATTATCCACTCTCACTCCTCCTGTAAGGATGATAACTATGATGACCATGATACATGTCTGAACCAGAGCTAGAATAGAACCCATAACCACTATCTCTTCTTGCAGGTGTATCCAAGAACCTACCATCTTTGACTCTTTGATCCCTCTTCAACTTGTTCCCTCCATGAGACCTGCTATCATATTCCCCATTAGTCCTATTATCCTATCTATAATTGGTTCGTGTTTGTCCCTGTCTCTACATATATGAAAAAATTTGAAGGATAACTGCATTGACCTCTGCTTGCCTTTCCTATGCCCTAACAAGTATTTTCTATGACTGAATGATTCGGTCATTATCTGCCTTGCAACTTCTGATTTCTGCTTTTAAAATTCTTAAAACATCTGCTACATCAGGAGAGTACTCATCTCTATGTTTCTCATTTGATCTGTAAGGAAAGTCACGTGAACTATAATACACCAATCTTCTATTGATCTCTAATCGTCTTCTTCTTCCTGCAAACATACCATGTCAGATAAGAAAATATAAACATAATCAACATGCCTCGGTGAAGCTCAGGGGAGTTTATCTTATCTACAAAATCAATCTAGATTAGCACAATACATGTATAAACATAATCATATCAATATTTTGACATCATGCATGATGACACTAACTACATTTAATGATCTCATGCACGACAACCATAATCATGACAATGAATGCATAACAACCACATAGACATGGACATGCATGTATGACAGTCACTTTTACCCCAAGTTCCAATGTTGCAACCTCACTCTAATACCATTATGTAACCATCGATATAAGAGGGAAGGTTGCAGGGAATGAAACTGCTCTAATATCAATCTCTAACACCCTCACCCCACATTTACCTAATTTCACCAGTCTCTCAGGGTAAACATGAGATGAAGAGATACTATCACATGAATCGACCTCCAAGCCTCAGTTATGGAAGTGGGGTCGAAAACTGAGACTTACTGACCACAAAATGACATCTTACAGGGCTTACAGAACACTCAAGGGCCAAAGAACCACCCTGAGTGACCAAACCCTAAGCTATATATATTTTTCATTGACCTATACACCCAAACACATGGAAAATCTTGCATGAGTGTGGTTGTGACCCTCCAACAACATGCACAACACTAACTCCATGCAGTTGTAGCCCAAATTCTCCAGTTTAGAGAGTGCAGTCCTGAGATCTAACCCAAAATTATAGGCCAGCCTCTATACCACTGCCCAAAACTTCTTTAGACTTTATAGATTGATATATGACTTGAATAAAATGTCAATTATACAAAACTTGAATAAGGACTTGACCTAAAGCTTAACCATGACATTCATTTCATCAAACATATGGTGAACATGTAAACTACAAGTCAAGATTGCATATTTGGTCATAGGAGTCATAAATATTAGAAAATTATATATTACAAAGTAATGAAACACATAAAATATATGCGGAAAACACAAGCACACAAAACACATAAAACCAGAGAGAGAAAAATATACGTGGTTCACCCAGTTTTGGCTACGTCCACCCCGAACAGCCAGTCCTTCCTTTCTATTATCCAGCAAAATGAAGAGACACAACCTACAGAAGATCCGTTGTAATATCCTCTGTTCTCTCTCACAGTCTCCCTATATGTTTCTCGCTCTAAGAATACACATACCATACACAGCCGAAATACAATGCCCTCATACAAAGCGAGGGGTTTCCTTCTAGGGAAAAAAACCTTGAACTAAACATAACTTCTATCATCATATCATCTGCCTAATTAACGGCCAATATTGACTTGAAATTTATATACTTTTACAAGGAAATTTTACATATGTTTTTAGCTTCGGGGGTCTGCCCTCGAAACCCCCCAACTAGGGGGGCAACCCCCCTGGACCCCGCGGGGGGGAAAAGTCCCCCCTGCACCCCCCCGCTACAGGGGTGTACTATTTTCCTGGGGTATACATCCGGTTGAAACAAGGATCTTTGAATCAGGATGAAAATCAGGCTCCACACCCAACAATCTCCCACTTGGAGACTGATTGTAGCAACTCCACCGTTGCTTCATTTGCTGGACAATGACTCCACTTTGGACCTGGCTATTTCTCATATTCATCATCATTCTTGAAGACCAATTGAAACTAATAATCTTAGTTTCTCCTTGGTTACAACTTTTTTTAGCATATCTGTAGGATTCTGGCTAGTGTGTATCGTTTCCAGCTTCAACTGTCCATCTTCCAATACTGACCGTATGAAATGGTACTTGAGTTGTATGTGTTTAGTCCTGGAATGAAATGTTGAGTTCTTTGCAAAATGAATGGCACTTTGGCTATCACCATATAACATTCCCATATCACGATTCTTACCCAATTGATCCATAAACCTTTGTAACCAAATCATTTCTTTACTAGCCTCTATAGCAAAAACATACTCTGCTTTTGTTGTTGAAAGTGCAACAACACTTTGGATTTTTGAAACCCAACTAACAGATGTTCCACCTACAGTAAATACATACCCTGTAGTGCTCCTCCTGTTATCTCTGTCACCTACCATATCTGCATCAACATATCCCTATAGAACAATGTTTGAACCACCAAAGCATAATGCTTGATTTTTGGTACCTCTCAAATATCTGAGAATCCATTTCACTACCATCCAATGTTCTTTTCCTGGATTATTCATGTACCTACTTACAACTCCCACTGCATGTGCAATATCATGCCTTGTGCAGACCATTGCATACATTAAGCTTCCAACTGCCGATGCATATGGAACTTTAGACATATAGTCCATTTCTTCTTAGGTCTTGGGGCACATCTCCTTACTAATTTTGAAATGGCTAGCAAAAGGTGTACTAACTAGTTTTTCATTCTGCATGTTAAATCTTTTCAACACCTTTTGTATGTACTCATTCTAAGACAGTGTTAATTTGCGATTTTTCCTATCTCTAGTTATTCTCATACCAAGGATTTGTTTTGCAGCTCCCAAATCCTTCATTGCAAATGAATTTGCCAATTTTATTTTGAGCACATTTATTTCCTGCATGTTAGACCCTGAAACAAGAATGTCTTGTACATACAATAACAATATAATATAGTTGCCATCATTTTGATTTTTCACATAAACACAATGATCAAAGTGACATCTAGTATAACCTTGTTCAGACATAAACCTATCAAATTTTAGATACCACTACCTTGGAGCCTGTTTGTCTCTAGGCACCATTTCTTTTATTTTCTACTAATTTTTCTTTCCCTTTTACCTCATATCCTTCTAGTTGCTGCATGTATATCTCTTCCTCCAAATCTCCATGGAGGAACGTTGTATTTACATCTAACTGTTGAAGATGTAAATCTTTCACTGCTACAAGACTTAAGATAGTTCTAATTGAATTCATCTTAATAACAGGAGAAAATATTTCACTAAAATAAATATCTTTCTTCTGTGAAAACCCCTTCACCACAATTCTAACTTTGTACCTCTGTTTTCCTCCATCTTCTTCCTTTAGCCTGTAAACCCATTTATTCTGCAATGCAGTTTTACCTGCAGGCAACCTGACTGTGTCCCAAGTCTAGTTATGCATTAAGGAGTCCATCTCTTCTTCCATAGGTTGGACGGATAAATCTTTCTTGCGGAAAAGACCCGATCTCCCTAGTACTAAAAGTATCTAGCAACAAACAGCCAAATAAACTAATCTTTCTCTAAGCATATATGATTTACAAATAGTTCTATAGAGGTGTAAAAAACCTACCTTATGTCCAGTGCTTGTTTGAAGTTGTTGTTATCCTTCGCGCGCTTGAAGGAGTTTCGCTTATAAACCTGCAGTCACAAACAAACAAAGTATTACATAGCACCTGTATAGACATCATCATAAACCATGCTTATCATAGTGATCAAGGAATCTATGAAATAAACCATTAACAAATAGCTTATTGAGAAAAATGAGTATATTTGTATTAATTTCAAAGAAGGAAAACCTTACAACCTGAGCCTTGATGTTGCACAGGCCTTCCCGGGGTCCGAAGTAGGAGTCTCCTCTACTTTGACAAGCTCTACACTCTTTCAATCAAGACAAATAGAGGTATGTGATCTCTCCTCACAAAAGTCTTGTTTAACTGAGTCTGAATCTCAACAACACTTATCTTCAAATATTCTAAAGCTCCAACTCCCTTTGAGGCTACCCAATGCCTCTTTTTATAATGGAAAAGAGGAGGTTTTTCTGTTCCAAATATGAAGGGATAGAATCTTCCTTCAAAGGGATAAGCTCCTCACATCAAGGGGTTAGCTCCATAAGGTAAGGGATACATGTACCTTATCAAAGCGCTTTTTTCCCGAAAATTCTCTTCTAGAATCTTCTAGAATTAATCTCAAATCAACTTTTTAACTTTACTTTCTCGCCTTTTTATTTTTACAGTAGTCCGCACCTATAACACATAGAAAGTGCGGTTCTGGTCCGCAGGATAGCTGAACATCAGGTGCGGGCCCGCAGGCAATGTATAGAGAAAGTGCGATACCAAAGTTTAGGAGATTTTTAGGAACTTTTCTCTGATTTTCAAGGCTTGATATGAAGAACTGATATGTTAGACTTGCAAAAGGAGGAATTATGAGTTATAATGAGCTCATACTCATAGCAGAATGTCAGGATGACAATTTTTAGTGTAACATATTGCCCCCTAAAGTGCAAAGTCTGGAATAGATGAAACTGAAGTCTGTCATATATGAAGAGTGTAGTACTTTATCATTTCAAGGATCACCCTGTGGACACCCCAGTCGGAACCTATAAAAACATTCAATGCAAAATATATATGTATACATATCATCGCTGAGGTAGGCATTCCCATACTCAGATCAAAACTAACTAGAACTAACTTAAATTTTTCTGATACAGGAATGATTTTGAATACATCATAGTATAGACATGTGTAGACACAGTATGGACGCAGCCATCTGTTTATAAATAGTCTACTGTATGAATGATAACAAAATTCCTCGCAGCCTGGATGGTAGAAACTAGATCCAGGGTCTTGATTTCCGCATCTCGAACTAGTACGATTCTATCCATGCGATTAAATGTGTTGAAGTCGAACATGGTAGAACCCACTTGATTACCAGTCAATGATGTGAACTGTTAACAAGTGTGAGAGAAACCACCAGTAATGTCAATGGCTCTCAAAGTACTCAGTACAATCCATGAAATGTGAATGAATGAGCTGAAGTCGAACATCTCACGGAATCATTTGATCGAAGGTCAATGATGCAACCTGTCGTCGAAGGCGAGAAACCTGCCATTAAGGCATGCAGATTCCAAGGTACTGACGATTTCTAGATCAACTTCCTAGATAATGAGTTGTCGTTGATAGAAAGTGATCCGTCGTAGGAAAGCCCACAACACAAAATCATAGATCAAGTTTTGAAAATATATTGGCAAGGACTGACTCAGGTATAGTCAAAATGGATGATGGATATTTTGCAAATGAATGGTTTATTTGAACTGCCCTCTTGAACACATAACGAAACTGCAGATGGCTTGGTAACATTTGACCCAAAGCAAATACCCAGAAACCGGCTGAAGACTTTCAATGTGGTTTGCTTAATTGTTAGGCAAGGGATTTCCCAACCCAGGTAAATGAAAGTGTCGTGTTCAAGAGTGGTTGACTGGATTTTCGAAAAATCAAAATACAACAAACACGCCCATTTTTCTCTCTTTTCCCCCACCATTTCTGGCAAGTACCTCTTTATTTTTGACAAGCTTGAGGAGGATAACATTTGCTTGATTATAAGCTCATCCTTCGGATGAGTCCAACTTAGTTTAAAATTTGAACCCTAAGAAGGAGTGGTTCGTTCCTGTTAAAAATTGAACAGGTCCTTTACTGTTAAGTTTTAACGAGTCCAGTATAGGAGAAACTCGGTGTTTTTCAATTTTAGGGAGTCAGAAGAAAAAACTTAAGAAAACTTCATGGGTGTACTTTTTTGTAAATTTAGTCTCTCAGGCCCGAAAAAGGATAAAATAATGCGGGAGAGAACTCTATTGACCGTAATTAGTCAACGTATACCTTTTTCGTAAATAGTCCATTTCAGTCCGTAAAAGGGGTAAACTTATACTGAAGGGACGATCATTCATTTACTTTAACGAGTTCGAATAATCAAGTACTCGACAATATTTTCATATTTAGAGAGTCTGAAAAGGGCTTGAAAGAGGACTCCAATGTTTCGCTTTTTCGTAAATTTTTGAAAGAGTCCGAAAAAGTGATAAAAGTATGCTCTTTGTTGAAAAATGATCAGTTTTCCTAAAAAATCCAATTTCTGCACAAAAACTTGAAACATTACACATACCTGTTTAAGATAAGTAAAAATGATTTCAAAAATACCCTTTTTAAAGTGAAAAATAAACAAATTAAAAATTCATCTATTCGAAAAAACTTATAAAAAGGACTTTTTCAATTTCATTTTTACTATTCAGTTTCAGAGTGAAAAGTAAAAGCTTTTGGGTAAGAAAGTTCCTGTGAAGATTCTGGAAAATCCATCCGACGAAATCGAGAACCGTCAATCCCAGGTAATCCACGACCTCTTAATCTTGTATTTCATCCGTTTACAATTCAGTTTTAGGCTTTAGATTTTATTTTTAGGGAAAAATATGGTTTAAAAATTCGCCCGCGAGGGTCCGCAGGTGAGACACATGGGACCTGCGGACCCCGACTTTTTTCTATATGGAAAAAAGTCATGGGTCCGCACTCATCACACAGAGCACGTGCATTTCTACGCACTGTGTATAAAGGCTAAGTGCGGTCCCTGCACGTTTAAATTTAAAACTCAAATTTCTCATTTGCCGCCCAAAAATTTCCAAATTAGATTGTTCTAACTTGTGTTTTTATGCATTGTAGGAGTAACAAGATGTTGATTTGGAGAGAATGCGAACATGAGGATGTGGATGACGCCGAAATGCTCCATTTTCCCACAATGCAAGCATTAAAAGCATGCGGTATATATAAATTTTGGGCCATCCAAGGCATGAGGGCACAGGTAGACCTCCTGACATGGCTGGTAAACAGGTGGAACGTGCAGGACCAGTGTTTCATTATTGGTGGCCACCGGCTCGAAATTGAGCTGGAGGATATTTATTTTTTGACTGGTTTGTCCAAAAGGGGCGAACAAGTTTCTCTGTTTGGGACTAGGCCAGGTGGCCAGTCTGTCGCTAGTCTTCAACTAGAATTATGTAATGATCAGGCAAACCCTAGGGACAAACGGATTGACATAAAAAACATCATCCGTCCCGAGTTGAAAGTTATTGCATTTATTGTTACCAGACTGTGTGGGAGTGCTACGCTACATGTGGCTACCGGTTCCCAAATGCGTATTGTTGTGGACTATTTTCGTGGCACCATTTTCAACTGGTGCGAAGCTGTGTTGGCCAATATAAAAGGCCAATTGACTAGAGAGAAGAATGGTAAACTAAAAAACTTTGGATGTGGACCCATCATTGTTACCTTTTCTCTAGAGAGGATCCCCATGCTAGCTCCGCAGAGTATTTCTGTTGATGTCGGTCGACTTCGAGAACCTAGGATGACTCGTTGGGTCGCACTGATGGCCCGTCATAGTATTGAGGGCTCTGGAATTGTTCGATTTCCTCCTTCATATTTTCGTTGGATGGATCGACAAATTTTTACCATAGAGGACTTTCCATACGCTGGGATAGATTTCCGCGGTGACCGAGAGATGACTCTCCCAGCCGAGGAACAATGGGATGAATCAGGTAAAATCATTTTCAACAATTTCTAAGTTCTAATTTATTTATTTTTGATCGTCTTTGAAACTAATAACCAAAAGTTTTGAATGCGGATGTGGGCCCATGGCGACCAGCCCATCTCCGACCTTATGACAAAAAACAACCAGCTGCAGTTGCACCAGCCCCAGCCCCAGCAGGCCAATCAGCGGAAATCTTGTCTGACTTAGAGCATCACCTAGAGCGCCTAACTCTAGATATTCCAGAGACAGACATAGATGAGATTCCACTCAGACTACAGAGATACGTGATTGGTGTTCCAAGACCTTTTAGGAGGTTCCTATGTAGGGTGGCCCGAGCAGTGGTCTCTTATCGTGATCACCATCAGTGATGGGATGATCGTGTTGTAGACTCATATTTTGACTTTTTGTGTTATCATTTTACCGATCATAAGGTGTTTCCAACCTATGATCGAAGACGATGTATATTTTTTGAAAACACTCCTATATTATGATATATCACTATTTACCGGCTATCTGTGTGCATGTTATGGATGTTGTTTGATTTACTGTTTTGATTATTGCAAATGTTGATTTATCATACTAGAAGCAACTGCATCTGCTAATGTATTTAAATGTCTTGGAATATGTTGATATTCGATATAATCAAATTCACGTTCCAAGAGACGAACTCTTAAAAATAACCATAATAACACTGGATTCCTAATGGTATAGACCCTGTTAAGCTGTAATACAACAAGTTCAGAATCCAACCTAACAATCAAACTTCGAATTCCAAATGATATGGATTCAGACAATAACTCAATCACTGCACTATACTCGGCAATGTTATTCGTTGTTTGACCAAGGCTTACCCCATGCATGGATACTAACTCGTCAGAGGGTGAATAGATAACCCAAGTTGCGGAAGAAATGTTCCGTGTACTACGACAAGCACCATCAGCAAAACCAATGTAGGTTTGAAGAGACGTCGACATCTGCAATATCAAGAGTAAAACTCAGATAAGCAGGAATAGTGATAAAAACACACTTCTAAACTAGGCACACTTTTCTAACCTAAAACACACCAGCAGTAAAGAAATCTAATCTAACAAAAAATCTCCACACTAAGTTTAAGCATAATATCACTTTAGATAAAGCCCATTTCTGGGTTTATCCAAAGGGACACCGTCAAAATCTATCAACTCATAGGCCCCTTTTGCTAGTTTTCGTTTAATAATGAAAGGACCATGCCACATAGGCACGAATTTCCCAGCTCCTAGCTTATCGTTGGCTTGATCATAAAGTAAGACTAGGTCTCCTTCTGAAAAATTTCGAGGGGTCACGCTTCTATCATACTGAGCTTTAATTCGTTTAACATGAGCCTCGTTTGCTATTGCAGCATTTCGTCGATTCTCATCTAATTGAGCCAAGTACAAGAAACGTTTCTCCTCTTTAGATGTAGCTAGGAGTAATTCTATGGCTAGTTTCAGTGACGGAATTTCGCATTCAATCGGCAACACAGCTTCCAAACCATAAACCAGTTGAAAGGGAGTAAAACCAGTTGATGTTTTTACCGAGGTTCGATATGCCCAAAGTGCTGAAAATAACATGGAATTCCAATTCGTCTTGTGAATACCAATAATGCGTTTGATCATGGTGACTAAAACTTTATTGATGGCTTCAACCAGACCATTGGCTTGTGGATAATATGGAGTGGAACTATCGTGACGCAGGCCAAGTTGATCTGTCAGTTCAGTCATCATGACATTCCGAAAATGACTTCCATGATATATAATAATGGCTTGAGGAACACCGAACCTAGCAATTATGTGATTAAATACGAAAGTTGCAGCAGTTTTTCCGTCAGCCGAAAATGTAGGCATTGCCTCGGCCCACTTAGTAAAATAATCTACTGCTAAGATAATATACGCATGCCCCCCGGCCGAGTGAGGGTTACATGTAATAAAATCGATACCCCATTTCGCGAAAGGACCAACAGCAATTATAGGGTGAAGAGGAGCGGGTGGCGCGCGCATTTTACGATCAAAAAGTTGACAATTGTGGCATTTCTGGACCGCATAAATACAATCTTTGAATAATGATGGCCAGAAATAACCAGCGCGCAATATCTTTTGGGCAGTGGCATACCCAGACATATGACCGCCACATGCTCCAGAATGGCAATCATTTAAAACCTTTTTAGCTTCATCATGAGTAAGACAGCGTCGGAAAACAGAATCCGCTCCACGACGATAAAGTGTATCACCAATAATATTATACTGTTGGGATTGGAAACGTATTTTCCGTCGCTGAGATCGTGAAATTTCAGGCCGAAAAGATTGGGTTTGGAGATAAACGATAATATCTCCATACCATGGATCAATAGTACTGATAAGAAACAAAGATTCGTCCGCAATGGACTCTTCTGCCACTGTTTCAGTATCAGTAGAGGGGAAATCACACATAAGTTCCGCAAAAACCAAAGATTTCTTTGCCTTGGATTTTTCAAATTCCAAGTCAAATTCCTGTAGGATGACTATCCATTTGGAATATTTGCCCCCTAGCAATTGTTTGGTCAAAATGTACATCATAGGGTTATAGTTAGAAATAACTGTGGTTTTGCGTAACAAAATGTAATGTCTAAATCTTTGGACAGCTTGTACAGCTGCCAAGGCCAATTTCTCCACATGTGTGTATTTGATCTCAGTCGGATGCAGATTTCGACTAAGATAGTAAATCACATGTTCATTGTGAGATTCATCTTCCTGAACCAACACCATCCCAATAGTGGAATGAGAAGCGGCGAGGTACAAAAAGTAATCCTAATTGTAATTGGGAGGATGCAATAACGGTGCATGGGTCAACGCGTGTTTAAGTGCATCAAAAGATCGATCAGCGATCTCATCCCAAAAGAATGGAATGTTCTGTTTTAACAATCGGGTAAAACCCTTTGTAAGCTCGGCATAGTTAGGAATGAATCAACGTAAAAAGTTTGCTTTCCCCTGCAAAATTTGGAGTTGGCGTAAAGTCGAAGGAGGAGGCAATTTAACAATAGCTTCGACCTTCGACGGATCGGCGCGAATGCCTGCTTTCGAAACAATAAATCCTAGTAATCGACCCGATTCTACACAGAAAACACATTTGTGTGGATTCAACCTAATTTGATAATGCCGACATCTCATAAAAATGGCTCTTAAATGAGTGAGATGATCGGCCCTACGCGATGAATGAGCAGGTAAATCATCGAGATAAGGCTGCACAATGTGCTTAATGTCATGAAATGCGTAAGACATTGCCCGTTGAAAAGTTGCTCCAGCGTTCTTTAATCCAAAGGGTAGTTTACAATAAGCAAACGTCCCCCACGGACAAATAAAAGTTGTTTTCGGTTGATCAGCAGGGAGTATGTTTAGTTGATTGTAACCGGAAAAGCCATCCATAAAGGAAAAAATTTCACTGCCAGCACAATCATCGATTATTTGATCGATATAGGGGGTTGGATAATTTTCCTTAGGACAAGCTCGATTAATATCCCTATAATCGATACATACTCTTATTGTTCCTTGTTTTTTAGTCACAGGAACAATATTCGATACCCAATCCGTTAAGGGGATTGGATAAATGAATCTTGCACGAAGTAATTTTTCAACTTCTGCTTTGATAGCAGCAGCTTTTCTAGGATGAATTTGACGTAAACGTTGACGAATAGGTTTAGCATCTGGGTAAGTCTTGATTTCATGTATGATGATTGACGGATTGATTCCTGGCATTTCTTCATAGGACCAGGCAAACACATCACGAAATTCTTGAAATAGGGCTTTATAAGTTTGAATTTCATCTTCCTTACAGCAAGCACCTATATGAATGTTTTCAATTATTCCTGGTTTTACTGAAATGTCAATGGGAACCGTTCAAGATATATTTTCCAAATTTAACTCAGAATCAGGATTTTGCAAAGGATTCTGTGGTTCTTTGACATATTCAGCAGTAAAAATTGAAGCGAAATCATCTTCAAAATGATCTAGCTCAGGTAAAAACGAAGATCGGTGATGTAGATCTTCCCATGGTAAATCGTCAACAGACAAAAACTCACAAATTTTCTCATCAGTATGAACAAGTTCAGGAAATGTCGTTGTGGCTGAACTAGATATAGAAAGTGATTCCTCATGGATCCCATTCATTGGATCCGTTTCGGTTGAAGAGGGGTTGGAAAGTGACTGTATAGCCTGATACGCAAATTCAAATGGACTCAAAGGCATCATGCCATCAAATGAATCTAACTCGGAGTCGGAAGGTACGATCCAAAGATCATCAAACGTAACATTGTCTGACGAAATCATGTGAATATTTGCAATAGAAGGCGATACGTTAGGAGGAGGAAAGGAAAAAGTTCCTAGTAAACTAGAATCTTTAATCAATCCTACTCCAACATCCTTATAAGGGATAGCCGCTTTACCAACGTGCTGGATTATTTCTATAGAGGCTGGGTTGGAAGAGAAATAAGTTAACTAATCTATTGTAACGATCTTTCCTTGATATGGAAATTTTATGAGTCGAAAGACCGAAGAAACAACAACAGTCATAGCATAAGACCAATTGCGACCTAGGAGAAGGTTGTAATCTAGAGGGGCATCAACCACTTCCACATCTAGATTTACTATTTTACCTTCGACCCTTATGGGTAAATCCTACAAAATACCAAAAGGTTGAAAACCTTGACCATCAAAAGCCTTAAGAATCATCAGAGATTGGTTAAGTGTAGGAGAACCAAGTGATTTCCAACACTGAATCGACATAATACATGTTGAAGCTCCCTCATCAATCACAGTCCGAAATATTGGTATGTTTTTGACTAACACTGGAATCTGGAAAGCCATTTGGTGAGGTAGACGAGGTGTACTATTTTCTAAATCGAAGATTATAAGGTTAGAATCCTAAATATCAATAGCTCCTATAGCAGACAAAAGAAATTTACTCTATGCTGGGCATGATTGCAGCACTTCCAAAGCTGACATTGTTGAAGGAGAAATAGCTAAGTCTTCAACAATGTTGTAATTCTGAGCAGCTCTCGCATGTGGATTGAAAGTTGATTTACGAAGAACACCTTTAGCAGGCGGTTTGATTATTAAGTCTGGATTTTGTTTCTCGATCTGTAGCGGACCAGAAATAGGAGGAGGTGTAGTTGATGCGTTTGCATTAGAAGATTCTGCTTCTTTACCATCAACATGATTCTTACTACCGTAATCTTGCGATCGCGTCGCAATCCTTACATGAGACATCATCATAATAGGTTCTTCAAAAGTAGTCGAGGTAGAACCAACCATCTTACTATCTTGAATTGGAAAAGGATCCTTCAAGACAGCAGGTTGTTGCGATCCTTTAACGAATTTCGTAACTTCGGCTCGATATGGACATTCTTTCGTGAAATGATCCTCTTCAAAAATGAAACAAGGATAGCGAGGTTTACGTTTTTCGTCATTGGATTAATCTTTATCAGTTTTCTCTTTCAAATTCTTTTTGTTTTTATTCTTCCCTTTCTTTTTACCACCGGATTTAGATTTGGTCATAGATGTCTCTACGACGTGAATATCAGTAGAAAATTCGGGGGAAGATTCTCCTTTCGGGGAATCGGGTAAAATTATAATAGGAGAAGAATTCTTTGAAGATTTCTTCTTGCTTTTAGAATTTACCGTACCAATCATACCGTCAGCGGCATGAGACCCTGAAGGAGCAGCAGCTATTTGACCTTGTTTTGGAAGGTCTGGGATTTTTTCATGTAAAGTACCTGACTGCGTATAAACGAGGTCAAGGTACTGAGCTTGAGAAATTACTTGCTCTTTAGTAACAACACCAGCCTTAGCTACATCTTCAGTAATCTTGGGTAACAATGATTTAACAAACCATTCCGCCAAAATTTGATCCGGAATGTAAACTTTCACCAAACGTCTCCTGCGTCGCCATTCATGAATATGATCAGAAATATACATAGACGTGGATTGTTTCAGCGAAGTTAATAATTCCGTGCCATTGTCGTATCTGACTGGCAACTGAAAATGAGTCAAGAAGGCAGTTGCTAACTGACTGAAATTATGAAACGAGCCTCGTGGTAACTCAATGTACCATTTGGCTGCAAGACCAATAAGAGTTCTTTGGAAAAGACGTAAACGAATCGAATCATCAATGATTGAATTAGATGCACACCAGAGATGATAAGTCATGACGTGATTTGATGGATCCTCTCCTGGCTTACCTTCGAATTTAGGTATATCACTGGGCAACTTATGTGGCATTGGCGGCCAATTTTGATAATAGAAAATTGGATCATTCGTAAGGCGCGTCAAGTCGGGTAAATCTAAAGTTGCTATAAATGGTAATTGACGGTTAGGATCACGAAAACCTTGAGCAGCCAAAGCAGTTCCAGGAGGTGGATACCCAGGATAGCTAGGAATCGGATTTGCATTAGGAATTGTGTAACCTCCCGGGTAACCAGGATTAATCGTACCAAACTGGGGTTGTTGAGGCTGTTGATAAGTATAGCCAGGGTACGGTTGATACTGATAGTTTGGATTTTGTGTATAGGGACCGAATTGTGGCTGTCCCTGGTATGGTTGATACGTGAATTGCGGTTGACTTGTGACAACTGTACTTGTACCGGTTTGTCCTGCTGGTATCTGAACTGAAGTCTAAACTGAAGGTCCTGACTGGGGTACAGAGACTTGAGGAATTTGCAAGGATACAGGGATAGCCGAACTCAGGGTTACAGATACTCCAAAAACAGTTGTTACAGGTTGGAGAGTCGTTGCAGTGGTTGCAGCAGTTTGAGGCGGAGTCTGAGGTGAACTGGGCCCAGCCTGCTGAACAGAACTAGGTGCAGGAGTTTGAATAGTTGGCTAGATAGGTTGCTGGGTTGGACCAAAAACCAATGGTTGTCCAGGTTGATAAGGCATGTGCACATTAGGCTGCATAGGCTGTTGATATTTGGACGGATCCCACACCATCATTCCGGGGTATTGTCCCACAGAAGGTTGAACATAAGGACCATAACCTGGTTGAACGTAGGGTTGATAATTAAGTGGTACATTTCCGGCTCCTTGAATAGATTGTTAACCAAAAGGCTGTTGGTAACCTTGAATTGGGTACTGACCTTGAGGTTGATAACCCTGAGGCGCGTACTGAGGCTGGGGTTGATAAGGACCCTGAGGAGCATATTGAGTTTGGGGTTGACCTTGAGGTATGTACTGTCCTGAAGGTTGATACCCTTGAGGTATGTACTGTCCTTGGGGTTGTCCCCCAAAATAATATGATTCCACAGTTTGTCCTGGGAAAAAGCTACCTTGAGGTTGTGCCCCAGGTGGTAACTGACTACCTTGAGGTTGCCCTCCAGGTGGTAACTGACTACCATGAGGTTGCCCTCCAGGTGGTAACTAACTACTTGAAGGTTACCCCCCAGGTGGTAACTGACTACCCTGAGGTTGCCCCCCAGGCGGTAATGGATTTCCTTGAGGTTTCCCCCTAGGCGGTAACTGACTGCCTTGTGGTTGAGGATTGGGAACATTACCTGACATCATAAAAATTTTCTCTGCGTTCGACGTTTCAATTTTAAGACCATTAAGACCAGACGATAACACGTTTTCAATGGGTTGAGGAGCTTCTCCCGAGAAAGTACCAGATAGAGCCTGGTATCCCGAAGGAACAGGAGGACCACCGTGTAAAAATGATTCCGGAGTCTGGGAAAACATTGATGACTCTCCTACAACAATGGATGGCGGATAGTAACCTCTGGGTGTAGGATGAAATGGAACTCGAGGTGGATGAAAAGCAAGACCCGGATTTTCTAAAAAAATTGTTAAGGATAGATACCAAGCACTAGTTCGAATAGGGCTGTAGAAAATAGATTCACGCTCCCTAAGATTTAAAGATTGAGGGGAGTCGAGAAGAGATATATCTTCGTCTGGATTAGTAAGTTCTTCAATAGAAATAAGACCAGCTGGAAGATCGTCAGTGACGATATTTCTTACCCTAGGTGAACCAATATCGCTAGAAGTTGGTGAAATAAATCCTGAGGATGTTTCCAAAACAGAAGGTTCAGTTTCAGGTTCAGAGATTTCAGGTTCATCAACTAGTTCACTGGAAGGAGAAATATAACCAGTAACTTCAGAAACTGAAATCGGCTCTTGAATGTATTTTGTTGTAGGTGTTTGATAATCAGGATGAATTACAATGGATGAAGTTCCAATTTCTGTTGATCTAATCCTACTGCTGCTAGATGATACCAGAGCACGTAGCCCTTCAAGTTGACTTGGTGTATATTCAGGGGGTTTCCCTTGTAGTCTTCGGGATTGTCTTGGCAAGTCCACCATGATTAAAAAATTAATTAACCACACGCAAAAAAAGAAAATTTCAATGAAAACACCTAAAGTCTCTAAGAAACAAACAGTTGAATCATACGCTTAAAAAATCTAAGAGTTCAAACCACACACAAACAGTAACTTTCCGTACTAAAAACACTAGTTGGTGATGAAATCCAAATTAGTAGAAATTTAATATGAAAAGGGCGGTTGGAACAGTTACCCTGATAACCTGCTTAATGAAACAGACCGGTGCAAGTTTCTCCACTATACCATCTCGAGTGAAGATAACCCTCCGGAGAGTCCAAGTGAGTCTAGCCGACGTCTGCTCCAGGTACAGTGGGATCTTCCCTCCACCGTCACCTTAGGAAATAATCCTAAATATTATGGCCTCTAAGGTTACCAACAGAAACAAATATACCTGGGGGAACAGTCTACGATCTGACACACACGCAAGGGCAGAGTAACAAAGCTCAATCCCCTTGAAGGCTCCTTGAAATAATCCAAGGTATGCCAACAAGTGACCCCAGGCTCCTCGACAATGGTCTATCCGAGGTTTACCGTTGTTAATACGTGTATATCTTCTATCGTTCCCAATGAGGAAGGATTGATTACCTCACTGAGATATGATCTCATGCTTAACTCCTTTAGGAGAAGCTTCCCAGAGCATAGATGCAACAATTGGAATTTCTTCCTACCGCAAGATTTGTCTACTTGTTTGTTTTTACTATCTTGGAGAGTTAATTACTCCCTACTCCAAGATACTAGCCTAAGCTATGTTGGTGATAAGAGCCCTAGAAAACAAAAGATTGCTAGATGAATTTTAATTAAGCGTTACTTTTAAAATTTGTTTCTTAAGTCAATGAGTGCAGAAATGAAACTTTGGTGGTGTGAAGACTCGATTTCCAAAAGACACTAAAAATGCATCTAAAAATGATAATCAGATTTTTTTCTTTCAATGAAATTCTAATTATGGAAAAGTTAGAGAATGCAACTCTTTTAATAAACAATTGCTTCTTTAAACATAAAGAATACTTGAAAGAAAATATTTTTGTCTTTTCCAATAAATTATCAAAGCTCACAATAAAAATCCTTTCACTTTCCAAAAGCTTGAAGCTACAAAACAATTTTCCTTCAAAAGAAAGCTAGAAATTTTTTTTTTTTTTTAAACACTCAAAACTACAAAACTAATCTTAAGGTCTAACTAGTTAAAACAATCTAAAAGAATCAAAGCTTTAAGATTTTTTGAAGAATGTTTTACTTAGTTATTGAGCAAACTAAGGATCTATTCGTTCAGAATAACAAACAGATCAAAAACACTCAATTCTGTTTTATAAAAATGAAATTCAAAAACCAATAACAAAGTTCTTTTTCGAAGATTTGCAAAGAAACAAGTAGCTCTATTTCTCAATAAAGGATGATTTCACAAGCAGGTCAGATACAGCAAAAAGACAAGAAAACCGATGTAATCTGAGGTATTTCAAAATGTCAAATGCTTCAAATTGCTACAAAGACCAAGTGAAATGCAATCCAAAATGCAAAGTCTTCTAGAAAATCATCAAAATATCAACACTGTTGGAATTCATTCATAGAAAGTTTTTGACAGAAAGAGTAATCAATCTGGGCAGAAATAAAAAATACTAAATCAAAATAAAGATAAACTAAAGAAAGAAATCTAGAGTTTTTCTAAAATTTAAACAGGGTCCATAGGCTTCCAGAAGTCCCAGGTGCGGTACCGTACTGTTTACTAAAAGAAGATGCGAAACTGGCCGCACTGTCAAAAGAAGATAGAGTGCGGGCCCAGAAAAAATTAGAGAAAAACACTAAATATTTGAAAATTTTCTAAAACAGAGAAAACCTAAACTACCCAGACAGATGTCTATCAATCAAAAACTAAGAAAAATGTTTTCCTCGAATCAAAATAAAAGAGAACCAAAAAACACAACAAGTTCTTCCCCAGTGGAGTCGCCAATTTGTTGGACGGATAAATCGTTCTTGCGGACAAGACCGATCTCCCTAGTACTAAAAGTATCTAGCAACAAACAGCCAAATAGACTAATCTTTCTCTAAGCATATATAATATATGAAAAGCTCTATATAGGTGTTAAAAGACCTACCTTATGTCCAGTGCTTGTTTGAAGTTGTTGTTATCCTTCGCGCGCTTGAAGGAGTTTCGCTTGTAAACCTGCAGTCACAAACAAGCAAAGTATTACATAGCACCTATATAGACATCATCATAAACCATGCTTATCATAGTGATCAAGGAATCTATGAAATAAACCATTAACAAACAGCTTATTGAGAAAAATGAGTATATTTGTATTAATTTCAAAAGAAGGAAAACCTTACAACCTGAGCCTTGATGTTGCACAGGCCTTCTCGGGGTCCGAAGCAGGAGTCTCCTCTACTTTGACAAGCTCTACACTCTTTCAATCAAGAAAAATAGAGGTATGTAATCTCTCCTCACAAAATTCTTGTTTAACTGAGTCTGAATCTCAACAGCACTTATCTTCAAATATTCTAAAGCTTCTAACTCCCTTTGAGGCTACCCAATGCCTCTTTTTATAATGGAAAAGAGGAGGTTTTTCTGTTCCAAATATGAAGGGATAGAATCCTCCTTCAAAGGGATAAGCTCCTCACATCAAGGGGTTAGCTCCATAAGGTAAGGGATACATGTACCTTATCAAAGCGTACTTATTCCCGAAAATTCTTGTCTAGAATCTTCTAGAATTCATCTCAAATCAACTTTTTAACTTTACTTTCTCGCCTTTTTTAGTTTTTCAGGAGTCCGCACCTATAACACATAGAAAGTGCGGTGTTGGTCCACAGGATAGCTGAACATTAGGTGCGGGCCCGCAGGCAATGTATAGAGAAAGTGCGATACCAAAGTTTAGGAGATTTCTAGGAACTTTTCTATGATTTTCAAGGCTTGATATGAAGAATTGATATGTTAGACTTGCAAAAGGAGGAAGTATGAGTTATAATGAGCTCATACCCATAGCAGAATGTCAGGATGACAATTTTTGGTGTAACACATGGCTAGCTCCCACTTCTTCCTGCTTTCAACCTGCATTTCTTCTTCATAACATTCGGGTTCACCAGAATCAGTGAACAATAAATAATATAATGAAGGAGAATATCGTTCAGGGGGTCTACTTATCCTGGTAGATATTCTAACACCACTTTTAGGTGTTTCGGGTGCCTGTTGTTGTTGTGGTGGTTGTTGTTGTTGTGGCTCTTGATTATTATTATTTTTAGGCACCTTTACTTTTTTTGTGATCTCATCAAGAACTGTGTATTCTTTGTTTTCTTTTTCTTGTTTCTTTTCCTACAACTAATTCTTATACAAGACCTTTTCATTGAATATTGCATCTTTTCTCCTAATGATTTTGTGATTTTCATAATCATATAAGCGATAACCAAAATCATTAAAAAGGTATCCAATAAAGGTACATTTCTTTGATTTTGCCTCAAATTTTGTTCTATTTTCTTTATTAATATGGACAAAGGCCTCACAACCAAAAGGCTTTAAAAAAGAGTAGTTTACATTTTTACTTGTCCATGCTTCCTCTGGAATACCACCATCCAAGGAACTTGAAGGCCCTCTGTTCATTAGATAAATAGTAGTATCTACAGCATCTGCCCAAAATTGTAAAGGCAATCCTGCATGCAATCGCATGCACCTTGCACACTCCATGATTGTTCTATTCATCCTTTCTGACACACCATTCTCTTGTGGAGTTCTTGGAACTGTCTTCTCTCTGCGAATTCCAGGCTCTAAACAGTACCTATCAAACTCTTTGCTGCAATATTCACCTCCATTGTCTGATCTGAGACACTTCAGCTTCTTTCCTATCTCGATCTCAACCAAATATTTCCATTTCTTGAAAATATCAAATACATCAGATTTATTTTGAATACAATAAATCCAAGTTTTTCTAGTTGCATCATCAATAAAAGTAACATAATAATGAGAGCCACCGAGAGATGATACCTGAGAAGGTCCCCATACATCTGTATGCACAAGCTCTAATTTTTTGCTCTTCTTTTCTTTCCCAACTCTGAGAAATTTGACTCTCTTCTGTTTTCCATAAATACAATTCTCACAGAAATCCAAATCAACATTCTTCAAACCTGGCAACAAATTTCTTGAGTGAATAATATTCATCCCCTTCTCACTCATGTGTCCGAGCCTATGATGCCATAATGCTGCATCTTCTCCTTTTGAAGTTAAAGCATTAACAGAGTTATAAATACCATTGCATAAATACAATGTACCAACCTTTTCACCTTTTTCTATTACCAGGGCTCCTTTAGTGACCTTCCAGGTTTTATCTATGAAAGTTGTCACACAACCTTCACTGCATAACTGCCCTGTTGAAATCAGATATTTCTTTAGATCTGGAACATGACTTACCTCCTTTAATAGCCATTTCTTTCCAGTCTATTTTTTTACAAGAACTTTACCCATTCCAACAATTTTACAAGGTTTATCATTACTCAAATGAACTTGTCCAAAATCTCCTTGATCATAGTCATGAAAATATTTTTTATCAGGTGTGGCATGGAATGAGGCCCCTGAATCTACAACCCAAGAATCAATAACATTTTCAAAAGAAATAATCAAAGCATCTTGTAACACATCATCTGTCACATTTGCTTCATGATTTTTTTCTTGTTGTGTGTCTCCTTCTTTTCCCTTCCGAGATCTACAATCTTTGTTTAGTTGTCCTTTCTTTCCACATTTCCAGCACACTATCGTCGATCTGGACTTGGATCTGCCTTTCCTTGATTTACTGTGATATCCTGAGCTCTTTCATCTTTCCATTCTTTTTCCCCTAGACTCTGCACTCAAAGAATTACCCGATGTCTCATCAAAGCTTTTCTGTTGCATTTCCTCACTAAGGATAGCACCGAAAACATCATCAAACTTTAAAGTACTAGATCCAGAGACAGAGTTACTAATGGACATAACTAAACCATTCCAACTTTATGGCAATGAGCACAAGAATAACAGAGCTCTAACTTCATCATCAAAGTTTACCCCTACAGAACTTAACATACTGGTAACTGTATTAAAATCATTTAAATGGTCTGCAATAGATCCACCTTCCGACATCTTCATATTAAATAACCGTTTCATAAGAAATACCTTGTTTGAGGCCGAGGATTTTTCATATAGTTTTGCCAATACCTTAATCAAACCCTTTGTTGTTGTTTCCTTCGAAATATTAAAGGCTACCGACACTGTGAGGCACAACCGTACTGTTCTGAGTGCCTTTCTATTGATAATATCCCATTCTTCGTCTGTCATAGTCGCCGGCATCTTTGTTTTTCCACTCGATGGTAGGTACAGATCTTTCTGATACATATAATCTTCCATCTGCATCTTCCATAGCAGGAAGTTTTGGCCATTAAATTTCTCAACTCTAAACTTACCATCTTCTGCCATTGCTCCCACTCGAACCAGGAACCCTTCTTTTCTGCGAGATTATCAGCCAAATAGACCTTCGGTGCTGATACTAGTTGTTATAAAATTATATATTACAGAGCAATGCAACACATAAAATATATGCGAAAAACACAAGCACACAAAACACATAAAACCAGAGAGACACAGATATACGTGGTTCACACAATTTGGACTACGTCCACCCCAAATAGCCAGGCCTTCCTTTCTATTATCCAACAAAATGAAGAGACACAACCTATAGCAGATCTGTTGTAATATCCTCTGTTCTCTCTCACAGTCTCCCTATATGTTTTCTGGATCTGAGAATACACATATCATAAACAGCCACAATACTGTAATATTCCTAAATTAGCTTCAGCTAATGGGAATATTAATTTTTCTTTTGAAATCTAGATGCATGAATAATTGAGCAAGGGAGCTCTTAAATTTCCCAATGTATGAATAAAAATCCTCTCTAATGTGAAAATGGATCATGAAATAACAAATTCAAGCATCCACATGTGTGAAAAAGGTCTAAAATATGTGGACAAGGTCAAGTTTTACCAAGTCAACAAAAATTTCTAGATGCATTGAACCATCTTGTTGGACAACACAATTTTTGTGGAGGAGCCTTTACATGGAAGCAACCTCATAGTGGGCGGGACCATTGGTGAGGAAGCTCATCAATAATATAATGAAGGAGATGGAAAGCATATGTACATATTGGAGACTATATTTTCATGAGGTCTGCTTAGAATTCCTGCATACTTAGCTGTTTATCTAAGTTGTTGCATTGTTTAGTGCAAGGATTTACCCGGGTGGGGATTCCCTACTCTTCCTTGGAGATCTTGTTAAATAAATATAATAGGAGGGTTTTGATCTAAATTTCCCACTACTTGGTGTTGGGCCAAGCATCTACCTTCAGCAAAAATGCAGTCCCTTCAAAAAACTGCGTTATTTCTTAAGGTGTGCAGTGGAATGGGTTGAAACCCCATTTTGAGGAGCTAGTTTCCCAAGAGGAGGATCATCCTTTCTTTGGGAAAGCTAGAGGGAGAGTATACAGCCATTTCTTTGCATTTTCATACATATATTTCAGAGCTTCAGCCATACAATGTTATTCAGCCACAGATTTTGCAGTAGCTTCTCTTGTATATCTTTTCTGTCAAGAAATCCTTGCCGGGTCTTCTTGGATTTGTGTAAAAGAGATTAGATCTATGATTTTGTACATCATTGAGTATTATAATAAAATTATCAGTCATATTTCTCTATTTTTCTGATTTTACCTCTCTTTGACTGTGCAGTCACTGGTGCAGCTGCTCTGGCATTTTGTAGTCTTGGGGTTTTTCCCATTTTCAGCAGTTGTGAGCATGGGAGGCCTGTTTAACTTGGATAATTGCAATTTTTTTTTGAAAATATTCTGCATGCATGTCCTATATTTCCTATTCTAAGGGACACAACCATTATTTTCCATTTTTTTATCTCAATACCTAGAAAATAGCATTTTTAAGGCAAAAATAGATGCTTTTCCCCACTCAGTGAACTGTATAAATGCATAGTTTGTTGCTGTGATTTTTATTTTAATGGATATTTGTTAAAACACATTATATTATTTTATTACTTTATACTCTCCAACTTTGGAATACCTTAAGGTATTCTTATTGTTGTATAAAATCCTAGTTTTGGGATATTACAGTGGTATCGAAGCAACAATCTTGGCTCAGCCTTTGAGCCCAAGCATTATGGAGTCTTCTCATGGGGAGAAGAATATTTTCAAAATAAATCAGAGCAAATCCTTTTTTTTTTGAGAAAATAGGTTCTCAAAACTTCTCTTTTCAAATCTGCAGGACAAAAGTAAGGGCATCAAAGAAATGAGGAGGGGAACACATCCCTCAGCAAGATCTATACAAGACGAAGATTCTAAGTCCTCATATTTTGGATATGAGCACTCAGCCATATCATCAGAACTATCATATGCTATCATCAATTTCTTTATGAAGAGGAAGAAAGGAGATGTGCCAAAGAGAGATACTCTTGGTGATTATTTGCAGGAATATGAAGATCAATCCGAGGAGTTCAAATATCACTTGAACTTCCAAGGGTTTTTCCAAATAAAAGAGGAAAAGAGCACAAGGATCAATTAGCAAGGTGAGGGTAGATTCTTTCTATCCACTTTTTATGGATCACCTCTATGTCCAAGTAGGGCTTGGGCGAAGGAGCTAGACACCTTTGTGCAACAACATCAAGTTTCATAATCTGAGGCCGTCAAAGTAGCAGCGGTGAATTTTGAGGGTAAAGCCTATGGTTGGTGGTTGTTTGAATCATTTTCCTTAAATAATGAAAATACATCTACTTATGCAAAGTTCATTGAAAGTTTAGTAGAGAGGTTTGATGATATTTCATGTGAAACATCTTCTATTGCAACTATCAAACCACAAATTTTGCATGATTTGGGAGGATCTATAAATCCAACTCCATTTCTGAAAACCAAATTTTGTTTGATGCTTTTCCAAGGGAAATATCTCCTTTGGATGAAGGGCTTTCGTTTCAAAGGAAAGACATGAAGATGCCTTCTTCAAAAGAAGACCAAGATTTGAGGTCTCTTGTTGAAGATAAGGAAACTTCAACTATTGAAGAGGAGGAAGGGAAGGCATGGGAGAATAATGCAGTCACGACAAGAGCACCTCAAGCACCTCATGGAGAAGAGGATGGAGCACTTGCTCCAAGAAAATAAACTCTTGCACTCTTGCAAGGAGTTTCAAAAGGTCTCACACATAGAGCTCTTGGCATAACACATGAGCAGCATGTACTTTTATTCTCAAGTGATGGGATCTTGAAGAGATGAGGAAGAAAAGAGAAGGAATGACATCATGAGATAGGGGAAAATATGTCCATGAAGCAGGCAAGAGGACCCATGCAACAAAGATAGGGGCAAATATGTCCACTTACATTCACATCCTACTCTATGCCTTGATGCCTCTTTGCAAGGAGGCATTTCAGCAGGAAGACCTCCTGATTGGAGGGAAACTAAAGTGTTCTCTCAAATATATACAGCAGAAAAAAAAAAAAAAAAAATTTAAAGAGGGAACCTTGGAAGGAGCCACTACAATGCTAAAAACCATTGATGGAAGGCTAGGAAAATTTCTGAAATTGACCTTGCTTTCTTCCATTCATCTATTTGTGTTGGAGGGGATAGATTCAAAAATTTGTGCTGATATGAGCATAGTATCAAGAGGCTACTCCATAGCTTTGGGGAAGCAAAGGATACTCCAATATATAATGAAGATTTCTGAGCATAACAAAAAAATAATTTCATTTTTTCATGCAAGAGCAAAGAGGTGGAAGTTTTTGAGAAAGAGAACCTTTCAAGGGAAGGGTTACTTTCCTAAACTTCAATCTTGTCTTGAGAAAGATCAGCTGCAAGAGGGGAAACAAAAGAAATTTGGGAATACTCCAACATGTGACTTTGACATCAAGCATGTCAAGGTGGAGAGCCATCATATGACAAATGCATCATTTTAGATTTCTACAACGCTGTCAATGCTAGGAAGCCTAGACCCTTATTGGGAGTCCCAACTCTTGATGGAATATTCTAAGGACCTATTCACATGTAAGGTTCTTGATGGGAAAGCAATGGATGAAGAGTATGAGGTAGTTAATGGAATCATTTATGTTCATAATCAGATTTACTTAACCAAATATTCCAAGCTCAAGGATAGACTACTTGATACAACTTATGAGGTCTTGCTTTCAAATCCCACTAGTTTCATTAAAACATGTCATACTATATTAGATGGATTCATGTGGGAAAATTTCAGAGAGGAGATGCATTCTCATATGAGTAAGTGCATGAATCATTTGCTGGTTGAGGAGGAACATAGCTCTTGGGAAGAGTTATCATTATCACCTCCTTATTCATTGAGTGTGGGAGGGAGCTCATCCATGAGTTACCTTGCTGATTTTAAACAAGTGTATAACAAACATTATATTGCTGAATCTCATGGTGTATATATTATATACTTGTATTTTCTTAACACTCATGTGCAGGTCTTGGCTCCAAAAGGGGGCACTTTTTCTGATGGGCTTCATGAACCACTTTGGGCCATGAACAATGGTGATGATAGCCATTCATTGGGAGGTCTTGAAGGGGTGATGTACTCTTCATGGTGTGATTCCTTAACACCAACCATCATACACCTTCTCCAAGCATGCAAGAAGGATGGGGCAGCAAGCAAGTGTTGGGGAGAATTCTTTTCATATCATATCCTATGGTAGTTAGGAGGAAAACTACGTTGGTTGCACATGAGGGACCATTGTCCTTCTCCCTTATTGTATATGGCAGCTAGCATGATCTTACTTATGCTCCCACATGCTGAAGATGTTCTTATCTTTATGAGGGACATAGATGGAGGTGAGACACACTTGTTTGATGTATCTTTGGGGGAAGAGAGTCCCTACTTTTTCTGCACTACATGTTCCAAGGGGAGCATGAGAAACTATATGGCCACCATTGCATATTACTTGTTTCTGTATGATGTGGACCATATGTTTTGTTGGAGCACTTGGGGCATGCCTCTCATGAGTAATTTGGAGGAGATTTTCTATGAATTACCAAGCTAGAGGGTGATTCATTTTATTTGGATGATAGCATGGAGGAGGGAGACCTCCATTAATGATGAAATTCCCCATGATTGTCATCACTTCTATCTTGAGGAGGCCATGGATCAGCAAGAAGGTTTCCATAACAACCTTCCATTCTTTCATGATGAGAGCCCTTAGGTTTATTCACCAAAGTCCAACTTTCACACTTGGGAGGACCCATTGGGAGATGGAATTTTTGCAGAAATTCTGAAGCTATGGAGGAGACTATCGAATGAAAGGACCACAAGAGGAAGAGGGGAGATTTTGCAGCACCCTTGCAGTTGCTTGAGGACAAGAAAAATTTGGGAGGGGGAGAATGTAATATTCCTAAATTAGCTTCAGCTAATGGGAATATTAATTTTTCTTTTGAAATCTAGATGCATGAATAATTGAGCAAGGGAGCTCTTAAATTGCCCAATGTATGAATAAAAATCCTCTCTAATGTGAAAGGGGATCATGAAATAACAAATTCAAGCATCCACATGTGTGAACAAGGTCTAAAATATGTGGACAAGGTCAATTTTTACCAAGTCAAAAAAAATGTCTAGATGCATTGAACCATCTTGTTGGACAGCGGAGTTTTTGTGGAGGAGCCTTTGCATGGAAGCAACCTCATAGTGGGTGGGACCCTTGGTGAGGAAGCTCATCAATTATATAATGAAGGATATTTCAAGCATATGGACATATTGGAGATTATATTTTCATGAGGTCTACTTAGACTTCCTGCATACTTAGCTGTTTAGCTAAGTTGCTGCACTGTTTAGTGCAAGGATTTACTCGGGTGGGGATTCCCTACTCTTCCTTGGAGATCTTGTTCAAGAAATCTAAGAGGAGGGTTCTGATCTGAATTTTCCACTACCTAGTGTTGGGCCAAGCATCTAACTTCAGAAAAAATGCATTCCTTTCAAAAAACTCCGTTATTTCTTAAGGTGTGCAGTGGAAGGGGTTGAAACCCCATTTTGAGCAGCTAGTTTCCCAAGAGGAGGATCATCCTTTCTTTGGGAAAGATAGAGGGAGAATATACAGCCATTTCTTTGCATATTCAACCATATATTGTAGAGCTTCAGCCACACAGTGTTATTCAGCCACATATTTTGCAGCAGCTTCTCTTATATATCTTTTCTGTCAAGAAATCCTTGCCGGGTCTTCTTGGATTTGTGTAAAAGAGATTAGGTCTCTGATTTTGTACATAATTGAGTATTATAATAACATTATCAGTTATATTTATCTATTGTTCTGATTTTACTTCTCTTTGACTGCGCATTCACTAGTGCAGCTGCTCCGACATTTTGTAGTCTTGGGGTTTTGCCCATTTTCAGCAGTTGTGAGCATGGGAGGCCTGTTTAACTTGGCTAATTGTATTTTTTTTTTTTAAATATTCTACATGAATGTCCTATATTTCCTATTCTAAGGGACACAACCATTATTTTCCACTGTTTTAGCTCAATACCCATAAAATAGCGTTTTTAAGGCAAAAATAGTTGCTTTTCCCCACTCGATGAACTGTATAAATGCATAGTTTGTTGCTGTGATTTTTATTTTGATGGATATGTGTTCAAAAACATTATATGAGTTGATTCATTTTTTTTCTCCAACTTTGGAATACCTTAAGGTATTCTTATTGTTGTAGAAAATCTTGGTTTTGGGATATTACAAATACAATGCCCTCATACAAAGCAAGGGGTTGCCTTCTAGAGAAAAAAACCATAAGCTAAACATAAATTATATCTTCAGATCATCTAACTAATGAACGGCCCATATTGACTTGAAATTACTATACTTTTACAAGGAAATTTTACATCTGTTTTTAGCTTCGGGGGCGCCGCCCCTGAAACCCCCACCAAGGAACCGCTAGCCCCCAGACACCCCAACCGGGGGCCAAATCCCCCCACCCCCAGACCCTACAGGGGGGACAAGTCCCCCCCGCTACAAGGGTGTACATTTTTCCTAGGGTATACATCCGGTTGAAACAAGAATCTCTGAATCAGGATGAAAATTAGGCTCCACACCCAACAATACAATATTATGAGAATCACCAAGAAGGTCTAATTCCCTCTAATAATAGTTCCAATAAAAATTTTTATCCCATGCATTCATTAACCATCAAATATTGATCAAATCATGAACAAGACATAGCTATAATGTATTTTAAATCCATGCTTATAACCATCATATAACTAGATTATTAACCATGATAGAACAACCATCAAATCACCATAATAACAAGTACAAGTTCTCATATTTTATAATAAGAAAATAGATCTTATTAACTTATGAAAAATCCAACCAAATCAGGGACTTCCACGTACCACCTAACCATATATTGGGTTGAACCAAATATTTATTTTAGCCAATAACCCCAGTTCCATATTCCAAGAATGAATGTGTGATATCAAGACATAAATAAGCAGGGCTTCCCGTAGATTAAACTACCTCCACCCTCAGGCTTCCGTAATCTCACCAAAATCTCTCAAGAGATCACAAAGCTAAAAAAAAGCTTGGATGCCTCAGGTTTTCTTCAGCAATACCTTGAGGAATTTCCTTGTCTCTGCCCACCTATCGAGGGATTCTTGAATATTAAACCACCTCCACCCCCAGTCCTTGGGAATTTTCCTGATACCACCTCAGCTGGTTCCAAAACCTTCCAAAAATCCAAAGCTCAAACGAGAAAAGAATCCCCTCACACCGTGGCTATCCGAAAATGGAAACCAAGGCTAAAACCATTATCACACTAAGCAAAAACTCATGCCAATGACAACAAAAGAACCAAATACAAAAATTCATGTACCATGCATTCACAAACTATCTAGGAATTCACACATGCAAAATGTTACCTACAAATCCTCCTGTTGAAGCTACTTGATCCAAAATTCCTTGATTTTCCTTTGCTTTCCTTGTCTTTCCTTTCTCCAATGCTAGATTGCTCCAAAAATCCTCTAAATGTGCAAGAGTATGAGAGAATAGAGAGAGAGATCCAAAACTGAACTGATAAAATCATAACCAACAAAAAGTTTGAACTAATCCTCATAAGCCTTTTTATCATTAAGGCCTCTATTTTCTTCATTTTCCTTCAATTTCCGTCTCATGAAAATTTGTGACCTTTCACCTCCATTTTATCCTATTGTCCTTTATTTTCATTAAAAAATGCCAATTATTGCCCATTTCCTTTGCTAATGCCTTTTCCAATTTCCATAGCCATAAATAAATAGAAATTGACACCCACTAGGATGTTTTTCCCAACATTTAGTTTGGAATACATCTCTCATGACCTTGGCCTTATTTTTCCTTTATTAACTTTATTACATGAACTTTTAACATGGGTGTTGGACATGAATGATTAGATAGTGACTTGGCATAATGATTGGGCATTGAGGTGGTGAAAAACATTTTTCACTACAAAAAAGCTACAAAAGGTTCCATGAATATTTCTACTTCATACATAAAGAATAAGGGGAGCCTATTTGCTCATAAACTGTTACAAATTCCCTCCCAAAATTCATGTGGGAACAATAGGGTGGTTTTATAAATCAAATTCCAAGATTCGTGTGGAGAAATGACTATTGAGTCACTAACTTCCAAAGGACATAACTTAAGTTCTCAATGTCCAAAATGGGAAGACAAGAGTTTGTTGGAAATTTAGAGATATGAAGAACAACTTGGAGATGGTTCACATGGCTAGAATGGCATATATAATACCCATAAATTTAAATTACATTCATGACCATTTCTAACTTGACAACAAATTACTTTAAAAATATGCCTAATTTAAATGAATTTTGGAATGTTTAAAGTGGGCCCTTATTTAGGGAAGTGATGTTAAATTTATATTTATCAAAGGGACAAAATTTAGTTAGCAAAAAGGATAAAAAACCCTAACTGTAAAGAAATTTCAAGAAGATGCAAAAAACATTATAAAAATATGTGAAGAGCATTCAAAAGAGAGAGAGAGAACCCCTTCCAACACATTAAGTAAAGTAACCTCCTAGTTGAGTCTTTTGATATATTATTCATAGTTTTTTTTTTTTGTAAATTAGGCTAAACTATATTAAAAACCATGAAAAACTATACATAGGGGGTGGGCAGGGATGGCAAGTTATGCTTATCCAATCCCTGCCCTGGTAGTTCTCATAATTAACAGAGTTTGGGGCTGCCCCAAGAGAGGAAACCAACCCCTTAATATTTTAAACCAGTCTTGCATAACAAATATTCAGTAGCCCATAAGAAAACGAGAGAGCTAAGGTATAGCCTAAGATGCCAAAAAACAGAAATTAACCTTGTTGCCACACATTCATGGAGTGCCTTCAACTTCGTCCTTCGTCAGGTCCTCTTCCTCTATTAGGCATCCAAATTCCCTTCCAATGGCTTCCTCCTTACCTGTGAGCATTTGAGGAGGCACCGGAGGGGCCGAGTTAATGATGGGTGTAACCGGGTACTCAACATCGTAGTCTCTGGTCTAGATGCCATCAGCATCCATAACCCAAACGCCTATCTCCTCCACCATGGGCTTCTTGACTGGAATTGGACTAGTCTTCTAGGCACTAGTAGCACCACTTACAAGATGGTGGATTTACTGCGGCCTCTTTTTCCCTTAGGCTACTCCAGAGGTGTTACATTCTCCCCACTATTGCTATGAATGCAAACTTCAGCTTGAGGAGCTATCATGACTTGGTTTTCAGTTACAGGGCCATCGAAGGATTCAAGACGCTGGTTGTTGTTGCAGTGAGAGTGCCCAGATAGTGCACCTTTGAACTATCCCTGGTAGGCTTCTCTCTCTAGTGTAGGGGCATGGTGTGGCTAGCAGAACACTGATGGAGAGCTTGACGAGGAGAAGGGCTAGATGCAAGGGAGCCGTGACAAAGGGAGCTTGATAGACATGAGAGAGTAGGTGTGTAATGGGAGTTTAGATGTCTTCTGAACCATACGAAATCCCAAGGCACAAAGACCAAGTGTCGGCACCGTGAAGGACGGGCCATGTGTGCCATCATGTGGTGCATGTTGTAGAAAATTTCCAAGTGGATCAAATCGTCGGAGAGCCTATACATTGATTTGAGATTTGTCTGCGATGCTATGACCTGGAGCAAGCCCACCTCGCTGGATGCTAAAATGCTTGAGCGTGGGAGGGCCTGTGATATTGTACGCTCGAAATATCACCTGCATTCGGGGGATATATTATCCATAGTTAGAAATCATCTAGACCTTCATTTAAGTCATTTTGGATGACAATATATGATTTTTAATTTCTTTCTTCTTTTCTCTTTTAGGTATTTTCATTTGCCTGGTCCATGGGAGCCCATTTTAGTCGACTTTGGATAAATGTATTTTACATTTTTGAACATTATGAACTATTTTAAAACATTTGTATTTGAGGTTCCACAAAGAACTCTCAGGAGTTCATTTCTAGTGTAATATTTTGATTTTGAGTTTTAAGCTTAATATTGCAAGTGTGTAACTCCATTCATCCCTATGATTTTATATGGATGTATCATTTTAAGTTCTTTGTAAATATGGTCTATTTCTTTTCATCTTTATCAATGACATGGTGTGTTTTACATAATTCTATGCCATAAGTGAATCTTCCCACAACCTTTATTTTACTCCTTAAAAGTATTATGATGTGAATACTATGATGCATATACCATTGTTAATACAATTTCTATATGAAGTCTTTCTAGTCTTCATATGTAAAAATTGTAGATAACATATTTTGTAGTCATATGTATTCCCTTTTCCTTTTGTGAATGAGATGATAAGATTTACAATTAGATTTTCTATATGAGAGTTTTGTTGGAATATTTGTTGAGGTATGATTTTTATCACATAACCATTACATTCATTTGAGGATAGAATAATCATTTTCCATCTATCAAGAGAGGAGTTCCAGCTCTATAAAAACAAGGAGAGTCTTTCTTGTTCCCCTCAATATTTTCTCTCAATGTTGGTCATTTTTCCTTTGTCAAAAAAACAAATCAACGTTTTTGGAAACTCCACTGGAAATGATACATTTTCAATAAATATGATGATTTCTTTTAAGTATCATATATTATTGAGAATCTAAAATCTATATGCTTTTAGGAAAAAAAAATTGATTGATTTCCAGACGAATTGTTAAGATGAGTTGGGTTGTAAAATTTGTTGTTCAACAAGCATTAGATTCCCTTCAATATTATTTTAGTGAAGCTTAAAGTATAATCCAATTATGGAATTTTGAGAATAAAAAAACATCAATGATTTTGGAGGATGAGACCCCTAGTGACCATTATTGAAACTCTATCTTTCAAAGAAAGATGCTCTCGTGGCTTCACTAAATTTATTTCAGAATTGCAAGAAGGTCTATGTGAAGACTCCACTAGAGATTTCCTTTTACGTTATGGTGATATTTTTTCCTTTCCAACAAGGCCAACAAAAATTCTTCAAATTTTTGTGAAGGAAGAAGGCTCCCAAAGAAAGAAATGGTTACACAAAAGTCCTCTCAATTTGCAAATAGAATTTCATCTCTTCTGAAATATTTTCATTGAGAAGTTTCCCATGTTCTTTAGAGATCCTTTAGAGGATGCAAAAAAGAATTTGGTAAATTTTTCTAGTACTTATGATATTTATAATGTTGTTAAAAATTATGTGTCTTGTTTATTTTTTTGTCCAAACTCTACAAATAAATATTCATGAATGGTTTTATTCATTTTTCCCAAAAACCATCACTAGTTTGGATGTATTAGAAGATTTCTTTGTCAAGAAATATTTATCAATGAAAGACCTATATTCTCTTTTCTTGAAGTTGGTTTAAATCCACATGAATGACAAAGAGACAATAAAAATTTTCACTTTCATATTTATGAAATTCCCTCATTAGAATCCTCAAGAAAGGTTTACAAATAATTTCATCATTTTTTGCTATAATGAAAATTATTTGCCTACTAATCTAAGAGTTGTATTGAAGCAAGAGGGAAAGTGTAGTTGTAAAGAATTAATGCAATGAGCTCAAGTCATTGAAGTAAATATTATGAAAGCAATGATGATCTCTTAAACTTTCTAAAATTGAACCAAGAACATTGAGAAAAGGATTTAGAAGAGAAATTCGATAGAATATGTGAAAATTTATCTACATTGAATTCTTGAAGCTAAAAATGAAGACCCTAATGTCTTAAATCAAGAAGAACATCATTCACCACATGCATCATGGGAGGGAAATTATGATCTCTCATACATTCATTTTGAGAGTAATGTTGACAATGATTCTATGGATACATTTGATGAACCTTCACTCAATTAACATGAATATGGAGAGGATTTTATAGTGGATTCTCATTGGCCACTACCATTTTGTACAAATCCAAAAGAAATATTTCAACATATGATGAATGAAAGTGATGTTAATGATTACCTCTTTGCATAAAACTTTCAAGTAGTTGATTTATTGTTTGGAGTAGATTCTAAAGAAGAGGAGGTCTTCCTAGAGCCAAAAAAAAAAATGGCAACACAAGGGACACATGCTATATGCTAATGAAATTATTGGTAAACAAAAAAAACCATCCATACAATCCTCCATGGATTTTCATCAACAGTTTATTTTTGTAACCTCAACATGGTACTATTGTTATTAAATGATGGAGGAATGTCCTCAAAGCATCGCCAATAAACCAAGACTCTCAAATGTGGTTGGTAGAAAGCAGATGAGTTTCTTATATACATGGGTCCATCAGAACACTAATTATACTTGAGAATAACCCATCTCTCCAAGTAAGATAGGGTAGGTAGATTTTGTTTTCTCATATAATTAATTCAGTTCCTTTAATTAATTTTTTCTAATAAGAATTTTTAGGATCAAGATAATGGTTTGATATCACTCCATAGCCCAACGAAGAAGGAAATTGGTTTGAATTTTGTGTTCTTAGCAACTCACAGGGGGTTTTTATCTCGTAATTGGAGCCAAATGTTGATATGTTTTCATGTCACACGTCAACTAGAGTGATTTTAGTGCATAATTGAACCTATATATCATTATATGGCTACCAAATTTTACAATCTTAAAAGTGACAATTGACCTTAAATTATTTATTATCATGAAGACCTAACATGTACTTAATAATTTTAAGTTTTAAGTCAATTTCAATGTTGTAATGCTTCCTCGCACAAGGTCAATGGGGATGATTTATCCTTTTAAGAGGATACTAAAAAGGAAGAAAAAATGTTTTAATAATCCTCTCATTGGGTTCCCATATGTGTTAGCTTAATCTATTATCTTACATAATAAAAAATGAATGTTGTATGCCTAAGATATTTCCAATTTCTTTCACTTTGCCATACCTCCCTGCATTATTCTCTAGATTTTTCATCACATATCTTAATTATTTTCCCTCTATCTTTGACACAACTCTCGATGACACATGGCTATATCTTATGGTGAAAATTGGAACGTATTGGTTGGACAATAATGATTAGAAAATGGATTTCATGATGATGAGTATTGAGGTGGTGACATAAATTTTACACTACAAACAAGGTTCTATAGCTATTTTTACTTCATAACACAAATAATATGGGAAGCCTATATAAATTATTAGAAATTCCCTCCCACAATGCATGTGAGATAAATAAAGTGAATTTATAAATCAAAGGCCAGCATTCATTTGGAGCAAATTAATAACTAGTGATTCACTAACTTTCAAAGTTGTAACTTGAGTTCCTAATATCCAAATTGGGAAAATGAGAGCTTGTTGGAAAGCTAAAAAAAACCTTGGAGATCGTTTCCATGGAATGTATCCTACACAAAAAATTAAATTACAATCATTAACATTTCTAACTTGACAACAAATGACTTCCAAAAAATTGATTGATATAAAGGAATTTTCAAATGTTTAAAGTAGGCCCTTCTTTGGGGAAAGAATATTGATTCGGATCTAGGTTGAAATGGACCTCTTACTACAAATTTGCTGATAACTTATGATATAGGTGATGAAATCAAATTATGTCAAAAACACACTTGATGTATTGAATATATCTTCCTAGTGATATAAGACACTTGAAATTTGATGACCTGTGGGGTGAGAAAATGATTCCACAAACTTATAGGATGTGCGGCGGAGCAGTGTTCCAAACATGTGTAACTTCAATTGCTCATATCTCTCAAACTAAGAAACGAAATCAAATTTTGTAAAAAAATCCATTTGAGATAATAAAAAATAATTTCAAATGAGATATTTTTCACTATCTAATATAATCTTTGGAGACCATGTCACTTGCATTAATTTTACTGAAGATTAAGGCAAAATGGACATAAAATAGCTAGGGTGATGGTAGGTTATCTCTAAGAAGATAAGTAGCGGCTACATGCCTCTAAAATGTGTTAAAATGAAGCTCAATGGCCATTTTATTATTGAACAATAAATAAAACACTAAACAACTGAAACCCTAACCCGAGGATATGTAACACTGAGAGTTTATGGGCCGCATTCGGGTTAGTTGGGTAGCCAACCTCCCGGGGTTGTAACTTGGTCATAGTATCTTCGTTTTGCATGTATTATACCTCTTTGGAAATATCTCTCCGAGGAATACACCGACTAGGGCCTCAAAATGGATCTAGAAGTTCAGGACTCGAAAAACTGTTAAAAATAGTAAATAAGAAAACTGATGAAGTTGACTATGTGGAATAGGTGAGTGACCACCAATATCCACTTGGATAAAATATTAAAGTCTATATTTTTGGGAAAGGGAGTTAATTTAGTTAGCAAAAAAGAGAAAAAATCTTAATCATAAAGTGATTCCAAGAATATGAAGAAATATTATAAAAATGTTTGTGTGTGTGTGTGTGTGTGTGTGTGTGTGTGTGAGAGAGAGAGAGAGAGAGAGTTTCCTTGTATCATAGTACGTAGAGTAATCTCTTAGTTGATTCTTGTGATATATTATTCTTAGTTAGCAATAATATATCCTTGTATTTTGAAGATATTTTGAATTATAAGAGTTTATTCTTGACTTCTTTTCTTTGTTCTCTTCCAATTCTTTCATTTACATGGTCCATAGGAGCCCACTTCAATCCATTTTGAACAAATGCATTATAATTTTTTTAGAATTATGAACTTTTTTAAAATATTTGTATTTGAGTTTCCATAGATAACTCTTAGGATTTCATAGCTACTGTGATATTTTTAATTTGAGTTTTAAGCTTAATATATCAAGTTTGTAAATCCATCCATCCCTACAAGTTTAAGTCTATTAAACACACACATGGTGTATGGAGAAACTAAAACACACAAATAGAAAGATAGGCATTTGTTGCATATTACCATTGATATGATGTACATTTATAATACAATGAGGTGACACTTGGATTCATCTTCCAAGGTCGCTTGGACTCCTTTGTGACTCTTCGCCTTCCACACCTACCCATAGAGGATTAGGTGTTCAACATTCCCCCCCTTAATTCGAAGGGGAATGTGTGAGTCCAAGAAGAGAGTTGTAATACAAATCTACAAAGTATGCATGGCAGCACTTAGGCTGAATCAGCTCTCTGAAATGTTGGCATAAAGAGGTAGTTTAAGGATGACCACCAACACTGGAACACAACACTTATTGCAGTTCCCGGAACTCTTCCAAAACTGGCAAGAAGCTGAGAGCTTCTGCTAGAGGAAGTGTCCCTCATATTTGAGGAGGGAGACCTTCAACCTAAAATAAGGGAGGTCTACAACCTGTGATGGTTTAAGGATGACCACCAACACTGGAATGCTTGATGCTTTTCCTAGAACTCTTCCAAAGCTGGAAAGAAGCTGAAGTATTCTGCTAGAGGAATTGTTCTGAAAGAGGAAGAATTTCAACCTCACATAGATGGTTTAAGGTTGTCCACCAACCAAAGGCATGCTCATGGGCATCTGTGTCTCTGGCTACAACTCTGAATCTGGAATGACGAATTGTGGCTCAGGCTTGCTTGAACTGTTGTGTCTCTGGATACCACTCTAAATTTGGAATGAGACATTGTGGCTCAGGCTCGCTTGATGCGGCTTTGAAGCTTGTAGATGACCACCATTTTCCCCCTTGTCAGGTACAAGGTGAGATGATGGCGAAAACTCAACTGCAAGATTGTTCAATATTCTAGAACAAGTTTTGACATGCGACTTAAACATCTTCTTGGCTGTTGATGCCCATTTCCAATAAGTGATCCATCCAAGATGAATCTTTGTTATTGCAGGAGGCTTGTTTCTAAAGCATCTGAGTGAAGAATGGGTGTGCCGACCACAGTGCTTGCATGGGTGAAGATCAAAACAATGATCTTTCATATGGACAACATCACAGTGTTTTCATTTTCCAATTTGTTTTTGTTGTTGTTGTGGAAGAGGAGCGGGAACTGGAACAACTGAATGTGAACTATCATAAAGAAATCCGGTACTCTGAAATTTGATGGGCTTGGAGTAGTCCGGAATATGAAAGGACAATTCCTTGACATATCCAAGACCAGTTTTGTGCTTATTGTGGACAAGCTCTTCCCAAGGTCTGATGTTGGTCTTGGGAAGTGCAGACTGAGCTGCTGCATCTGCATGTAAATCTACTCTTGTACAAGGAACTAAATGTGAATCGACTACAACTTTATATTCTTGCTGCTGATGAGAGTCCTTCTCAATTTTCTGAACAGAAACAGGTTCAGAATGATGACTCTTTTGTTGAAGTTCATTTTGCTAAAGCTGAGACTTGTCTTGTGCATCTTGCAAGAAAGTTTGAATATTAAAAAGAGCATTCTTTCTCATTTTTACCATATCATGAACAGTGGAATGAATGAGGTTATCCAACAACTCTAATGCATCATTGATTTTAGCCATTTTTCTCAACAACTCAAATTCAACAAAAAGATATTCACAAGCTTGGATTCTTCACTATTGATGAGCAGATGGTCTTGAGATTGCTATATTACCTCACAATAAAGACGAAGGAAAATTCCAAAAAAAAAATTGTGGCAAAACTATGAGTGAATTTATGATGCCACTGCTATTTTGAAAATGATGACCAATTTTCAACATTTGCCTTCACATCTCAATATCTTTCAGAGAGTCACCCTTCTATAAATGCCACAAATCTTGATCATGTTTTTATAATAGAGAAACATACAACAAAAACTTCACTTTTCACTATATCGAAAATCCATATATCCATTTATTCATATACCATCTCCACTCTCTTCTTTCTTTCTCTCTCTCTCTCTCTCTCTCTTTTTTATTTTTTTTTTTTTTTTTTATAAGGTTGAGAAAAAAAAATGGGGAAAAAAAGAGAGGTATTATCTAGGAGAGGTGTTTTATGGGGGAGGTGATTACTGGGGAAGGTGATTTTTGGGGGAGGTGAATTCTGGGGAAGGTGAAACTGTAAAAAAATAAATAAATAAATAAATATATTGGTATTATGGCAGAATGAAAAAATGCAGAAAATTTGCGTGGGAGGGGAGGGAGGCAGAGTGTTGAGGGGTGGGTGTGAGCAGGGAGTGCAGGTGAGGGGGCGAGGATTGTGTGAGGGGAGGGCAAGTGGTGAGGGGAGGGGGAGGCGCATGAGTTGTTTATGGGGAGTGCAGTGAGGGGGTGGGGGAATCATGTGAGGGGAGGGCGAGTGGTGGGCCGTGAGGGGAAGGGAGTGTTGTGAGAGGGGACGGGAGGGCCATGAGGGGGTGGGGAGAGAGATTTGGGAGGCCGAGAATTGTGGAGGGGTGAGTTGCATGAGGGGACGAGGGGGAGTGGGAAGGTGGAGGGGAGAGAGGTGAGGGTTGTGAGGGAGAGAGGGGGTGTGAGTTGTGCGATGAGCGAGTGAGCGGGGTTAGGAGTGGGCAGTGTGGGTGAGAAGTGAGAGCACTGTAGTGAGCGGGCTTGGGATAACCGAGAGGTGAGGGGGCGGGATTGTTGTGCGGGGGGGTGAGTGTGGAGTATGAGTGGTGAGGGATAGATAAAAAAAAAATTACAGCAAATTTTAAAAGTAGCTAGAAATGGCAGAGATTGCACAGTAATGTGTAGAAATAAAAGTGGGCAGAAATTGTAGGAAAACATTGCAGAATTTGTAGTAAACAAAATCTCAAAATTTTCCAGAATGCTGAAAGGTAGGAGCAATAAACAAAATGCCAGGAGCAGTAAAAACTGAATGCAGCAGGGAGCAGTGAGAAAACCTGCAGACTTTAAAGTTCACAGACTTTCAAATTTAGGAATATGGTAGTACACAACGCTGCTCTTTGAAAAAATAATTTCTGAACGCTGCAAAAATGATTTCTGAATGTTGCAAAAATGCACAAGATTTTTGCAGATTTACGCAGGCCACAAAGACAAGTGGTTCACAAAAGATTGAGCTGGTTATGAACATATCAGCTCCGATACCATGTTAAACACACACATGGTGTATGGAGAAACTAAAACACACAAATAGAAAGATAGGCATTCGTTGCATATTACCATTGATATGATGTACATTTATAATACAATGAGGTGACCCTTGGATTCATCTTCCAAGGTCACTTGGACTCCTTTGTGACTCTTCGCCTTCCACACCTACCCATAGAGGATTAGGTGTTCAACAAAGTCAAAATATTAAGTTCTCTGAAAATATGGTCTTATATATTTTCATTTTCTCAATGACACGGTGTGTTTTACTTATTGCTATATTGGAACCTGATAATTTCACAAATTTCATATTAATAATTTCAATGAATTAGGTTGAAGAAGTCTATAACTTTTTATATTTTCAGAATATCCAACAAAAATGCAACTCTTACTTTTAGGTTGTAATATTTTCATTTTTCTCATCAAGAATGTGATCCCATGTTCCATTTCCAAACACACAGAAACAGTTTAGATCTAGTTTCATTTTACCCCATGCTTCATTCGTTGTTATCTTTTTTAAAGTCTTCATGGGAGTCCAATGGACAATGTTATTGGAAAAATTAATGGATTCTACCTAAAAATAAAGACTTAATCCCTTATATTGGATCATACAATTTACCATTTCATTTAATTTGCAATTCTTTTTCTTGGAAACAATATTTTGTTACTCTATATATGGAATAGTTATTAGATCTAAATTTCTTTTATAGTGAGTTTTGTTGTTAAGTTATTCATCTCCATTATTTTTTCTTAACTTTTGTAGTTGATGTCCAGATTGATTTTCCACATGGGCCTTGTAAATCAAAATCATGTTGAAACTTCACTCTCAAGTTTTAAGAAATAAATCTAGGTCATATGGAGAAGTCATCAATGAAAATTAAGAAGTATTTGTATCTAAATAAATATGGAGAAGGAATTGGACCACACAAAACACTATGAACAAGCTACAAGGGGGTCAAGGCATGCCCAAAGGCAATTTTATCAAAATTGTCCTGATGATGTTTGTGAATAAAACAACTAAAATAAATATCCTATTTACAAGAAATGAAAGAAAGATCAGTTTACAAATTTTGATTATATAGCTACTACAATGTGTGATAATCTAGATGACCAAATCAATCATGCCATAGTTTGCTCAAGCCACCACCACGGAAATAAAAACTAATGGAAAATGAGATGACCCAAAGTTGTTAAATCCATACAACCTGGTAATATTATCAACAATTCAAGTTGTTAGGAAATGCTTAGAATCTTTTAAATCCTTGATTACAACTTTGTGATGTGAAAACTTTGTTGTTTTACCATCATGTGAATGAGTGATTTGATCTACTAACAAAAGATTGCAAGAAGACTTGGAACACATAATACATCATTAAAATGACCACCATCTAGTTGAAGTGCTCTAGACCTTACAATATTGAAATATCCGTCATTCAACAAATATTTGTTTGGTGTTACATTCATCAAGAGAAAAAAAATAGCTTTGTCTTTATCCATATGACAAGATGCTCTAGAATCAATAAGCCACTCATGAGAAGAAGAAGAAAATGTTGCATGAAGGAAAAACCAAAAGCAAAACGTGCATTTCCATAAGAAGAAGATTTAAAAGAGGAAGAATCAAGATTGATGATGTGTTTTTTCATTGTTGTTTAAGGCCCATCTTTTTGAAACATTTAAACTTTAGATGGCCATGTTGCTTAGAAATTGCAACATCTCTCATTCTTCTTCTTTTTTATTATGATTCTTTGTTACCATTATGAGTAGAAGATAGATGATAGGACTTTGGACCTTTGTTTTTCGTGTTGTTGTGAGGATGTTGTTTCTTCGAATGTTTGGATTTATTCTTTCTTAGGACACTAACGCTTTGTTAGATAAACCTACAATTTTGATCACTCCAAGATGTAAGAGATTATCTTGTTTTCTAATTAAAATAATCACAAAAAAATCAAGATAGGATCATATGTAAGCATCCCCTTGGGTTTCTCTAGTGGGAATGAAAAGTATATGCAAAAACACAATATACACAACCAAGCTTAGCTAGCATATAAATAGTGGGCATCTTTTAATTCTATTTTACAATCTTTAACTAAAATTCATGTTTTGAACTTAAATAATCTTCGATGCATGAGAAATCACTAACAATTAAAGAAATCAATTGGTTTTTGTTGGACACCTAGACTATTAAAGTTATGGTGAAGAGTTACCAAAAGTCCAAAAAACTTTGGAAGTTGAAATCAAGGATTTCAATGTTTTATTTATATGTACAATATTCTTAATGAAAGTTGAATTCATTTGGAGCGGTGGTTTATCTGCCCTATTGAATAACCATTTAAAAAAATCAATTGGTTTTTGTTAGACACCTAATCTGTTAAGGTTATAGTGATCAGTTACCAACATTCAAAAAATTTTAAAAGTTAAATTCAATGATTTCAATGTTTTAATCATGTGTATCAGAGCAGTGGTTTATCTGACCTATTGAATAACTTGAACCAATAGTTTTGTGGCCTTGGTGGGTGTTCCATTCACTCCCGAACTCCTTTCTATCCACTCGTCCATAGCGTGTTGAGTCAGAGTAGATTCAATCGATGAATGAGGCAGCACTGGTTCTTGACACTAGGGAACCAGGTGAACACTCTTGTATAATTTAAAGTCAAGATCTCGCGGGTTAAAAAAAACAAGCAAGAAATTCAAATTTTGTTTTGTAACTAATTTCGGCTCTTCATTGAAGTGTCTTGGATTCATGAAATTTCTGTTATGTTTCATTTTTTCTTTGTTCTTCTGGGGACGAAAAGAACAGATATTATTTCGAAAAAGGAACTCAAGGCGTTTTGCTTGTTTCCATACGTAGAAAGGAAGGAAATGAGAATTTTTAAACTGAAAAAGGCATTGCGCGTTCAAAGTCGTATTTATTTTGTGTTGAAAGTTTATTCCGCCGCTTAGATAATTCGGTGGCAGAGTTCATGAATGAACATATATTCCGATAGTGGTATCTCTCTGGGAAAGCTGTAAAACCAGAGGTTATCTGCATTTACGACAGCATAGTTATCTGCAATATTTATGGAATCCATGATTATCTGGTGACCTTAATTATCAGCCATATATATGAAATCCGAGTTTGCAGTTTTCCAAGTAACTGATTTACACTTCATACCTTTTGGGAGAGTCCGGTCCACTTTTAACCTTCGATGACTTGAACTACTTCACCTAATACTGCAAACCGAACACTTGATCAACTCCTAAAATACACTCTCCTCTGACCAGACGCCTATTCCATTCTGTAAATAAGATTTCGTTGCTACGCTTCTTCCAAAATGAGATCTCAGTCATGTGAATTAGAGAGCCACTCAAATATCAAACAATCATGGTGAGAATAGAAAATGTTCAATCTAAGTTCAAGTTCGAGTTTCAGCCATGGCTAAGAACGTGACTAGTGTTCTTGTGCTTCTCTGAAGCTATGTTTTGTCTTTTGAATGGAACCAGACACAAAAATATTCTCCCAGAATAGCCGTTGATAAAAGTTGATAAAAGTTGGAGCTGGATATCATCAGGTGATTTTTGATACGGTTGTTGCCCAGTTGTTGTGGTTGTTATAATCGTTCCAAGAGGGAGGGTGTCAGCCATTCGATTTGCTTTATTTGAAGTGTTTTTTTTTTAAAAGCCCGCACCCTTTACGAGTATTTTAAGAAAATGGTCACACTTCAAGGATAATTAAAGTTATTGAACACTTTAATATTGTACCATATTAAAAGCATAGTTAAAATAAACAAAGATATGGTTTCTCATATTCAAATAGGTTTATAATTAAATGCACAAGACAAGATCAAGTTCTCGAATCTCAATTATAACGAGATGACTTATAATAAAAGATTCGTGATTCTAAATTGGTTCTGGTTCAGAACAACTTATTTTTTGAGTTTCATCAATCGCTAGAGATTAATTAAATTTGTGAGGTTATTTCAAGAGTGGATTTGCATAAAGATACAAAGGTTAAACCTGCACTTCCCAATCTCATCAACAAACTTTGGGAAGAAGTTGTTAACAACAGGAAAAGAATCAGCCTTGGATATGACAAGGATGTGTCCTTTCATATTCCGGACTATTCCAAGTTCGTTCAATTTCATAGTGTTGGGTTTCTTCAAGATTATTTGCTTTCACTTGCTCTTATTCCACAACCACAGCATATTTTCAAATGCCAACATTGTGATAGAGTTGGCCATGTGAAAGATCGATATTTTGATCTTCACTCTTGTGACTTTCACTAGCATATGACTTTAGCTTCTAGTCAGATTTGGAACTTTTCCAAGGAACTTCTTTGAACTTTAGTTCCAAAGTTGGTGGTCACCCTTAAACCACCACCAATTGAGACCTTGAGTTCTCCTACCTTTTGGTTTGTGGTCTTCCTTAAAAACTACTATTTCTGAGAGTGAATTCAGCTATTGGCTGCCATGTATTTTCGCATTTTCGCTCTCTTCTTGGACTCATATACAACCATTCGGACTAAGGGGAGAGTGGTGTTGGACACCTAATCCATTAGGTTTATGGTGAACAGTTACCAACAATCCCATAAGCCTTAGAATTTTAATTCAATGGTTCCATTTTTGTATTTATATGTGCAATATTCTTAGTGTTTCAAAAAAGTTGAATTCATTTCCAACACTGATCAATATTATGGGCTTGAATCTTATTATGTTTACCAAATACAATTTTCACCTTTTATGAAGCTTTATCTAAGTCAGCAATTATTTGAAGGTGAAACTATATATCACTAGAGATAGAAATTTCAATTAATTCATGTACTTTATCATTTTTATTATCCAACTTACATCGAGACATCAATGGGGATAGTTTCTTTTCCCAAGATAATCCAATAAAGTTATTTACTTCATAGTACATCATACATGATTTCTATGAGAAGTAATTTGAACTGCTAAGCAAAAAACCTTTTAAACTAGGCATATTAGAATATGCATGTAATATGACTTCAAAAAGAAAAAATTGACTATCTAAATAAAAAGCTATTGAAAAAATATGTCGCTTAAAAATTCACTATTTTTTTTTTTTTTGTGGTGTCAAAGTCACTTTAAGAGATTCATGAAGGATAACTAAAGTGATATGTGGTGGGTGAAGGTTGACCAACATGGTGATAAATGCACAATGACGCTATAGAGTTTATATATATATATATATATATATATATATATATATATATATATATATATATATATATATAATCTTTGTTTTCTAACTTTGCCTGTAAAATTATTTTTATAAATGAAATACATTTACATAAAGTGATCCATTTTATAAGACATGAAAATAATTGCATATAATCGCATTATAAACTAAAATTGCTTACAAGAAGTAATTTTAAAAAATAACCTCAAAGTTACTTTACTATAATTTTAAGTGAACTACATTTTACAATAATACTATATTATAACTTGAAGTTTTATGTTTTTTTTCACAAGGTAATCTAATTAAAAGTAAGACTTAAATTGAAGGCCTCTTATTCAATAAATTAACTTTCAACCAAATGAAACTAAATATTATAAAGAAAGAGAGAGTTTTTTTTTACTATTTCTTAGAATTGTTTACCCTTAAAATGTTTATTTTTGTTAAAAAAAAAAACTTCAACACAACTACCCAAAGAAAAAACCTTAATTTTGGATGATTTTAAAAAAACAAATAAATTTGAGATTTAACAATATTAATGTTAGATCTTGATTAAACAATCTAGAAAATATAAGTTTTCTATATGCTTTTTATTTATTGAGATCCCATAAAATGCAAAGCAAAGAGCATATATTTAAAAAAAAAAAACACTTTCCATTATATTTTTGGCTTTCTTAGATTACCCATGATACACAACAAAGAGCATAAAGGCTAAAAATGATGGCAAACTAGGAATATAAAAATAACTGAAATGTTAACACAATATAAAAAATTTAAAACCATGAAAAAAAATTATACATCTAAATTTAACAAAAATGATCATACTTAAACGAAAAAAATTTCTAATGAAAAGAAGTGTTTTCAATTGAAATCAATATAAAAAATGGAACAACTCACCTAACTTATAAGTACATAGAAATAGCAAAAATCATAAATCCTTTGATACATGTGGTGACACAAGTGTAGGATCTTGATCAACAATAATGGGTATTCACAAGGGCTTTACTACCATGTTCTACAAAATTAGGTACTTCCACAAAGATATTTCATAGATTGCTCATGCAAATTAATCAAATATTTGTACGACATTGTATTGCATGGTTAAAACCCTCAAAAAGGGAAAAAGATTATGATCCTAATCATTGTGACCACTTGGGGAAATATGCTAATGCATAAGAAAAAATACTAAATAAGATTTTCTCATAATCAATCATCAATTAATTATTCCTTGTTCACTAAGGAGATATTATTAACCAATCAAGAATTAAATCATGGATCAATATAGTTGTTTTGTTTTAGAAAAATTTGGGCAGGTCTGTTGAGAAATCTAGGGCAGAGGTGATTTCTCTAGCAATGATAATTGTTTGTGAATACTTTTTACTTATCTTGATTAGAATATTCTTTTGTTTGAATATTATTGTTTTCTTTTCATCAAACAGCTATCAAAAAATTAACAACAATGAGACTAGGGATGCAAGATATAGGCGATCAGCCAGGGCCAAAACCTCTCCAACTTGAGAGGAAAACCCAAACAAATTATTCTTCATATAGAATCTTCTTGTAGTGAATTCCAAGACCAAGACCTTTAACCTAACAACCTCTCTAAGACCAAGTCACAAGATCTTTTGAACTTCTTCTCCCTCTTGTCCAAGACAACACAATTCAACCTAACTTATTGTACCTTTATTCTTGGCTTCTCTGAAATTTGGCCTCTTTACACAATCCTTCAATTCGTGATCTACCTAAAACCACTACAATTTTGCATGTGTGAGCTAATTGTAGGAGTTTAGTGATGCTTTCCTTCTTCGCTTGACTTGGAGACTTCCCTTTGTGACCTTGGCTAGTAAGAATTATGGTTTGGCAACCTCTTTCCTGGATTCCCTACTACATAAACCCTAATATTTGTCACACGTGTGAGGAAGATAACCCAAAAAATAGTACCAAAAACTCTTTGCTCTTCTTCCTTATATATATATATATATATATAATCTTTGTTTTTTAACTTTACCTATAAAATTATTTTTATAAATGAAATACATTTACATAGAGTGGTCCATTTTATAAGACAAAAAATAATTGCATACAATGGCATTATAAATTAAAATCGCATACAAGAAGTAATTTTAAAAAATAACCTCAAAGTTACTTTACTACTATAAATTAAGTGATTTGCATTTTACAATAATGTTATATTATAACTTGAAGTTTTATGTTTTTTTTTTCACAAGGTAATATAATTAAAATTAAGACTTAAATTGAAGACCTCTTATTCAATAAAGTAACTTTGAACCAAATGAAACTAAATGTTATAAAGAAAGAGAGAGTTTCTTTTTTATTATTTCTTAGAATTGTTTACCCTAAAAATGTTTTTTTTTTTAAACTTCAACACAACTACATAGAAAAAAAAGGCTTAATTTTGGATGATTTAAAAAAAACAAATAAATGTGAGATTTAACAATATTAATGTTAGATCTTGATTAAGCAATCTAGAAAATATAAGTTTTCTACATGTTTTTTATTTATTGAGATCGCATAAAATGCAAAGCAAAGAGCATATAATTAAAAAAAAAAAAAAAAAACACTTTCCATTATATTTTTGTCTTTATTAGATTATCCATGGTACACAACAAAGAGCATAAAGACTAAAAATGATAGCAAACTAGGAATATAAACATAACTGAAATATTAACACAATATACAAAAATTAAAACCATGAAAAAATTGTATACCTCTAAATTTAACAAAAATGATCATATGTAAACGAAAAATTTTTCTAATGAAAAGAAGTGTTTTCAATTGAAATCAATATAAAAAATGGAACAACTCGCTTAACTTATAAGTACATAGAAATAGAAAAAATCATAAATCTTTTGATACATGTGGTGATACAAGTGTAGGATCTTCATCAACAATAATAGGTATTCACGAGGGCTTTACTACCATGTTCTACAAAATTGGGTATTTCCACAAAGATATTTCATAGGTTTCTCATGAAAATTAATCAAATATTTGTACAACATTGTATTACATGGTTAAAACCCTCAAAAGGGAAAAAAATTATGATCCTAACCATTGTGACCACTTGAGGCAATATGCTCATGCAAAAGAAAAAAAACTAAATAAGGTTTCTTCATAGTAAGTCATCAATTAATTACTCTTTGTTCATTAAGGAGATATTATTAACCAATCAAGAATTAAATCATGGATCAATATAGTTGTTTTTTTAAGGAAAAATTGGGCAGGTTTATTGAGAAATCTAGGGCAGAGGTGATTTCTCTAGCAATGATAATTGTTTGTGAATACGTTTTACTTATCTTGATTAGAAACTTCTTTAGCTTGTTTATTATTGTTTTCTTTTCATCAAACAACTATCAAAACATTAACAACAATGATACCAGGGATGCAAGATATAGGTGATCAGTCAGGGCCAAAACCTCTCCAACTTGAGAGGAAAACCCAAACAAATTCTTCTCCATATAGAATCTTCTTGTAGTGAATTCCAAGACCAAGACCTTTAACCTAAAAACCTCTCCAAGACCAAGTCACAAGATATTTTGAACTTCTTCTCCTTCTTGTCCAACACAACACAAGTCAACCTGACTTCTCGTACCTTTATTCTTGGCTTCTCTGAAATTTGACCTCTTTCCACAATCCTGCAATTCGCGATCTACCTAAAACCACTTCAATTCCGCACGTCTAAACTGATTGCAGGATTTTGGTGATGCTTTCCTTCTTCACTTGACTTGGAGACTTCCCTTTGTGACCTCGGCTAGAAAGAATGTTGGTTTGGTGACCTTTCTTGGATTCTTCAAGGGTTGATGTAACCCTACTACAAAAACCCTAATATTTGTCACACGTGTGAGGAAGATAACCGAAAAACAGTACCAAAAACTTTTTTCTCTTCTTCCTTTTCCTTTCATTGGATATGAGGCTTCCTTCTAGTGTTTTTCTCACACTTCTTCTTGGATTTCAGATGCTTGAATTGATTATCTTCAAGTGAGGCTGAGTCCTCCTCTATATAGTAATCTTCCCATGAAATAATTTGACTTATGCTAGTGTCTAGGCTAACATCCTCTTCTATAGTGATCTACATCTTCTTTTGAAATTTGATTTGATGGAGTACTTGTGACAAGGTCTTGAGGTTTTATGACTCAAATAAATTCCCTTTTACAATATGTAACATGCCCAATTGGATCTTCAGTACATGACATTGACTCAATAGACTTTATGACTTAATGACCAAACATAATAGCTCACAATGGGAGCTTCATCTATAAAATAAAATTCCTTAAGAATGAAACCTGTGACTCAAGAATAACTTAAATAATTTTATTTTTCTTCTTTACATCTATTACATAAAATCATGGTTACACATTTCATTATGAATACCAGACCTAGTTACATATTTCAACAATATCCAGCCGAAGATATCACATCTAGTTGGCCAAACTAGGCAAAGCCTAACCCCAAGGGTGTCAAGGAGAATTTACCTCGTGACCTCCCAATGAAAAGATGTTTTAGCAACGATACCTCAACCAATTGTGCTAAACCTCGAGCTATGGATCAATATAGTTATTAGTATTGAGAATAATATAAATTGTTGGATCACTTTATATTTACAACATATTATGATTTTTTATTTTTTTTTATGGTTCACAGAGTCCAAAGATGGGTGACCACTACATCCATGGAATATTTGTACCAGGCATATCTACTCGAAGAGATCACTTCTTGTCAGCTCAACCACAGAACTTAACCCTGAGAGTGTCAAGAGAATTGAACCCATGACCCCCCAGTAGCAAAGGTTTTTTTAACAATAAGTACTAAACCAATTGAGCTAACCCTCAATACTTGACCATAATTATCAAATTATGTGACTACTAATGCAATTAATTCTTACTAAGGAAACACAATAAAGAAACACATTTTATCTAAATACACATTACATGAAGTCAATATTAATTAACCCTTTAAGTGTCTAAATATCCTAACATAACGAGTGGAAAAAAAAACCAATTCATGATTAGAAACAACATTGTTTATATTCCCCGCATGTGGGTGAAATCTCCAGAACGATCGAGGACAGCTCCTCCCATGATTACTGATAGGCCTCTAAATTAGACATAAAATAACACCCATCTAACCTTTCTTAGGCCCATCTACCTTCCTTATGCACATAAAAATATATATTAAATCTCTCCTTCAACACTTAATAATGTTTTATTATGCTTTAATATGTTCTTAGGAAGGATTAAAGGTAGTTGCATATTTTTGCCTAATATTGGTTATTTTTGTAGAATATTGTGAGAATATTTGGAAAATTATATAGATTTGGAGAAGGAGATGATTTAGGGACTTTCTCCCTGCCCCTAGAATATCAAGGTTGGAGAATAAATGAGCACAGTATCGAGAAATTAGGGAAAAATATTGTAGAAATTCAAGGGGGTTTTCCACCCTCCTTAACTCCAAAGGCAGTCGAAGGATCCTCATGAGATCCCCTCTAGCAATTCGAATTCCAGAGGCAGCCAAGAAACTGAAGATGAAGTGCACTCAATCTATGGTTTAATTGCAGTCAAGTGGACTCATTACCTATTTTCTACGGAGTTGTTGGTAGTTGCCCTTTAGTATAAATAAATTTGATCAAGAGCTAATGAGGATTGATTCTTCAATCCAATTCTGGTTGACTTCCATTTCATCCCACTTCCATTCCATTCCATTAGATTTGAAATTCTGCTGTAAAGCTGTTAGGCTCTGTTAAAACTGTTAAGGATGTAACAGACTATTATTTTTTATGAAATGAATAGAGAGATGCCATTTTATTGATCTAGTTCCAGAGAGTTGGGCTCATGGGTTAGGGCCTAACCCATGTGCCTTAGCTTCTCTATTGTTTTCATTCTTTTTTTCTCTATCATTTAGCTAGTTTTTCTTCTGCCATTTAGTTAGATGTGCTTCTAATAGTTCCATCATTGCTTCGTCTTTCCTTTTAGTTTGTTGTTATAGTTTTTCATCTGCTTATGAGTAATAGAATAGAGGATAAAACTCTAAAATTTGTGGATCTAGACTTCCCTTCTCATCTCTGTCAATAGAGCTCGAGGAGGGTAAACCTTCCCATAGACCCAAAAACTTATTGTTGTTCACGGTTTTATCACGCATTATTTTCTATTTTCCCGTGCATGAATTCACAGGTTTGTTTACAAGAGTTAATGTTAACACCTCGGAGCATCTCTATGGTGCCTTTCCGCTTTAATTTCCATCGATGTCTTTGTGGCTGAACACCGCTTTTTATGCCTTCATTCCCCTCCTTTTCCTCTTGTTTAAATGCTTCACCTGCATTTTTATTCATTAAAAATACTTAAACCATTCAACCGCCTTATTCCTTTGTTTTTATCGGTCACGGCTGTCGCATCCTTTTTAACACAGAATGCTTTAAAATCCTTTGAAACTTGACCTTTGCCTTTGCTCCTCAGTTCTCCCACCACCGTACATCACAATCACACTTCGCACCTTTCCCCTTTTTTTCTTTCGAGACTTACCGAAAATTGCATCGCATTTCCTTTTTCGCTCAACCTCCATCACATCTCCGTACATCACAATCGCACTTTGCAGAATTTTCCCTTCACTTTCAACACCTACCGCTCATCTTTACCGATTACCATATTGCGATATTACATATCATAATCGCAACGTTTTCCCTTTCCCTTAAGACTACCGCTCCAACTCCGTGATATTGCGATTGCGATATCGGCCCCACCTCCATTTTCCACATCGAAAATAATTCATTGAACCCTTTCCCTTTTTCATTAACACTTACTGCTTTCTTTCGCCGATTGCGATATCGCATTTCGCACGTCGTCGCTTCTGCCCCGTCGCACTTCGCACTTCGCAAGGTTTACCTCATAGCATTTCGCACTTCGCTCTCGCTCCCAAATAACACTTCCACTATCCCTTTAATCTTGCGATATTGCAATTGTGATATCGCACATCGCAACATTTTCCTCCATCACATCTCTGCCATCACACTTTTCAATTTATTCCGCTCCATAACCTTTTTGCACTATAATAAAGTTCTAATAATGTTTTAACCCCGCTCTTTCCACTTCTAAGCCTTGTTTCATGCGTTAAGCCCTACATTGACCTCTTTAGCCCTTTTCTTTCCTCTAAGCTGTAAATCAACACCTTTTAAAGTTTAGTTAGATCATGAATAGCTGCATGGATAGAAGAATAGTGGATATAAGCATGATAGATAGAGTAGGATGTCCTTAGCCAACTTAAGTGTGGTTTAGGATTAGTTTCCTTTCTGCTATTTGTTTTCTACAAATTAAATAATTTTCCTTCCTACCATTCATTTTCAGCAATCTAGCTTAGTTTCTTTTCATTCATTTCTTTTTTGCAACTTAAATTAGTTTCATTCCTGTCATTTATTTTTTGCAATGTAATTTAGTTTCCTTTTGTTGTTTCCTTTCTACAATTTAGTTTATTTTCATTGAAGTGTGACAGACTTCACTGAGAACCCTTAGAAATATCACCCTTTCATAAAGCGAAAGAGGATGACATGAATATAATGCATCTGATGTGTATATAGCACTGTCACCTCCAAGTTTGTACGAAACCCGGGTTGATAAAGTAAATTAGGGCAACGTCTGGAGTTGCAACACTCTTGGTGCAATACCAAGGCTCACCACTTTTTGGCGTCGTTGTCGGGGAGGTGTCTAGTAGATGCTTTGATTTTGTTCTAGCATTATTTTATGCTTTCCTTTTCATGTTGTTTCCGAATTATTGAAAAATACAAAAAAAAAAAAAAATTCATGCCTCATAGGAGTAGGGATACTCAGAAAAAAATTCTCCAATACCAACCCCCCCACTTGACCACATGGTTTAGTAAGAACCACATCACCATACACATTTGAAGGAAGAAGAGATGGATGGATATGATGACAATGAAGAAGATCTTATTGGGTTTCCCATTCAAGATATGGACATCAGTGTACCTATGAAGAACATCTCTCCAACTTTCCTTCCCAACTTCCATGGTATGAGGAAAGAGGATCCAAAAACATTTCTCTTTGAATTTTAGATACCTTATAGGTCTTATGGCTACTTATCACACACTCAAAAGATGAGATTGTTTCCTGCAACATTGAAGGATAGAGCTCTTAAATGGTTCATGAGTCTAGGGACCAATTCAATAAGATCATGGAATGATATGCAAAAGACATTTCTAGAAATATATAAATATCGTGATCTTAAAGAATAAATTTTCATAATGAACCAAGAAGAGGATGAGATCTTGGAGGATCTAATAGAGAGGTTCATGTATAATGTTAATAGGGAAAAATTGCATCATCTAGGATTTGACACACTAAAAACCCTCTTACTTATAACAATTAGGGATGAGTGGATTGATCTCCTTAATCTCATGAGAAAAGGAGATATAAATCAATTGTCATTTGAATAAATTTATGAAACATGCAATCGCATATCAAGAGGAAGGGAAAGAGAAATTAAATCAACATCAACATTGGTAAGGCAATATGAACTTGGAAATTTTCTTGATAACTTTAAAACAGAAATTCTTGGCAATCTAAGTGAACAAGTAGAAATGTTAAGAATGAAAAATGAGCAAAAATAAGATGCTGATATTTTTGTTATCCATGTAGAATCATATGCTACTAAATGGTGTTCATTGTTCCCCGAGTTTAAAGAAGTTTACCAGGAAGACAATGGAGCAAGACAATCACCAAAGAAGCTATGTTATGTATCTCCAAGGATACCATGGAATCAAAGTCAACTTGATATGATGCAAGGACCCACTTCACAATTTCAAGTGTATTCACATCCATCTTAAACTAATTGGGACACACTCCCTCCTTGGAAACCTTGGCCATCTCACCCCCAAAACCAATCTTGGTAACATGGTTGGCAAGGTCCTTATTGGGAAAATCCACAATATCCTCAATATTTCCCTCCATATCCTCCATACCCAACTCCATGCTATCCGTACCATCCACCTCCACCACAACCTCAACAAAAACCATCTCATATATCCACCCCCTCTCAACTACCTGTACCACCATTTCCAAACCCACACCATGAAGTATCTCAGCCCGCTTACCATGCTGAGGTATAACACTACCCAACATATCCTCTTGATCTAAATGGTATGCATCTTAGTTCAAGAAATGTATTTCAAAGAAGAGACCTTCTTAATGTCATTACATGACAACCTCAAGAAGAAAGAGTTTCGAATGAGGAGATCAAAGAATCAAGGGTTGCACTTGATGAAGAGCAGATATCATAATCAAATGTTGAGAGGGTTCACTCATGTTTACCAGCATTTCCTCCATGTGTTCAAGAGAACAATCAGCAAAATGAGGAATATTTGACTCCCATAATAAAAGAGGACATCCAAGGTGATCCAACTCAGCAAGTGAACCAGGGGCATCAAAAATATATTGACATATGGTTCAAAACAATCATTAAGTTGCAGCAACACACTCTTCTCCAATAGTACTTGATACAATCCCAGTCAAATAAATTCATCTCTTATATTCAGGTACATGTCAGAACATGTATTCCAAGTGTGCACCTGATTTTATCTGTCATCTTGATGTGCACATGGCTCCATTGGAAGTATTCCTATACTTCAAAAAAGTTTTGTTTTTTTTCAAGTAGAGTAGGAAACTAAAAAAGAGAGAGAGAGAGAGAGAGAGAGAGAGAAGAAGAAGAAGAAGAAGAGAAAAAAGGGAAAAATAATAAAATCTCAGGTGAAAACCACTTTTGAGGCATCTGAGATTGGTTCACTGATTGAAAACCTCCACGAGGCAGTCATTGGATTGAAGAAAAAAGAGGAAAATAAAAGATCCTAGGTAGAAACCTCCTTTTAGGCGACTAGGCAGACCTTCTAGTTGAAAACTTCATTGAGGCAGCTAGTAGGCCTTCCAAAAAAAAAATTATGTACTTCTCCATGTATATCTCTCTAATGAATACAAGTTCTCTCCAACCTTTGCAAGCACAAAACAGCAAGTTGACACAAATATAAAATTTGTTCAACACTTTAGTCAAAGGTATTAAAACTTGGACTTCCTCCTCCTATGCTCAGAAGCTCCAAAAGGACCTCAAGCAGATTATCATATGCAGCTTTAGAAAAACTTCAACAGCCATATCAGCAGCTTCAATATCACATGCAAAAAAAAAAAAATCAATGGTAAGGCTCAGGTATGAAACCATCTAACCCTTTCTTCGAATCTATTTTAGCTTAATAAAAGATTAAAAAGTATGAGAAGGAAATTTTATTTATATAGCCAAAATCGGTAGCAGAGCAACCTCAGCCTTATCTAGCAACTAGCCTCACTTTTTCCACCAAGAAAAGGAACAAGAATAAATAAAAGGACTTGAGAAAGTGGGCAGTAAGCAGTTCATTATAATAGAAGAAAAGGAGTGCCAAGGGATTACCAATGGTGAACTCAATTCACAAAAAACGAACTGTGAGTTTATTCTAGATGCAATAAAAAGAAAAGAAAAAAGGAAAAAAAGAAAGAAAAAAAGAAAAGAAAAGAAAAGAATAAATCAAATAAAAGGTGGATCCACCACCTCTTGGCATGAAAAACAGATTTACTTAAGGCATCTGAGGACCTCCATGAAGCACGTACAAGAAGAATTACAGCAAGAAGAATATCAAGAATATTAGCAGAAGAGTGGCGCATGGCCCAAGAAACAGAAAATGAAATAAGCTAGCATGTAGGAAGAACCATAAGGTAGGGAGGATGAATAGGTTTCTTAGAGGATGAGCAACAGTTTCAGTAGGGGTGGTGATGATAGGCCTCTAAAATAAGGCCCATCTAACCTTTCTTAGGCTCATCTACCTTCCTTATGCACATAAAAAATATATATTAAAATGTTCTTAGGCAGGATTAAAGGTATTTTCATATTTTTTCCTTATATTGGTTATTTTTATAGAATATTGTGAGAATCTTTGGTATATTATATAGATTTGGAGAAGGAGATGATTTAGGGACTTTCTCCCTGCCCCTGGAATATCAAAATTGGATAATAAATGAGCACAATATCAGGAAATTAGGGAGAAATCTTGGGGAAATTCAAGGGGTTTGTCCACTCTCCTTAACTCCAATGGAAACCGAAGTACCCTCATGAGATCCCCTCCAGCAATTCGAATTCTAGAGGTAGCCAAGCAACTAAAGACAAAGTGAGCTCAATCTATGGTTTACTTGGAATCAAGTGGACTCATTACCTATTTTCTAGGGAGCTGTTGGTAGCTTCCCTTTAGTATAAATAAATTTGATCAAGAGCTAATGACTCGATTCGATTCTTCAATCCCATTCTATTCGACTTCCATTTCATCCCACTTCCATTCCATTCCATTAGATTCGAATTTCTATTGTAAAGTCATTAGGCTCTGTTAAAAATTTTAAGGATGTAACAGACTGTTCTTTTTTATGAAATGAGTAGAGAGATGCCATTTTATTGATCTAGTTCCAAAGAGTTGGGCTCGTGGATTAGGGCCCAGCCCATGTGCCTTAGCTTCTCTACTGTTTTGATTTTTTTTTTTGTCATTTACCTAGTTTTTCTTCTGCCATTTAGTTAGATCTGCTTATGATTGTTTCATTGCAGCTTCGCCTTTGTTTTCAGTTTGTTGTTATAGTATTTCATATGCTTATGATTAATTGAATAGAGGATAAATCTCTAAAATTTGTGGATCTATACTTCCCTTCTCATCTCTGTCAATAGAGCTTGAAGAGGGTAAACCTTCCCATAAACCAAAAAAATTCTTTCTCTTCACGGTTTTATCACGCATTATTTTTTGTTTTCTCGTGCATGAATCCATAGATTTGTTTGCAGGAGTTAATGTTAACACCCTAGAGTAGCTCTATGGCGCCTTTCCACTTCAATTTCATTGTTGTCTTTATGGCTAAACACTGCTTTTTACGCCTCCATTCACCCCCTTTTCTCATCGGTTCTCCTGCCACCGTACATCACAATCTCGCTTCGCACCTTCCCCTTTTTTCTTTCAAGACTTGCCGCAAATCACATCGTATTTCCTTTTTTGCTCGACCGCCATCACATCTCCGTACATTGCAATCGCACTTCACAAAATTTTCCCTTCCCTTTCAACACCTACCGCTCATCTTTACCGATTACAATATTGAAATATTGCATATCACAATCACAGTGTTTTCCCTTTCCCTTAAGACTTACCGCTCCAAATCCGCGATATTGCGATTGCAATATCGGCCCCTCCTCCATTCGCCACATCACAAATCACTAGTTGAACCTTTTCCCTTTTTCATTAACACTTACCACTTTCTTCTGCCAATTGCGATATCGCATTTCGCACATCATCGCTTCTGCCCCATCGCACTTTGCACTTCATAGGGTTTACCTCATCACATTTCGCACTTTTCTCTCGCTCCTTAATAACACTTCCACTATCCCTTTATTCTTGCGATATTTTGATTGCGATATCACACATTGCAACATTTTCCTCCATCAAATCTCTGCCATCACACTTTTCAATTTATGCCTTTCCAAAGCCTTTTTGCACTATAATAAAGTACTAATAAGGTTTTAACCCTACTCTGTCCACTTCTAAGCCTTGTTTCATGCGTTAAGCCCTCCATTTACCTCTTTATCCCTTTTCTTCCCTCCAAGCTGCAAATCAACACCTTTTAAAGTTTGGTTAGATCATGAATAGCTGCATGGATAGAAGAATAGTGGATAGAAGCATGATAGATAGAGTAGGATGTGCTTAGCCAAGTTAAGTGTGGTTTAGGATTAGTTTCCTTTTAGCTATTTTTTTTTCTGCGAATTAAATTAGTTTCCTTCATGCCATTCCTTTTCAGCAATCTAGCTTAGTTTATTTTCATTCATTTCCTTTTTTGCAGCTTAAATTAGTTTCATTCCTGTCATTTCTTTTCTGCAATGTAATTTAGTTTCCTTCTGTTGTTTCCTTTCTACAATTTAGTTTAGTTTCATTGAAGTGTGATAGACTTCACTGAGAACCCTTAGAAATAGCACCCTTTTGTAAAGTAGAAGAGGATGGCATGAAAAAAATGCATTTGCTGTGTGTATAGCACTGTCACCTCCAAGTTTTTATGAACCTGTTGTGCTATACAACACCCCCCATTTATTTTAAGAAATGGGGACCCCTTAGAAATAAATAGGAATTTTATTTTTTAGCTTTAAAAACAAAAAACTTATGAAGGAAAAGTTTTCTTTTGAGTTTTCCGCTTTATTCCTTTAGCTCATCGCAAACCACATAGCTTACAACTTAAAAAAACTTACAATCCTTAAGCTACGCGAGCTACGAAATGCGCTAACATTTTTTCGAAGTTATATTTTAAAAAAATTGCAAATACTTTGATTATTGTTATATTCTATTTATCACATCGCACCTTATTTAAAACAGCCAACTCATAAACAAATTTGATATGAGTACGATTGTGCGGACCCAATGAGACAAAAAATCAACAAAAATAAATCTATAATTTCCTATTTAAGTGCAGCCAATTGACTTTTTTATGCGCAATTCGCATTTTGAATCACTTAACCAAAAAAAAATTCATTATCGCATAAAAGTTGCGATGTGTGGTTTGCGCACATCGTATTTCGCAGCATTTATGGGTAAACATCACAAAAAATAAAAGTTCTATATGGTGATGTGAGAAATAACAGCATTTAATTACTCGAGCATGTGAAATGATTTATGTTGTATCAAAATGAAATTCGAGATCTAACGGCTTAAAGTTGATTGATACATATTTCGTGTGAAGGTGTAAAAGATTTTATTTTTGAAATAATTATTGATGATTGTTGTTATATTTGAAAAGATTTATATCTATTCGTGCATGTTTGATATAAACAATGGATTTGACTCCCTATTCTCTATACTTTTAATACTCTTCTCCCTGTTTACTTGAAATCAGGTAACCATTCAACGGATTAAGGAATATTTAAATGACAAAAAAGGGCAAAGAGATTTCTCAAGCACTACTTATTGAAGACTCAGACATGTCTCCCTTATTTTCAGATACCACCTGCAACAAGGATTGTGGTAGTTCGTCATGGGAAACAATGTATAAATTGTTCGAAGACTAAAACCCAAAGGTAATAACCAAAGTCTTTGCAACAGGCACGAAATCTACTTCAAACATGACCTACTTCAATGTTACATGTTCATTCATTCACAAGATAGCCAGAAGACCAAAAGTTCTCCCTTACATAGATATGGTTAAGTGGGCAATTAACCATGTAAACATAAAATATAGAACTTTTAATTCAAGAAGCAATAATATTGGTTCTTGCAAGGTAGATGATTTAAAAGCAATGTACCACTTACCAGACTCACAACAAAACTATGACAAAGATTTTTTGCAAAGCTTTAAAGAAAACAACCCAGATTTAATAAAATTCATAAAAGAATAGAAGGAATACCAGGGCAAGCTGAAGCAAGATAAAAACGGTATGTACTTTATTGCCCAACTTCCTTATCCTTATTGTTATGTTGCTGGTATGTTGTGTAGATTGTTTTCCAAACCTGATACCACTAGGTTTTCAGTAGATTGGGTTCCACTGATTGACGCAATCGTAAATTCCTCAATTCTGAATTGGGAAAATATCATATCTAATATTTTAGCCAAAAACATCAAAAAATATAGGAATAAAAGGAGTGTTCCATCTAGAGAAATACCTCCCTTTTATATTTCGGCCTATGTCATGAACGCAATCTGCTTTTCTTCTAGTTTTCCTACCATGGGATGGAAATGGACTACCCAAGACCCTACCCCAATCCACATTTACCACAGAGACCTTTGGGATTAAGACTTCCACCTGCATTTTTATAAAAAAAATTATGGAGTCATATTTCCTATGCACCAAATGATATTAAATAAGAAGGCCCCTAGGGTTTCTGAAGAGGCTAGCGCAGATATTCTTTTTTGGGCTAGGCGGTTTGCAGAGGAGAATTTTACATATGTTAGAGTATTCGGGAGTTATGCCTCTCCCCATGTCCTACCATATTATGTTCTTGATAAGTTTCTTACACGATAAATAGCCTACGAGCTTGTTAATGGTATCACTAAATAGATGAAAGATGCTAAGAAGGTCATTTGGTCTAATTTCCCTGTATAGTGCAACACTTTTGCACTTTTTGATATTGGCCATACCTACAAGGAGGTTTCCAAGATTAATCTATTGAAACTGGAAGAAATACCAAAGAGGTTATACGATCCAAATGATGTAATTAAAAATTACACTACATAGCTCAAAATGAAGCCTTTTGTAAAGGAAACAAATGGATTTGATGATCTCTTCCAAGGCATGGAAAATTTTTCAGATATAATCAAGTTTTAATCTAGCCAACTAAGCCAAGATGATTTGGAAGCATTTCAAATATATATAAATAAGAGATTGGAGAGATTTCCTCTCAACTTGTTAACTATTGAAGATGTCAATAGACCTACTCCAAGTATCATCTTGGATAATGAAGCAAAAGACATGTCTGAGGATGAATCAGGTCAATCAGAGCATCAATCTCACAATACGGATCACTATGAAAATGAGTCTAAATCCAAAAAGGATAGCCCAGAAAAGATAATTGATCAGGTAATCCAAGAGATAGAGATGCAGGAATGAAAAGAAAGTAATGGAACAGATTCAACTTCTAAAAAAGTTCAACATAATCATGACACACTAGATCAGTCTGAAAAGTCACAAACAAATAATTTTAGTAGTGAATGGGAGGAGTTTTCTGAAGCAATAAAAAATCCTAAAGCTAATCCCAATACTGATCAAGTAACTAGCTTTCAAACACCTGAACATTCCCAGAAGATAGTAGAAATTGTTAATCCACTACAACAAGTTGTAGAGACTCACGATCGAGAGATCATGTCGGCCTACCCTACAAAAAAAATAGTTTTGCAAGTTGAAGAAATTCCTTCACTGGACATCTTCTACAGTCCTAGCGATAAGGTTGTAGTTAAGAGGAACAAAAGGAGAAGAACTGATGAAACAGTCTCAAACCTCACAGATGAATCAGTTGACGTACTATGGAAAGATTCTTTAGATGATCCTACGGAACATTTAACTAAATTATCACAGTATGCAGGGGCATATGCTACTGTCACTGTTGATAAAGCTACTGAAGTTAGAGTGTTGCTGAAGAAAAAGGAAGACAGAGTACAAGAACTAGAGAGGTTGTTAAATGAATAAAAATCCAAATCCAGTGAGAAAATTAAAGCGAAGATGACCCAATTTCAAAAAGATTTCGAAAGTCTTAAATTGCAGCATCAAGTAGAAATCAATGAGAAACAAGCACAATTGGAAACAACAAAGACTAGGTTACAGAACCACCCACAACTAGAGAAATTTATAAAAGAAGCATTGGATCTAAATGCTAAGTTAAAGAAAAAATAGGAAGTATCTTTCCATCAAGCTTCTATGATTGACTCTTATTGTGATTCAAATAAAATATTGATCCAACAAATAGCTATCCAGAAACTTGAATGTGAAAGACTCGAAAAGAAAATCAATGAACACTTTCAATAAAAAGCATCAGACTCAGGAAAGGAAATGATCTACCTCACGAAGATAAGTTTCGTAATGAGATCATATTCAAAGATTGGGAAGCACAAATCAAGAAGGCAGAGAAAGCAGTAGCGAAAACATCAAAAATTATCAGATGAAATTATTGAATTTGTATGCGAACAGCTGGTGAAAGCAAAAATTCTCAAAGAGTAAATGTCTAAAGTGTCCTCAAAAGTAAAATAGCTAGAAACACAGTGGAAGCAGAAGGCAGACACACAGGATGAAGTAATTGAAAGGTAAATAATTTCGATCAAGAAAATTATTGGAATTTTCTGATCAAACCTTATCATCAGTATCAGATTCTACAATCCTTAACAGATTCAAAAAAAAGATCGCAACCCGTACTTTCAAATGCAGTATTCAAGGGACATGTCATATCAAGGATTTCATAGCTAGATCAGCTCAAACCTATGATAGATATTTGGAAACTTCGTGACCGAATCCAGAAGAAAGGGTGGAATTCATAAATCAAAATTGTTATTTTATTTTCTTAGGTTGTAGTTTAATTTATTCCTACGAGGATGGTTGTTTGAAACCTCCTCTATACTTTTCTAATAATCTATTTTATAACATAGTTAGTTTAGTATTTAAACCCCTCTCATGCATTTAGAGAAGGTTCCATAAATTTTTCAAAAACATTTGCAAATAATGCACTATTGTAAGTTTGTGAATGCTTTGATGAATTAATGGAACACATATGTTATCTTTTGAGAATTAAATTTGTTTAACTGATGTTGCACTACTATACTCTTTAAATTGTTTGAAGGTGAGAAGGAGTAGATCAATTACTGTCAGTGTAGATGAGTATAACTTCGTACATATGGTATTGTTATTTACTTGTATTAAGTCTTGCTTTATAAATTGACATTCATCTCACTTGTTAATACACATATTTCCCCACCCTTGTGAATTTTGACGTTGCTATTAAATTGAGCTAAACCTTCACGGTAGCCTAAAACCCGTCCTCAGCAAACTGAGCGCCACCCCCGTTCAAAAAATACGAAAAATACACTTAGGCAGAACCGATATACACATAATTTAAATATCGGGCCGAGCCCCTAAGGTTTAGCTCCTCTTGCTTTGACCTTCCACATGACCCGAGCCTCAAAACCATAATTCAAAGCGAGAAGGTGCATATTGCTTTAACGATTGGGCGCGATTTTTGGCGTGGAGTACGCTCAAATCAACGGCGCGGTAATCAACTTATATGGAAGGCCCGCGCACAACAGGCCGGCGGTATTTCATGGCCTACATTTGTGCCCTCCGATGCAAGTTTAGCCGTTGATCTTGTTTTGTGATCGAACGGTCCTGAGTCAATCGCAGTCCTGCCCTCAATCGCAATCGGAACTTCCGAAACGTGCCACCCCGGTCTTCCCGTTCCGCTTTGCGATTGCGATTCCGAATTGGGTCCCACCTCCTGCGGTCGTGTCACCATGGTTTCCAAGTGTGCGCCGTGTTCCTCCTCCACCGTTTATATGTTTCGGTTATGTGTCATGTTTCAATGTTTATGTTATGAACCTTTGCCCCATCCATTCATGCTCCCGCATTAACATATGTCTGCATTGTCTTATGGCCCGCCACTGTGTCGCTCTTACCCACTTCCACCCGTTGACTCCGCCACGTCGTTCTCTCACTTGTCCTCCATACGCCCGTGTGTTCACCCCCATACGTCTGAGATATTTTCCCCCGTTATATATATATATATATATTTGTGTTCGTCTATGTGTTTTTATTCGCGTTTGTTGTTATTCATCTCGTTCAGACCGTGTTATGTATAAAACCCACAGCGCGTCCATTTATCAACACCTCCATCATCCCCGCCTCCATCTGTGTCGGTTTATCTAATATTTTGTAGGTTTTGCAGGATTCAATGTAACAGAAGGGCATTTTAATTCGCTGCCTCCGATGCCAAGGTTGAGAGCCCGTAAAGGATGATTTTCTGTGGGTGAAATTTAATGAAGAAGCTCAGGGTAGGTGCATGAAATGACCACTATTAAAGAAGACAAAGATATGGATCTACAGAACCCTCCAGAGAAATTCGCCCTGAATTAATAATACAGGATTCAAATCCAAAATCAAGGGCCGAGAGTACAGTACAGGAAGGCAGATTATCCCCAGTCTCTTACGGCGGCAGATTTTCCCTCGGCTCCAGGCATCACATTGTATATATTTTATTATTTCTGTCTTGTATATAAGGAGATTTTATCTCCCAGCATTTATTTCTTTAGACGGACTGTTAGTTGTATTCATTTATAGTTAGTCATTCATGATGTAGGCGCGAATGTTTTCCGCCATTCTTATTCAATTTAGATCAATAAATGTAGGATACCTACCTCCTCCTCTAGATTTTTCGATCTGTTCTATAAATACTCAGAAATAAGACATTGTAAGGGTTCCAGATTTCTGTCAGCAGACTGTGCAGCGAGAAGGCTTTTGTATACATTTTGTAACATTTCTGTATGAAGTTTCAGAGCCCGTAGGGTCTCAGTGAGGAGGGGTTATAACTGTAACGAGGATTCTGGTCTTTGGTATCTCACAGTATGTAATTTCCCTTATGTGTTAATACATTATCTCATTTCATGCAAATTGTCTTCTTGTATCATGTTCTAGAATGCGAGTGGCTCTCTAGTTTGCAGTAAGGATTCATCTTAAGTGGTGCCCTTTCTGGAATTAGTCAAGCGCTTTAAATAGGCCTAGTCATGATATACTGTTCCATGTTCACTCTTTCCATATTTTCTGCTATATTAGTTGCTTGAGGAGGGTGCTTTTAAAACGCCATTGTCATATAAGGATTCGTAGATTGGTGCGCCCTTATATGGTTCTGTTGCGTATCTGGGTACCAGTCTCATGCCAGCTAATATCTTCTTATGTTTCCTCACTGCACTCACTTCCTGATATCTGATTTCTGTGATATATTATTTGAATCGGCCCTCTTTACAGTAAGCGGTCTCTTAACTGTCTGATGCTCTCATGCTGAAGTTCTACATTGTGTCCCTACATTATTCTTATCTTTGTATCAGCTTCTGAGAGAGATTGGTCCCATTCAAATCTAATTTCCTTGTTCAAAACAAGAGATAGTAAGCGAGTTCTTGGACTGACAACCCAAACTATAAAGGGCTCCTTGCTATATTAAGATGTCCTAGGCACTGGTCTATGGCAACTCTAGGCTGTCTCTAGGAGGGTGACAAAATCATCCACAACATCTTTCTGGCGTCATTGCCGGGGAACGAATTCAAGAATATCTGTTTCCCTGGGTTCGACATCTCATATTCACTCTCTAATCAGGTGAGCACAGAGAGGTGAAGAGTTGTAGATTTCTCACCTTGGCGACTCCGCTGGTCTTTATTTGATAAATTTTATTGGAAGTCCTGGCTTCCCGGAAGCCCCATTTGAGGTCAGATAGCCGAAAACACCTGTGTTTGACCCGGAGAAGATCATTCATAAAAGAGTTTGGAAAGAGAAGAAGTCAGCTCGTGTTGAAAATCCTGAATATTCTGTTGAAGATTATCCTTCTTCTTCTCAAGAAATCTCAGTAGAAAATCCCGACTCCACTGGTCTTCATTTGTTAAATCTATTTGCAGTCCCGACTCTACTGGGAAGAAACAATAGCCTTGATTTGGAAAATCACTGTGGTGGACAGTAAGATCTTAAACCATCCACCTGGCGACTCCACAGTTCCTGAATAATTAAAAGACCCCACTGGTGGAAGACTCTGAGTATCTTGCAAAATGCATCCGAGTTTTATAGCAGAGTGCAGAGATGAAATATCACGTGGCTTGGAAAAAATGGAAGTGGAGGACCTTCCACGGATCACCCTTCTCATCCTAAGTTGCACGCCTGTGCTTAAGAAAATCCTTCTAAGAGTGATGATTGAAAGATATGAAGCTGAGATCAAACTCTTGCAATCACAAGAACAAACCCAAGACGTGGATAATGAGCAAGACATGTATCATGCTTTAAAACCTATGGAAGATGAGGAAGAAAGTGATCAGAAACCGTCTGATTGCTTACCTACATCTTGTATTATGCTGATCAGAGAGTATCACGATCTAATAGCAATGGAAAATAGGGAGCGCTACCTCGAAGAAGCAAAAGACCACATAGAAGAGGTAGAATCCGATGTAAAAGAAGAGCCTCAAGAGAACATCCCGCCTCCCAATCAGCTAGTACAAGAAAAGGAGAGCTGCTGCTCTTCTGCACAAAGGAACACAAAGCAATCATCCCCTGTGACAGAAGATGAGGTTGATCAGAAATTAAATCAGCAGTTCACCTCAGAAGTCTTTTACAGAACAGATTCCCTTGCTCACTCGTCCATTGAGTTTGATAATTCGGATCCAGAAAGCTCCTCTGAGAATCAAAATGAAGAAGGACCTGCTGAGAATCCAACAGGTTTGATTGGTGACATTGCTTATGACTGCGACTTTCCTAGTTATGATTTATTTGATGATGATTGTTTCCAGAGAGAAGCTGAGTCTGCATAACCATCATCAGTAGACCCATGGGAGGAAAGTCAGGGCCGGCAATCTCAGAATAGTAATGAAACCAGTCAGCCCATCTATGATACGGATGAGGAGAGCCATAATAGTATAATAACAGATGAAGATTCCTTGGATCCTCATTTTTCTTTAACACAGACCATCAGCGAGACTGGAAGCCAGCAGCTTTCCTTTTCAAGAAAGGAGGAAGGAAACTCGGGGGAAGACTTTAATCCGTGGAACGAAGAAATCAGGCTGCTAGAGATTTTATTGAAAAAACATGATTCAATACAAGGAAAAGAGGAGGAGAGCAAAGGAGAGATTCTTGAGCGAGATGAAAACAACGAGCTTTCTCTTGAAAAAGAGGAAATAATGGAGCAAGCCCCTGCTCAAGAATTCAAGGACCTTTTCATGGAGCTCAGCACAGCAGAGCAGAATATACCAGAGTTCCAAAAGGACTCAGCTCCAATATACGATGTGTCCCCCAGTTCAGAAAATGAAGAAAATGAGGGAGACTCTCTTTCTCAAGAGAGTCTTGTTCTTAATCCAGTGGAAGGAAAAGAAATCCTGGTTGGAGCCTGCTTGCCTAATATACATGACCAGGTATCTTTTCATGATCCTTATGCTCATTTTTTGCAAACATCTGAAGAAGGATCAAGGGTATTTTCTGGCAGTATGTTGCCAGCAGAGAGAAAAATTTTTAAAGCTGCTATTGTGGAACAAAAAAGAGAGACCCCACTGCCTTTCAAAATACAAGAATGAGGTGATCAGGCTTTCGAGAGCCATATTGAAAATGTAGTGGAAAGTGCAAAAATCAAAGCTGCCCAGGATGAAGACAGCAGTAAGCAAAGTAAGTCCCGGATAAAAGAAAGGTTGGACATAGAAATTGATAGCCTCAGAAGACTGATGATGAAGATGCCTCAGAAAAAGCAGATGGCAGCAAAAAAGCGAAGAAAGTTTGGCAATGGAAAAACAAAAACAAAGTGTGGAAGCATAGCTAGAGGCAAATTTAAGAATAAAATAGGGAAACATGGAGGGGTACAACTGAAAAATAATGCAACTAATGGACACCAGCAAAGCAGAGTATGGGACCCGGGAGGCCAAGACAGCCTGGTGTATTATATTGTACACTAGTTTTCTTTTTGTTTCATCATTCTTTGAATAATGTAAATAAGCCGACGAGTCATGAAGAAAAGGATGTCGGCAATCACTTGAAGTAAGAGCGCAGGGGAATTGAAAAATAAGATGAAATATTTAATGGTCTGCGTGTTCTCGACATGCTCGAGGACGAACATGCCGTCCCCAGATGGAGCCGATGTTGTACATATTTCCCCCTGCCCATGAATTTTGGCCTGTTGCCCTATTCAAGTCCATTTTAAACCTTCACCGTGGCCTAAAACCCCGAGTCTCCTGCTTAACAACGCCACCCCCGTTCAAAAAATACACTTGGCCAAAGTTTAAAACACATAATTCAAATATCGGGCCGAGCCCCTACGAGTTTAGCTCCTCCTGCTTTGACTCCCCATATGACCCGAGTCTAAAAACCATAAATCAAAACGAAAAGGGGCCTATTGCTTTAACGATCGGGCGCAATGCTGACCGTCCGATCTGGCCCAAATCAACGGCGCGACAATTAACTTATATGGAGGGCCCGCGCACAACAGACCGACGGTGTTTCATGGTCCACCATTTTATTACCCGCCGATGCAAGTGTAGCTGTTGATCTTGCTTTGAGATCGAACGGTCTGCACGGTCGATGTTGCTTGATCATGCCCTCCAATGTAATCGGAACTTCAAGAAACGTGCCATGATCTTCAGTTAGCTTTGTGATTGCGATTCAGTGAGTCCCACCTCCTATGATCGTGTCACCATGGTTTCAGTGTCTTGCCGTGTTCCTCCTCACCCGTTTATATGTTCGATTGTGTCATGTTTGTAAGTTTATAAGTTGCCTCTTTGCCAGCCCATTCATTAAGTGTAAATAACATATTTACGTGTCTGGCATACTTGTGTCGCTCTTACCCACTTCCACCCTTTGACTCCGCCACGTCGTTCTCTCACTTGTCCTCCATACGCCCGCGTGTTCACCCCCGTACGTCTGAGATATTTTCCCCCGTTATATATATATATATATATATATATATATATTTGTGTTCGTCTATGTGTTTTATTCGCGTTTGTTGTTATTCATCTCGTCCAGACCGTGTTATGTATAAAACCCACAGCGCGTCTATTTATCAACACCTCCATCATCCCCGCCTTTATCCGTGTCGGTTTTTCTAATATTTGGTGGGTTTTGCAGGTTTCAAGATAACAGGAAGATATTTCAATCCGCTGCCGCTATTACAAAGGTTCGGGGCCCATGAAAGACGATTCCCTGGGGTAAAATTTAATGAAGAAGCTGAGGGTAGGCGTGAGGAATGACCGCCATTAAAGAAGACACAGATATGGATCCTCAGAACGCTCCAGATAAATTCACCCCGCATTAAAGACCCAAGATTTAAATCTAAAGCCAAGAGCCAAGAGTACAGTACAGGAATGTAGATTATCTCAAATCTCTTACGGCAGCAGATTTTCCATCAGCTAAAAGCATCACAGTGTATATATTTTATTATTTTTGTCTTGTATATAAAGAGATTTTTATCTCCCAGCATTTATTTCTTTAGACAGACTGTTAGGTATAGTCATTTATAGTCAGCCATTCATAGAGAAGGCGCGAATGTTTTCCGCCGTTTTGGTTCAAACTGAGTCATTAATTGTGCCTCGTCTTCCTCCTCCTCTAGAAGTTTCTGTCTTCTCTATAAATACTCATAAATAAGATTTTTGAAGGGTTCCAGATTTCTATCAGCAAACTGTGCAGCGAGAAGACTTCTGTATACATTTTTGTAATATTTCTGTATGAAGCTTCAGAGCCCGTAGGGTCTCAGTGAGGAGGGGTTATAACTGTATTGAGGATTCTGGTCTTTGGTATCTCACAGTATGTAACTTCTCTTATGTGTTAATACATTATCTCATTTCATGCAATTTATCTTCTTGTATCATGTTCTAGAATGTGAGTGGCTCACTAGTTTGCAGTAAGGATTCATCTTAATTGGTGCCCTTTCTGGAATTAGTCAAGTGCTTTAAATAGGCCTAGTCATGGTATACTGTTCCATGTTCACTCTTTCCATATTTTCTGCTATATTAGTTGCTTGAGGAGGGTGCTTTTAAAACGCCATTGTCATATAAGGATTCGTAAATTAGTGCGCCCTTATATGGTTCTGTTGTGTATCTGGGTATCAGTCTCATGCCAGCTAATATCTTCTTATGTTTCCTCACTGCACTCACTTCCTGATATCTGATTTCTGTGATATATTATTTGAATCGGCCCTCTTTACAGTAAGCGGTCTCTTAACTGTATGACGCTTTCATGCTAAAGTTTTACATCATGTTCCTACATTGTTCTTATCCTGGTGTCAGCTTCTGAGAGAGATTGGTCCCATTCAAATCTAATTTCCTTGTTCAAAACAAGAGATAGTGAGTGAGCTCTTTGGATTGACAACCCAAGTTATAACGAGCCATTTGCTATATTAAGATGTCCTAGGCACTGGTCTATGGCAACTCTAGGCTGTCTCTAGGAGGGTGAAAAAATCATCCACAACACATCTTTTTTTTTTATTGTATTATATATTTGAAACGTTATTATAGATGAATTTTACATGCACTTTTTTTCTAATATTTGTCTCTAGTTTCTTATTGAATGTATAATCACACATGAATGCGATATATTTTTCACAATTCTTCTAGTCAAACTACTTTGTTAGAAGAATCATATTACATAATTTTCATCTCTTTCAACTGTTAAATGATCTATATTACTAACAGTCAAAGGATATCTTTGTAGATCGCATAAAGGAAGAAACACCCGGGGTATATAATATAATAAATAGTTTGGATAGATGCATAAGATAGATTAAAATCATTTCTATTTGAATGTCATATAATCACACACCCTCAAAATCATCCTTATTGGGAAATTGGTCCCATTATCCCCAGTCGGAGCCACTACACCAAACGAAAAAGGAGCTACTTTAAGGTCCGGACTGGGTGGTTTTTCCCCACCAACTAAATATCTGATCAATCTAAAGGTCAATCGAAGAGTCTCTTCCCCTCAAGATCCCCATCAACTTCTGGAAAATTATCTAGATCCTCATCCTTAAAATCTGAAGTTGATCATCCTTCTCCTAAGTCTCCTAGTGATACTCAACCCATACTATCTGTTGATTCCCATCAAGCTTCCCCAAAAGTTCAGTATTTGATAGAAAATTTAGAGAGAGTATCTATTTTTGATGAAAATCTTGAATCTTATCAAATATCAGATATCAATATTTCATCTTCTTTACAACCTCGAAGAATATTAACTCGATCAGAAAGTCAAAAGATAGGAATTCTCCCTTTTTAATTTCCCATCGATAGTACTCGAAAGAGACTAAAGAGGACCCAATCAGAGTCAATCGCTAGCGATATCTTATCCCATTCACCTCCATTACCTCTGCTCATTTCCACAACTTCCATTCCAACAATCAGTGTTACTTTGACTAGTTCGAGTACTACTATCCCTTCAACTAGTCCTAGCACTCAGCCTACCTTTTCTTCAACTCAAACTCCACCCAACCAACCTATCCAAAATCTAATGGCAGGTCAACCACCTCCACCAAATGTAAACCCATGGAGCAATCCAGGGGTTGTAAACATGCCTACTCCTCTTCATGCTCTTCCCAAAAATCCTGAAGTATGGCTACCTAAATTTAATCCTGATGATGGTCTTCCAGCAAAAGAACACATTCGCAATTTTATGTCAGCTGTCAAACTAAATGGATTATTTTAAGAGGATTGAGCTGTAATATTATTTCCATATAATCTAAAAGTATCTGCAGGATCCTGGTATTTTTCACTACTTTCCCGCTCTATAACTAGCTGGAATATGTTCGAAGAACAATTTCTAGCTAAGTTTGGGGATGACAGGACCACTGCAACACTCATCAATGATTTTTCAAATCTAAAAGCTAAAACAGGTGAGAAGATAAAAGATTTCAATTCAATATTTAATAAATTACTCAATAAAATTCCTACTACAACAGTTCTTAGTGCAGAAGTTCAAATTGAGGGGTTTATTTCATCTCTTCCATCCAATATAGTTATTTTTGTTGATAGAGAAAAACTGGAAACACTTGCAGAAAATATGAAAGAATCTCTATCTGCAAAGAAACACATAACCACTCTTTAGAAAAAAAATTCTCAAGAAGATCGAAAATCAAAGACGGTGTCTTTCAAAGTTGATTCTAAAAAGAAGGCACCAAAAGATCCTTTCGACGTAGAAGGTCTTCAAAAAGTTTTGAAAACTATGAAAAATGAGATGGAAGATATCAAGAAACAAGTCACTGAAAATGCTACCTCAAAAAAGACTTTTAGAAAATTTAAGAAAGGTCAATCCTCTAATAATCAACCTCCAAATATCATATCTAATGTTGAATCTGATCAAGATACAGAGAAAGAAGAAGATGACGAAGAAGAAGAATTTGAACTAAATGGAATGTGGGATTTCATCCTACCAAATGAATAACAACATGAAGCTTTACCTGTGAGCACAAGGAACCAAAATACTACTGAAGAAACACAGCCAAAGCAACAGCAAAATATTTCAACTCTTGCTAAAGACAAATCGGTAAGAAAAAATTCTAATTCAAAGGCTACACAAACAAGCCTCGTTACTTCAGACACTCCACCTACATCTAAGACAACGGTAGTCTCAGACACCATTGAGTATAATGTAGTTGAAGATATGAAGAAAACTAGGGCCAACATTTCAATCCATGAGCTTACTATATTAAAGCAGCAATGAAAAATCTTACTTAGAGACTTAAATGTGGTTCCTGCTTCAAACTTACCTGCTCCAGTAATAGTACAAGCTACCAATGAAATGGGTAAGCCACCTTCTCCTTCAATGAAAATTGATGCTACAGACTTGATTATGATAGGTGATCGATCCATATCTCATACTCCTCCTTTTATTTTAACCTATGATATCTACAACAAAAACTTTCATAATTGTTTAATAGACTCAAGGGCTTCCTCAAACATAATGACAAAATCAATTTGTGCTAAGTTGAACATAACTCCGCAGAGTTCACATGTTCATATATTACAACTTGATAGAACCAGAGTAGAAGTGGTAGGAGAAATAAATTATGTTTCCATCAGATTGTCATCAAACCCCAAATTTACTCAAATTATTGATATATTAGTGGCTGATATTCTTGAATTTTACATCATAGTTTTAAGCTGAGACTGGTCTGAAGCTGAGACTGGTCTGAAAAACTTCATGGTTATTTTTCAATAGACTGGTCACATATGTGGTTACCATATAATGGAAAGCCAAATCTAATCCAGGTAGACCATGAAAATTTTATGAAGCATGCAGTCACAGATCTTGAAGGAGTAAATGAGCCAGTAGCGTTCAATAATAACATTATTGGAAACTACTCAACAGGGTCATTTTTGGGAGATTTCAATGCTCAATCATCACCTTTCTTTGATAATGCAGTTTTTTCTCAGATTGAGAATTTTTTCGAGCCATATAATTCCAAATGTATAAATTTTGCAGATATAAAAGTAGTTAATTCTTTGTTTTAGACTCTTTATTTCGGCGATTCTAAATCCGAATATGGTGCAGGTGCAGGTTGTATTTTAATAAACCCATAAGGATAAAAGACCATGTTAGCATGTAGATTAGAATTTGATTGTACAAACAATGTAGATGAATATGAAGCATTAGTTCAAGGCTTGTTAAAAGCTATTGATCTTAATATCAAATATCTGAAAGTTATAGGAGATTTAGAAATCATATTTAGATAGGTAAGAGATACCATTCATTGTAATTCTGGAAATTTAAAGCATTACCAATCATTAGTCTGGGAATTAACCACTCATTTCTTAGCCTTCAACATTTCTTATGTACCTATAATGAAGAATGCTAATGCAGATCTACTGGCTAATGTAGCATCAAAGTTAATCCCATCCCAATAATTTAGTCTCAATAGATTTTCTATTGAGCTGATTTTTAGACCATCTATTCCTGATAATATTACCAATTGGAGAGTATTCAATAATGATTCAGATATCATAGATTTTTTAACATGTGAAGGATCTTATGATAGTCAAATTTTGGATGAAAATGAACAAGACATTCAGATTAAGAAAGAACAAGACGAAAATCCTATTTCTAAATCTGTTGTCAAGTTAGAAGACCTATATGATCTAAAAGATATGTTATGATCTAAAAGATATGTTTAAAAGAGTGACTAACTCAAAAAAACAAAGTTCTACTTTAAGATTTGAGTTAGTAAATCTAGGAACTGATGAAAAACCTCAAAATGTAAATCTAGGTCTTGGTATATCTTCTGAAGAAAGATTATCATTTATCAGATTGTTTAGAATGTAAAAAAGTGTCTTTTCTTGGGATTATACTGATCTTAAAACATATGACACTTTTGTGATTCAACATATGATTCCTATTATCTCATAAGAAAAGCCTATATGACAGAAATTGAGGAAGATTCATCCAAATCTAGAAAATCAAATCAAAATAGAATTAAACAAAATCCTCAAGGAAAAAATCATCTTTCCAGACAGGCATTCTAAATGGGTATCAAATTTTGTACCCATCACGAAGAAGAATGGTGATATTAGAATTTGCATTGATTTTAGGAATTTAAACAAAGTTTTTCAGAAGGACAACTTTCCATTACCAACCATGGAACAAGTACTGCAGACAGTATTTGGTTCTGAACTCATATCCTTTCTAGATGGATTCTCGGGATATAATCAAATTCTCGTACATCTAGATGACAGATTGAAGACTACGTTCAGAACTAAGTGGGGAACCTACTCCTATCAAAAGATGCCTTTTGGATTAATTAATGCAAGCTCCACTTTTCAAAGAGCTATGGACACAGCTTTTAGGGGACTCATAAATAAAACAGTGATTATTTATTTAGATGGCATTATAGTCTTTTCTAAACAAGTAACCAATCATGTGACTGACCTAAAACAAGTCTTTGAGAAATGCAAAAGGTATGGCATCTCATTGAATCCAAAGAAATCATTTTTGCATTAGATGAAGGAAAACTTTTAGGATTCATTGTGTCAAAAATTGGTATCTATATTGATCATGAAATAATTGAAGAGAACAAACGAATTCCTTTCCCTCGTAACAAGAAAACTATGCAATCATTTCTTGGGAAAATTAATTTTGTTAAAAGGTTTGTCCCTAACTTTTCTCAAATTTTCTTACCTTTACAGAACATGATTAAAAAAAAATTGTCTTAAATGGGGACATAATGAAAGAGAAGCATTTTATTTGATTAAACAATCAATTGTCAATGTTTTGTTCTTAACTACCCCCGATTTTCTTAATCCTTTTACATTATACACTTTTTCATAGGATACATCATATGTTGTTGCTTTAACACAGCTGAATGAACAACAAATTGAAGCACCAATATCATTTTTCAATTCAAATTTGCAAGGTGCAGAACTAAATTACACATCAGTCGAAAAGCAAGCATTTGTTGTCTTTAAGGCAATAAAGCATTTCAGACCTTTTCTCCTAAAAACTCACATTAAAATCATAGTTCCACTCTATGCAGTAAGACAACTCTTGATGCAAAGATAATTAGGAGAGAAGAGGGCTAATTGGGTTACCACTTTAAAAGAATATGATGTAGAAATTAGACCCTCTAAAATTGTTAGAGGTCAAGGCTTTTGCAGAATGCTTACAGGAGCATCTTATCTATCATCAAAGGAAGATTCAGATAAAGATGTGCAAATATCATAGGTAAGCCTCAAAAATGCACGATCACAATATGTTGATCTTATATTCTATTTGAAGAATGGATATGCTCTGAATCAACTTAGTTACAAAACAAAACGAGCTTTAATATTAAAGGCCAAACAATATGAATTAATCAACGATGTGTTATTTAGGAAAAATTTTGATTTTGTACTTTCCAGCTGGACGACATTTTGGAGGAAATACGAAAACACACAAAATATTGCATGCAGGTTACTATTGGCCTACACTTTTCAAGGATGCTCATGAACATGCAAGAAAATGCAAAGTGTGTCAAAGTGCATCTGGAAGACAAAGGAAGCCAGCATTCCCATTACGGCCAGTCAATATCAAACAACCATTTGAACAATGGGGATTAGATATAATTGGTGCGATTGTTCCTAACTCTTCCAAACAACACAGATATATTCTCACAATTACATATTACTTTACTAAATGGATGGAATCAATTCCATTAAAAATATCCAACTCTGAGAATATCATTGATTTCATCGACCAAAATATCATAACCAAGTTTGGCTTACCTACTGCTTTAATGTTTGATAATGCATCTTACTTCTCGGGAATGGATATGATGGAATTTTCAATTAAAAGAGGTTTTAAACTTAAATATTCTGTAAATTGTTATCCATAGGGAAATGGTTTGGCAGAATCTACAAAAATGAACTTAATTAGAATAATCAAAAGGACTGTTGATGAAAACCAATGAAATTGGCATAATTCATTAATATTTTCTCTTTGGGAAAATCAAATAACTCAAAAAGCTTCTATTGGAACTTCTCCATTTAATCTTGTATATGGAAAAGAAGTTGTACTTCCTACCAACGTAGTTATTCCCTCTCTTTCCTTCGTACAATTTATTGATGAATCTCCTGCTTCTTCTTTACAAATTAGACTATGTCAAATTCTTAAGTTAGAGGAAGAAAGAGAAGCCAAACACACTCATACAAATCATCAACAGATAGTAAAAGCCTCATTTGATTCAACTTCTATTACCCAAAAAAAATTTCAAATTGGTGATCTGGTATTGAAATGGGACAAAGCGCATGAGGAAAAAGGTAAACACATGAAGTTTCAAAAATTCTGGCTAGGTCCATTTCAAATAATTGAAGAAATAGGCCCATTAACATTCTTATTGCAAGATCTATCAGGAAAAAAAGATTATTTTCCTATTAATGGGCAGATTTCGAAAAAACACTTTTCATAGGAGGTAACCCCTTCTATTCCTTGTATACTAGTGTCTTTTTCTTTTCATTAGAAGAATAAAATTTGCTTAGTATAATTTTTTGGCTTTTCAAAATAAAATCTCAAATGATCCTTTTTTGATTTAGCACTTATAGAAATAAGAATTGTTAAGGAAATAATCGAAATATTTGAAAGACAAATAGATTTTATTTTCACTGAAAGATGTAATTTCACTGAAATTATTTATTCTTCGATGAACTCGCATCCTTATATAGCATGATTATTCTAACATAGTAAATACTTTTACAAAAAAGCAATCTAAAACTCAACATTATCATCCAGAATTCTCAAAAGGACCAATGATTCACCCCATCCAAAAAAAAAAAACTTATACATTTTTGAAAGAAATTCAAAAAAAATTATAACTAGAAAAAAACTTAAAAGATAATAAGTCTCATCAAGAGCTTGTTTACCATGTTCATAGGGAAATAGTTAAACTGAAATTACCAATATTACCTACCAAAACAGGTTAATGACTTAAGATTATATCAAGAGGACAAGGGGTCTCATCAAGAGCTAGCTTGATCAGTTTAATTATAACTAGTGAATGGCATTGTCATCATTTGGTTACCAAGACAAGACAACGGATTTTAAGTAAATAAAAATATGATGCAAAAAAGAAAAGTTTCAAAAAATTAGATTTTATATTTGAAATTTTAAGAAACACTAGATGGGACAATGAATCATTGTTCAGTCAAAGGTAACCCTGCCAAAAGCTTAAATTTCCTATTGGAACATAGGCTCTACCTGTGATAAAAGAGTAAATTTTTATAAAGCTAATCTGTAAGGGCCACCTTCTTTATCTCTTTAAACTGAGTAAAGACTGGTATAAATTTTCATACTTATATCTTTAAAAGGGGGATTCTTATGAATAGTAAATAAGAGAAATTCCGTTGTTTATTAAGATCTTATTTGTTTGAAATTCATTCCTACAACTATTTTATTTTCAAAAAAAAAAATTAGAAATTTCAAAAAATTTAATCAGAGATATCTGGTTCTCCCAAGTGAATCGCCAATTGTTTTTCTATACAACACCCTCCATTTACTTTAATATATGGGGACCCTTTAGAAATAAATAGAAATTTTATTTTTTAGCTTTGAAAACAAAAAACTTATGAAATAAAAGTTTTCTTTTGATTTTTCCGCTTTAGTCCTTTAGCGCATCGCAAACCGCATAACTTACAACTTAAAAAGACTTACAATCCTTTAAGTTACATGGGCTATGAAATTCACTAACCTTTTTTCGAAGTTATATATTAAAACACTTGCAAATACTTCGATTATCACTATATTCTCTTTATCACATCGCACCTTATTTAAAACAACCAACTCATAAATCAATTCAATATAAGGATGATTGCGCAAACCCGATGAGACAAAAAAGAACCAAAAATAAATCTCTAAAGTCCTATTTAAGCGCAATCGCTTGAATTTTTTATTAGCAATTCTCATTTCGCATCACTTAACCAAAAAAAAATTCATTATCGCATAAAATTTGTGATGTGCAGTTTGCGCACATCGCATTTCGCAGCATTTATGGGTAAACATCACAAACGATAAAAGTTATATATGGAAATGTGCGAAATAGTGGCATTTAATTACTCGAGCATGCGAAATGATCTATGTCATATCAAAACAAAATTCGAGATCTAACGGCTTAAATTTGATTGATACATATTTCGTGTGAAAGTGTAAGAGATTTGATTTTTGGAATATTTGTCGATGATTGTTTTTATATTTGAAAAGATTCATATCTATTCGTGCATGTTTGATATAAACAACGGATTGGACTCCATATTCTCTATACTTTTAATACTCTCCCTATTTACATGAAATCAGGAAACCATTCAATGGATTAAGGAAGAATTAAATAAGAAAAAAGGGCAAAGATATTTCTCAAGCACTGCCTATTGAAGACTCAAATGTGTCTCCCTTATTTTTCAGATACCACCTAAAACAAGGATTGTGGTAGTTCTTCATGGGAAACAATGTATAAATTGTTTGAAGATGAAAACCTAAAGGTAACAACCAAAGTCCCCAGAATAGGCACGACATCTACTTCAGACGTGACCTACTTTGATGTTGCATGTTCATTCGTCCACAAGATAGCCACAAGGCCAAAAGTTCTCCCTTACACAAATACGGTTAAGTGGGCAATTAACCACTTAAACATAAAAGATAGAACTTTTAAGGATTCAAGAAGAAATAATATTGATTCTCTCAGGGCAGATGATTTAAAATAAATGTGCCACTTACCAGACTCACAACAAAACTATGACAAAGCTTTCCTACAAATCTTTAAAGCAAACAACCTAGATTTAATAAAAGTCATAAAAGAATGGAAGGAAAACCAGGGCAAGCTGAAGCGAGATAAACGTGGTACGTACTCTATTTCCCAACTTCCTTATCCTTATTGTTATGCTGCCAGTATGTTGTGTAGATTGTTTTCCAAACCTAATACCACTAGGTTTTTAGTAGATTGGGTTCCATTGATTGACGCAATCGTCAATTCCTCAATTCTGAATTGGGAAAATAACCTTTCTAATAGTTTAGCCAAACACATCACAGAATATAGGAATAAAAGGAGTGTTTCATCTAGAGAAATACCTCCCTTTTATATGTCTTCCTATGTAATGGACGCAATCTTCTTTTCTTCTAGTTTACCATGGGATGGAAATGGAATACCCAAGACCCTACCCCAATCCACATTTACCATAGAGACCTTTGGAATTTAGACTTCCACCTGCATTTTATAAAAAAAATTATGGAATCATATTTCCTATGCCCCAAATGATACTCAATAAGAAGGCCCCTAGGGTTTCTGAAGAGGCTAGAGCAGATATTCTTCCTATGGCTAGGTGGTTTGCAGAGGAGAATTTTACATATGTTAGAGTATTCGGGAGTTATTCTTCTCCCCATTTCCTACCATATTATGTCCCTGATAAGTTTCTTGCACGAGAGATATCCTACCAACTTGTTATTGGTATCAATAAACAACTAAAAGATGCTAAGAAGGCCATTTGGCCTAATTTCCCTGTACAATGCGACACTTTTGCACTTTTTGATATTGGCCATACCTACAAGGAGGTTTCCAAGATTAATCTATTGAAATTGGTGGAAATGTCAAAGAGGCTATACGATCCAAATGATGTAATTAAAAATTACACTACAAAGCTCAAAATGAAGCCTGTTGTAAAGGAAACAGATGGATTTGATGATCTCTTCCAAGGCATGGAAAATTTTTCAGATATAATCAAGTTTGCATCTAGCCAACTGAGCCAAGATGATTTGGAAGCATTCCAAATATATAGAAATAAGAGATTGGAGAGAGTTCCTCTCAACTTGTTAACTGTTTAAGATTTCAACAGACCTACTCCAAGTATCATCTTGGATAATGAAGTAAAATACATGTCTGAGGATGAATCAGGTCAATCAAAGCATCAATCTCACAATTCGGATCACTCTGAAAATGAATCCAAATTCAGAAAGGATATCCTAGAAAAGATAATTGATTAGGTAATCCAAGAGATAGAGATGAAGGAGATAAAAGAAATTAATGGAACAGAGTCAACTTCTCAAGAATTTCAGCATAGTCATGACACACTAGATCAATCTGAAAAGTCACAAAGAAAGAATTTTAGTAGTGAATGGGATGAGTTTTCAGAAGCAATAAAAACTCCTAAAGCTAATCCCAATATTTATCAAGTAATTAGCTTTCAGACACTTGAACATTCCCAGAAGATAGTAGAAACTGTTAATCCACTACAACAAGTTCCAGAGACTCATGATCGAGAGATCATACTAGCATACCCTACAGAACAAATAGTTTTACAAGTTGAATAATTTTCTTCATTGGACATCTTCTACAGTCCTATCTATAAGGTTGCAGTTAAGAGGAACAAAAGGAGAATAATTGATGAAACAGTCTCAAACCTCACACATGAATCAGTTGATGTACTATGGAAATATTCTTTAGATGATCCTATGGAACATCTAACTAAATTATCACAGTATGCAAGGGCATATGCTACTACCATTGTTGATAAAGCTACTGAGGTTAGAGTGTTGTTGAAGCAAAAGGAAGCTAGAGTACAAGAACTAGAGAGGTTTTTAAATGAAGAAAAATCCAACTACAGAGTGAGTAAATTAAAAAAAATATGTCCCAATTTCCAAAAATATTTGAAAGTCTTAAATTGCAGCATCAAGTAGAAATCAATGAAAAATAAGCACAATTGGAAACATCAAAGACCAAGTTACAGAGCCAACTGAAACTAGAGAAATTTATAAAGAATCATTGGATCTAAATGCTAAGTTAAAGAAACAATAGGAAGTATTTTTCCATCAAGCTTCTATGATTGACTCTTATTGTAATTAAAATAAAATATTGATCCAGCAAATAGCTATCCAGAAACTTGAATGTGAAAGACTCAAAAATAAAATCAATGAACACATTCAATGGCAAACATCAGACTCAGGAAAGGAAGGTTATCTACCTCACGTAGATAAGTTTCATTAGGAGATCCTATTCAAAGATTGGGAAGCACAAATCAAGCAGGCAGAGAAAGCAGCAGCGAAAACATCAAAATTATCAAATATGTATGTGAACAGTTGGTGAAAGGTGAACTTCTCAAAGAGTACATGTCTGAATTGTTCTCAGAAGTAAAACCGCTAGAAACAAAGTGGAAGCAGAAGGTAGACACACAGGATGAAGTAATTAAAAAGGTAAATAAGTTTGATCAAGAAAATTATTGGAATTTTTTTATCAAACCTTATCATCAATATCAGATTCTGCAATCCTTAACAAATTCAACAAAAATATCGCAACCCACGCATTCAAACGCAGTATTCAAGGGACAGGTCAAATCGAGGATTTCGTAACCAACTCAGCTCCAACCTATTATAGATATTTGTCAACTTCGTGACCAAATCCAGAAGAAAGGGCGGAATTCATAAATCAAAATTTTTATTTTATTTTCCTAGGTTGTAGTTTAAGTTAGTCCTATGAGGATGGTTGTTTGAAACCTCCTCTATATTTTTGTAATAATATATTTTAGAACATAGTTAGTTTAGTATTTAAACCCCTCTCGTGCATTTAGAGAAGGGTCCAGAAATTTGTCAAAAACATTTGCAAAGAATGCACTCATTAGGGGAATTTTGAGGTCTAAATTGGGCCTCCTAAGGAAATTATAAAATAATAGTGGAAAAAATCTAATAAGATTTGATGACATCATCAAATTTTAGAGGGAAAAATGAAAAAACTACTTTTTCAATTCATATTTTCAACTTATCTCCCAAAGTTTTTACTCAAATTTCGAGCGGGAGTACTCGTTGGATGCGGAATTTAATTCCTTATCCAAGGAGTACCCATGTTGCATACTTTCGATGAACTCTACTACACGAAAAATGAGAAATACATAAAAAAACGTGATTACAATCACGTTTTTTATGTATTTCTCATTTTTCGTGTAGTAGAGTTCATCGAAAGTATGCAACATGGGTACTCCTTGGATGAGGAATTAAATTTCACATCCAACGAGTACTCCCGCTCGAAATTTGAGTAAAAAATTTGGGAGATAAGTTGAAAATACGAGTTGAAAAAGTAGTTTTATTATTTTATTATTTTTTAATATTTTTACCCTTTTACTTAAAAAATGGTGAATCATCCCCATGGTTGACATCATCATCTTGAATCCTATTGGTTCTTATAAATTTTATTTTGGTTGTACATTTTTTTTAGGAGGCCCATTTTAGACCTCAAAATTCCCGTAATGATTGTAAGTTTGTGAATGCTTTGATGAATTAATGGAACACATTTGTTATCTTTTGACAATTAAAGTTGTTTAATTGATGTTGCACTACTGTACTCTTTAAATTTCTTGAAAGTGAGAAGGAGCAGATCAATTACTATAAATTCACATGAGTAGAACTTCGTACATATGGTACTTTTATTCACTTGTATTAAGTCTTGCTTTGTAGATTGGCAGTCGTATTTTTTATTGCATTATATATTTGAAACGTTATTATAGATGAATGTTACATGCACTTATGTTCTAATATTTTTTTGTAGCTTATTATTGAATGTATAATCACACATATGAATGCGATATATTTTTCACAATTCTTCTAGTCAAACTACTTTGTTAGAAGAATCATCTTACATAATTTTCATCTCTTTCAACTGTTAAATGATCTATATTACTAACAGTTAAAGGATATCTTTGCAGATCACATAAAGGAAGAAACATCCCAAGTATATAGTATAATAAATAGTTTAGATAGATGTATAAGATAAATTAAAATCATTTGCATGTCATATAATCACACACCCTCAAAATCATCCTTATTGGGAAACTGGTCTCATTACCCCTAGTCAGAGCCACTACACCAAACAGAAAAGGAGTTGCTTTAAGGTCTAGACCGAGTGGTTTTCCCCCATGTTTCGACAGTGGAATTCTGAGGCCTCAATAGAACCCTGGGTTGATAAAATAAATTAGGGAAGCCCCTGGAATTGCAGCACTCTTGGCTCAATACCAAGGCTCACCACTTTTTGGCATCGTTGTCGAGGAAGTGTCTAGTAGATGTTTTGATTTTGTTCTAGCATTCTTTTCTGCTTTCCTTTTCATGTTGTTTCCAGAAAATTGAAAAATACAAAAAATTATGATTTTCATGCCTCATAGAAGTAGGGATACTCAAGAAAAAAATTCTCCAATACCAACCCCCCACTTGACCACGTGGTGTAGTAAGAACCACATCACCATACACTTTTGAAGGAAGAAGATATGGATGGATATGATGACAATGAAGAAGATATTATTTGGTTTCCCATTCAAGATATGGACATTAGTGTACCTATGAAGAACATCCCTCCATATTTCCTTCCCAACTTCCATGGTATGAGAACAAAGGATCCGGAAAATTTTCTCTTTGAATTTGAGATACTTTGTAGGTCTTATGGCTACTTATCACACACTCAAAAACTGAGATTGTTTCCTGCAAAATTGAAGGATATAGCTCTTAAATGGTTCATAAGCCTAGGTATTAATTCAATAAGGTCATGGAATGTTATGAAAAATATATTTCTAGAAAATATAAAGATCATGATCTTAGAGATGAAATTTTTAGAATGAACCAAGAAGAGGATGACAGCCTGGAGGATCTAATAAAGAGGTTCATGTATAATGTTAAGAGGGAAAATTTGCATCATCTAGGATTTGACACACTAAAAACCCTCTTACTTAGAACAATTAGGGATGAGTGGATTGATCTCCTTAATCTCGTGAGAAAAGGAGATGCATATCAATTGTCATTTTAAGAAATTTGTGAAACATGCAAATGCATATCAAGAGGAAGGGAAAGAGTAAGTGGATCAACATCAACATTAGTAAGGCAAGATGAACTTGGAAATTTGCTTGATAAATTTAAAACAGAAATTCTTACAAATCTAAGTGAACAAGTAGAAATGTAAAGAATGAAAAATGAGAAAAACGAAGATGCTAATATTTTTGTTATCCATGCATAATCATATTACACTAAATGTTGTTCATTGTTCCCCAGGTTTAAATAAGTTTACCAGGAAGACAATGGAGCAAGGAAATCACCAAAGAAGCTATGTTATGCATCTCCAAGGATACCCTGGCATTCTATTCAACTTGATATGATGCAAGGACCCACTTCACAATTTCAAGCTTATTCACATCCATCTTAAACTAATTGGGACACACTCCCTCCTTGGAAACCTTGGCCATCTCACCCCCAAAACCAATCTTGGAAACATGGTTGGCAAGGTCCTTATTGGGAAAATCCACAATATCCTCAATATTTCCCTCCATATCCTCCATACCCAACTCCATGCTATCCCTACCATCCACCTCCACCAAAACCACAACCTCAACCACATCCATCTCATATAACCACCCCCACTCAACTACTTGTACCACCATTTCCAAAGCCACACCATGAAGTATCTTAGCCCACTTACAATGTTTAGGTACAACACTACCCAACATATCCTCTTGATCTAAATAGTCTGCATCTTAGTTCAAGAAGGGTATTGAAAAGAAGAGACCTTCTTAATGTCATTACGGGACAACCTCAAGAATAAAGAGGTTTGAATGAGGAGATCAAATAATCAAGTGTTGCACTTAATGAAGAGCGGATATCAGAATTAGATGTTAAGAGAGTTCTCTCAAGTTTACTAGCATTTCCTCCATGTGTTCAAGAGAACAATCAGCAAAAAGAGGAAGATTTGACTGCCATAATAGAAGAGGACATCCAAGGTGATCCAACTCAGCAAGTGAACTAGGGGCATCAAAACTATATTGACATGTGTTTCAAAACAATCATTAAGTTGCAGAAACACACTCTTCTCCAACAGTACATGATACAATCCCAGTCAAAGCAATTCATCTCTTATATTCAGGTACATGTCAGAACATGTATTCCAAGTGTGCACCTAATTTTATCTATCATCTTGATGTGCACATGACTCCATTGGAAGTATTCCTATACTTGAAAAAGGTTTTATTTTTTTTCTAGTAGAGTAGGAAACTTACAAAAGAAAAAAAATGAGAAAAAAAAGGGAAAAAGAATAAAATCTCAGGTGAAAACCACTTTTGAGTCGTCTAAGATTGGCTCACTGATTGAAAACCTCCACGAGGGGGTCATTGGGTTGAAGAAAAAAGAGGAAAATAAAAGATCCTAGGTGAAAACCCCTAAGGAGAGATGGTCAACCGTCGTCGTGGCTTTGTCCACATTTCCCTTTGTGTTACCCCACGTGGCTCTTTTATTTTCTTTTTTTATTTATTTATCAATTCCAAAGAAATATAATCATGACTTCGAATGTTTAATTATATCTCCCGGCCTATGTATTTACCTTCGAACCTTTATGACCAAAGTTAACCCTTCGCACTTTATTTTAATGTTCCACGCCTTTTTTAAACAAATGACTTATAATAACCCTTGGCTCCGGGCCCACCTCTACATCTAATCACCCAATCAAACACTCGTATCGTACCGGCTACCCTCCGCGCACTTTGGTTAAACTCCGGGCAAGTTTGACGTGCGATCACCGTCCGATGGCCCTCTCCCAAATCAACGGCTCATACGCATATCGCTCGGCCTCCTGGTACGAACGTTAAAGCATGATGGCGCACTCTGAACAGTGGTTTTTCGAGGGTCCACCTCGCCATACGTCAACAGGTGTATGGAATCACTTGCGTTCAGGAAATACCGCCTACTCCGCAAAAAGCGGTGCGATATGGGCAACCCGCCTTTGTAATTCCACTCGCGGTTTTGGTACAGGGCTTTGACCACGGGTGTAAGTCTGGTTCCGCTATCCTTTTGTTTGTTAACTCATGTCCAATCCTCGGTTCAGGTTCCGAAAGTAAAACAATTATGTCTCTTTATTAAACGGAATTATTATATTTGAATAGGGTTCACAGCCATGGGTTCTCCATGCAGACCTCACCTGCAGTTGGGTGAATTCACAGGGTTATCCAAGCAATTTACGGGAAATCAAAGACAGAGAAATGGAATTTCCAGTACACAATCACCTCACACTTAAACAATTCTTCACAATTAGCAGTTCGAGACAATTCAGTGGCAAATAAGCTTTGAAATCATTTAACTGGAAACAATTGTTCACACACAGAGTTTATTGCAGAAAACTCTCTCTCTACTCTTCCTCTCTGCTCTCCCCCCCATATACATCTGAGGGATTACATTTATATACGTGAACGTTTTTCTGTTCGGTTCCTCTATGAGGACCGTTTTAGAAAATCAACAGCCTAATTAAAATAACTCAACTAACTGAAATATGACAGCTAGACTAACTATTTGACTTCTACGACTCTAACCAATCTAAATAATACAATCAGCTAAGGTATTGACACCTAGCTGTTACAATTCAAATATTTTCGACCCCCTACTAGCCACAACATGTGGAAAAAACTCCTACATTGCTGGCTATTGCCTAATGCCCCTGCATCAGACTCCCGAGGGCAATTTTCTTCATGGGCTCTTATCCATGAGCTCTTCCACTGATCTGCCTATCTTGTGCAACATCTCTTCATTCATCCAAGTGGAATCTTCCTCTGGCTTATCCTTCCATTTGATCAAGTACTAAAATTACTCTTGTCCTCTGGTCCTTCTGAACACTCTTTTGTCCAATATTTTCTCTGGTTGCAATGGCTGTGCTGGAGGTAGCTACTCTTTCCACTCAATCTGTTCCTTGTCTGCTGATCCTTCTTCTGCTCCATCATCTTCATACTTGTACAAATTTGCAACATTAAAAATGGGAGATATTCCAACATCAGGAGGTAATTCAATCTCATAAGCATTTGCGTGTAAAACCTCCTAAGTATCTTCGTACGGCCCAATCTTTTTGAACTTCAATTTTTTTGTACCGTTTCTTTCTGGGAATCTCCTTTCAAGTGTGCCAAACCTAAATCTCCTACTTCAAAATGAACTCTTTCTCGTCAAGTCTACTCGTTTTTGTATCCGATGTCGCTTCCTCGTATTTGTTGTTTCCACTTGCTCATGTATAGCTTGGATTTCTCGTCAAATTCCTCAATATCCGCACTCCTTAGCTCGCTTCCCGGCATTTCTTAACTCGATATTCCTCTCTGGGTGCATTCCATAAACAACATGAAATGGACTCGCCCTATGCCCTCGCTTCGGGGTGAGTCATTATATTTACACTTCCCGCCCGAGGAAAAACATGATCCTAACGTTTGGGATGTTCTCCTGCAAGACTTCTTAACAAATTTCCCAGACTCCTATTCACTACCTCAGTTTGTCCATCAGTCTGAGGATGATAAGCTGAGCTAAAACTCAGTTTAGTACCAAGTTTCTTCCACAATGTCCTCCAAAAGTGACCCAAAAATCCGGTGTCTTTGTCTAAAACAATACTCTTGGGCAACCCATGCAATCTAACAACTTATTTGAAGAACAAGTTAGCAACATGGGTGGTATCACTAGTTTTATAGCATGGAATAAAATGTGCCATTTTGGAGAATCTATCCACCACAACAAAGACTGCATCATTCCCTCTCTGAGTCTTGGGCAATCCTAGAAAAAAATCCATACTCACCATGTCCCAAGGCCTGTCTGGAATAGGCAAGGGAGTGTACAATCCTGCATTCTGGCTCCTTCCTTTAGCATATTGACAAATCTTGCAATTCTTCACAAACTTATCCACTTCTGCTCTCATCTTGGGCCAGAAATAAAAGTGACTCAGCTGCTCATAAGTCTTATCAGTACCAAAGTGTCCAGCAAGTCCACCACTATGCTTCTCTTTGATCAAATTTTCTCTCATGGAACATCTTGGTACACACAGTTGGCTTCTTCTGAATAACAAGTCCTCCTACAGGAAATAATCCAGCCACTGGCTTCTATCTGTTAAAACAGGGTTACTACATGCCTCAAATGCTTCTTTAAAATCTGGATCTGTTTTATACAATTCTTTCAGAAAATCAAATCCTACAACTTCAAAATTTGTTTCTTGAACAAGCATGTGCCTCCTACTCAAAGCATCGGCTACTTTATTGGCTTGGCCACTTATATGTTTCAAAACAAAATTAAAACTTTGGAGATACTCAACCCATTTAGCATGCTTATGTTTCAACTTGGGCTGCTGTACAATATACTGCAAAGCATGATTGTCATAATATAATACAAATTCCCTGGACATCAAGTAATGTCTCCACTTCTTCAGTGCCTGAACAATTGCATAGAATTCCTTCTCATAAGAGGAATACTTTCTTCTGGTGTCATTCAGCTTTTCACTGAAATATGCCACAGGCCTATCATCCTGACTCAACACAGCTCCAATGGCCTCTCCACTGGCATCACACTTCACTTGAAATGGTTTAGTAAAATCAGGCAGAATCAAAACAGGGTTCTCAGTTATCTTTTGCTTCAAAATTTTAAAATTTCTTTCTGCATCAGCAGTCCATTTAAATGGCTATTTGCTCTTCTTTATTGTCTCAATTATGGGTGCATTGATCTTACTGAAGTTTCTTATAAAATTTCTATAAAAACTAGCAAGTCCATGGAAACTTCTTACCTCAAAAACATTCCTGGGTGAAGGCCACTCCACAATTTCCTTAACCTTTTCTGGGTCCATCTTCAATCCTTCTGCAGAAACAAAAAAACCCAAATACACCAACTCTTCTTTCATGAATGAGCATTTCTTCAAATTTATCAGCAGTTTCTCTTGGTGCAGCTTCTTCAAGACATGATTAAGATGCCTTAAATGTTCTTCTTTCGTTCTGCTGAAAACTAATATATCATCCAGATACACTATCACAAATTTACCAATGAATTCTTTCAATACTTCATTCATAAGTCTCATAAAAGTGCTAGGTGCATTTGACAACCCAAAAGGCATTACCATCCATTCATACAATCCTTCATTTGTTTTAAAGGCAATTTTCCACTCATCACCCTCTCTTATTCTAATCTGATGGTATCCACTTTTTAAATCTATCTTTGAGAAATATTTAGCGCCACTCAAACAGTCCATCAAATCCTCAACTCTGGGCAAAGGGAATTTGTACCTGATTATGATCTTATTGATTGCTCTGGAATCAGTACACATCCTCTAGCCTCCATCTTTCTTTGGGCTCAATACTGCTGGTACTGCACATGGACTCAAACTTTCTCTAATCAGCCCCTTGTCCACCAACTCCTGTACTTGTCTCCTGATTTCCTCATTTTCTTTGGGAGTCATTCTGTAGGCTTCCTTATTTGGAAAATTTGAACCAGGGATAAAATCTATCTGATGACTGATCTTTCTCATAGGTGGCAACTCATCAGGTAAATCATCCACAATAATGTCACAATAATCCTCTAACATCTCTTGGATTTCTACTGGCAAATCAGAAATCTTTGTAGAAGTAAGAACTACTTTAGGTTTGCAAACTAAAGCAAAACTTACCTCTTCTTCTTCTATCTGCTGCAGATATTCCTTCCCGCTCAGCAACAAGGTCTTTGGATCAATCACTCTGCTGGATGGCTCTCCTTCTTCCATGGGTATCAATGTATGATGTACCCCATCCTTGAATAACTTGTAAGTGTTCTTCTTGCCATCACGCAGTGCTTCTTTGTCAAATTGCCAAGGTCTACCCAGCAGTATATGACACACATCCATGGGCATTACATCACACAGGACCTTATCTTTATATTTTCCCATTTGCAGCTCTATCTCACACTGTTCTTTTACAACCAGCTGGTGCCCTTTATGCAGCCAGGACACCCTGTAGGGAGTTGGATGCTCCCTTGTCTTCAAACTTCAACTTCTCTATCACCTCGGTGAAGCAGTTATGCTGTCTTTGCCACTATCAAAAACTAACTAACAACATTTCCCTTGGACTACGCATATGCTCCCACAAAAGTTTTCCTTTGTGTAGGCTCGGTGACCTCCTTGGCTTGCTTCAACAAAGCCTTATTTACCACCAAGGATTCTCCCTCTCTGGAAAATTTCTTCTTCAATTTTACTCTTCTCCGGCCACGAGCAACAACGGCATTTCTTGAGCTGGCACCCACATTCTCAGACACTCCCGCGTGTTTATGCCTTGTCCCTTGCGGCCCATCTGCTTCCTCAATTCTCTACCCTCTGCCTCTATCCACCCTTCCTCCTCTTCCTTTCCCTCTGTAAGAACCCCTTCTTCCCCCTTGCATCCTCCTCTGTAGACGCATTACGAGGGGTGAGCTACGTAGCTCCATCCACGTTGTAGTAGGCTTTCTTCTACTTCCACGACTTCCCTTTCCTTGGAAAGGACCTCTCTTCTTGGGGCTATTTCCTCGGGGAGTTTCTCCTCTTGCTTTCAAGGCCATCTAGTAGGCCTCTTCCAACATCTTAGGAGGCAGGAGACCAATCTCATCTTGGATCTTCAGCTTGAGACCATTCACATATCATGAGTCTTCTGCGAGGTGTGTCTTGAAATTGCCCATCTCTTATGCTCACTCTGTAGGAATTCCTGCGGCATGTTCTTTTCTGTGAGCAACCTGTCTCAGGGTTCTACATTTGCATATACAGTAATAAATTTGGTAATCACTAGGCATGAATTTACCTTTTAATTTAGCCATCATTCACGTCCGGCTCTTGATAGGTTGCTTGCCGACTCTCCTCCTTCACTTTTGCATTCCATCCCACCAAAGCGCGGCATGTCCGTTCATCTTTGTCACGCAAACTTGAACCTTTTATCTTCACTTATTTCTTCATAATCGAAGCACTTGTTTAATTCATTAATCCAGTCCACCATACCTCTTGGATTTAGTCACATAACCCGGCACTTTGAGTCTGGGCTTAGCTGAGACCCCGGAAGGTTCTGAGAGTCTGTCAGCATCGGGAGAGAATTTCAACATTTTCTTGACTATTACATTTCGAGTTCCTTTGATGTCCTCGGGATCTCTAGGAAATTTGTCTTCGCTCCACTGGCATCCATTCGGCCTGCGACCCTCTGCAACATCCCCAACACCTGCGTTGGCTACGGGTCTCCTTCTGACCTCTACCAACTCGGATTGCCATGTGACTTCTGCAAAAAACAACTCCGACAACGGCTACGATACCTGAAATGACGCATGTCAAACGGAAAGTAGGCCTAAGGAGAGATGGTCAACCGTGGTCGTGGCTCACATCGGCATTTCTCTTTAAAACCTCATTCTTTGTCCACGTGGTCCACTTTCCTCTTTCTCGAAATTTTATTTATCAAAATTCGAGGAATTTGATAAATAAATGTCATTTGATAAATAAATCTTGCTACGACAACCTTTGAAAAATTAAATATATCTCTCGCTTTATATTATCTTAGCCAAACCTTATAGCAGGATGGTTAAACTTTTCGAACTTTATATTAATACTCCTCGCCTTTTAAACAAATGACTTATAATAAACCTTTGGCTATGGACCCCACCTCTACGATCAATTGCCCCATGACGTCATTGCAGAGGCTCCTGGAGTACGGCTGCAAACCTTGGCTCGTCCCTCCCACAATGAATCTACACCGTTGATCGTTGTTTATATGATCCGGGTTGTTTTATTAAACTTCGGGCAAGTCCAGCGTGCGATCACCATTCGATGGCCCCTTCCCAAATCAACGGCACACAGAAATATCGCTCGGCTTCCCTAGTCAAACGATAACGTGCGATGGCACGCTTTAAATGGTGGTTTTCCGGGGGTCCACCTTGCCATGTGTCGACTCCTGTATGGAATCGCTCCCCAACCAGGAAATACAGCTTACTCATCAAAAGCGGTGCGATATGGGCAATCTGCCTTTGTAAACCCACTCGCGGTTTTGCTACAGTGATTAACTAAGGTTCACGCTGGCGGCACTATCCTTCTCGTTCATTAACTCACGTCTAACCTCGGGTCAGGGTTCCGATAGCAAAATAATTCTATCTCTTTATAAAGCGGAATTCTACCAATTGAACAATGTTCACGACCACAATTCCTCTGCACAGAACTCGCCTACACACGGGATTTCTTCACTCACTCGGACAATTTGAGAGAAAGAAACAGACAGAGAATTTTAAAGGTTTCGTGGTGACTTGATTCACTGAAATTCTGCACATAATATCAGTTCGACAGATATACATAGAGAATGTTCAATCACCTCACAATCAAATGAATTTCCTCACAAATAAGGACTCAAGACAGTTAGATAGTCAATGGGAACTGAAATTCATTTAACTGGAAGCAATTGTTAATACACAGATTTTATTGCAGAAATCTCTCTATTCCTCCTCTTCTCTTCCTTCCCTTTTTTTTTCAATACATCCGAGGGATTACATTTATATACATCAACATATGTCCTTTCGGTTCCTCTGTGAAGACCGTTATGGTAATTCAAAAGCCTAATGACAATTATTCGAAAACTAAAACATGACAAATGGACTGAACCTAACCGTTCGACTTCTACAACTCTAACTAACCTAAATGAAACAGTTGGCTGAGGTATTGACACCTAGCTGTTACAATTCAAATGTTTTCAAACCCTCCTAGCCACAACATGTGGACAAAAACCTTCTACATTGCTCGCTAGTGTCTAATGCCTCTCATCAAGTTGTGTTTAGTGCCATTTTTTGATAGTTTTTTTTTTTTTTGAATTTTTGGTCTAATTTTTTTAAAATTTGGCAAGAATTTATTGAAAACAAAAATTTGATGGGTAACTTGCACAATCAAAGTGTTCTAAGATTTTTTTAGGATACTGAATCTATATTTACAGTGAAAAAACTAGTTTAAATAATAGAAATTAAGATTTTGCTTCAATTTTTTCACGAGACACCAGAAATTCCAAAAAAATCCCACTAAAAACTACTCCCAAGATATGAAATATATACCTCCAGAAAAAAACCTCCCGATTATTTCTATCGGGAAAAACACATTTAAAAAAAAATGTAGCTAACATTCAAGTCAAAATATAAACCGACCCTGCAATTAGTTATTCTGAGTACAGAAAGTTAAACAGGGAAAATCACGCTCAAGAATCGGAGTTAACCAAGGAATACCAAACTTTGTAGAAGTATAAATCATTCGATTAATTCTGTATATACATATAAAATTACAATAAATATTACTTACAGTGGTTTATATTTCTCGATTCAGCCTTACCGAGGTTTCTATGGGAAAATCGATTTTCAATTTAAAGATTGCTGGGAATCTGATGGCTGGGAAAGTTTCGACTTCCCGGAAGTATATATTGATTTAATATTTCGGAAATTGATTTAATATTTTTTCCCCAAAGACTATACTTTAAGATTCATATTTTCAGATTTTAGATTAGTAATTTCAGTTAAAAAAATAAAGAAGATTTTAGATTCGTAATGCTTTTTTGAAATAAATTTTACAATCAATTTTATTTAAGATTTTGTTAGAAATAATTTATTTGATTTTGGGATTTTTTTAATTAATTTGAGTAAAAATATTAAAATTGTAATTTCAAGTTATTAAATTTATACAGTTTTATTATTCAAAATACTTAATAGAATTAAACTATGATACAGAACTCTAACAAGAAATTTATGGAATTTCAATGGATCCCGTGTAAAATCTAACTCCAAAAAGTATATCTCTTACATTCCTAGATAGAATGAGTTGTAGGGCTTCAAGGTCTGTGGACTATTCCTCTTATGTGTAATTAGATGAATAGTATGGTCATGTTTTGTTAAAATTTTGAGAAGGTTTCATGATGGCTTTACAGTTTTTTAGTTTTTGTTTTAATTTTAGGTATTCCTCTTATGAGTAATTAGATGATTAGCATGGTCATGTTTTGTTAAAATTTTGAGAAGTTTTCATGATGGCTTTACAGTTTTTTTAGTTTTTGTTTTAGTTTTAGGTATATAACTGAGAAGTTTTCATGATGGCTTTACAGTCTTTTAGTTTTTGTTTTAGTTTTAGGTATATAACTCTTAGGAAAATTAAGGATTTTCACACTTATATGGCACTGCTCCACAATTTGAGAACCTATAAATTTTGAATGCCTTACAATGTAGTTAGATGGACAAGAGACCCGATTTCCAAGTGAGAGGGTTGAGACCATCTAACATTGTTGCATGTGTATGCTTACCTTGCCCTTTTGAATTGAAAGGATCTGTCAAGCTTACAAAAAAATTACTTTATAAAATTGAATATATATATATATATATATATATATATAATTGACAATTGACATGGTCCCAAAAATTATATCATTTCATCTTAAAAATAAAATAAAATAATCAAATATTTAGATTCCTCTTTCCTAAAGTCTTTCAAATATTTCTTCTGGATAGCATTTTATCACAAGGTATCATATTCCTACAAATTATATATAAGTTTAAAATTATATATATATATATATATATATATATATATATATAAGCAATTATCATTGGAATTTAGTTTTGTAATTTTTGTGAAATTACTTAAATTATATTTTTGAATACATAATCAAAGCATTTATATTACGCAAATGAAATTAGAATTTTATACTGCTCTTAAGGTACCAAGGGGTATAAGTAGGCACCTACAGATTAGAGTGGTAGTAGTTGGAATCCAACCTGTCACAGTCCCATGCTTGTGGTGACTTCAATTCACATGTGAGCATGGTGCAACACCACCTAACTTTTTCATTTCTCACTAATCAAGTTTATGAACTACGCCTAACCTCCAACACTTAATTTATTTTCAAGTGTTCTTCAATTACTTACGCAACGGAAATATCATTCATACAAGTTCAATTATTTAACATTTACTTCATAACATGTGAGATCCAATAAACATCAATATGAACAGTATACACACATTTACGAATGGTGTTAGTCTCTTAAAGAAAATACCAGAGAAATAAATATAATAATAATACACTTAACAACAACATTCAAATCATGTACACCATGATTTATTTGGAAAACCCCAATTGGGGAAAAAAACCAACCAACAATAGATCTATTATTGTCCTTGGCTAAAACACAGTCAAGTCGCCCAACACCTAGACCTTTCACTGCTCAACCAGGGTTCTCTACAATGGAGAATCCTCTAGCCTTTTAATGGCTTCAACTACATGCACTACCAGGAGCTCATTACAGTGGGTCACCAATATTGGGTGTCCAAAACCACAACTGTTAACCATAATCATTGATACAACCTCAACTCTATCACAAGGTCAAGTTTATCTAACAATCCCCCCTTTAAACTTGACTTTGGGTTTTCCTTAGTTAAATCTAGCCAAACTGCCCAAGTGAGCCAGCCTCCACCACTCACCTCTAGGCCCTACCAAGTCAATGTTAGGGTATTTAAGAATTTCACATGTTGTCCTAACTCTAACATGCTTTACCATACTATCACATGTGTCCCATATCACCTAAGTGGACATTCAGACTTTATCAGTGATTTACCAGGTCTTATAGTAGTATGCCCATTTTTTTTTGTCACTATCTAGACATAAACCAACATTCTCTCATTTACATTCTTTTCCACACCGAAGTTCAAACATACTCTTCCTCTTGAAAAAATTTATGACCTTATAACTTTCATGGTTACCAGTGACTATAAATAAAAAAACTAAATCCCATTTTTGAGTGATAACATTTTCAGTTTTTTGAAACCTAGATAAAACCATTTTAGTAAAATGCCCTACTTAGAACTAATCCAATCAACCTCTGGTCACTTGCACGTGTGCTTGAAATCGAACGAGAGATTCTCACCGTCGACTTCCAACCTATGGAAATTGCGATGGAAATGGAAGGCCGCGCATTAGAACCTCGTCGTTCCATCTTGATCGGTAGAGGGCATGACCTCCCCGCACCTATCGATTGCATAGACGCCAATGGCGACTGCTTGTTTCTCCCTGCACTCTTTATACCAAACTATTTTCTTGACATTACTCACGTCGTCGCTGATGTCGTCGTGGACGTTTATGGAATCAATCGCAACTTCATTAGCCACTATTTCTTCTTTGGCCGTCGTTACTAGGATTTCTTGTTTGGCCTGCAAATTGTTCTTGGGAGGTTGCACTGAGGAGTGTGGAACATAAACATAACCTCATATCATATCTTTAGTCCTTAATTTATAATAACTCATTTATAATGTTGGGTTATAATACATTTCACTCTCAAACTTTTGTTATGGACACCATAGAAATTATTTGAGTCTTAATAGTGGAATCTTCAAAAATTATTGAGATAATCAAGATTTATTTAGATTGTGCTTTAATTTGCATTTTTAATGGCTTATGGTCAAATTTTTTTATGCTCGACAATTAGATTGCTACATGTTGAATCATTATGGATTGTAACAAAGATATATGCATTTATAACAATAACAACAAAAATAATCATCTATGTGTGAATTAAAAGATACTGGGTTGGGTGAAAATTACATTGTAGGATGGGACTTTATATTACTATCCACCTTGGGGAGAAGAAAGGTGGGAGTATAATAAGAGATCCTTTACAGGAAAGAATGGAAGATTTTATTTCCCATATGGATCTCAATGAAATCAAGCCAACCAAACTAAATTCATATGTAGCAATAAAGGAATAGGTCCTTGGCACATATTAGCAAGGCTAGACTACTTTTTGGTTAACAACAAAGTTTAGAACTAGGATTTCTCTTCTTCTCTACATTTGGCTTGGGGTGGATCTGAACACAAACCCATAAAAGTGGAAATTTTCCCAAAAGAGGACTATGGTCTTCTTCCTCTTAGATTCAACCCTAGGTGGATTATTGCTCAAGGTTTTGTAGATTTGATTTCAAAGGCCTGGTCAAAATGGATAGTGGCAACTTTTGTATATGTATAGGAACATAAAATGAAGGAAACCAAAAGTTATCTCAAAGCTTGGGTAAAAGAAAGCTATCAAATTAGAAATAAGGACATGTTGCTTCCTAAAACCATATTAGAAAAAAAAAACTCGGAAATGGAACAATTCCGATTAACATAAGAAATGTTAATAGAGGAAAAAAAAATCACACTCTTCCACAATGCTTTGAAAGTTCAAGAAAATTTATGGAGGCTTAAATATAAAAGCCTTTGGCTTAAAGTGAAAGATAGGAACATCATATTCTTCGATAAGCAAGGTAAAATGAGAGAATTAAGGAACAATGTTAAATATATTGATCTTAAATTAAAAACTTGAAGGTTTTCTTAAAAATTTGCAAGTAAGTCTATGTCTTGTGGTAAATGGATCAAGTTGCAAAAGCACATAAATTAGTGTTTTTAAACTCAGTTTGCAGAAATAAAACAGAGGAAAATGAACCATGAACAACAGCACAAAACAACAATTTGATAATGAAGTTCACCCCTCCTGGGCTACGTCTCTAGGTCTAACTTCCAATGTTGGGCCTCTTCAATTATCTGCTCAAGTTTGAAATTACATCAATTTAAAAATGCTCAAATTTCAAAAATAGTGCTACTAATAGATTCAAAATGCTCAAAAACCCCTATCTAGCACTAGTAGAAAATGATGAAATTAGTGCCTAGGTGACTAAAAAAGTTAGTCACCGCAATTATTTCAACTAAATTACTACTAAATTTGAGAAATTTTAAGTGACTGTACTAAAAATGACTAACTTAAACGACTAATTTAGTTTAGGGATAAAATATATGACTATATAATAAGTGACCAAACTAAAAGCGACTAACTAAAATGACTAATTTAGTCTAGGACTAAAATATATGACTAGATAATAAGTGACCAAACTAAAAACGACTAACTAAAATGACTAATTTAATCTAGGACTAAAATATATGACCAAATAATAAGTACAACAAGTATATGAATTAGTCATTTATGTTAGTAATTGTTAATTGTGTCACTCTAGAAATGAAATATTGCAATTTTGATACTGAAGTGTGATTTGGCCAAATTTTATTGGTTGCAGTGTATTTTGGTGGCCCAATGGGAAGCTTCCACGTGGCCCAACTAGAGGCCACCACGTGGTGCCTCCACATTGGCTAAAATATTTTTAAAGGTTGAAAGGCCTTGGCAGGAATCAAACCGATGACGTGCCATAACAAACTCCAAAGCCTTACCATCTCACCTATAGGTGGTTTTCAACCATAATGTCTGCCACTTATATTTGAACGACATGTATGGGCGCGTTGGGAGGAGGGGTCGAGCAGTGAGCCTTGACCCCTAGTCGTATCACACCCACGGGGCCTGTCGCGGAGGCGGACTGAGTAAAGGAGCATGGACCAACCCTAACTCCTAGTCATTTTCATAGCCCATGTTCACTTAGTCATGTTCACAAACCCACATATTTTAAGTATAAGAAACTTTTTATTATTAATATTATCTCTCTCTCTCTCTCTCTCTCTCTCTCTCTCTCTCTCTCTCTATATATATATATATATATATATATATATAATATACGTGGATATGGTTGCAATATTCATGCATGATTTCAAAATATATTTTCACTAATATTTTATTCTTAAGATTTGTAGGAAAATTATCTAAAAATAAAATCTTTGAAGATAGCTTATACTCTAGTTAATAACATATTTACTATAGTTTAATTTCCAGTATAATTTGAGTAAATATTTGCATAAAAAATGGATATGAATGCTTAACTAGGGTTACTTCCATAATTATTTATGTGTTCCTTAACACTTATGTAAAAGTAAAACTATAAATGTGTAGTTTTATTAGTGGTCACTACCCATCAAGTAAATAATTTGTCCACTTCACTTCTCATTTTCTTTTTAAATTTCCAAAACAAATCTATATAGAACTGTAAACATATCTATATAAAATTATATTTTACTATTGAGTGTTATTAATTTAAAATATATGTAAATAATTATAAATATTCAATTGGGTAGTGCTTTAGAAATAAAATTAGCCTTCAAATCAAAATATTTTTAACTAATAATAAATATTCAAATATTTAACTATCATAAAATAAAAGGGCGCCATATTGAATATCCTTTCAATTGTGTAACTATATGAAAATAAAAAGGGCGCCATAATGAATATCATTTCAAAAAATAGTGTTGTTCGCCCCATTCGACCTCTTCAATCATCTAGGGCAAACAGTGATGAAAACCCCAAATCAGAAGCAAGAAAGAGCAAGATGTTCGATCACGCCGGAGGAAAAGGAAAATTTTGGAAGCAGAGTACTCATCTAGAGAACTGGGCACCACTGGAAATACATGGGTGAAACCTAACGTAAGTGGCGAAGGGCTAGTAGCTCGTGAGGGGCACAATGTTGCAATCATTGATCACCGTATATTTATATTTGCAGGTTTTCGAAAAGCTCAAGATGAATAAGAAGAGATATATTACAACGACCTTTACATACTAGACACAGGTAATCCACTCTATTGTTAGTCTCCTCTATTGTTTATGTAGGGTTATGAAATTTAGTCGGCTGTTGAAAATTTCATTTCATAAATTGATTTGTGGATGCATGTTGATGTTCCCTTCGATGGTTTATTTTTGGATTATTTTACATTTATGCTGGTTTGCTACCATAGAAATGGTGTAGCAAGCATTGAAATTTAATTTCATTGTTGGAATATCTATCTTTGTATTGGTAGGACGTATGTCTTTTTATATTTTTTCCTCTTTATTATGTTCTTTTCTTCTTTTAAGATTATGCAATTTTTTTTTAAATTTTAACAATCTCTTTCCCAGTTTTTGGATGTTTTGGTTCTACTTCTATGGTTTCTTGTGGTATTAAGGCTTATTTATCATTTTGTGTGTGGAGATAGGGCCAATTTAATAACTGGCTGTTGAGATTTCAAAGAGTTTTTAGATTTATGGTGAACACTTCAACAAACCCTAATCTAGCCAAACAAAAAGCTTAACAACAATTTAATAATGATCACACTGGAGATGAACCTATCCCATGAGCTTTAAAAACTTAAAAATAAATTCAACACAACATTGAAAAGTTCACTGTACAACCACAAGTGCTTAAGAAGATCATAAGGATTTTTAAGATTTACAGTAAACACTTAAACAAAGCCTAATGCAGCCAAACAAAAAAAAATTAACACTTTAATAATGATCACACTATAGATCCTTGGATGCAGGTGAATAGACAGGCCTTGCTAGAAGGTCACATGGCCTCTCTGCTATCATGTAGCTGGCCTCACCACGAGGCGGCACCTGCTTTAGGCGTGAGAGCCTTAAATAACCTCAGCTAGTTGACGACCTCATTCATTTTTGGGCATTCACTTTGGTGTACTGAGAATTAAATTATACCTCGATCACTTTGCTGCATTCACTGGCCTTTTATGGGCAATGGCACCATCTCCTCCCTGCATTCTTCACGCACCTCCATCCGGTTCTCTCTGAAGATTTCTTTGCAAGTTCTTGTTCTTTGTTATGCTTGTCCCCATTGTGCATCTACTTCTCACACCGCCATCCATTAGCCCTCCGCTCATCCGTTTCACTTTGTTGCGCATCCATCCCCTGCTCATCAGTCTCTTTCCACGCATTGTGTCCCTCCCTTTCATCCATAGCACTCCACAGAAAACATGCCTCGCCACCATCGTATGCGTTTCCATAATGGTGGTGGTCATGATGGTCCCTCTCGCCCTCCAATTCCACTCTTGGCGGAGCACATTTTGGCTTTCTCGGTGGCCTTGGATGCACCGAAGGTTTCTGATCCCAATATTCTTTAAGCCCATCTCTCAATTCGAATTCCAGAAATTCAACAAGACAATTCCAGCTCTAGTTCGAGGAAGAGGCCAAGAAAATCCACACTCTCTCTCTCTTCTTCCCCAATGCCCTTTAAAATGGTGGCCCTACCTGTCAAAATCTTGGAGGAAACCTCTTACAGCATGGGCAGTAGCTCTGTTGAAGGTGTCAGGCAACTTGAAAATGCGAAAGACATAGGCCTTCGCTCCACCTCCATGCCGGAGCTGGCTCCTCAGCTCTCCAAGAAGTAGGAAGCTCTTTCTGATGATGGGTGCTACATTGTGGAAGAGCCTCCGCATATGCAACAACAGGACGTAAAGGACCAACTTTAGTAGTGCCATCGCTCCTTTGTCTCCAGTATTTTCAGGCCTTGCTATAGTTTCTTTGCTTACTTTTCTTATGCACAATAATCTTAGTTTTATGACTACTCTGTCAACAGCTGGTTTCCCCATCTGGGGCAGCTTCTCCTATGTTTTATGGTACTATGTATGCGTTGGTTTCCCCCCTGGGGTAGCTCCATTTATAATTTTTTGAACTATCTTTGCGAGCTGGTTTTCCCCCAAGGGGCAACATGACTGTACTTTTTTTTACTATATAATAGAAATTAGTCTTATTCAAAAAAAAAAAAAAAAAAAAAATGATCACACTACAGATGAACCCATAGCATCAGCTTGAGAAAGAAATCCAACATAAGAGAAAATATTACCATCCAAACACAAGAACTCAAGAAGAGAGTGCTATAGGTAAGCTGCACCGAGGATTTTTTCAATTAAACAACTTGAATAAATGATTTACTGTCGAAAATGTAGTGAGCAAGGTATTTTGGCTTGTGCCTTAGCTACTGAAGACCTTGAATTGTCCTCATGAGTTAGACTTCAGTTAGGATGAGTTATTTCTAATTTACTAGAATAATCATCAATTTAGCATGCGTGGAGTTCGAGCTTCAGTTATAAGAGGAGTTTTCGTCAGTTTAACTACATGATTGGGTGGAAGTTATGAGTTCAGTTAGAATGTGTTCGAGCTTCAGTCTTGATTGAAGGATGAATGAGTTAAGAACTCTAGTGTTGATTGGAGGGAGAAAGAGTGACACTCTCAGTTAACTCGTCAATCAAAAACTCGAGTTCTAAATCTGAAATATCCTAATTTACTATTTAGCATGGATCAAATTTATAAAGAGAGGAAAAATACACGATGAAAGGAAATTGTTTTATGCGCAAAGGTTTGTGTGACAAGACAACTCACGAGTTTGTGAGAGGAACCTTGATTGTGGAGAGTGCATGAATTGTGTCCTAAGAAATAGGAGGAACAAGAGTGCTAGGGAATAAGAGATTGATTGTGTGCAGAGCTTGTGTCCTATGCAGTAGTAAGTCACAAGTGTGCAAGATTAAGGAGAAGGGAGCAGAGTTTGCAGAGCAAGTCAAGGTGGCAATAGAGGATGAATTGTGTGCAGGAACCGAGATCAAGTTGTGATCAAGGAAAGCCAAGATCAATTATATTAGCTGATATTTTTGTGAGAAGAAGAACACTTTCTCAAGAGAGACAGATTGCTTTGTAATAGATCCAAGTGCTCAATAACAATAAATAAAATAGCCACATCAAGGTGGAAGATTTTCCCTATTGGGTTTCCTGAAAAAAAATAAGTGTGTCTTTTGTGTGATTGTGTCTTTGTTGAGAAATTCTGAGTTTAGCCCTGGCCAGATGTTGCATATAGTATTTTAGTTGCCTTTCCTAATCACACACATTCCAATATACCAGGACAAAGTAAATATATCAACTTACTTCACCAAGCATCGTCCAAGATCTACCATAAGCATCCATGAAAAGAGACCACACAATTTCCAATTTCACCCAAGAAAGAAAAGTCACTCAACTCTTCCATCCATAACCAAATTGTAAGAGAGAAAAATCACAGAAGTTGTAGACCTTCTAAGAGATTTCTCCCCCAAATCCAACCATGATAAAATGAAAGGAAAGCACCTATATTTATAAAAGAGGTGCTAAATTTTCCTTGAAGTGAAATATTATTTTACTAAGCTAAAATCCCAAATTCTAGCTTAAGGAGGTGCAAAGTCCCTCTTGTACAATTAATTAACGAAAATTTCAGGAATTTAGGGGAATTCATGCCAAATGTATAATGATGAAGGTGAATGAGCCCTCAAAAAGTGCCCATCTCCATAAATGAAGGGGATGAAGGGCTTGTTGGCATGGCATCCAGCCTCCCAAGGCCCATCAACAACATAGCTTATATAAGAAGTCTTTAAATCTGCCCACCAAAAGCCTCTAAAGTGGGCAGACAACCTAAAAAATTCTCCTCCAAGGTGGGTATAAGGGCTCGCAATGCCATTGACTAAGTGGGAGAGGGGGACCTTCAAGTTCCTCCACAGCTCTAATAAATCCTCCACTAAACAAGGGATTTCCACCTCCAAATGTCTTTCAAAGTGGGCACTAAACCCTTTTTCTCTGATATAGGCTCATGTACCTCCAATAAATGATCCTTCAAAGGGTGTATAGACCTTCAAAATATTTATTTTAAGGGTCACAAAACTGTTACGAAGTGGGCACATGGCTCACAAAGAAAGCAAAGGAATGACCAAAGGGAAAACTACGCCTCCAAGATTCCTCCAAGTGTAGAGTGCTTCAAATTGAACTCATTTGGCTCCTTTAAAGGTGGGAAAAATCATCCTCTGGGTCCTCATAAGCTGGGTTGAGCACCCCATTTCTTCAATGCGTCTGTTGTGCAAAGAAATGGGATCTTCAATAGGAAATCCCCCATAGGATGAGAAAATTACTCCTAACAATGGTCACAAGACTTTACACGCACAGGTAAGCCCATCATAAGTTTCATTTCACATGTGTACAAATCACCTTAAATAAAGGTTGGTTCCAACAACAAAATTTGATTTTGGCCCAAATTTAGGTTGCCCTCCCCCCACCCTCTAATTTTATTTTTTAATTCCAGTGCACATACCTATATATATTATACAAAGGAGAGATACCTTACACCAATTAATTCTCTTGGGAAACTTCTGCTATGAAATTAGGCATTGTTCTCTATATTATTTTCCTCCCTTCAGGTTCCAAGTTAGTTCAGGACTTGGTTTATGATTGCAGGCAACATTTCTGTGGTGTCCTATTTACATTTGCATGCCCTGCTCAAGGTCTCTTCTCAGCCTCTAGTTCTGCAGCTGACATCGTTCCAAAAGATGCACCTATAGCCATCATGTTAGTTGTCTTCCCAAATTCTTTGAACTCCAGTGATCATGTGTTTGGGAGTTTTAGTTGCTTGATGCTGAGTGTCATTGAAATAGGATGGGATTGTAATAACTTCATTCGAGACAGACCTCCCTGGACAGGCTTACAAATTTACACTCCTCTTGTCTTTGTCAAGATGAATCCTTAATTAGATAGGCCCATCATCCACTGACCAAACCACTGACCACATCTTTCACTCTTTGTGTCATTATTAGAGAGGCCCATCATTTCTCTTTGAAAATATTTTGTTGATTTGTTGACTTTTGTAAGGCACTTGACTCTATCATGAGAGAGGCATTGTTTTAGAGGTGATACGACATTGGCTTCTATCACGAGACTATATGAGTTAGTGCTTGGTCATTCCTATGCTATCGACATCTTCTTAGACTACCTTAGGAGTACTATAGAGGTTAAATAGGAATTCCCTCTCTCACTAACTCTCTTTGGGTTCTATATCGATGAGATGGACTCCTTTCTTAGGAGCACATATAGGATGGTGCTGATTGTCTTCTACCTGATGTCTTGATCTCCTTGCTTTTATTTTTCAACAACATGATCCTCTTGGCACCTCACCTAAGGGGTTGTAGAGACAAATTGAGGCCTTCTCCAACTCTTGTGACCAATTATGGTTTAAATTTGAACTTAGTAAGACTAAGATTATGATCTTCAACATGTCTCAGCATGCTCTCCTTGAGTACCATTTTTATGTTGGAGGGGATGGGATTAATATTACTACAACCTACACATACTTGGGGGTCAGATATTAGGAGTCTAGCTTAGCTTGAGGCATGCATTCTAGCCGCAACTTAATAAGGAATATGGTTTGCTTGGTTAAAGAGATAGTGCTCTAGGACATCTCTTTCAAGATGCACTTCTTTGGACAAGATCATTAGAGCCATGAACCGTTATGGCTTCAAGGTCTGGGGACCTGGCTTGCTTTGGATTGATTGGGATAGGATAAAGAGATTTCAAACCCTTATATTATGATGCTTCATCTGCTGCTAACATGCAATTCCTCAATCTATCATCTAGGTGGAGTTCAGGGTATTGCTTCAATAGACCCCTCCTTGGTGTAATTGTTGTGGGTTCTTCTTAATTGGTTCAGTTAGTGGCCATTTCTATCAATCAACTTGCCCTTTTTAGGTAATATTTGGACACTCTAGGTCAGCTCCTACTATCTAAATGTGACTTAACCTAGGAGATTAGAGAGGATATCTACAAACTACATCAAAATCACTTGGATTTCCCTCCTTGAGGGCATTAGCTTTAATATGTAATTTTATTATTTTGAGTGCTTTATGTAGCTAAGTGACTCTTATTGTTAGGCCTATCTATATGATTAGACATTGGATGCACAACCTTAGTATTCCCCTTGGTTCATTCATAATGGGCTCCCACTAGCTTTGGTTTGAGATAGCTCACTGCATCACACACCTCAAAGGGAATTTTTAGCTATGTGACTTACAAGAGATCAATTTGGGGGAGAATATTGTCTTCAAATGTTCCATCTATTAGGAGATAGCATTGTTACATATTTATTGGATACATTATTGACTTATAACACTTGCTGTGTGGTTGTTTTGTCACGACTCACATATTTTTCATCACTTTTAAAGTTTTGTTTGTTGCCTAGAATCTATAGCCTAGGGACTAGGAACTAGGCCTTCCCTAGCTTTCCATTTTAAATCTTAAAAGAAAAAAACAATATCATTTTGAAAATATATTTTTTTGGCATTTGAAGGACGGATCTGTAGGCTTATCATGGATTCCTCCCTTATGTTGGAGGAGAGCTAGCCTTATGTGAGAAGGATGATCACCAAGGTGACAATGGGTGATGTCCTCAAGTAAATTTGGGGTTTGTAGTTGATAATTGAATCTATATTTTGAAGCACAAATTTTAGAGGTAGCAATGAAGTGCTTTTCTCCTTGGATTGATGGAATGAGTTTGTCCCAACAACTTTGCAAATGCTAAATTTCTATTTTGTCTCATATCATTTTAAATGCCTTTCTCTTTCAAGACAATACCAGTCAGTAACCTTGAGGGCTATGATTGACAATATTCTGAATCCTTGCAAACCAACATCCCTGTGGAAGTGTTAATGGTTTAGTTTTTGGATCTCTTTCTGAAGATATTATCCACCACCGCATGTTATTTATTTTGAATAAATAACATGAGAATCTACATAAATAAGATAGAAATAAATAACTCTTTTATAATGTAAATGATACTATGTAAAGACCAAATTAATTGTGCATCAAAGTTACTCGTTTGACAACATGCATTATTTATGGTCATTGGAGCAGGTTTCATCTTCTTCTAGAGTTTTATGAGGAGAAAATAAGTTGTTGAAGATGCCTAGTCAGTCATAATAGGCAGTGGTGGAAAACTCATCCTAATGACATTATGGCTGAGACTTGTCTGAATGATGATCATGGAAGTTACTCTTGAATCGTAAATCTGTCGAAGGTTCTCGCTCGATTACAGAGTAAATTTATGCTCTTTTCCTTTTTGCTTCATTGAAGAAAAACAAAAATAGTGGTTTTGAGTCCTTTATGTAATATTATTCTAAGAGTTGAATTCTTATTTTGAATGTGTTGTGTTGGTCGGGAATTGATTTTGATTGGCAATGAATCATGCATTTATAGCTTCTTTCTAATTTTCACTTTCAACCATTTCTTGGTAATTTTGAGGGCATTCATCCAAAGAGTGGTGTTCTATCATCTATTTGAGTGAGGAGGATATGAATCATGATACAGTAAGACATTGATTTGGTTAAAGTTACTACGTTTAGGAAGTATTGGCCATAGTTAAGAGGTTTTGATTGGTCAAATGTTGTGAGTTAATGAGATTTTCTTGATAGGTTACACCAAAAACTTGTTTCTAAAACATTTGAGGCACCCTGAGGGGTATAGAGATTCAGAAAAGTTATTTCTATTCTTATTTACTCAAGTAGAGGACCTGTAATTATTTTTGCAGTTCATCTTAGCATAGATGATAAGAAACAAAATATGATATTTACTAATATTTTTGTAAAGAATGTATTGATGGAAAGAATTTGGCATCTTTTAGAAGCCTTTCTTTGAATCACTTCACTTGACTGGCTAGTCTGAAAGGGTTTCTAGCATCCAAGTTTTTTTGTCTATCTCACCATATTGGGTGAAATCGACTAAGCCATAAATACCCTCTGCAATGGGCACATTCATTGTTTCAATTTCAAATGAGAATGTATCACTAATTTGAGACATATAATTTACTTATAAATCTCTAGATTCAGTGCCAACATTTTGCACTTTATCATCTCCTCATTGAAAACAAAAGACATTTTTACGAACTGTTCAAGATTAGTATTTTTAGTAGAAGACCTATCAACGTGAAGAATATTATGGTGAATGCAACTATGAAGTGGTAAATACATACAATATGATAAATATTTAGATATATCCTTAGCTCCTTCAGCATAAAATAAGTGCCCTGATCAAGCATACCTCCATGGACCACCACCCATATTGCCCTCCAAGTCCCAATTGGTTATCAAACTAATTGTAATTTTACTCAACAGCTCAATCATAAACAATGGAAGAACCTGGAGCTACAACTGGGGATGATTGTTCCACAGATATGCACTTGCCTCTAACATAAATAAGATGCATTCCATTGTTTGGTAAGATTACCATCAATGCCAAAATCAAAGGCAAAACCAAATGCCAGAGATACAAAACCACCCATTTCAATTTTCAATTGATTCAGATGCAATCCAAAAGGAAGAAAAAATAAATATTCTTCTTGTGACTTCTTCCCCTAGTGTTTCTCTTGATTCATTGCATCCGTTGCTTTCTCCTTCTCTCTTACACCATTTCTTTAGAAATTCAACTGTCCCTGTCTTATCAAGGCTCTGTGCTTTCAATTTTTTTTAAGCAGAAACATATATAGTAAGTGGAATGGTAGTTAAGTGTTGGAGCTCACTAGTACCATGCCTGGGCAATGTGATTTGTTGTCCACAACTATAGACAATGTTTCATATCCTTATTGGGAAGTATAACAAAATCAATGTGTGGCTTATTTGACTACAACAGTTGCAAATTATTGATTTTTAGACGTTCAAAATATCTTGACAAGTGAGGGAGAAAATGAGATTCTTCCTTTGATTTGTTCTGCTCAACCATCAAATCTCACTGAAGGCTCTAGTCCTATTAAGAGCATAAAATAGGTTGAACAATTAATTAATGGGTGTAAACTTTTGACTGGTTGCAAAACAGTGGATTTAGTGAAAGAATATCGCAACACTAATTATCAACCTGCCATCTCAAAAGTTGCAAGAATACTTTCTTTGAAGGTGCCTAGGTTATTTATTCCAGATGATGTGTGAGTGTCATCTGTTAAGCAACCTATAGTGAATCATTTTGAGAGTGTTTTCTTTCAATGGATGGCAAGCATATTACCTCTAAAAAATCCAAATTATTTCTCAGAGTTATTTTCAATTGCAATGTGAATAAACTTATAAATTATGTGATATATTTTCCATAAACCCTTTAGAGGTGGCAAGAAATTGTATTTTTTCAATATGGGCTATTTTTTCAACACTCTGACCCAATGCATAACAATCTTCTGTTGCAAGTATGCTACTCATTCACTGTGGAAAATGTCACTGGTCTAGGGTCTCTAACCACAAGGTCTGCCCCTCCTCTTTGACTTCGATAGGCTCCTTATCAAACTGATCCATAACTGGTCCTATCTAGGATCCAACACCTAAAAAAACCTCATCAAAGACACATACCATGTTGACTGTTTTGCTGTAGCTCCAATTTTTCAATCTAGGCCTAGTTGGGGCATATAAACCAGTCCCTAACAGTCCTCTAATTTTTTCCCAGAATTGCCTTATGGAGGCACAAACACCCTTATATGAAAGGATATGACCCTCATTGATGATGCTGGGATGTTATAGCCTCCACCAACTCTTCGACCTCCCTTCAAACAGCTGCGGCACCCTACAGCAAGGTTGTGTAGGGCTGCGACATCCCTTCTAAGAGTCTGCCCACCTTCCTTTCACCTCAAAACAACCCTCCCTTACTTCAGCCTTCAAGAACAACACTTCGGTCCTGCACTCGGCTCAGACCCTTCTCCAGCTACTCGGTCACCTTCCTGCAGTCCTAAAACAGACTTGTTCCCACGCTGGTATGCCCTCTTCTCACTGCGGCCAGATCAGAGATATGTATTTTCCCTTCAACGCTTATGTTTGTGTTGTGTTGCACAAGGATGGATGCTAAAATGAGGATCACACACCTCTTATTTATAGCCTTTTAAGCCTCCACAAATTTTCTTGAAGAGACGCATCTATTGGAATCCTTTTACACCAAGCCTACATGACTTGGCAACCAATAATTACCTAGTCAACTTCAAAAATTCATTTCTCTCTAACAACAACTCGGATCCAAATGATTCTCGATAAGTTGGAATTGTATCATCAAGCACTATCATCCTCATCCATCACATGTCGATTTCTCATCATGGTTTTGGCCCAAACATGATGGGTGAAAAACCCCCAAGCTTGGATCTCAAGCCCACAAGCCCATTTGTGGTGCTTTGACCTCCAACCCTCGATCACCAAGGTTTGGAGTACCTCCCAAGCTACATAAAAAATCAACAAAAAATAGATCCAATATATAAGTTGTCGTAAATATGAAATAAGAAAAGATCTAATATTTGAGAACAGGCCGTAACAACCAGGAAACTAGTTCAAGGAAGAAAAGGATAAGAACATGAATAGTTAGGTAAAACTGAGTTGTAAAATCCTCGTAATGAAGGTAATGCATTGATTAGATTTTTGTTGTGGAAATGGCAAAATACACTGAGTAGTTTTACATCTATGAACATTAGAAGAGGGGGAAAAGATGAAACATTTAGTTTGCCAGTCACATAGTTGGATGAGTAAATAGCCAACTTTTATTTTAGATATATATTTTTTACAATCATTGTTTTTGCATGGAGCATTCCAACATGAATGATGTTTACTATTGAATTTTGTTTTTAAAGGATGCTAAGTCACCTTCCCCAATAATTTGTTAATCTCTTTTGTTGAGCAATAAGATGAATCTAACCTGTGACTTTTGAGAATTTGGATTATCTAACAAGCTACTATTGTGATGAAATTATATCATATTTTTCAATTTTTCTTTATGTACTTTATGGATTACTAGGATTAAGGCTCACAAAGGAAGGTATGAGACATTCAAGGATGTGCATATGACATTTTGGAGCTTAATTTCTCCCATTTTCACTATCTAATTTTACCATATGTTTCAAGCATATATATGGCTGATGCTTTTCTTTAAATTTGTGTTGAATGATCAAATTCATTTAGAGAATAGTAGAACAGGAAAATGAAAAACCAATTAGTTGTCAAATCCAGTGAAAAACTAGTATGATTTTAGTATGAATATTTTCATTGCTAGCCATAATTGTGCCATACTTTCTGCATATGAACTGTGTTAGAATGTAGAAATGTCCCAACATTTCAAGTGGACACTATGCCCATCATCGGGGGATCCAATTGAACCTTCTGCACCCATCATCAAGGGATCTAAATGAAGCTTATGTAGTAAGAGGCTTAGTAAATGGCTATAAAAAATCCATGGCATGGAAGTTGGATAAGTTACAAGTAAAAATGAAGTATGCTAGAATTTAGAAAAAGATATCAGATAATGTGAGGTCTGCGATCAATTTTGAAGTCATTTTCAGTTTCCAAGGGCTCCTAAGGTGGGTCTTAAAACTCAAAATAATGCTCAAATTTGGATTCCTGAAGATCATATTCCCTTTTGGAATTTTGGCAATCTGAACTGTCTTCAGGTGTACCAATGACACCATCATATGTCCTGATTTTAATTTCATTGTATTCTTTATCTATGAAATATGAGACAAAGGGGTCATTATGCACCCATTTTTTAACTTTTGAGCCATTCAACCCCATTGTATCAGGTGAAGGTCTTTTAGTAGTGTTTACTTTGATAAGACAGACAACATCATTATTGATAGGTTGATTTGTGCTTGGCTAAAAAATAGTGGCACTCTTTGAGCATAAATCATTCTCCCACATCTACACAGAGAATAATATTGAAGTTAACACCCTAGCCAAGGCATCAGCCGAATCGACAGCAAGCTAGCTGATAATTGACATGTACAAGGGAGAACGACATTCCAGCTCCACCAGAAAATTACACTAGAAGTCATTCTCCAAGTACCCGTGATGAGCTTGCTTCTTTCAGGTACCTTCTTGTCTTTCCCAATGAAAGAAGTTGAAAGTTCTGAATTTGAAAAACAACTCTCTCACGGGAGTTATTGAACTGAATTTTACAAGCCTGGCTGGCCTAATTTATTTGGAAGCTAGCAACAATTTGTATGGTAGTATTCCGCCTAGCTTGTGGACCTGCAAAAATATCCATTCTGTGAGCCTGGAAAGAACCAAATTAAGTGATGAAATCCCTCCTGGCATGACATCCCTTCAGGTTCTCTCTTTTTTTCTGTACAATTTCCCTTTTCTCTACACCTCAACAATAGTCAAAGCAGAGATATGTCAAAATTTGCATGTTGATATCTCAGTTGGTTCAAAATACAGTATAAGGATATTCAACATATAGTGATCATAGCTATTTCACAATCTCTCCCTTCTGAAATTAGTTATTTTTTCCTCATAGAAGAGCATCTTATGCTTGCAAACACTTTCTGCTGGCACTCTACTATAGATAACTATGTTGGCCTGCAATATTGGAGAGATGTACTTGAAACAACCTTATATATCAAAGATTCTACTTCCAATACTTCAAATATTTGAATGGATTTATGTGGCATATCACCATGCAAAGCTTTTGTTAGAGATGAACCTTACTCTGAATTCACAGAAACTCATTCAGCAGTTTTGGATGCATGTTTTCTTTGAGACATCATGCAAAAATCCAAGGTTGACAGGATAAATTTCATTATACCTGTAGCTTCATGACACTAACGGTGCACATGAGTATTTCCATAAATATGAGCTGAAGCATTCCCATAGAACTTGAGATTTACAAGTTCACCAAACTGAAAAATTTCTGTATGGGCATCTTCAGAAAATTCACCATAATGAAGGGTAACTCCTTCACTCAATACTCAAAACCTTCTTTATCCAACTTGTCATAAGTATCACAAATAGGAGGGGTCTTAAACATTACCATTTTATGGTTGCTTCATCCAACTTGCAGCGACAGATAACTATGTCTGTTAGTACTGGAGGTATGTTTATCACTTCCACCAGCATCCAGGAAAACAAACATACCCTCACAGAGTCGAAAATCAGTTTTGTAGTCATTTCCAGTTTCCAAAGGCTCCTAACGTGGGCCTTCAAACTCAAAATACTGCTCAAATTTGGATTCCTAAAGATCATATGCCCTTTCATAATTTTGGCAATCTGAACTGTCTTCAGGGGCACTAATGACACCATCTTATGTCTTGATTTTAATTTCACTGTCTTCTTTATCTATGGCATTTGAGAGAAAGGGGTCATTATGCACCCTTTTTCAACATTTGAGGCATTCAACCCCATTGTATCAGGTGCAGGTATTTTAGCAGTTTTTTCTTTGATAAGGTAGACAACATCATTATCCATAGGTTGACTTCCACTTGGCTCAAAAACAATGTCACTCTTTGAGCATACATCATTCTCTCACATCTACATAGAGAATAATACTAAATTTAACACCCTAGCCAAGGCATCGACCGAATTGGCAACATGCTAGCTGATAACTGACATCTACAAGGGAGAACAACATTCCAGCTCCACCAGAAACCTACTCTAGAATTCATTCTCCAGGTACCCTTGATGAGATTGCTCCTTTTAGGTACCTTCTCGTCTGTCCCAATTCAAGAAGTTGAAAGTTTTGAATTTGAAAAACAAATCTCTCACGGGAGTTATTGAACTGAATTTTACAAGCTTGCCTGAACTAATTTATCTAGATTTAGCTAGCAACAATTTGTCTGGCAGTGTTCCGCCTAGCTTGTGGACCTGCAAAAATATCCAGTGTGTGAGCCTGGCAAGAAACAAATTAAGTGGTGAAATTCCTCTTGGTATGGCATCCTTTTAGGTTCTCTCTTTTTTCTCCATCTCAAATAGCAGTTTTATCAATATTACAAGTGCCCTAACAGCTCCGCAGGACTGTCATAACATTACCACATTGGTTTTGTCAAATAATTTTAATGGGGATATGATTCCAACTGATACACATGGATTTCCCATGCTCTGGACATTAAGTCTTGGAAATTGTGCTCTTTCCAGGCAAGTTCCAGTTTGGCTCCTGAAATGTCCAAATTTGCAGGTCTTGGATCTTTCCTGGAGTAATCTCAATGGAGTTATTCGTATTTGGTTAAACACTCTTCAATATATTTTTTATTTGGACATGTCAAATAATTCTCTGTCAGGACAAATTCCAAAGAAGCTTATGAAGTTATCTAGATTTAAGTCAATACAAATACCCCTGTATCAGCTCAAACTCCCTTTGAGCCCTCTTTATATGTAAAGAAAAATCAAAATGCTTTTGGGCTGCATTAAAATCAGTTGTCTAATCTTCCCCCTTCTCTATACTTGGCCAGAAACAATCTCAATGGCACTCTAAGCCTTGAGATTGGACAGATGAAAATGCTTCATATTCTAGATTTAGTCATAATAATTTCTCGGGGATAATCCCAGACACACTATCTAACTTGAGAAATTTGGAGACCTTAGATTTGTCAAACAATAATTTTTTTGGAATCATACCACCATCCCTGAAGGATCTCACATTCCTAGTAAGGTTCAATGTCTCTAATAATCACTTGCATTGGTTAATACCTTCTAGACATCAATTTGATACCTTTAACAAGTCTAGTTTTGAAGGAAACTTTGGTCTCTGTGTCCAGCCTCTTCCTACCACCTACAGTCCGCCTGTGTCAATACCGAGGGTACCTATTGCTGCACACAGAATCAATAGGCTGGACAAAAATACCATTCTTGGCATAACCATGACTGTTGGTGTTTGGATTGCTTTTCTTTTGGCTGCTGTTCTTTGGAATCAATCAAGAAGACAGGTAACAGAGCAGGGAGTTGCAGACAAGATAGATTCTAACATGCCTCACAGGATTTCTGATGCCTTGGGATATAAATTGGTGTTTTTATTCCACAATCATTGTCGTAAGGATCTTGTTATTGCTGATCTCTTGAAAGCTATTGGAAATTTTTAGCAGGAAAACATCATTGGTTGTGGAGGCTTTGGATTGGTATATAGATCCACTCTAGAAGATGGCACAAAAAATGCAATTAAAATATTGACAGGAGAATGTGGTCAGATGGAGCATGAATTTAAGGCTGAAGTAGAAGCTCTATCAAGAGCCCAACATAAGAATCTAGTGTCATTGCAAGGATAATTCAAGTATGGGAATTATAGACTGCTGATTTATTCCTATATGGAGAATGTGAATTTGGTATATTCTATGAGCCTATGATGCTTTAAAGACCATGATAATTTCTATATATTTGTGTCAATTAGATGTGTAATAGCTCTATTCTCCAACTCACCTCATGGTGTCATCAACGATGCATCATGATAATAATATCTCTAAGTTCAGTTTCAAAGTGTCCTCACAAGATGCTCCAAGATGTCGTCAAGGTGCTCCAAATAGATCTTCAACAAGATATCTTCTACTTCTTTTCAAGGTGCTCCAAGTCTGTAGGCCTTAACTCTTCTTCAACATCCTGCTCCTAAAATGTCTCCAATATTGCAAAGAACAAGCAGTTATAGGCCTTAAAAAATACCTTAAAATAAATTCACCAAACAATCCCTCCAGGCTTGTTATTATTTCACTTCAAATAATGCCCAAAGTCTGTTCTAAAGCTGCTAACCATTGTCCTCAAGATAAAACAATTTTTCTTCAAGCCTTCTAAAAAATGTTTGCCAAGATCATCTTCAAAAGGAATCTAAATTATGTGCAAGAGGCTTGGACTAAGTACACATGGTCTTAATTTAGAGCTCTTAGCCTAGAGTGTGTCGCAACAGAGAACTGATCAAGCACCAAATTCACGTGTAGAGGTCAAAAATAGGTTCAAGTCTAAATGCTGAGATATACCTTCTCACCAAGCTCAAAATGTTTCCCACAAGCCCAAATAGCCTTTTGTCCACACACAGGTCTGAACTCTTGAGCAAATTTGAGATACGAGTTGTAGATATGAGGAATATATATTATATATGATGAGCCCTCCTCACAGGACAAAGCTGCCAATTAGCTTGTTTGCTGGAGGTTCAAATCTCCATAGAATATCCTCAAGACCGAAGTTGTTTGAGGACTGCAATTCACAACAGTTTTTTAGCTTTGTCCACAGCTCCGGTTTCCACTGGTCCAAGGGTTTTGTAGCTTCCTCTTACAGGTTCTAAGGTATGAAAATTTTTTTTACAGGTCCAAAATACAAAGAGTATCTTGTTGTCTTATCCACCGAAATATTCAGAGAAATGCAAAGTTTGGACTGTCCAACAAATAAATTTGAGCCAAGAGTCTATACACAGTCTTAAATTGCTATAGTTACTACGCATGAATCGCTATAATCTTCCACAGTTTGATCAAGAATTTCACCACAAAAAATACTAGTGCTATAGCTTGGTTTGCAATCCAAAATTTTGTCTTCTAGCAAAATTCTTATCACAAGTCCAAAGGAATAGATAAACATCACAGATTTTTGACCCAAACAAATTTTATTCCTCGACTTCCAAGTCTCTCCTGTGGTTATACTCTACTTTTTTCACCTCATCCTCAGGTCTGTCTAGATGCATTTGAGATCGGTATCCTTCCTGGATCTACTGTTGTTGTGATATCCCTTAAATTTACAAGTTTTCTCTAGTGGTCCAAAAGACTTCCTACTTTGCCCCCTTGTTCCTGAACTTTGACAAAACATAGTAAATAAATTCACATTTATATTAATTTCAACAACTAGACAAATGAATGTATGACATGAGACCATCCATCGAGTATAGGTTCCTCTGTGCATGAATTGTTATGATGTATATGCATGTCAAGTAATAGCATCACGATTGCTTGTATCTATCGATTAATACATGTTTCTTGTTTCCTAGAAAACATTTGATCAGTAATAATATTACCGTATCTGTACTTTCTTGATAGTCATATTACAAGTACTAATACAAATAACCAAAAAAACTGCAGTGGCCCAATCTCAAAAATTGAAGTGCCAAAATTTGTTGCTGAATTAAAACAAAATTTTTGAAATCCATTAAAAAGCCCACATTGTATGAGACCTTTCCTTCAAATTTAATTATCTGGCAAATACAACAGGGGTGCACTGCATTAAGAACTTGAGCAACATGCAGTGGCCCAATAAACTTGATAAATGTCTTAACTTTTAGTGCTTTGGAATGCCAAAGTACTACATTTTAACTATTAATTTCCATGAGGCTTCATAACTTATCTCGCTCAAATATACTCTGGGTGTAACCATTTTGCTTCCTGCTCTTGCCCAAGGTCATGTGAAAGTGATTTATTACAAAACATCTTTGACCTCAATCTACTCTATTCCCCGTTCTTAACTTCATGTTCAACATCAGTCGTGGAGATATTATCTTGATCTTTACCTTTCGACACAAACTTAGCCTCTTCCTCTAATTTTTTCACCTGAGCAACATGTTTCTTCCCAGAAATATGCGAGTCAAAAATAATTTGACTATTACAAATGGCATTACACAGAGTACATACCTTAACTTCCACTATTGCAGTGCTAGCTTCCAATAAACTTTGTTGTTTGGTAGCTATGTCATTTGTTGCTTTTGCTTTAAATTTTCTTTTCCTAGTGTTAGAATCAGAAAATTCCCCTTCTGATTTTTTAATTTTTTCTGGATGTTGTGAGCTTCGTACTGAATTTTATTGTCAAAAACTGAGGAGCGGAGGTTTATATTTATACTAGTTTACCATGTTTTAAAGGAATTGTCCTTCTAGAAGGGGAGGCCGACATGTGTGCCAAAGTGCAAGTCGGCTCACTGTTAGGTGTAATTTTCTTAGTCTTAAAAATTCAATATCTCACAAACTACTAGGAGTTTCAGAACAAATAAGGGCTCATTGGAAAGGAAAAAATGCACTCCATAAGATAGTATAGGAGAAAATTTGGAAGGATGCCTCTAAGGTGGTAAAACAATTTTTCTTTGTGATTGTCTTTAATGTTTGTGTGCACCTTTGTTGAGAATTAGGTAGGGCTAGGTTTAATTCAAATTCTCTTCTTGATAATTACTTGTGAGCTTACGTCTTTTACTTATGTATTCTATTCTTAGCTTATTATGTCTTTCATCAAGTCAATTACCAAAGCACAAGAGACAAATTTAGGCTCTTCGAGCCAGGGCCAAAACCTCTCCCTCTTGGAGAGGAAAACCCATAAGAAATTCTTATTATAGACTTTTAGATGACAAGTACCATGACCATGACACAGAACCTTGACCCTTGTATGCCTCCAAGACGTTGTCACTGCTTCTTCATTGACTCTTTAAGCTGATCCTTGTTTTCTACACTGTCCTGCATCGTCCTGCTCTTTTCTACACCAGGATTAGAGAGCTCAGTATAACTGTATTTCCCTTCTCCTACTGTATCTGATCCTTACTGATATATCAACACCTTGTTATAGAATATCCTGTGCACACCTTGCACCTTCACTTCACTTTGCTCATTGGTCTTCAACATACACACACGTCTTATTTCATTTCGATGAATAGTCCACGATTTTCATACTCTAATGATACCCTTACTTGTGTTGCATTACTTCGTTGAGCACACTTATTATACTTAGCACTTCACACAATCATGTAACTACTAAACACAGTCATGTAACTTCTTCTCCTTCAAGAAATATATCCAGGTCTTGTGGGAGAAGTCATCTGTAAAAGTCATGTAATAGGAACATCCTCCTAAGGATGTCACGGGCAGCATACCAGATAAATCAGAATGTATCAACTGCAAGATACCAGTTGTCTTTATGACACTTGAGGCGAATGGTCCCCTTCTATGCTTCCCTTCGGCACAACCCTGACATATACCTTCATGATCATCTTTAAATTCAGGCATCCCTATCACTACCTTCCTTGCTTCGAGAAGGGCTTTGTAATGAATATGTGAAAACCTCCAATGCCATAACTCTATTTGAAGAGTTGTATCACATCACATAGCCCCCAATAAACTTTCTCCGATCGCGTAGAGTGTATCAACTCTAAAACCAATAGTAAGAGCTTGTTTGAAGTTCCTCTTCTAGATGTGTACATTTCCATCAACGAATGCCACCTTGAACCCTTTGTCTTCCATTGCCGAAATAGACATAAGGTTCTTCTTCAAATCAGGTACGTACAACACATCTTGTAAACAGACGACCTGACCTTGAGTTAGATGAAGGGTCACAGTCCCTATCCCTTTCATGAGATATGTGGCATTATCTCCAAGGATAATTTCTAAACTAGTATCATTCTCAATCAAATTAGAGAGGGCTTCTTTGCCTTGAAGCACCACTATCAATCAACCAGACATCCAGGGTGTCAAGAGGAGATGTAACAGAGAGGGCAGATACAAGAATATATTAATTTTTATTATTATCAACAACATTAGACTCATTGTACCTGGAATTTCTTGACCCATTGAAAGGTTTCCCATTTCCACTACGATCAGAGGGAGCCTTCCTTTTTCCTTTGAACTTGTTGTTCCTTTGATTTCCATTCCCCCTAAAGTTGTTGTCATCATCCCTGAGAGAGTCCCTTATATTGGGGCACTCTCTCGCATAGTGACCATACTTGTTACAAGTGTAACATCTTCCCTTCCTTCCTTTGGGCCCCGCTCTACCATGGTTTTGATTTCTCGAGCCACCATGGTTCTTCTTCTTTGCACGAGTGGTGAAGGCAGTAGGGTCACCTCCATTTCCATTAAAGGGATGATCTCTCTCCATCATTCTTGTCTCCTCTTGAGTGCATCTAGTCAAAAATTCATCAAAATCAGGAATCATCTTATTATTAAGAATCGTAGTATTAAATACATACCAGTCTCGAGGAAGTCCTCCAAGAGCAATGAGGACGAGCTCTCGATCAGATACTTATCTTATGGCAAGGAGATCATTATTGATTTCTGTGAGCCTCATAAAATATGATGGATGCTCATGAATCTTCCCCTACACATAGTCCATGAAATATTGATCTTCTAATACCAAATCCAAGGACATCTTCATGCATGATAAGCAGACTTGTCAGTCAACTTATCATCAGACCATTGGTCCTTGACAAGACTTCTTCTTCGGTGATTTATTTTCACACTATCTTGGACTTTTTCTTCACCTCAGCTCTGATACCATGTTAATTTTAGATAAACATGGTATGCTCTATATGCTTAATGTAGTTTTACTTTAATCTTTCTTATAGGCCCAATTCGACAAATAAACATTAAAGTAAAATGTCGATAGAACATAATAATAGATCAACAGAAGACAAGCCAAATAATGTAGATTAGATTTTACAAATTTTCTTGTCTAGCAATGATAGAGAGTGATGTGCGTTATGACAGTCAATAGGATGCATCAGCCAGCAAAGACTTTCTCAACATCAGATCAGCCAACCTTCCAAGCGTCACACACACCCCTCAAAGACAGCTCCAAAAGTCAATGCAAGTCAATAAAAGAATCCCTCATCCAGATTTTTGACATCATCCATATTTTCGACATCCATTTCCGACATCATTTTTGGCATCCATATTTTTGGCATCCATATTTCTGACATCCAGATTTCTGGCATCATCCATATTTTCGGCATCCATATTCACACGTGGGAGAGAGAGAAGTCTCTTCTAGGCTATACGAACCAATCAGAGCATGAGGAATGTGTGTGATGAGATGATGATGAAATGGACATCATATCTCTCCAATTTATATCAGTTAGTGAGGGTGTGTGACACATCTACTCGGCTTCTGACCCTACATTACAAATCTGGCGGACGTAGCACGTGTGGAAAATAAAATTAAAATATATGTTCTTCTCATCCAAACAAGATGATCTTTAGATCAATTTTGCACCTCTCCGAAAGAGGAATCCAAAAAAAATATAATCATCATCATATGAGCAGTGCAACCTAGATTTTGGACCTAGTTGACCAAAATTAATAGTGTTGCTACTCTGAGAACAGAACATGATGGTTAAATACGAAAGGCCACTCTAAACAAATCGGCAAATGCTTACAAGATTCTCTGTACTTTGTTTTGGACACAAGATTTTTTTTTTAATGGTCTAACAATATTTACTTAGAATATATCTCAACATATATTTATTACTTATATTCTACATAAGCCACATATTATTGAAAAATTAATCTACATGGTTGAAATTGTCAGCATAAGTTTCAAGTTATGAGTCAATATATTACTTTCAATTTATAATTGGGCATTGCCTATTTGGTGTATGTTTGTTGCTTTTGTACTTATTCTCATTTTATATTTCGTGGCTTTGAGAAACAGTGAAGGTGTTATACTTGATTTCATATCGTGGAAAGTCATAGTAATTTACTCTGAAAAGGAAAGATTTGCAAATCTCAAACTTAGACATTAGAATATGTTTATCAACTTTTTAAATAAATCAACAATAAGATCAACATGACATAGTATTATTCTATCATCTTTTTGTAGTGGAACAATGGCCCTTTGTATTTGATGTGTTCTTTACCTCCAACTACTTTTCATCAACACGTTCTTTACCTCCAATTGCTCTACATCCACCATATAAATGTTTTAATCTTATAATTATTTGTCAAATTTACTGAAGACTTGCACCTTGCTTCATATTTCAGAAACTCTATTTGCACATCTTGCTCCTTGTGTAAATATTTCAAAAACTCTATTTGTTACTTGACTCTGGTACACTAGACAGGTTACAAGAAATGTGATTGGAAAAATGATGGGGAGACAATGAAAATCATGTCTCGGATATGATTCATATGCTGTTGGAGATCCTTAAGGCACCTAAGCCATTGACTTTGGAAATGTTTCTACGAGGGGTTTCCATGCTTTTTTATGTTGTGATTCTTTCACCTCATGGTTATTTTGGGCAAGAAAATGCTTTTATGAATGCTAGACAAGACATCGGTGGAAAGGTTTTTTTTTTTTAAATAATTGCAATGTCCATTCCATGATATTATCTCTTTTTTGTTTGATTATATTTTGAACATTTCTTTTGATTTTGTTTTGTATTTTAACTATGAAATTGAAAATGCTTGATATCATGTCTATTAAAACAACCAAAGCTTCAAGATGAAATTAGTATTACACGATATTGATTGAAACCTTTTTAGTTGTTTTCTGTTAAAAGATTTTCATGACTATTAGAAAAAAATACTTTCATGTTGTTATTTCAACACAGGTTTATATACTTGACCAAGTGTATGCGTTAGAGAATGAAATGTTGTTGTGAGACAATGATTAGACATCACATCTCATATTATTTGTTTTCACAAGTTATGTACAACTTGAGTTTTTTAGCATGTAACTTAGTTCACATGATTGTGCCTAAGATTTCCCTGAATGTTGAATACTAAGTTAGTAAGGTGTTTTATTTTTTATTTTTTTTATTTTTTTATTTTATTTTTTATGGTGACGGTTTTATTTTCTTTGTTTATATAGGGCATCTGGCTACATAGTGGCCATTATCGCCCAACTAAAGAAAACTTGTTCGAGTTTCTTGATTTTATGGGGAAAAATGACTTTGACATTGCTGATGTTGAGGTATATGTCGTATAAATAGTTTATAGTCGAATTCAATTTATATTCTACTTTTCATCATCTTTCATGTCTTACACTCTGTATTGTATCTTCTTTTGTTTTCAAAAAATGAACTCATTATTGCTGGTAAGAAGTACAAATTGAAGAAAGAGGAGAACGATAACACTGGAGCGACAAATGCAAAAAGAGTGAGAGAAGAGACGGTTCTAGTGATACCCTTCGAGCCAATATCCTGCATAAGACACACACATAAATAATGATGGTCAAGTCTTCAAATTTGGTGAATTCACCTGCAATATGGGGACACAATTCATAACACATCTTGGATATGATTCATTTGTTGTTAGAGATCCTTTAGGCACATGCGCCATCAACTTTGGAAATGTTTCTAGTAAGAATTCATATGGCTTTTAATGTTCTAATTATTTCACCTCAGGCTTATTTTGGGCAAGAAAATGTTTTAGGAATTCCAGACACGACATCAGTTGATAGGTAAACAATTTTTTTATAATTTCAATTTTCATTCCATAATATCCTCTCTTTATTGTTTGATTGTATTTTGGACGTTTCTTTTGATTTTGTTTTGTTGTTTAACTGTGAAATTGAAAATACTTGGTATCATGTCCATTTAAACAAAAACCAAAGCCTGAAGATGAAATTAGTATTACACGATATTTATTGGAATCCTTATAGCTATTTTGTGGTAAAATATTTTCATGAATATCAGGAAAGTTTACTTTCATGTTGTTGTTTGAGAACATGTTGTTTATATACTTGACCAAGTTCATGTGTTAGAAAATGAAATGTTTTTGCGAATAAAACGACATGGATTAAATATCATACCTCGTATTATTTGTTTTCACAAGTTATCTACAACTTGAGTTTTTTAGCATATAACTTAGTTGACATGATTGTTCCTAAGCTTTCCCTGAAGGTTGAATACTAAGTTACTAAGGTGTTCTTTTCTATATATGGTGAAATTTTATTTGCTTTGTTTATACAGGTCATCTGGCCACATTATAGTGGCCACTATCGCCCAACTAAAGAAAATTTGTTCGAGTTTCTTACTTGTATGGGCAAAAATGGCTTTAACATTGCTGATGTTGAGGTATATATCGTATAAACTATTTATAGTCAAATTTATTTCATATTCTAGTGTTCATTTTCGTTCATGTCTTACACTCTGCATTTTATTTTCTTTTGTTTTCAGAAAATGAACTCAGTATTGATGGTAAAAAGCAGAAATTGAAGAAATATGAGAGCAATAACATTGAAGCGACAAATGCAAAAAGAGGGAGAGAAGAGAACTGGTCTGCTGATACCCTTAGAGCCAATATCCCACATAAGACACACATATAGATATTGATGTTCAGGTCTTCAGAGTTGGTGAATTCACGTACAATGCCTTGGCAACGGAATGATAATGTTTTGAAGTGATGAAACATCATTTCATGTGTAAATTTTAGTCCAACCAATATTAAGTTGGAAACTCATTGTAAGACTTTAACATTTCATATAATACAATTTATGTGGTTGAAATTATTTATAATTTCACTTGATATTGTTTAGTATTATAATTAACACATGCAACTTTATGTTTTCATATTAGATGAACATCCACATTGTATGATATTTTTTAAACCATACAAATTAATTATGCTGATTAATAATGAACACATAAAATCAATTTAAAACTACTAAATTAGTAGTTTATATTGATTAATGATCAACACAAATAAAATAAATATACGACTAAATTAGTCATTTATAATGATTATTAATGAAAGTAAATGAAATGAATATAAACTATTAAATTAGTTGTTTATATAATGAATATGAAACTACCAAAAAAGGATAAATGACCATTGCAGATGATAAATTTGTGATTACAAATAATGATTAAATTTCACATATATACGACTATTAGTAGCTAATTTACAGTATCTTATAACACGACAAAAAATTTAGTCAGATTTTTTTAGTCATTAATTAGTGTCAAACGATGACTAAAATTTTCATATATATGACTATTAGTAACTAATTTACAATATCTAATAACACGACTAACATTTTGGTCATATTTCTTTGGTCATTAATTGGTTTTCTCAGGTGATTCTATAGTAATATATTTTTTTGTATATTTGGTCATTAATTGTGACAATTAATGACCAAATCAATGATTAAAACAATGACCAAATCAATGACTAAATTAATGACTAAATCAGTGACTAAATTAATGACCAAATATACGACTAGACAACAAAATTGAGATAACCAATTAATGACTAAGCTAAAAATGACTAGAAGTTGGTCGCGTTATAAGATACTGTAAATCAGCTACTATTGGTCACCGACCGAAAAATAGTCATTCATATGCAAATTTTAGTCATTTTTTTAGTAACTAATTAGCTATTTTGTACTAGTGTAGGTTGTTATTGAGCTCAAGATGGTTGAAAAATGAGAAAGATATGCCACCTTGAACAAAACTTTGCTAATTGTTCTACAAATATGCAATTATGGCTAATCATCCTACGAATTCTGACTTTTCGCCAACAATCGAGCAAAAACTTTTCCTGGCACTGGCGAGATTCCTATCGGAAAAGGTGCAAATTGTGCCCTAGTTAAAAGCACCAATATCTCTTAAGTGTCGTTCTAGTGTCACATTGAGTGCCATGTGGGGACTAACCACCTGCTCACACCAGTTTAGCCCTCCGCACTGGTCAGTATGGTCATATGGATGTTAATATGAGTGGGGGTCGGGGCTAACCACCCACCCCCACCGTTGTAGCTCCCGTACTGTTTGCTCGTGGTTATAACTATCACCAAGAACCAAGGGCCAGGGCCTATCCGTTCATCCCCTCCACTGACTCCTCCGCGTGGTCGTATGGTTGTATATAGCCGAGGGTTGGGAAAAGTGCCCTGCTCCCTTCCCCCAAGGCACCAACAAATGTAATGTAAATATAACCAAGCTCCCATACATGTTAAGAATTAATGACATGGTATGATGATAAACCATGGTATTGCTTTGCAGGAGCTCTAGGGGTCGAACCCCACCGAGGCCCTTGGGTCGCTTATAAAAATTTTTACCAACCACCAAGGCTCACGTGGTGCCCTTCAATTGGGCCACGTGACATCTCACAATTGTCCCACTTCAGCCCAAATGTAACCAATAAAATTGTGGGACATGCCTCACTACGAAGTTGCCACGTGTCAAGTTGGGATTGGTACTTCTGTCTGTCGTACACCCAGTCAGCATGCTGACATCAACATGATGCCAGTTGTATAGTCTCCCAAGTCAGCATGCCAATCAACCTTGCTATTGAATTTTTAGTTGTTTGGCCAAAACTTCAGAATGTGATAACTTGAGCATCCGATGTCAGTTTGAGACGATTCAAGAAACATTGGATTCAGGACGACGAGTACTACGATATGGTTCTATTTTCGAGCGATTTTGAGATGTTAGGTCCCTATAATACTAGTATAACATTTTTATTGTTATTTTTAGTGTAGCCCCCTATTATTTTTATTGTGCCCATGTAGCCCCCATATTGTTATTTTTATGCCCCATAGAAGCCCACTATTATTATTGTTGTGTCCTCACATTATTATTGTTATGTAGGCTCTAATTATATTGTGACCCCTTAAACTCCTATATATAGCAAGGAGGTCTATTCATTGGTAGAATTCAAGAATTTTTCATTTATTTGATGTAAAGGAGGTTTCCCCCTTGAAGAGACTAATTTTCAAGTCGTTGATCTATCTTTTTATTGATCTAGTTACATAACATTTGGTATCAGAGCTTTAGATTCTAGTGTTTTGCTACTTTAAATATGACATCTTGGAACTTTCGCTATAAATTTTTTTCTATGAAACTTCAGAAGTTGAAATTACAACCACGTGGAACCGATATCTTAGTGAAATTCATGTAGAAATTTCATATCTTATTTGGCTATATTTTCTCAGATATGGGCCGAAGAAGTTAGGGTTTTTGCATGCTCCACAATTCAGTCTTAAACAAGTGGCCGAGGGAAAATAGTTGTAAATTTAACTTTAATAATTGGATTTTAATTTCATAAAAAGTGACAGAAATCGCACAGATTGTAGCTTCTTGTGTATCAATTTTAGGGAAAAAATATGAAACAACGAAATGTGGAATTCCGTACAAGTTCGCTCTAATGAACCAATCCATAGTCAGGTTATCGTGGGATATTTGGTATAAATTTATATTGGAGAATCAAATTTTGATATGACTTATGGCATTGGAAAGAAGACTCTGAGGGATACAACAGGAAGGAATTTAAGACCCTGAAGAGTTGAAATTACAAGATACAACAATTTCAATATTGAGCTCCTAAAAAGCAAGAAAACGATGTGTATTTTTTAAATTTTTACATAAATTTTGTTTGAAAAATCAGTTTGAAGTGATTTAAAGGGCATAATGAAGCACAAATATAATTTTTTTATTCCAAAATGCCTCTAAGAAAAAAATGGACACACCTAGTAAGCAACCAGACATATCTACTATGATGCATGAAAAAGAGGAAGAAATGCAACATGATATATCAAAGTTACGAGACGAAGTGCAACAAATTTCTCTCTCGCAAAGAGTAACCAAAAATGAAATGGAAGATAATATGGATGGCATGAAGAATGGTTTAAAAGTATACATGGAATATTTTAAGGATGACATAAATGTTAAGTTGGAAGGTTTGAAGGATGATTTAAAAAGCATAAATGAAAAGGGACCTGAAATATTTGAAGGAAGGTTTGGAAAAGTTGCTACAAGAAATGCTTCCTAGTGGTGACAAGGAACTTTATGAAAATCATGATGAGGATAAAATGAATATGGATTTTTATTTTAGAGACTCCAATAGTGGGTTGAAGACTAGCTACATTCCAAAGATTGATATGAGGGAGTTTGATGGCAAGGATCCGGTAACATGGATACTACAAATGGAGCAATTATTTGATATACATAATGTGTCAAACACACAAAAGGTACGCATTGCATCTTTATATTTAGAAGAAAATCAATTTGTGTGGTATTGATGGCTTTGCTCACATAACTCAATTGTCACTTGAAAATTTTTGTGGAAGAATTGGTAGCACATTATGAGGATACAAATAACAATACCTTCTTTAGCCAAATGATAAATCTCAAACAAAAGGGTTCAATGGAGGAGCACATTGAGGACTTCCAAAGATTGAATATCAAGGTAAATAATATTCCAGAGGAGCATAGGATTGATGTTTTCATAAGAAATTTAAAGGATAACATCCAACATGAGGTTTTACTTTAGGAACCTGATTCATTAGAGAGGGCATTCAAGGTGGAAAGAAAAGTTGAAAGCAAAATTATGGCAACAAGGAAGTCTACCACTCACAAGTATAAAGAGGGAAGTGTTATTGCTTCTAGCCTTCCACAACCTACAAGGTTGACACCACAAAAATTGAATGAATAAAGAGGAAAAGGGCTTTGTTATAGTTGCAATAGAAAATACACTAAAGTGTGTTTAGAAGAAATTATTTCACATAGATTGTGAAGTGGAGGAAGAAAAGGAACACGAAACATCAAAGTAAGAGGATATACACTAGGAACCAACCCAAAATAAAGAAGAAATGAATCTGACCATATCATGTAATGCATTGTCGGGAATTACCACTCCTCAAACTCTCAAGATAAAAGGATATATCAAGAAGAAAAAGGTAATAGTGTTGATTGATTCAGGTAGTACCCACAATTTATTCATTGTAAGGTTGCCAAGGAATTAAATTTCTTTCTATATCCAACACTAGAGTGTGAAGTGATTGTTTCAAATGGAGGAGCTATAAATTTCTCTCGAAAGTGCCATAATATCAAGTTAACCATGGGGGAATATGTATTAAATAGTCCAATTCTTTCCATTCCAATGGGTGGTGTTGATGTTGTACTAGGAGTCCAATGGTTACAATCTTTGGGGACGATAGATTTTAATTTTCAAGAAATTTTTAAGATTTTTTTTGGGAAGGAAAGGAAATTGAATTAAGGGGTAACACAGGGAAATAGGGAAGATAATTATCTCTAATGACATGACAAAACTTTTGAATAAAGAGCAACAGGGTATAATTGCACAATTATTCTCATTATAGGTTCAAACATCGAAATCATCTATTTCTCTAGATCTCCAAAAAGGATTGGACAATCATTCAAAGGTATTTGAGACTCCCAAAGGCCTCCCACCTATTCGTGATTATGATCATGCTATTCACTTGATTACAAGAAGTGTTCCTCCAAACATCAGGCCTTATATATATTCTTGTGCCGAAAAGAGTGAAAATGAACACATGGTTGCAGAAATGCTATAGGATGGTATAATTTAACCTAGTCAAATTTATTTCTCTGCCCCATTATTTTTGGTGCACAAGAATGATGGATCATGGTGTATGTGTCTGAATTATAGGGAGATCAAAAAACTCACTATTAAAGATAAATTTCCCATTCTTATCATTGATGAATTGTTCGATGAATTATGTGGAGAAATTTATTTCACCAAGTTGGATATTTGTTCAGGATATCATCAAATTAGAATGAAGACTGAAGACATTCCGAAAACAACATTCAAAACTCATGAAGGTCATTATGAATTTTTGGTCATGCCTTTTTCCCTTACTAATTCAACTTCCAAATTTCAAGGTTTGATGAATTTCGTTTTCAAACCCTTCCTTAGAAAATTTGTGTTAGTGTTTTTTGATGATATCCTAATCTACAACAAGTATTGGAAGGATCATGTTCAACATGTTGACAGGGTACTCAAACTATTGGAGGAGAAAATATTATATACAAAAACCTTCAAATGATTCTTTGGAGTACATGAAGTGGAATATTTGGGTCATATTGTATCTCACGAGGGTGTTAAGGTTGACCCTAACAAAAATAAATCCATCAAGGAATGGAAAATCCCCACAACCCTAAAGCACCTTCAAGGATTTCTTAGGTTGAAAGGGTATTATCACAAGTTTTTTAAGAGTTATGGGAGAATATCAAAGCCTATAACAATATTACTGAATCAAGATGCATTTTCTTGCACTGCAGAAGTAACTAAGGCCTTTGAAAACCTTAAAGAGTCAATGTGCACAACACTAGACTTAGCTACACTAGATTTCACAAAAAGAACTTATTATGGAATGTGATTCCTCAGGAAATGGAATTGGTGCTATTTTAATGCAAGAAGGAAGACCCATTGCTTTTGAAAGTCATACAATCAAAGGAAATTATTTACATAAGCCTATTTATGAGAAGGAAATGTTGGCAATACCACATGCACTAAAGAAATGGCGAACTTACATAATGTGAAGACACTTCAAGGTAAAAACATATCACAATAGTCTTAAATACTTTTTGGAACAAATATTATCATCAGAAGAGAAACAAAAATGGGTCACCAAGATGTTGGGTTATGAATTTGAAATCATCTACAAAAAAGGGAAGCAAAATGTTGTTGCAGATGCACTCTCACGAAAGGTTGAGGATGTGGAAGCATTGCGCTATGCCATTTTTATTATCCAAATTGATTGGATAACTGAAGGAAGGGATGAATGGAAGAATGAAAAAGAGGTGTGCATACTCATTCAAAAGTTGAAGCAAGATCCCAATACATATGATACATTTATTTGGAAAAATGATTCATTATGGTACAAAGATCTCTTATATCTTTGTAAGAATTCCCAAGTCAAACAAAATATTATTTTGGAATTGTAGACCTCCCCCTTAGGAAGGCACAAAATTTTTAAAAACTTAACACAAGGTCAAGAAGGAAGTTTTTGGGATGAACTAAAATATGATATTCAGAAGTTTGTGGCAGAATGTTTGGTTTGGTCTGAAGGAAAGAGTGTCATCATGGTGGTATTTGATAGAATTACCAAGTATGCACACTTTTGTGCATTATCTCATCCATTTAAAGCCAATACAGTTGCTACTGCATTTATGGAAACAATATAAAAGCTACATGTAAACCCAAATATTATTTTAAGAAACAAATATCCCATTTCACTGGAAATTTTTGTACGAAATTATTTTCTTGTCTAGGCACTCAATTAAATTAGAGCTCATCTTATCATCCTCAATCTGATGGAAAAACAAAGATAGTGAACAAATGTTTTGAAGGATACCTTTGTTTCTTTGTATATGATAAAAAAACACAATTGGTCAAGTGGTTACCTATGGATGAATGGTGGTATAACACTTCCTTCCATACTGCAACAAAAATGACCCCATTTATGGAACTTTATGGATATCATCCACCATCCATCACATCATCTTTAAGGGAAAATTATAAGGTTCAAGTAGTGGAATATCACATCGAGCATCAACAATAAGTTCTCCAACTCTTAAAGGATAACCTCACTTTGATGAAAAATCGAATGAAACAAATGCCCATCAACATCGCAGTGAAAGGATTTTTGATGTAGGTGAATGGGTATTTTTATGGCTACAACCATACAAACAAATATCCCTCAAGCGTAAGAAGGATAATAAATTATCACTCAAGTACTATGGTCCTTTCAATGTGTTGCAAAATATTGGTACTATTCACATATAAATTGGAGTTGCCGACATCTTCCCGAGTACACTTAGTTATCCACGTTTCATGCTTAAATAAGGTTGTCAGTGACAAGCTCCCGGTTCAAACAATATTGCTATAAATTGATGAAGAGGGAAAAATCATATTGGATCTTGAAGCAGTCACGGAAACCAAAACATGAAAGCTACAAAATCGATCAATTTCTAAGTATCTCATTAAGTGGAAGAACTTACATGTTGAAGATTTCATGTGGGAGGATGAGAATTTTATACATAAGCATCTAAAACTACTAAAGCGTTGGGGACAACACATTTTTGAAGGAGAGGAGAATGTTAGGTCCCCATAATACTAGCGTATCCCCTTTATTGTTATTGTTACTATAGCCCCCTATTGTTATTGTTGTGCCCATGTATCCCCCGTATTTTTATTGTTATGCCCCATAAAATCCCAATATTGTTATTGTTGTGTCCTTACATTATTATTGTTATGTAGGCTCTTATTACATTATGACCTCTTAGACTCCTATATATAGCAAGGTGGCCTAGTCATTGGTATCATTCAAGAATTGCTCATTTATGTGATGTAAAGGAGGTTTCCCCCTCGAAGAAGCTAATTTTGAAGTTGTTGGTCTATATTTTTTTTTGTGCTATGGTTACATAACACGAGTACTTTAAATTTTGAGAATTTTCATGATCCTCTGGATCATATATTGAAATAATGATAATACTGAAACAACTTCAGATTTAGGTTGCTACATATTAGTAGCATTAAGGATATATTTTGAGTGTGCATGCAATGACTCAAAAAGACATGAATTATTAATATGATTTGTCTCTAGATGTTTATCAGGTGAGGCTGCAATTGGTAGACTTGTTTTCATGGAAAATTATGTAAAAAAATTTACACTTTGAAGCCACCAAGCCAATCCCAGTTCGTCTAGTTTGCTACAAACTCCAACACTACTTCTTACAAGTAGCTCCACCAAAATCCCAAGGGGTTAGCTCAAGTTGTCACTTGTTGGGAATTTGGATGGTACGAGCAACTAACTAGTTTAATCCCATAGATTAGACTTATTTGTCTACATCAATGGGTTTACAAGAGATGTCATGCACAAATTCTAGGAATCATCCCTTGGTTCTCCCAACTGGATTTTCAAAGAGAAGCTCAAAATCTGATGAAGCTTCCTTGTCTGTTTTTCCACCTCTAGGTAGCCCTTTAGTATTCTTCTGGATGAAACCCATCTTCATTCTTGTTGTAATTTTTTTTAGGAGTTATGTGAAACTCACTCAAAGAGTTTCTAAGCACAAATCTATAAGTCCATTTGTTTCGTGGAATCATAAAACAATTTATACTAAATTTTATCACCACACCACTGAAGTTTTAACAATATAAACACCAAAACTAGATTCTAATGGTTATCATGAAGCAGTATTCTCCTGGCTTGACCAGATTCAAGACTTTCTGAATAATCAAAGAAAATTTTAAGTTTGAACACCAAGATTAATGCCCATGATTAACCAAATATTAAAGGCCTTGTAAATTCCCACATCCATATTTGAGCATTGCCAATAGTTGTATTCCACATTCAGCACAAATTGAAGGCCTTTTAAGGTACCAGAAATCATGTTTGAGGGGAAATCACAATTACAATCAAAATTATTAACAAATTCGTGGATCTTTATAGTACGAAAATCAGACCCTAAGGGCTTTGGAAATGTGATGACACACAAATGAATCCAGCATATACAGAGAGAATCTACCTAATCCATTAAGAAAAAATTGCTACAACAGAAAATTTTCTTATACCATTCATGCACAACACAACACATTATAACCCATATGGATATTGAGAAGCAACAAAAAAAGTCAAGATATGTTAAAAAAAATCATTTTTTGGAACAAGAATGGTGTAGAGTAGAGAATAGCAATTGCTCAAGTTAGTTTCTTACTGGAAGATGAAATGCAAAAAAGATCCCACCCATTGGACAAAATAAAAAACTCACAAAATTGTTGTAGGAATTACACGAAGTATACAATTTAAAACAAAAAACAAAAGATAAAATAGAGATGCTACAAATACCATGAACTTTGATAATTAGTCAAACTACACCAGACATGTGACCATATTAAGACTATTTTACCTCTCAAACCAAATAAATGAAAGAACCATATACAAGTTACCTATGCATTTAATTGGGTCATCACTTAATAAAGTACATCCATACACTCTTTGGAAAGTACATACCTATTGTTTGTGCCTAGCTCATTGATTCCCACTAGAGTTGAAGTCCTTCTATGGATGTTCAACCATTGTAGAAGATGATGCTTCTCCCCTTGTTCCATAGTTACCTAACAAAGTGTCATTTGTTAGTACAATGAAATTTGTTAAAGCATCAGGGTATATGTGCAAACATAACTATATTGAGTGGATGGGAGTGGAAAACTACAAGAGATGTCTAAATGCTGAGTAGATGGTATTTCTGTATTAGATTTATCATTTTTGTCATTTTCATTACCAAAAATCACTTTTTTCTCCTTTATTTAGGATTTATTTAGATGCACATTCATTCAAATGTACCTGGCATGGCAGGAAATGTCGGATGGTCTTGCATCTTCCTTTGGTCTTGGTTTATCGCCATAGTTATGGATTGTTGCATCACTGTAAAGATAAACATATCACATGTTAAAGAATGGTGATGACTAAATACACAAATATAAAATAATCACTATATTCAATACATGAAACAAACCTGGAACCACAGAAAATGCATTATTTGATTGAGGACACCCTAGCCTATTCCATGGATTTTCAGCCATTGCAGAACATGATACTTCTCCACCCGTTCCATAGTTACCTAACAAAGTGCCATTTGTTAGCATAATGAAGTTTGTTAAAGCATTAAGTTATATGCACAAACATAACTATATTGAGTGGATGGAAGGGGAAAACTACAGGAAATGCCTAAATGTTGAGTAGATGGTCTTTTTGTATTAGATTTATCATTTTTGTCATTTGCATTACCACATCACTTTTTTATCTTTTATTTAGGATTTAGTTAGATGCAAATTCATTCAAATGTACCTAGCATGGAAGGAAATGTTGGATGGTCTTGCATCTTCCTTTGGTCTTGGTTTATCGCCATAGTTATGGATTGTTGCATCGCTGTAAAAATAAACATATCACATGTTAAATAATGTGATGACTAAATCCACAAATATAAAAGAATCACTATATTCAATACATGGAACAAACCTGGAACCACAGACAATGCATTATTTGATTGAGGACACCCTAGCATATTCCATGGATGTTCAACCATTGTAGAATATGATTCTTCTCCACTCGTTCCATAGTTACCTAACAAAGTGTCATTTTTTAGCACAATGAAATTCGTTAAAGCATCAAGGTATATGTGCAAACATAACTATATTGAGTGGATGGGAGGGGAAAACTACAGGAAATGCCTAAATGTTGAGTAGATGGTCTTTCTGTATTAGATTTATCATTTTTGTCATTTGCACTACCAAATATCACCTTTTTATCCTTTATTTAGGATTTAGTTAGATGCACATTCATTCAAATGTACCTGGCATGGCAGGAAATGTTCGATGGTCATGCATATTCCTTTGGTCTTGGTTTATCGCCATAACTATGGATTGTTGCATCGCTGTAAAAATAAACATATCACATATTAAAGAATGGTGATGAATAAATACACAAATCTAAAACCATCACTATATTCAATACATGAAACAAACTTGGAACCATAGACAGTTCATTATTTGATTGAGGAAGACCTCGCCTATTGAGGTATTGAAACTCAAATGGTTCATATTCTTATGCATGGACATTTAAATCAATTCCCAAAACATTGTTTTTTTTTCTCCTTTGTTTCTTTGGAGGGCTAAGGAAGCTCTTCTTCCTCTTCAAAGATGAATCAAGAGAGCCCAACCCAGGTGTGAAGTCAAAATCCATAATGTGCAAGTTGTTGGCTTCATCCATCATTTTTTTAACTAGACTAAGAAATTGGTTTGCCTTTGTCAAAGTAGTAGGAGGGTTATCTAGAATGAAATGCATGTGTCTAAACAACTCCTCTTTTACCAAATGAAGTGCTCCAACATCTGCATCAACAATATCTGTGGCCATAGGAGTGGCATCAACATCTACATCATGGCTCCGGGTCTCTATATTGATTTCAGAAGAGTCATTGAATATGTTATCCACTGTATGTTGAGGAAGTAATGGATATGGATTATCTGAGTGGAAATACAACCAATTAACCTTTATGGCATGCTTGCAAATGTTGCCACGAATAGACCATGGGCATTCACACGTTATAAAATCCATGCGATACCATTTGACAAGGTACTTCTTATCTCGATCTATTTGACTTCTCACCTAGTAAGCATTGGTTATGCTCTCATGAGGAGAACAATCATTGTTCAAAATTTTTCTTGCTCTTTCCACTGATGATTCAAGTTGTTTCTCTTTCTTTTAGTTGTTTAAAAATAATTCTTCTTTCAATATTTCCTTGTACCGATAACAAGGTTCAACAGTTGTTAGCAACATATACAACAACCAATCCATCCGACGAGCACATTTTTTTCTTCTCTCAGATAAAAAAAATGTTTTCAAATAGCAATGATATGACTCAACAGCATTGTTGGTCTCCTAATTTGCATGAGGAAACTCCCGACAACCTTTCACCCACATCCCTAAGTGCAAAGAGAATTAATTTAGTCTAAATATATCACTTTTATAGAAGACAAACATGGATACAATACAAAGAGTTTGTTTACTTACGAATCTTATCACCAACAACCCAATTCTTCTGGAAATAGACTAAGAAATTCTCTTCATCTGCGAATTTGATAAAAAATCTATTGATTGCATCATCCACTTCAATATTGAGAGTGTGTTTCATGATAGAACCTAACTCACTGAATATCTCGTTGGCTTTTATGGAATTAGTGGCCAACCGGTTCATGTTTTTTAACCAAGCTCTACGTACGTTCCAAACACATAAGATAACATCACAACCTGTGATCCTCCTGCCATATTCAATGCATTTTAGTGCAAAAATTTTAGAATAAATGAATTTTTTATTATACGATGACAATATTAAAGTTACCTCAAGGCAGCGATTTCAGCCAATGCATCATCGACCATGAATGCATTGAATTTCCAATATGGAAAGATTTGGAAACACCTGTGCATGAGCTTCTCCAACCATAGTGCAATATCATTTGATGTTTTTCGTGATGCCACGACCCATGCAACTGGTACCCTGCTCTGTTGTTCATCAAATGCCACAAGTGTATACATCTGATACTGTCATATTCAATGTTACATAAAGTCAAAGACATGTTATTAATCATATTTAATATCTACAACTTAAATACGTATATTCAATTAATCATTTCTATCCAACTTATCCCATATTTATTTGTATTAAATGTTGAATCCATGGCCATTAAGCTATTGTGTGATAGCTTGACCATTGTCTCCAACATCAACTTTTTTTGAATCCCTATTATAAAAGTGACCTCCACACCATTGGGTTTTTGGTAAAAGAAAAAATCTTCTTGGTGCTTTTGATACCAAAGGTTTACACTCATTTCATCATTTTTGTGGAGTTAACAATTTCCCTTTGCCAACCTGTTATATATGTTTACAATATATTTCCTGCATAACAAGAAGTCTCTATCCAGAGTTGTCGCATCCATGTCAACATGTCTCTTAATGTGAGTTGTATACACCATATCAATAGGCACTCCCAAAAAGAAACAACTCTCAACATAAGCAACGATGTCCCTTGAAAGCCTTGGCCTATGCAAGGCCCTAGCCTCACCTGAATTTTCATGTTGTCCATGACAAGGCCAACCTTCTCTATCTTGATGTTCATACATATTGAAAGTCAGTATTTCTATATGAGGACTTTCATTTATAACTTTCACAATAAAGTGGCATTGAAAACCCCTCTTCTGCACAAATGAGGTTCTTTGTTTAGTTGAAGGCTCTCTTCTTTTATCCTCTGGTCCAAATGAGCAATAATATCTACACGAAAATTCTTGAAATGTCAATACATACAAAGAATAATAAATGTAGATTTAAAGGACCCAAACAATGAATTTTGAAATACTTACAAGTCATATTGTGACGCAACAGTAGCTCTTTGTCTTGGTTCTATTTTACGCTTCCCTATGAAATTACATGGAGCAATATGATTTTCTTCCTCCCCTTTAATAAAGTCACAAACTCTTTCTGAAGGGATTAAAGCAACCCGATCAATGCTGTTGTTCTTTCATTTTATTTCAGTCCAAACTAAGTCATTACTAGAAAAGGTCATCTTTTCTTTGAGGTCTTGCACTTGAAGATCCATGATATGCTCCCATTTTGCTCGCTTGCTCATTTTGAACTGTTCTTGTTAGAAAATATGCAAACAAATTAGAGAAATATCCTATAAAAAAACATGTTAGCAACAAATATATTCATTCTAGAGCATAACAACAAAATAAAATTGATGATCCAAAGTTGACCATTCTTCATTGTTAACTATAAGTTATAGTTTCATGTCTATATACACTTGCCACATGACTGAGTTAAATTTAGTGAACAGTACTCTCTCACGTGTATGTTAGTGAACACATGTATGTTATGTTCACTAAATGTAACTCAATCATTGAGGTCTAAAAGGTTGTTGGTTAAGGGGAATGTATGGAATTGATGGAATATTTCGGATGGGTGACCTCCTGGGAAGTCCTGGATACTAGGTGCAAGCCCCAGAAGTGATGATTGACGCTATGTGATTCATTTCATTAGTTTCAATCCCACTTCACTATTAAAAAATCATGAGAAATTAGTCAGTTATGACTACCTCTCATGGAATTGGTCATAGATGAATGACTTACTTAACCTAGTTGAATCCCAAAAATAATATCTAATATGAAACCCCTCATACTTAAAATAATAGCCTTTGAATTTAAAAAAATAACAATATCAACTTGTGAATTAATTATAAATATAAAAAACTAAAAAACTATCTAATTTTGTCCCATTACTAAAAAGCTGTAAATTTGTAATTTTGCATATGTACAAAACAAACTGAGATCGTAAATTTAGTAAATTTGTATATGCACAAAACAAATTGGGATTCAAAATATGTAAATTTTGTAGCTATAGCGGTTGGAAATTTGAGTTATTTTGGATGGTTAAGATAAATGATTAAAACCTCTTTACCAATTTAAAAATATTTATGTAATTAATTTTATTGTTATCAAAAGTGAAATGGACATTTTTAATTACACAAAAAATTTAACTATAAAATAAAAATATCATTCACTCTCAACATAAAATCAATACCCATATAAAATAAAAAAATAATCAGTACATAAAACCAATACCCACAGAAACCAAAAAAAAAACTAGTGATTATAGTTCATGACTATTATGAATGAAAATGTTTCCTCTAATGCCCACATTTAAAATATACATCTCACAACTACTTCAAATAAATCTCACAAAAGTAGACACTAGAGAATGTAGCCGTATTTTGAACCATCATCATACCTCGTTAAACATGAAGGCTTTAGATGTTCCAGAGCAGATTGAAAAACAATACAAAAGTCATCTCAGTAGGATGAGTCAGAATTCAAAATGTAAACCCAACAGAATGTGTTCAGCCTAAATCCATACAGGCCTTCTTCTCTTTACACCTCCTAACGTACACTATGAATAACAGCCAAACAAAAATGGATCACTTACTAGCCTATGCTACTTCGACGTTCTAGTACCTTTCGACCAATTGAAAATGAATATATATCTGTCATATGAAAGGAATAAAATATATTTTATGAAAACTTCAATTGGAAACAATCCTGTTTTGGTCCATTCCAAGAGTTCAGGTAAGCCCTTCTATGCTATACTCCATAGAATTAATGTGGCGTTGGTGATATATTTTGAGCCTATTAGGACTTCGGATTTTTCGACCTCTGCAATGGGAGCATTACAATCCTATAAGCTTGTTGCAAAGGCAATATCATGGTGGCAATCGATCCCTAGTGGAAATATTGAGCTATTGTGTGACATGATTGTATAAGAGGTGCATGAGCTTATGGGCTATGACCTTGTTATGGCTTATAAATTTCATGATGATGATAATGGTGAGGTGATATCCGAGATTAGAAGATATGATTTAGAAAATTATTTGGGTCTTCACTACCCTGCAACTGATATCCCTCAGGCTTCAAGATTTTTGTTTATGAGAAACAGAGTAAGAATGATTTGTGATTGCTATGCACAGCCTATAACAATGATTTAGGACAAGAGATTGCCTAGAGACCTAAGTTTATGTGGATCTAGATTGAGAGCACCTCGCGGTTGCTATGCTCAATAGATGCCCAACATGGGTTCTATAGCATCTCTAGTAATGGCTGTAGTGATCAATGAGAAGGAATTGGACGGAGATGGTGAGGGGCAGATGCAGCAGAAAGGAAGAAGGCTTTTGGGACTGGTGGTTTGTCATCACACTAGTCCACGCCATGTTCCATTTCCTTTGAGGTATGCCTGTGAGTTCTTAATGCAAGTTGTTGGAATTCGCTGCAATGTCTGTGAAAATCTGCTCTGTTTCCATTTTGGAAGATAAGCTGAAAATCCGGTGACTTGAAGTCACTTACCTACCTACCCCATTAACAATTAACTGCTGAGAAGACACCTTCCTTCCACCCTAACTGTATTCCAAAAAACTTGTTTAGCTTAATTCCAAAAAGTTGGATTATGAACTCACAGGCATACCTCAAAGGAAATGGAACATGGCATGGACTAGTGTGATGACAAACCACCAGTCCCCAAAGCCTTCTTCCTTTCTGCTGCATCTGCCCCGTCGCCATCTCTGTCCAATTCCTTCTCATTGATCACTACAGCCATTACGAGAGATGCTATAGAACCCATGTTGGCCATGTATTGAGCATGGCAACCGTGAGGTGCTCTCAATATAGATCCACAGAAACTTAGGTCTCTAGGAAATCTCTTGTCCTAAATCACTGTTACAAGCTATGCATAGCAATCACAAATCATTCTTACTCTCTTCCTTATAAACAAAAATATTGAAGCCTGAGGGATATCAGTTGCAGGGTAATGAAGACCCAAATAAGGTTCTAAATCATATCTTCTAATCTCGGATATCACCTCATCATGATCATCATCATGAAATTTATAAGCCATAACACGGTCATACCCCATAAGCTCACGCACCTCTTATACAATCATGTCACACAATAGCTCAATATTTCCACTAGCGATCGATTGCAACCGTGATATTGCCTTTGCAGCAAGCTTATAGGATTGTAATGCTCCCATTGCAGAGGTGGAAACATCCGAAGTCCTAATAGGCTCAAAATATATCACCAACGCCACATTAATTCTATGGAGTATAGCATAGAAGGGCTTACCTGAACTCTTGGAATGGACCAAAACATGATTGTTTCCAATTGAAGTTTTCATAAAATATATTTTATGCCTTTCATACGATAGATATATATTCATTTTCAATTGGTCGGAAGGTACTGGAATGTCCAAGTAGCATAGGCTAGTAAGTGATCCATTTTTGTTTGGTTGTTAATCGTAGTGTACGTTAGGAGGTGCAAAGAGAAGAAGGCCTGTATGGATTTAGGCTGAACACATTTTGTTGGGTTTACATTTTGAATTCTGACTCATCCTACTGAGATGACTTTTGTATTGTTTTTCAATCTGCTATTGAACATCTAAAGCCTTTATGTTTAACGAGGTATGATGATGGATCAAAATACGGCTACATTCTCTAGTGTCTGCTTTTGTGAGATTTATTTGAAGTAGTTGTGAGATGTATATTTTAAATGTGGGCATTAGAGGAAACATTTTCATTCATAATAGTCATGAACTGTAATCACTGGTTTTTTTGTTGGTTTCTGTGAGTATTGGTTTTATGTACTGATTATTTTTTTATTTTATATGGGTATTGGTTTTATGTTGAGAGTGAATGATATTTTTATTTTATAGTTAAATTTTTTATGTAATTAAAAATGTCAATTTCAATTTTGATAACAATAAAATTAATTACATAAATATTTTTAAATTGGTAAAGAGGTTTTAATCATTTTTCTTAACCTTCCAAAATAACTCAAATTGCCAACTGCTATAGCTACACAATTTACATATTTCGAATCCCAATTTGTTTTGTGCATATACAAATTTACTAAATTTACGATCTCAGTTTGTTTTGTACATATGCAAAATTACAAATTTACAGCTTTCAAATCTCAGTTTGTATTGTACATATGGAAAATTAAAAAATTCTTAACCATCCAAAATAACTCAAATTTCCAACTGCTATAACTACACAATTTACATATTTCGAATCCCAATTTGTTTTGTGCATATACGAATTTACTAAATTTACGAATCTCAGTTTGTTTTGTACATATGAAAAATTACAAAATTTACACCTTTCAAATCTCAGTTTGTATTGTACATATGGAAAATTAAAAAAATTACAGCTTTCAAATCTCAGTTTGTTTAATACATTTCAAATCTCAGTTTGTATTGTACATATGGAAAATTAAAAAATTTACAGCTTTCAAATCTCAATTTGTTTAATACATGCACAAAATTTGGGGTAGTTAAGCTACCCAAGCAGCTACGAGCACCAAAGCTGGGGACACCAATGAGTTTTATCTGTCTTAGCATGAGTTTTAAATAGAGTAGAAAAACAAAGACAACAGACCATTTCTACCACAAACAACAATCATTGGTTTAATAAATTATTTTGTGAGTAAAGAAATTGTTATGGTTATTTTATCTTCTTATTTTCGACAAGAAATAGTAATGGGACAAAATTAGATAGTTTTTTAGTTTTTTATATTTATAATTAATTCACAAGTTGATATTGTTATTTTTTTAAAATCAAAGGCTATTATTGTAAGTATGAGTGGTTTCATATTAGATATTATTTTTGGGATTCAACTGGGTTAAGTAAGTCATTCATCTATGACCAATTCCATGAGAGGTAGTCGTAACTGACTAATTTCTCATGATTTTTTAATAGTGAAATGGGATTGAAACTAATGAAATGAATCACATAGCGTCAATCATCAGTTCTAGGGCTTGCACCTAGTAACCATGACTTCCCAGGAGGTCACCCATCCGAAATATTCCATCAATTCCGTACATTCCCCTTAACCAACAACCTTTTAGACCTCAATTATTGAGTTACATTTAGTGAACATAACATACATGTGTTCACTAACATACACGTGAGAGAGAACTGTTCACTAAATTTAACTCAGTCATGTGGAAAGTGTATATAGACATGAAACTATAACTTATAGTTAACAATGAAGAATGGTCAACTTTGGATCATCAATTTTATTTTGTTGTTATGCTCTAGAATTAATATATTTGTTGCTAACATGTTTTTGTATAGGATATTTCTCTGATGTGTTTTCATATTTTCTAACAATAACAGTTCAAAATGGGCAAGTGAGCAAAATGGGAGCATATCATGGATCTTCAGGTGCAAGACCTCAAAGACAAGACGAACTTTTCTAGTAAAGACTAAGTTTGGACTGAAATAAAACGAAATAACAACACCATTGGTCGGGTTGCTTTAATCCCTTCAGAAAGAGTTTTTGAATTTATGAAAGTGGAGGAATAAAATCATATTTCTCCATCTAATTTCATACGGAAGAATAAAATAGAACCAATACAAAGAGCTACTACTACATCACAATATGACATGTAAGTATTTCAAAATTCATTTCTCAGGCAGAAGAGAGGTTGTCAATGCCACTTTATATTGAAAGTTATAAATGAAAGTCCTCATATAGCAATACTGACTTTCAATATGTATCAACATCAAGATAGAGAAGGTTGGCCTTGTGATGGACAACATGACAATTCATGTGAGGCTAGGGCCTTGCATAGGCCAAGGATTTTAAGGGACATCGTTGCTTATGTTGAGAGTTGTTTCTTGTTGGGAGTGCCTATTGATATGGTGTATAGAACTCACATTAAGAGACATGTTGACATGGATGCGACAACTCGGGATAGAGACTTCTTGTTATGTAGGAAAGATATTGTAAACATATATAACAGGTTGGCAAAGGGAAATTATCAACTCCACAAAAAGGATGAGATGAGTGTAAACCTTTGGTATCAAAAGCACCAAGAAGATTTTTTCTTTTACCAAAAACCCAATGGTGTGGAGGTCCCTTTTATAATAGGGATTCAAAAAAAGTGGATGTTGGAGACAATGGTCAAGCTTTCACACAATAGATTAATGGCCATGGATTCAACATTTAATACAAATAAATATGGGGTAAGTTGGATATAAATGATTAATTGAATATGTGTATTTAAGTTGTAGATATTAAATATGATTAATAACATGTATTTGACTTTATGTAATGTTGAATATGACAATATCAGTTGTATACACTTGTGGGATTTGATGAAAAACAGAGCGGGGTACCAGTTGCATGGGTCGTGGCATCACAAAACATATCAAATGATATTGCACTATGGTTGGAGAAGATCATGCACAGGTGTTTCCAAATCTGTCCTGAAAGTCAATGCTTTCATGGTCGATGATGCATTGGCTTAAATCGCTGCCTTGAGGTAACTTTAATATTGTCATCATATAATAAAAAATTCATTTATTCTAAAATTTTTGCACTAAAATGCATTGAATATGGCAGGAGGATCACCAGTTGTGATGTTATCTTATGTGTTTGCCATGTACGGAGAGCTTGGTTAAAGAATGTGAACCAGTTGGCCACTAGTTCCATAAAAGCCAACGAAATATTCAGTGAGTTAGGTTCTATCATGAAACACACTCTCAATATTGAAGTGGATGATGCAATCAATCGATTTTTTAATCAAATTTTCAGATGAAGAGAAGTTCTTAGTCTATTTCCATAAGAATTGGGTTGTTGGCGATAAGATTCATAAGTAAAAAAACTCTTTGTATTGTATCCATGTTTGTCTTCTATAAAAGTGATATATTTAGACTAAATTAATTCTCTTTTCACTTAGGGATGTGGGTGAAAGGTTGTCGGGAGTTTCCTCATGCAAATTAGGAGACCAACAATGATGTTGAGTCATATCATTGCTATTTGAAAACAATTGTTTTATCTGATAGAGGAAAAAAATGTGCTCGTCGGATGGATTGGTTGTTATATATGCTACTAACAATCGTTGAACCTTGTTATCGGTACAAGGAAATATTGAAAGAAGAAGGATTTCTAAAAAACTACAAGAAAGAGAAACAACTTGAATCATCAGTGAAAAGAGAAAGAAAAATTTTGAACAATGATTGTTCTCCTCATGAGAGCATAAACAATGCTTACTGGGTGTTGTGTGGATTAATCTGTCTTGCAGACAAGACCGATCTCCCTACTACTAAAAGTATCTAGCAACAAACAACCAAATAGACTAATCTTTCTCTAAACATATATGATATATGAAAAGCTCTACAGAGGTGTTAAGGACTTACCGTTTGTCCAGTTCTTGTTTGAAGTCGTCGTTGTCCCTCGCGCACTTGAAGGATTTTTCCTCATAAACCTGCAGTCACAAACAAGCAAAATATTACATAGCACCTGTATAGAAATCATCATAAACCATGCTTATCATAGTGATCGAGGAATCTATGAAATAAACCATTGATTGAAATCTTATTGAGAAAAACGAGTATATTTGTATTAATTTCAAAAGAAGAAAATCCTTACAACCTGAGCCTTGATGTTGCACAGGACCTTCCGGGGTCTGAAGCAGGAGTCTCCTTTACTTTGACAAGTTCTGCACTCCTCCAACCAAGACAAGTAGAGGTATGTAATCTCTCCTCAAAAAGTCTTAGTTAACTGAGTCTAAATCTCAACAGCACTTAACCTCAAATATTCTTAAGCTTGAACTCCCTTTGAGGCTACCCAATGCCTCTTTTTATAGTGGAAAAGAGGAGGTTTTCTGTTCCAAGTATGAAGGGATAGAATCCTCCTTCAAAGATATTAGCTCCTCACATCAAGGGGTTAGCTCCATAAGGTAAGGGATTCATGCACCTCACAAGAGCGGTTCTGCCACCGCAAAATCCATTCTAGAAGCTTCCAGAATTCACTTTTATTGAGCTTTTTGGAATTTACTTGCGCCTTTTTAATCTTACAGGGGTCCGCACCTTTAACAAAGAGAAAGTGCGTTCAGGAACGCACGAAAGCTGAACATTGGGTACGGGACCGCAGGAAAGATAGCCAGAAAGTGCGATACCAAAGTTTAAGAGACTTTCAGGAACTTTTTCTGATTTTCAAGGCTTGACATGAGGAACTGATATGTTAGACTTGCAAAAGGGAGAAGTGTGAGCAATAATGAGCTCATACACATGGCAGAATGTCAGTGTGACAATTTTCTGTGTAACAGATTGCCCCCTAAAGTGCAAAGTATGGAATAGATGATGCTGAAATCTGTCATATATGAAGAGTGCAGTACTTTATCATTTCAAAGATCATCCTGTGGACACCCCAGTCAGCACCTGTAAAAACATTCAATGCAAAATATGCATGTATACATATCATCACTGAGGTAGGCATTCCCAGACTCAGATTAAAATAATTAAAAACTGATTCAACTGCTCTGATGCAGGAATGATTTTGAGTACATCATAGTATAGACATGTGTGAACACAGCATGGACGCAGCCATCTGTTTATAAATATTCCATTGTATAAATGATAACAAAATTCCTCGCAGCCTGGATGGTAGAAACTAGATCCAGGGTCTTGATTTCCGTCTCTCGAAATAGTACGATTCTATCCATGCGAATGAATGTGTCGAAGTCGAACATGGTAGAAACCACTTGATTACCAGTCAATGATGTAAACTGTTAACAAGTGTGAGAGTAACCACCAGTAATGTCAATGGCTCTCAAAGTACTCAGTACAATCCATGAAATGTGAATGAATGAGCTGAAGTCGAACATCTCACGGAATCATTCGATCGAAGGTTGATGATGTAAGCCGTTGTCGAAAGCGAGAAACCTACCATTGAGGTATGCAGATTTCAAGGTACTGATGATTTATAGATCAACTTCCTAGATAATGAGTTGTCATCGATAGAAAGCGATCTGTCATAGGGAAGCCCACAACACGAAATCATAGATCAAGTTTTGAAAATATATTGGCAAGGACTGACTCAGGGATGGTCAAAATGGATGAAAAATATTTTGCAGATGAATGGTTTATTTGAACTGTCCTCTTGAACACATAACGACACTGCAAATGGCTTGGCGACAATTGACCCAAAGCTAATACCCGGAAACCGGATGAAAAATTTCAATGAGGTTTGATTAACTGTTAGGCAAATTATTTCCCACCCCAGGTAAATGAAAGTGTCGTGTTCAAGAGTGGTTGACTGAATTTTCGAAGAATCAAAATACAACAAACACACCCATTTTCCTCTTTTGCCCCCACCATTTCTGGCAAGTACCTCTTTATTTTTGACAAGCTTGAGGAGGATAACATTTGCTTGTTTATAAGCTCATCCTTCGGATGAGTCCAACTTAGTTTAAGATTCGAACCCTAAGAAGGAGTGGTTCGTTCCTGTTTGAAATTGAACAGATCCTTTACTATTAAATTTTAATGAGTCCAGTATAGGAGAAACTCGGTGTTTTTCAATTTTAGGGAGTCAGAAGAAAAAACTTGAGAAAACTCCATGGGTATACTTTTTCATAAATTTAGTCTCTCAGGCCCAAAAAAGGATAAAATAATGCGGGAGAGAACTCTATTGATCGTAATTAGTCAATGTATACCTTTTTCGTAAATAGTTCATTTCAGTCCGTAAAAGGGGTAAACTTATACTGAAGGGACGATTATTCATTTACTTTAACGAGTTCAAACAATCAAGTACTCGGTGATATTTTCATGTTTAAAGATTCTGAAAAGGGCTTAAAAGAGGACTCCAATGTTTCACTAACTCGTGAATTTTTGAAAGAGTCCAAAAAAGTGATAAAAGTGTGCTCTTTGTTGAAAAATGATCAATTCTCCTGAAAAATCCAATTTCTGCACAAAAACTTGAAACATTACACATACCTGTTTAAGATGAGTAAAAATGCTTCAAAAATACCCTTTTTAAAGTGAAAAATAAATAAATTAAAAATTCATCTATTCGAAAAAACTTATAAAAAGGACTTTTTCAAATTCATTTTTACCGTTCAAGTTCAGAGTGAAAAGTAGAAGCTTTTGGGTAAAAAAGTTCCTGTGAAGATTCTAGAAAATCCGTTCGGCGAAATCGAGAACCGTCAGTCCCAGGTAATCCACGACCTATTAATATTTCCTTTCATCCATTTACAATTCATTTTTAGGCTTTAAATCTTATTTTTAAGGGAAAAATAAGGTTCAAAAATCGCCCGCGGGGGTCCGCAAGTGACACACATGGTACCTACGGACCCCGAATTTTTCCTACAAGGAAAAAAGTTGTGGGTCCACACTTTCCTTACAGAGCGTGTGCGTTCCTACGCACTGTTTACAAAGGTAAAGTGCAGTCCCCACGCGTTTAAATTTAAAACTCAAATTTCTCTTTTGCCGCCCAAAATTTTTAACTTAGATTGTTCTAATCTATCTTTTTATGTATTGTAGGATTAACAAGATGTTGATTTGGAGAGAACGTGAACACGAGGACGTGGATGACGCCGCAATGCTCCATATTCCCACAATGCAAAGATTAAGAGCATGCGGTTTATATAAATTCTGGGCCATTCAAGGCAGGAGAGCACAGGTAGAGCTCCTAACATGGCTGGTAAACAGGTGGAACGTGCAGGACCAGTGTTTCATTATTGGCGGCCACCGGCTCGAAATCGAGCTGGAGGAAATTTATTTTCTAACTGGTTTGTCCAAGAGGGGCGAACAACTCTCCTTGTTTGGGACTAGGCCAGGTGGCCAGAATGTCGCTAGTCTTTAGCAAGAATTCTGTAATGATGAAGCAGACCCCAGGGACAAACGGATTGATATAAAAACTATCATCTGTCCCGAGCTGAAAGTTATTGCATTTACTGTTACCAGGCTGTGCGGGAGTGTAGCATTGCATCTAGCTACTGGTTCTCAGATGCACATTGCTGTGGACTGTTTTCGCGGCACCATTTTCAACTGGTGTGACGCTCTGTTGGCTAATATAAAAGGCCAACTAACTAGAGCAAAAAATGAGAAACTAAATAACTTTTGATATGGATCCATTGTCGTCTCCTTTGCTCTAGAGAGGATTTCGATGCTAGCTCCACAGAGTATCCCTGTTGATGTCGGTCGACTTAGAGAGCCTAGGATGGTTCGTTGGTCCGCACTGATGGCCCGTCACGGTATTGAGGGCGCTGAGATTGTTCGATTTCCTTCTTCATATTTTCGTTGGCTGGATCGCCAACTTTTTGTCATAGAGGACTTTCCATACACCGAGATAGATTTCCACGGCGACCGAGAGATGACTCTCCCAGTAGGGGAACAGTGGGATGACTCAGGTAAAAATCTTTCTTCAACAGTTTCTAATTTCTAAAAAAAAAATTATTTTTAAATCGTCTTGAAAATTAATAACCAAAAGTTTTTGAATACAGATGTGGGCCCACGGCGACTAGCCCATCTCCAACCTTATGAAAGAAGACAACCAGTTGCAGCCGCACATTCCGGAGACAGACATAGATGACATTCCACTCAGATTGCAGAGATACGTGATTGGTGTTCCAGGACCTTTTAGGAGGTTCCTATGCCGGGTGGCTCAGGTAGTGGTTTCTTATCGTGATCATCATCAGTGATGGGATGATCATGTTGTAGACTCATATTTTTGAATTTTTGTGTTATCATTTGCCGATCATAAGGTGTTTCCAACCTATGATCGAAGACGATGTATATTTTTTGAAAACACTTCTATCCTATGATATATCACTATTTACCGGCTATCTGTATACATGTTATGAATGTTATTTGTTTTACTATTTTGATCACTGCAAATTTCGATTTATCATACTAGGAGCAACTGCGTCTGCTAATGTATTTAAATGTCTTGGAATATGTTAATATTCAATGTAGTCAAATTCACGTTCCAAGAGACGAACTCTTAAAAATAACCTTAACAACATTGTATTTCTAATGGCATAAACCCTGTTAAGCTGTAATACAACAAGTTCAGAATCCAACCTCACAATCAAACTCTGAATCCCGAATGGTATGGACTCAGATAATAACTCAATAACTGCACTATACTCGGCAATGTTATTCGTTGTTTGACCAAGGCTTACCCCATGCATGGAAACTAACTTGTCAGAGGGTGAATAGATAACCCAAGCTGCGGAAGAAATGTTCCGTGTACTACGACAAGCACCATCAGCAAAACCAATGTAGGTTTGAAGAGACGTCGACATCTGCAATATCAAGAGTAAAACTCAAATAAGCAGGAATAGTGATAAAAACACACTTCTAAACTAGGCACACCTTTCTAATCTAAGACACACCAGCAGTAAAGAAATCTAACCTAAAAAATAAAAGATCTCCATACCAAGTTTAAGCATAATATCACTTCAGATATAACCCATTTTTGGGCTTATCTAAAGGGATACCATCAAAATCTATCAGCTCATAGGCCCCTTTTGCCAGTTTTTGCTTAACAATGAAAGGACCATGCCACATGGGGTAGAAATGGTCTGTTGTCTTTGTTTTTCTACTCTGTTTAAAACTCATGATAAGACAGATAAAACTCATTGGTGTCCCCAGCTTTGGTGCTCGTAGCTGCTTGGGCAGCTTAACTACCCCAAATTTTGTACATGTATTAAACAAACTGAGAGTTGAAAGCTATAAATTTTTTAATTTTCCATATGTACAATACAAACTGAGATTTGACATGTATTAAACAAACTGAGATTTGAAAGCTGTAAATTTTTTAATTTTCCATATGTAGAATACAAACCGAGATTTGAAAGCTGTAAATTTTTTAATTTTGCATATGTACAAAACAAACTGAGATTCGTAAATTTAGTAAATTGGTATATGCACAAAACAAATTGGGATTCGAAATATGTAAATTGTGTAGTTATAGCGGTTGGCAATTTGAGTTATTTTGGATGGTTAAGAATTTTTTAATTTTCCATATGTACAATACAAATTGAGATTTGAAAGCTGTAAATTTGTAATTTTGCATATGTACAAAACAAACTGAGATCGTAAATTTAGTAAATTTGTATATGCACAAAACAAATTGGGATTCGAAATTTGTAAATTGTGTAGCTACAGCGGTTGGCAATTTGAGTTATTTTGGATGGTTAAGAAAAATGATTAAAAACTCTTTACCAATTTAAAAATATTTATGTAATTAATTTTATTGTTATCAAAATTGAAATGGACATTTTTAATTTCATAAAAAATTTAACTATAAAATAAAAATATCATTCACTCTCAACATAAAACCAATACCCATATAAAATAAAAAAATAATCAGTACATAAAAACAATACCCACAGAAACCAACAAAAAAACCAGTGATTACAGTTCATGACTATTATGAATGAAAATGTTTCCTCTAATGCCCACATTTAAAATATACATCTCACAACTACTTCAAATAAATCTCACAAAAGTAGACACTAGAGAATGTAGCCGTATTTTGAACCATCATCATACCTCGTTAAACATGAAGGCTTTAGATGTTCCATAGCAGATTGAAAAACAATACAAAAGTCATCTCAGTAGGATGAGTCGGAATTCAAAATGTAAACCCAACAGAATGTGTTCAGCCTAAATCCATACAGGCCTTCTTCTCTTTACACCTCCTAACGTACACTATGAATAACAACCAAACAAAAATGGATCACTTACTAGCCTATGCTACTTGGACGTTCCAGTACCTTCCGACCAATTGAAAATGAATATATATCTATCGTATGAAAGGCATAAATATATTTTATGAAAACTTCAATTGGAAACAATCCTGTTTTGGTCCATTCCAAGAGTTCAGGTAAGCCCTTCTATGCTATACTCCATAGAATTAATGTGGCGTTGGTGATATATTTTGAGCCTATTAGGACTTCGGATTTTTCGACCTCTGCAATGGGAGCATTACAATCCTATAAGCTTGTTGCAAAGGCAATATCATGGTGGCAATCGATCCCTAGTGGAAATATTGAGCTATTGTGTGACATGATTGTATAAGAGGTGCGTGAGCTTATGGGCTATGACCGTGTTATGGCTCATAAATTTCATGATGATGATAATGGTGAGGTGATATCCGAGATTAGAAGATATGATTTAGAAAATTATTTGGGTCTTCACTACCCTGCAACTGATATCCCTCAGGCTTCAAGATTTTTGTTTATGAGAAACAGAGTAAGAATGATTTGTGATTGCTATGCACAGCCTATAACAATGATTTAGGACAAGAGATTGCCTAGAGACCTAAGTTTCTGTGGATCTAGATTGAGAGCACCTCGCGGTTGCTATGCTCAATAGATGCCCAACATGGGTTCTATAGCATCTCTAGTAATGGCTGTAGTGATCAATGAGAAGGAATTGGACGGAGATGGTGAGGGGAAGATGCAGTAGAAAGGAAGAAGGCTTTGGGGACTAGTGGTTTTTCATCACACTAGTCCACGCCATGTTCCATTTCCTTTGAGGTATGCCTGTGAGTTCTTAATGCAAGTTTTTGGAATTCATTGCAATGTCTGTGAAAATCTGATCTGTTTCCATTTTGGAAGATAAGCTGAAAAGGCGGTGACTTGAAGTCACTTACCTACCAACCCCATTAACAATTAACTTCCGATAAGACACCTTCCTGCCACCCTAACAATTAACTGAATTCCAAAAAACTTGTTTAGCTGAATTCCAAAAAGTTGCATTATGAACTCACAGGCATACCTCAAAGGAAATGGAACATGCTGTGGACTAGTGTGATGAAAAACCAGCAGTCCCCAAAGCCTTCTTCCTTTCTGCTGCATCTGCCCCATCGCCATCTCCGTCCAATTCCTTCTCATTGATCACTACAGCCAATACTAGAGATGCTATAGAACCCATGTTGGCCATGTATTGAGCATGGCAACCGTGAGGTGCTCTCAATATAGATCCACAGAAACTTAGGTCTCTAGGAAATATCTTGTCCTAAATCACTGTTACAAGCTGTGCATAGCAATCACAAATCATTCTTACTCTCTTCCTCATAAACAAAAATCTTGAAGCCTGAGGGATATCAGTTGCAGGGTAATGAAGACCCAAATAAGGTTCTAAATCATATCTTCTAATCTCGGATATCACTTCACCATGATCATCATCATGAAATTTATAAGCCATAACACTGTCATACCCCATAAGTTCACGCACCTCTTATACAATCATGTCACACAATAGCTCAATATTTCCACTAGGGATTGAGTGCAACCATGATATTGCCTTTGTAACAAGCTTACAGGATTGTAATGCTCCCATTGCAGAGGTGGAAACATCCGAAGACCTAATAGGCTCAAACTATATCACCAACGCCACATTAATTCTATGGAGTATAGCATAGAAGGGCTTACTTGAACTCTTGGAATGGACCAAAACATGATTGTTTCCAATTGAAGTTTTCATAAAATATATTTTATGCCTTTCATACGATAGATATATATTCATTTTCAATTGGTCGGAAGGTACTGGAACGTCCAAGTAGCATAGGCTAGTAAGTGATCCATTTTTGTTTGGTTGTTATTCGTAGTGTGCGTTAGGAGGTGTAAAGAGAAGAAGGCCTGTATGGATTTAGGCTGAACACATTCTGTTGGGTTTACATTTTGAATTTTGACTCATCCTACTGAGATGACTTTTGTATTGTTTTTCAATCTGCTATGGAACATCTAAAGCCTTTATGTTTAACAAGATATGATGATGGTTCAAAATACGGCTACATTCTCTAGTGTCTACTTTTGTGAGATTTATTTGAAGTAGTTGTGAGATGTATATTTTAAATGTGGGCATTAGAGGAAACATTTTCATTCATAATAGTCATGAACTGTAATCACTGGTTTTTTTTTTGGTTTCTGTGGGTATTGGTTTTATGTACTGATTATTTTTTTATTTTATATGGGTATTGGTTTTATGTTGAGAGTGAATGATATTTTTATTTTATAGTTAAATTTCTTATGTAATTAAAAATGTCAATTTCAATTTTGATAACAGTAAAATTAATTACATAAATATTTTTAAATTGGTAAAGAGGTTTTAATCATTTTTCTTAACCATCCAAAATAACTCAAATTGCCAACCGCTATAGCTACACAATTTACATATTTCGAATCCCAATTTGTTTTGTGCATATACAAATTTACTAAATTTACGATCTGAGTTTGTTTTGCACATATGCAAAATTACAAATTTACAACTTTCAAATCTCAGTTTGTATTGTACATATGGAAAATTAAAAAATTCTTAACCATCCAAAATAACTCGAATTTCCAACTGCTATAACTACACAATTCACATATTTTGAATCCCGATTTGTTTTGTGCATATATAAATTTACTAAATTTACGAATCTCAGTTTGTTTTGTACATATGAAAAATTACAAAATTTACACCTTTCAAATCTCAGTTTGTATTGTACATATGGAAAATTAAAAAATTTACAGATTTCAAATCTCAGTTTGTTTAATACATATCAAATCTTAGTTTGTATTGTACATATGGAAAATTAAAAAATTTACAGCTTTCAAATCTCAGTTTGTTTAATACATGTACAAAATTTGGGGTAGTTAAGCTACCCAAGCAGCTATGAGCACCAAAGCTGGGGACACCAATAATTTTTATCTGTCTTAGCATGAGTTTTAAACAGAGTAGAAAAACAATGACAACGGACCATTTCTACCACAAACAACCATCATTGGTTTAATAAATTATTTTGCGAGTAAAGAAATTGTTATGGTTATTTTATCTTATTATTTTCGACAAGAAATAGTAATGGGACAAAATTAGATAGTTTTTTAGTTTTTTATATTTCTAATTAATTCACAAGTTGATATTGTTATTTTTTTAAAATCAAAGGCTATTATTGTAAGTATGAGGGGTTTCATATTAGATATTATTTTTGCGATTCAACTGGGTTAAGTAAGTCATTCATCTATGACCAATTCCATGAGAGGTAGTCGTAACTGACTAATTTATCATGATTTTTTAATAGTGAAGTGGGATTGAAACTAATGAAATGAATCACATAGCGTTAATCATCACTTCTGGGGCTTGCACCTAGTAACCAGGACTTCCCAGGAGGTCACCCATCCGAAATATTCCATAAATTCCATACATTCCCCTTAACCAACAACCTTTTAGACCTCAATGATTGAGTTACATTTAGTGAACATAACATACATGTGTTCACTAACATACATGTGAGAGAGAACTGTTCACAAAATTTAACTCAGTCATGTGGCAAGTGTATATAGACATGAAACTATAACTTATAGTTAACAATGAAGAATGGTCAACTTTGGATCATCAATTTTATTTTGTTGTTATGCTCTAGAATCAATATATTTGTTGCTAACATGTTTTTGTATAGGATATTTCTCTGATGTGTTTGCATATTTTCTAACAAGAACAGTTCAAAATGAGCAAGCGAGCAAAGTGGGAGCATATCATGGATCTTCAAGTGCAAGAACTCAAAGAAAAGACGACCTTTTCTAGTAATGACTTAGTTTGGACTGAAATAAAAAGAAATAACAACAGCATTGATCGGGTTACTTTAATCCCTTCGGAAAGATTTTGTGACTTTATTAAAGGGGAGGAAGAAAATCATATTGCTCCATGTAATTTCATACGGAAGCGTAAAATAGAACCAAGACAAAGAGCTACTGCTGCATCACAATATGAAGTGTACGTATTTCAAAATTCATTGTTTAGGTCCTTTAAATCTACATTTATCATTCTTTGTATGTATTGACATTTCAAGAATTTTCGTGTAGATATTATTGCTCATTTGGACCAGAGGATAAAAGAAGAGAGCCTTCAACTAAACAAAGAACCTCATTTGTGCAGAAGAGAGGTTGTCAATGCCACTTTATATTGAAAGTTATAAATGAAAGTCCTCATATAGCAATACTGACTTTCAATATGTATCAACATCAAGATAGAGAAGGTTGGCCTTGTGATGGACAACATGACAATTCATGTGAGGCTAGGGCCTTGCATAGGCCAAGGATTTTAAGGGACATCGTTGCTTATGTTGAGAGTTGTTTCTTTTTGGGAGTACCTGTTGATATGGTGTATAGAACCCACATTAAGAGACATGTTGACATGGATGCGACAACTCGGGATAGAGACTTCTTCTTATGTAGGAAAGATATTGTAAACATATACAATAGGTTGGCAAAGGGAAATTATCAACTCCACAAAAAGGATGAAATGAGTGTAAACCTTTGGTATCAAAAGCACCAGGAAGAATTTTTCTTTTACCAAAAACCCAATGGTGTGGAGGTCCCTTTTATAATAGGGATTCAAACAAAGTGGATGTTGGAGACAATGGTCAAGCTATCACACAATAGCTTAATAGCCATGGATTCAACATTTAATACAAATAAATATGGGGTAAGTTGGATAACAATAATTAATTGAATATACGTATTTAAGTTGTAGACATTAAATATGATTAATAACATGTCTTTGAATTTATGTAATGTCAGACGCTTTTTTTATACAATTATGGAATTCGATGAACAATGCACGGGCACTCACGGCATGGGTCGGGTATCACTTCTAAACACATCAGATGATATTGCACTATGGTTGGAGCAGCTCATGCACAAGTGTTTCGAAACTCGTCCTCATTGGAAAGTCAATGCTTTCATGGTTGATGATGCATTGGCTGAAATCGCCACCTTGAGGTAACTTTAATACTGTCATCATTTAATAAAAATTCATTTATTCTAAAATGTTTGCACTAAAATGCATTGAATATGGCAGGAGGATCACAGGTTGTGATGTTATCTTATATGTTTGGCATGTACGGAGGGCTTGGTTAAAAAACGTGAACCGGTTGGCCACTAATTCCATAAAAGCCAATGAGATATTCAGTGAGTTAGGTTCTATCACGAAACACACTCTCAATATTGAAGTGGATGATGCAATCAATCGATTTTTTATCAAATTTGCAGATGAAGAGAAGTTCTTAGACTATTTCCACAAGAATTGGGTTGTTGGCGATAAGATTCATAAGTAAACAAACTCTTTGTATTGTATCCATGCTTGTCTTCTATAAAAATGATATATTTAGACTAAATTAATTCTCTTTGCATTTATGGATGTGGGTGAAAGGTTGTCGGGAGTTTCCTCATGCAAATCAGGAGACCAACAATGTTGTTGAGTCATATCATTGTTATTTGAAAACAAATTTTTTATCTGATAGAAGAAAAAAATGTGCTCATCGAATGGATTGGTTGTTGTATATCCTGCTAACAAGTGTTGAACCTTGTTATCGATATAAGGAAATATTGAAAGAAGAAGGATTTCTAAACAACTACAAGAAAGAGAAACAACTTGAGTCATCAGTGGAAAGAGCAAGAAAAATTCTGAATAGTGATTGTTCTCCTCATGAGAGCATAACCAATGCTTACCGGGTGTTGTATGGATTAATCCGTCTTGTGGACAAGATCGATCTCCCTAGTACTAAAATTATCTAGCAACAAACAGCCAAATAGACTAATCTTTCTCTAAGCATATATGATCTATGAAAATCTCTATAGAGGTGTTAAGGACTTACCATTTGTCCAGTGCTTGTTTGAAGTCGTCGTTGTCCCTCGCGCGCTTGAAGGAGTTTTCCTCGTAAACCTGCAGTCACAAACAAGAAAAATATTACATAGCACCTGTATAGAAATCATCATAAACCATGCTTATCATAGTGATCAAGGAATCTATGAAATAAACCATTGATTGAAAGCTTATTGAGAAAAACGAGTATATTTGTATTAATTTCAAAAGTAGAAAATCCTTACAACCTGAGCTTTGATGTTGCACGGGACTTTCCGGGGTCTGAAGCAGGAGTCTCCTTTACTTTGACAAGTTTTTCACTCCTCCAACCAAGACAAGTAGAGGTATGTAATCTCTCCTCAAAAAGTCTTAGTTAACTGAGTCTAAATCTCAACAGCACTTAACCTCAAAATATTCTTAAGATTGAACTCCCTTTGAGGCTACCCAATGCCTCTTTTTATAGTGGAAAAAAGGAGGTTTTCTGTTCCAAGTATGAAGGGATAGAATCCTCATTCAAAGGGATAAGCTCCTCACATCAAGGGGTTAGCTCCATAAGGTAAGGGATTCATGCACCTCACAAGAGCGGTTCTGCCACCGCAAAATCCATTCTAGAAGCTTCCAGAATTCACTTTTATTGAGATTTTTGGGATTTACTTGCACCTTTTTAATCTTACAGGGGTCCGCACCTATAACAAAGATAAAATGCGTTCAGGAACGCAGGAAAGCTGAACATTGGGTGCGGGACCGCAGGCAAGATAGCCAGAAAGTGCGACATTAAAGTTTAGGAGACTTTTAGGAATTTTATCTGATTTTCAAGGCTTGACATGAGGAACTGATATGTTAGACTTGCAAAAGGGAGAAGTATGAGTAATAATGAGCTCATACACACGGCAGAATGTCAGGGTGACAATTTTTAGTGTAACAGATTGCCCCCTAAAGTGCAAAGTCTGGAATAGATGATGCTGAAGTCTGTCATATATGAAGAGTGCAGTACTTTATCATTTCAAGGATCGTCCTATGGACACTCCAGTCAGCACTTGTAAAAACATTCAATGCAAAAAATATATATGTATACATATCATCACTGAGGTAGGCATTCCCATACTCAGATTAAAATAACTAAAAACTGATTCAACTGTTCTGATACAGGAATGATTTTGAGTACATGACAATATAGACATGTGTGAACACAGTATGGACGTAGCCATCTGTTTATAAATAGTCCATTGTATAAATGATAACAAAATTCCTCGCAGCCTAGATGGTAGAAACTAGATCCAGGGTCTTGATTTCCACATCTCGAACTAGTACGATTCTATCCATGTGAATGAATGTGTCGAAGTCGAACATGGTAGAAACCACTTGATTACCAATCAATGATGTAAACTGTTAACAAGTGTGAGAGTAACCACCAGTAATGTCAATGGCTCTCAAAGTACCCAGTACAATCCATGAAATGTGAATGAATGAGCTGAAGTCGAACATCTCACAGAATCATTCGATCGAAGGTCAATGATGCAACCTGTCGTCGAAGGCGAGAAACCTGCCATTGAGGCATGCAGATTTCAAGGTACTGACGATTTCTGGATCAACTTCCTAGATAATGAGCTGTCGTCGATAGAAAGTGATCCGTCGTAGGGAAGCCCACAACACGAAATCATAGATCAAGTTTTGAAAATATATTGGCAAGGACTGACTCAGGGATGGTCAAAATGGATGACAGATATTTTACAGATGAATGGTTTATTTGAACTATCCTCTTGAACACATAACGACACTGCAGATGGCTTGGCGACAATTGACCCAAAGCTAATACCCAGAAACCGGATGAAAAATTTCAATGAGGTTTGATTAATTGTTAGGCAAAGGATTTCCCAACCCAGGTGAATGAAAGTGTCGTGTTCAAGAGTGGTTGACTGAATTTTCAAAGAATCAAAATACAACAAACACGCCCATTTTCCTCTCTTTTCCCCCACCATTTCTGGCAAGTACCTCTTTATTTTTGACAAGCTTGAGGAGGATAACATTTGCTTGTTTATAAGCTCATCCTTCAGATGAGTCCAACTTAGTTTAAGATTCGAACCCTAAGAAGGAGTGGTTCATTCCTGTTTAAAATTGAACAGGTCCTTTACTGTTAAATTTTAACGAGTCCAGTATAGGAGAAACTCGGTGTTTTTCAATTTTAGGGAGTCAGAAGAAAAAACTTAAGAAAACTCCATGGGTATACTTTTTCGTAAATTTAGTCTCTCGAGCCCGAAAAAGGATAAAATAATGTGGGAGAGAACTCTATTGACCATAATTAGTCAACGTATACCTTTTTCGTAAATAGTCCATTTCAGTCCGTAAAAGGGGTAAACTTATACTGAAGGGACGATTATTCATTTACTTTAATGAGTTCGAACAATCAAGTACTCGGCGATCTTTTCATATTTAGAGAGTCTGAAAAGGGCTTAAAAGAGGACTCCAATGTTTCGCTTTTTCGTGAATTTTTGAAAGAGTCCGAAAAAGTGATAAAAGTATGCTCTTTGTTGAAAAATGATCAATTCTCCTGAAAAATCCAATTTCTGCACAAAAACTTGAAACATTACACATACCTGTTTCAAATGAGTAAAAATGTTTTAAAAATACCTTTTTAAAGTGAAAAATAAATTAATTAAAAATTCATCTATTCGAAAAAACTTATAAAAAGGACTTTTTCAACTTCATTTTTACCATTCAAGTTCGGAGTGAAAAGTAGAAGCTTTTGGGTAAAAAAGTTCCTGTGAAGATTCTGGAAAATCCGTCCGTCGAAATCGAGAACCGTCAGTCCCAGGTAATCCACGACCTCTTAATCTTGCATTTCATCCATTTACAATTCGTTTTTAGGCTTTAAATTTCATTTTTAAGGAAAAATATGGTTCAAAAAATCGCTCGCAAGGGTCCGCAGGTGACACACATGGTACCTGCGAACCCCGACTTTTTTCTACAAAGAAAAAAGTCGTGGGTCCGCACTTTCCTTAAAGAACGCGTGCGTTCCTATGCACTGTTTACAAAGGTTAAGTGCGGTCCCCGCACATTTTAAATTTAAACTCAAATTTCTCTTTTGCCGCCCAAAATTTTTCAAATTAGATTGTACTAATCTATATTTTTGTGCATTGTAGGATTAACAAGATGTTGATTTGGAGAGAACGTGAACACGAGGACGTGGATGATGCCGCAATTCTCCATTTTCCCACAATGCAGACATTAAGAGCATGCGGTATATATAAATTCTGGGCCATCCAAGGCATGAGAGCACAGGTAGAGCTCCTGACATGGCTGGTAAATAGGTGGAATGTGCAGGACCAGTGTTTCATTATTGGCAGCCACCGGCTCAAAATCGAGCTAGAGGACATTTATTTTCTGACTGGTTTTTCCAAGAGGGGCGAACAAATCTCCTTGTTTGGGACTAGGCCAGGTCGCCAGACTGTCGCTAGTCTTCGGCAAGAATTCTGAAATAATGAAGCAAACCCCAGGGACAAACGGATTGATATAAAAACTATCATCCGTCCCGAGCTGAAATTTATTGCATTTACTATTACCAGGCTGTGTGGGAGTGTAGCATTGCATGTAGCTATCGGTTCTCAGATGTGCATTGCTGTGGACTGTTTTCGCGGCACTATTTTCAACTGGTGTGACGCTGTGTTGGCTAACGTAAAAGGCCAACTAACTAGAGCAAAAAATGGGAAACTGAATAACTTTGGATATGGATCCATCGTTGTCTCCTTTGCTCTAGAGAGGATTCCTATGCTAGCTCCACAGAGTATCCTTGTTGATGTCGGTCGGCCTAGAGAACCTAGGATGGTTTGTTGGTCTGCACTGATGGCCCGTCACGGTATTGAGGGTGCTAAGATTGTTCGATTTCCATCTTCATATTTTCGTTGGCTGGACCGCCAAATTTTTGTCATTGAGGACTTTCCGTATGCCGGGATAGATTTCCGCGGCGACCGGGAGATGGCTCTCCCAGCAGGGGAACAGTGGGATGACTCAGGTAAAAATATTTCTTCAACAGTTTCTAAGTTTTAATAATTTTTTTTATTTTTTATCGTCTTTTTAAATAATAACCAAAAGTTTGTTGAATACAGATGTGGGCCCACGACGACCAGCCCATCTCCAACCCTATGAAAGAAGAAAACCAGTTGTAGCCACACCAGCTCCTGCAGGCTAATCAGCGGAAATCTTCACTGATTTAGAGCATCATCTAGAGCGTTTGACTCTAGATATTCCGAAGACAAACATAGATGATATTCCACTCAGATTGCAGAGATACGTGATTGGTGTTCCAGGACCTTTTAGGATTTTTCTATGCAGGGTGGCTCAGGCAGTGGTTTCTTATCGTGATCACCATCAGTTATGGGATGATCGTGTTGTAGACTCATATTTTTGACTTTTTGTGTTATCATTTTCCGATCATAAGGTGTTTCCAACCTATGATCGAAGACGATGTATATTTTTTGAAAACACTTCTATCCTATGATATATCACTATTTACCGGCTATCTGTATACATGTTATGAATGTTATTTGTTTTACTATTTTGATCACTGCAAATTTCGATTTATCATACTAGGAGCAACTGCGTCTGCTAATGTATTTAAATGTCTTGGAATATGTTAATATTCAATGTAGTCAAATTCACGTTCCAAGAGACGAACTCTTAAAAATAACCTTAACAACATTGTATTTCTAATGGCATAAACCCTGTTAAGCTGTAATACAACAAGTTCAGAATCCAACCTCACAATCAAACTCTGAATCCCGAATGGTATGGACTCAGATAATAACTCAATAACTGCACTATACTCGGCAATGTTATTCGTTGTTTGACCAAGGCTTACCCCATGCATGGAAACTAACTTGTCAGAGGGTGAATAGATAACCCAAGCTGCGGAAGAAATGTTCCGTGTACTACGACAAGCACCATCAGCAAAACCAATGTAGGTTTGAAGAGACGTCAACATCTGCAATATCAAGAGTAAAACTCAGATAAGCAGGAATAGTGATAAAACACACTTCTAAACTAGGCACACCTTTCTAATCTAAGACACACCAGCAGTAAAGAAATCTAACCTAAAAAATAAAAGATCTCCATACCAAGTTTAAGCATAATATCGCTTCAGATATAACCCATTTCTGGGCTTATCTAAAGGGATACCATCAAAATCTATCAGCTCATAGGCCCCTTTTGCCAGCTTTCGCTTAACAATGAAAGGACCATGCCACATGGGCACAAATTTCCCAACTCCTAGCTTATCATTGGCTTGATCATAAACTAAGACTAGGTCTCCTTCTGAAAAATTCCGAGGGGTAACACTTCTATCATACTGAGCTTTTACTCTTTTGACATGAGCCTCGTTTGCTATTGCAGCGTTTCTCCGATTTTCATCCAATTGAGCCAAGTAAAAAAAACGTTTCTCCTCTTCAGACGTAGCTAGGAGTAACTCTATGGCTAATTTCAAAGATGGAATTTCGCATTCAATCGGCAACACAGCTTCCAAACCATAAACGAGTTGAAAGGGAGTGAAACCAGTTGATGTTCTGACTGAGGTTCGATATGCCCAAAGTGCTGAAAATAGCATGGAATGTAAATTCGTCTGGTGAATACCAATAATTCGTCTGATCATGGTGACTAAAACTTTATTTATGGCTTCGACCAGACCATTGGCTTGCGGATAATATGGAGTGGAACTATCGTGGCGCAGGCCAAGCTATTCTGTTAGTTCAGTCATCATAACATTCCAAAAATGGCTTCCATGATCAGTAATAATGGCTTGAGGAACATCGAACCTAGCAATTATGTGATTAAATATGAAACTTGCAGTAGTCTTGCCATCAGCCAAAAATATATGCATCGCCTCGGCCCACTTAGTAAAATAATCTACTGCTAAGATAATATAGGCATGCCCCCCGGCCGAGTGAGGGTTACATGTAATAAAATCGATACCCCATTTTGCGAAAGGACCAACAGCAATTATGGGATGAAGAGGAGTGGGTGGCATGCACATATTACGATCAAAAAGTTGACAATTGTGGCATTTTCGGATAGCATAAATATAATCTTTGAATAACGACGGCCAGAAATAACCAGCGCACAATATCTTTTGGGCTGTGGAATACCGAGACATATGACCGCCACATGCCCCAAAATGGCAGTCATTTAAAACCTTTTCAGCTTCTTCATGAATAAGATAGCGTCGGAAAACAGAATCCGCTCCATGAAGATAAAGTGTATCACCAATAATATTATACTATTGGGATTGGAAACGTATCTTCCGTCACTGAGATCGCGAGATTTCAGGCTGAAAAGATTGGGTTTGGAGATAAACAATGATATCTCCATACCATGGATCAAGAGTATTGATAAGAAACAGAGATTCGTCTGCAATGGGCTGCTCTACCACAGTTTCAGTATCAGTAGAGGTGAAATCACACATTAGTTCCGCAAACACCAAATATTTCTTTGCCCTGGATTTCTCAAACTCCAAGTCAAATTCCTGCAAGATGAATATCCATTTGGAATACTTGCCCCCTAGCAATTGTTTGGTCAAAATGTACATCATAGGGTTGCAATCAGAAATTACCGTAGTTTTGCATAACAATATGTAATGTCTAAATTGTTGGACAGCTTGAACAGCTGCCAAAGCCAATTTCTCCACATGCGTATACTTAATCTCAGTTGGATGCAGATTTCGACTAAAATAGTAAATCACATGTTCAGTATGAGATTCGTCTTCCTGAAGTAACACCATCCCAATGGTGGAATGAGAAGCGGCAAGATATAAAATGTAATCCTGGTTGTAGTTTGGAGGATGCAATAACGGTGCATGGGTCAATGCGTGTTTGAGTGCATCAAAAGATCGATTAGCGATCTCATCCCAAAAGAATGGAATGATCTTTTTTAGCAACCGGGTAAAACCTTTTGTAAGCTCGGCATAGTTAGGAATAAATCGACGTAAAAAGTTTTCTTTCACCTGCAAAATTTGGAGTTGGCGTAAAGTCGAAGGAGGAGGTAATTTGACAATAGCTTCGACCTTCGACGGATCCACGCGAATACCTGCTTTCGAGACAACAAATCCCAGTAAACGACCTGAATCAACACAAAAAACACATTTGTGTGGATTCAGCCAAATTCGATAATGCCGACATCTCATAAAGGTAGCACGTAAATGTGTAAGATGGTCAGCCCTGCGTGATGAATGAGCAGGTAAATCATCGAGAAACGGTTGCACAATGTGCTTAATGTCATGAAACGCATAAGAAATTGCCCTTTGAAAAGTTGCTCCAGCGTTCTTCAATCCAAAGGGTAGTTTGTAGTAAGCAAATGTTTCCCACGGACAAATAAAATTTGTTTTGTCCGATCAGCAGGGAGTATGTTTATTTGATTATACCCTGAAAAGCCGTCCATAAAGGAAAAAATTTCACTGCTGGCACAATCATCGATTATTTGATCGATATAGGGATTTGGATAATTTTCTTTAGGACAAGCTCGATTAATATCCCTATAATCGATACATACTCATATCATTCCTTGTTTTTTAGTTCGTTAAGGGAATTGGATAAATAAAACCTGCACGAAGTAATTTTTCAACCTTTGCTTTGATAGCAGCAGCTTTTATACGATGCATTTGACATAGACATTGACGAACAGGCTTGGCATCCGGGTAAGTCTTGATTTCATGTACGACAATTGACGGATCAATTCCTGGCATTTCTTCATAGGACCAGGCAAACACTTCACGGAATTCTTGAAATAGGGCTTTATAAGTTTGAATTTCTTCTTCAGTACAGGAAGCACCTATATGAATGTTTTCAATTATTCCAGGTTTTACTGAAATGTCAATTGGAATCGTTCGAGAAATATTTTCCAAATCTAACTCAGAATCAAGATTTTTCAATGGATTCTGCGGTTCCTTGACATATTCAGCAGTAAGGATTGAAGCGAAATCATCTTCAAAATGATCTAGTTCAGGTAAAAACGAAGATCGGTGATGTAGATCTTCCCATGGTAAATCGTCAACAGACAATAATTCACAAATCTGCTCATCAGAATTAACAGGTTTAGGAAATGCCATTGTGACTGAGCTAGATATAGAAAGTGATTCCTCATGGATCCCATTCACTGGATCAATTTCGGTTGAAGAGGGGTCGGAAAATGACTGTACAGCCTGATATGCAAGTTCAAATCGACTCAAAGGCATCATGCCATCAATTGAATCTAACTCGGATTCAAAAGGTATGATCCAAGGATCATCAAACATAACAGAGTCTGACGAAATCATATGAATAGTTGCAACAGAAGGCGATACGTTAGGAGGAGGAATGGCAAAAGTTCCTAGCAAACCAGAATCTTTAATCAAACCTACTCCAACATCCTTGTACGGGATAGTCGCTTTACCAACATGCTGGATTGTTTCTGTAGAGGCTGGGTCGGAAGAAAAATAAGTTAACTAATCTATTGTAACGATCCTTCCTTGATATGGAAATTTTATGAGTTGGAAGACCGAAGAGACAACAGCAGTCCTAGCGTAAGACCAACTACGACCCAGGAGAAGGTTGTAATCAAGAGGGGCATCAACCACTTCCACATCTAGATTTACAATTTTACCTTCAACCCCTATGGGTAAATCCTGCAAAATACCAAAAGGGTGGAAACCTCGACCATCAAAAGCCTTAAGAATCATCGGAGATTGGTTCAGTGTAGGAGAACCAAGCGATTTCCAACACTGAATCGACATAATACACGTTGAAGCTCCCTCATCAATCATAGTCTGATAGATCGGTCTGTTTTTTACTGTCACTAGGATCTGGAAAGCCATTTGGTGAGGTAGGTGAGGTGTACTATTTTCTAGATAGAAGATTATAATATTAGAATCCTGAATATCAACAGCTCCTATGGCAGAAAAAAGCAATTTACGCTGTGCTAGGCATGATTGCAGCACTTCCAAAGCCGACATCGCTGAAGGAGAAATAGCTAAGTCTTCAACAATGTTGTAATTATGAGCAGCTCTCGCATGTGGATTGAAAGCTGATTTACGAAGAACACCTTTAGCAGGCGGTTTGATTGTTAAGTCTGGATTCGGTTTCTCAATCTGTAGTGGACCAGAAATAGGAGGAGGTGTAGTTGATGTATTTGTATTAGAATATTCTGGTTCTTTACCATCAACAGGATTCTTAGTACCATAATCTTGCCATCGCGTCGCAATCCTTACATGAGACATCATCAAAATGGGCTCTTCTGAAGCAGTCGAGGTAGAACCAACCATCTTACTATCTTGAGTCAGAAAGGGATCCTTCAAGATAGCAGGTTGTGAACCTTTGACGAATTTTGCAACCTCGGCCCAATGTGGGCATTCCTTAGTAAAATGATCTTCATCACAAATGTAACAAGGATAACGTGGTTTACGTTTTTCGTCATTGGATTCATTTTTATCAGTTTTTTCTTTTGAATTCCTTTTGTTTTTATTCTTCCCTTTCTTTTTACTACCTGATTTAGATTTAGCTGTAGATGTCTCCACAACATGAATATCGGCAGAAACTTCGGGGGAAGATTCTCCTTTCGGGGAATCAGGTAAAGTTATAATTTGAGAAGAATTTTTTGAAGATCTCTTCTTGCTTTTAGGATTGACTGTACAAATCATACCATCAGCGGCATGAGACCCTGAAGGAGCAACAGCTATTTGACCTTGTTTTGGAAGGTCTGGGATTTTTTCATGTAAAGTACCTGACTGCGTGTAAATGAGGTCAAGGTACTGAGCTTGAGCAATTACTTGCTCTTCAGTAACAACACGAACCTTAGCTACATCTTCATTAATCTTGGGTAACAATGATTTAACAAACCATTCTGCCAAAATTTGATCCGGAATGTAAACTTTCACCAAACGTCTCCTGCGTCGCCATTCATGAATATGATCAGAAATATACGTAGACGTGGATTATTTCAGTGAAGTTAATAATTCCATGACGTTGTCGTATCTGACCGGCAACTGAAAATGAGTCAAGAAGGCAGTTGCTAACTAACTGAAGTTATGAAACGAGCCTCGTGGTAACTGAATGTACCATTTGGCTACAAGACCAATAAGAGTTCTTTGGAAAAGACGTAAGCGAATCGAATCATCAATGATTGAATTAGACGCACACCAAAGGTGATAAGTCATGACGTGATTTGATGGATCCTCTCCTGACTTACCTTCGAATTTTGGTATATGACTGGGAAACTTATGCGGCATTGGCGGCCAGTACTGATAATAGAAAATTGGATCATTCGTAAGGCGCGTCAAATCAGGTAAATCCAAAGTTGCGATAAATGGTAAATGACGGTTAGGGTCACGAAAACCTTGAGTAGCCAAAGCAGTTCTAGGAGGTGGATACCCAGGATAACTGGGAATCGGATTAGCATTAGGAATTGTATAACCTCCTGGAAAACCAGGATTAATCGTACCGAACTGGGGTTGGTGAGGCTGTTGATAAGTATAACCAGGGTATGGTTGATACTGATAGTTTGGATTTTGTGTATAGGGACCGAATTGCGGCTATCCCTGGTACGGTTGATACGTGAATTATGGTTGACTTGTGACAACTGTACTTGTACCGCCTTGTCCCATAGGCATCTGAACTAAAGTCTGAACCGAAGATCCTGGCTGGGGTACAAAGACTTGGGCGATTTGCACGAATGCTGGGATAGACGAACTCGGGGTTACGGATACTCCAGAAGCAGGTGTTATAGGTTGAACAGACGTAGCAGCTGTTGCAGCAGTTTGAGGCGGCATCTTAGGTGAATTAGGACTAGCCTACTGAATAGGACCAGGTGCAGGAGTTTGAATAGTAGGCTGGATAGGTTGCTAAATTGGACCAGAAATTAAAGGTTGTCCAAGCTGATAAGGCAACTACACATTAGGCTGCATAGGCTGTTGATATTGGGACAGATCCCACACCATATTCATTCCAGGATATTGCCCCGTAGAAGGTTGAACGTAAGGACCATAACCTGGTTGAACGTAGGGTTGATAAGTAAGTGGTACATTTCCGGCTCCTTGAATAGATGGCTGACCAGAAGGCTATTGGAAACCTTGAATTGGGTACTGACCTTGAGGTTGATAACCCTGAGGCGCGTACTGAAGCTGGGGTTGATAAGGACCCTGAGGAGCATATTGAGTTTGGGGTTGACCTTGGGGCATATACTTTCCTGAAGGTTGATACCCTTGAGGTGTGTACTGTCCTTGGGTTTGTCCCCAAAAATAATATGATTCCACTGTTTGTCCTGGGAAAAATTTACCTTGAGGTTGCCCTCCAGGCGGTAACTGACTTCCTGAAGGTTGCCCCCCAGGCGGTAACTGAATACCTGAAGGTTGCCCCCCAGGCAGCAATTGACTACCTGAAGGTTGCCCCCCAGGAAGTAACGGATTTCCCTGTGTTAGCCCCCCAAGAAGTAACTGACTGCCTTGAGGTTGAGGATTCAGAATATTACCAGACATCATATAGATTTGCGTTGCATTCAAAGTTTCAGTTTTAACACCACTATTACCAGATGGCAACACTTGTTCGATTGGTTGAGGAGCTGCTCCCGAGAAAGTACCAGATAGAGCCTGATATCCCGAAGGAACAGAAGGACCACCGTGTAAAAATGATTCCTGTGTCTGGGAAAACATGGATGACTCTCCGGCCATAATGGATGGAGGATAGTAACCTCTGGGTGTAGGATGAAATGGAACTCGAGGTGGAGGAAAAGCAAGACCCAGATTCTCTAAAAATTTTGTTAAAGATAGATACCAAGCACTAGTTCGAATAGGGATGTAGAAAATAGATTCACGCTCCCTAAGATTTAAGGATTGAGGGGAGTCGAGAAGAGATAAATCTTCATCTAGATTAGTAAGTTCTTCAATGGAAATAAGACCAGCTGGAAGATCATCAGTGATAATATTTCTTACCCTAGGTGAACCAAGGTCACTAGAAGTTGGTGAAATAAATCCTGAGGATGTTTCTAAAACAGAAGGTTCAGTTTCAGGTTCAGATATTTCAAGTTCATCAGCCAGTTCACTGGAAGAAGGAATACTACCAGTAACTTCAGATACTAAAATCAGTTCTTGAATGTATTCTGTTGTAGGTATTTGATGATCAGGATGAACAACTATAGAGGAACTTCCAAATCTGTTGATCTAATCCTACCACTACTGGATGATACCAGAGCACGAAGCCCTTCAAGCTGACTTGGTGAATATTCAGGGGGTTTCCCTTGTAGTCTCTGGGATTGTCTCGGAAATTCTGCCACGATTAAATATTAACTAATCACACGCAAACAAAGAAAATTTCAATGAAAACACCTAAAGTATCTAAAGAAACAAACAGTTGAATCACACGCTTAACAATCTAAGAGTTCAAACCACACACAAACATTAGCTTTCCGTACTAAAAACACTAGTTGGTGATGAAATCCAACTTAGTAGAAATTTAACACAGAAAGGGCGGTTGGAACAGTTACCCCGACAACCTGCTTAATGAAACAGACTGGCACAAGTTTCCTCACAAAACCATCTCGTGTCAAGAGAACCCCCCAGAGAGTCCAAGTGAGTCTAGTCGACATCTGCTCCAGGTATAGTGAGATCTTTCCTTCACCGTCACCTTAGGAAATAATCTTAAGATAATGGACACTAAGGTTACCAACAGTAACAAATATAACTAGGGGAACAGTCTACGATCTGATTTCATGGGCAAGGGCAGAGTAGCAAGCTCAATCCCCTTGAAGGCTCCTTGACATGGTTAATCCGTGGTTTACCGACAAGTGACCCCAGGCTCCTCGACAATGGTTAATCCGAGGTTTACCGTTTGTAATACGTGCAAAATCTTCTATCTTCCCCAATGAAACATAATTGATTGTCTCAAAGGTTCAGACATGATCTCGTGATTAACTTCTTTAAGAGAATCTTCCCAGATTATACAAATTACAATTGGATTTATCTCCTACCGCAAGATTTGTCTACTTGTTTATTTTTACTACCTTGGAGAGTTAACTACTCCCTACTCCAAGATACTAGCCTAAGCTATGTCGGTGATAAGAGCCCTAGAAAATAAAAATATTACTAGATGAATTTTAATTAAGCGTTACTAGATGAATTTTAATAGATTCACGCTGCCTAAGATTTAAGGATTGAGGGGAGTTGGGAAGAGATATATCTTCGTCTGGATTAGTAAGTTCTTCAATGGAAATAAGACCAGCTGGAAGATCGTAAGTGACAATATTTCTTACCCTAGGTGAACCAAGATCACTAGAAGTTGGTGAAATAAATCCTGAGGATGTTTCTAAAACAGAAGGTTCAGTTTCAGGTTCAGAGATTTTCGGTTCGTCAGCCAGTTCACTGGAAGCAGGAATACTACCAGTAACTTCAGATACTAAAATCGGTTCTTGAATGTATTCTGTTGTAGGTATTTGATGATCAGGATGAACAACTATAGAGGAACTTCCAATTTCTGTTGATCTAATCCTACCACTACTGGATGATACCAGAGCACGAAGCCCTTCAAGCTGACTTGGTGAATATTCAGGGGGTTTCCCTTGTAGTCTTCGGGATTGTCTCGGAAATTCCGCCACGATTAAATATTAACTAATCACACGCAAACAAAGAAAATTTCAATGAAAACACCTAAAGTCTCTAAAGAAACAAACAGCTGAATCACACGCTTAAAAAATCTAAGAGTTCAAACCACACACAAACAGTAACTTTCCGTACTAAAAACACTAGTTGGTGATGAAATCCAACTTAGTAGAAATTTAACATAGAAAGGGCGGTTGGAACAGTTACCTCGAAAACCTGCTTAATGAAACAGACTGGCACAAGTTTCCTCACAAAACCATCTCGTGTGAAGAGAAACCCCCAGAGATTCCAAGTGAGTCTAGTTGATGTCTGCTCCAGGTATAGTGAGATCTTTCCTTCACCGTCACCTTAGGAAATAATCTTAAGATAATGGATACTAAGGTTACCAACAGTAACAAATATAATTGGGGGAACAATCTACGATCCGATTTCATGCGCAAGGGCAGAGTAGCAAGATCAATCCCCTTGAATGCTCCTCGACATGGTTAACCCGAGGTTTACCGACAAGTGACCCCAGGCTCCTCGAAAATGGTCAATCTGAGGTTTACCGTTTGTAATACACGCAAAATCTTCTATCTTCCCCAATGAAACAGAATTGATTGTCTCAAAGGTTCGGACATGATCTCGTGATTGACTTCTTTAAGAGAAGCTTCCCAGATTATACAAATTACAATTGGATTTATCTCCTACCACAAGATTTGTCTACTTGTTTGTTTTTACTACCTTGGAGAGTTAACTACTCCCTACTCCAAGATACTAGCCTAAACTATGTTGGTGATAAGAGCCCTAAAGAAAAAAAAGATTACTAGATGAATTTTAATTAAGCGTTACTTTTAAGAGTTGTTTCTTAAGTCAATGGGTGCAGAAATGAAACTCTGATGGTGTGAAGACTCGATTTCCAAAAGACACTAAAAATGCACCTAAAAATGATAATCAGATTGTTTTCTTTCAATGAAATTCTAATTAAGGAAAAGTTAGAGAATGCAACTCTTTTAATAAACAATTCCTTCTTTAAACATAAAGAATAATTGAAAGAAAATATTTTTGTCTTTCCCAATAAATTATCAAAGCTCACAATAAAAATCCTTTCACTTTCCAAAAACTCGAAGCTACAAAACAATTGTCCTTCAAAAGAAAGCTAGAAATTTTAAAAGCACTCAAAACTACAAACTAATTTCGAGATCTACAAAGTTTAATAGCACTCAAAACTACAAACTTTAATAATCTAAATGAATAAAAGCTTTAAGATTTTTTGAAGAATGTTTTTACTTAGTTGTTCAGCAAACTAAGGATCTATTCGTTCAGAATAACAAACAGATTGAAAACACTCAATTATGTTTTTATTAAAAATGAAATTCAAAAACCAATAACAAAGTTTATTTTCGAAGATTTTCAAAGAAACAGGTAACTCTATTTCTCAATAAAGGATGATTTCACAATCAGGTCAGATCCAGCAAAAGACCAAGGTAATCTGAGGTACTTCAAAATTTCAAATGCTTCAAATCGCTACAAAGACCAAGTGAAATGCAATTCAAAATGAAAAACTTCTAGAAAATCATCAAAACACCAATACTGCTGAGACTTATTAACAGAAAGCTTTTGATAGAAACAATCATCAATCTGGGCAGAAAACAAAAACTAAAAATCAAAATCAAGATAAACTAAGGAAAGCAATATGAAGTTTTTCAAAACTTTAACAGGGTCCACAGGCTCCAGGATATCACAGGTGCGGTCCCGCACTGTTTACATAGGAAAAGTGTGGAACTGCCTGCACTGTGAAAACGAGGCAAAGTGTGGTCCCAGGAAAAACTAGAGAAAAACTTAAAGGATTTCAAAATTTTTAAAAATAGAGAAAACCTAAGCTACCCAGGCAAATGTTTATCAATAAAAAACCAGGAAAACGTTTCCTCAAGTCAAAATAAAAGAGAACCAAAAACAACAAGTTCCGTCCCCAGTGGAGTCGCCAATTTGTTGTGTGGATTAATCCATCTTGCGGACAAGACCGATCTCCCTAGTACAAAAAGTATCTAGCAACAAACAGCCAAATATACTAATCTTTCTCTAAACATATACGATCTATGAAAAGCTTTATAGAGGTGTTAAGGACTTACCGTTTGTCCAGTGCTTGTTTGAAGTCGTCGTTGTCCCTCGCGCGCTTGAAAGAGTTTTCCTCGTAAACCTGCGGTCACAAACAAGCAAAATATTACATAGCACCTGTATAGAAATCATCATAAACCATGCTTATCATAGTGATCAAGGAATCTATGAAATAAACCATTGATTGAAAGCTTATTGAGAAAAACGAGTATATTTGTATTAATTTCAAAAGAAGAAAATCCTTACAACCTGAGCCTTGATGTTGCATAGGACTTTCCAGGGTCCGAAGCAGGAGTCTCCTTTACTTTGACAATTTTTGCACTCCTCCAACCAAGACAAGTAGAGGTATGTAATCTCTCCTCAAAAAGTCTTAGTTAACTGAGTCTAAATCTCAACAGCACTTAACCTCAAATATTCTTAAGCTTGAACTCCCTTTGAGGCTACCCAATGCCTCTTTTTATAGTGGAAAAGAGGAGGTTTTTTGTTCCAAGTATGAATGGATATAATCATCCTTCAAAGGGATAAGCTCCTCACATCAAGGGGTTAGCTCCATAAGGTAAGGGATTCATGCACCTCACAAGAGCGGTTCTGCCACCGCAAGATCCATTCTAGAAGCTTCCAGAATTTACTTTAACTGAGCTTTTTGGGATTTACTTGCGCCTTTTTAATCTTACAGGGGTCCACACCTATAACAAAGATAAAGTGCGTTCAGGAACGCAGGAAAGCTGAACATTGGGTGCGGGACCACAGGCAAGATAGCCAGAAAGTGTGACACCAAAGTTTAGTTGACTTTTAGGAATTTTTTCTGATTTTCGAGGCTTGACATGAGGAACTGATATGTTAGACTTGCAAAAGGGAGAAGTATGAGTAATAATGAACTCATATAGTTAGTAGAATGTCAAGGTGACAATTTTCAGTGTAACACTAGGTGAGAAGTCAAACAGATCAAGATAAGAAGTACCTTGTCAAATTGTATCGCATGGATTTTATAACGTGTGAATGCCCATGGTCTATTCGTGGAAAAATTTGCAAGCATGCCATAAAGTTTAATTGGTTGTATTTCCACTCAAATAATCCATATCCATTACTTCATCAACATGCAGTGGATAACATATTCAATGAATCTTCTGAAATCAATATAGAGACCCAGAGACATGATGTAGATGTTGATGCCACTCCTATGGCCACAGATATTGTTGATGCAGATGTTGGAGCACTTCATTTGGTAAAAGAGGAGTTGTTTAGACACATGCATTTCATTCTAGATAACCCTCCTACTACTTTGACAAAGGCAAACCAATTTCTTAGTCTAGTTAAAAAAATGATGGATGAAGCCAACAACTTGCACATTATGGATTTTGGCTTCACACCTGGGTTGGGCTCTCTTGATTCATCTTTGAAGAGGAAGAAGAGATTCCTTAGCCCTACAAAGAAACAAAGGAGCAAAAAAAACAATGGTTTGGGAATTGATTTAAATGTCCATGCATCAGAATATGAACCATTTGAGTTTCAATACCTCAATAGGCGAGGCCGTCCTCGATCAAATAATGAATTGTCTGTGGTTCCAGGTTTGTTTCATGTATTGAATATAGTGATGGTTTTAGATTTTTGTATTTAGTCGTCACCATTATTTAATATGTGATATGTTTATTTTTACAGCAATGCAACAATCCATAGTTATGGCGATAAACCAAGACCAAAGGAAGATGCAAGACCATCCAACATTTCTTTCCATGCCAGGTACATTTGAATGAATGTGCATCTAACTAAATCCTAAATAAAGGATAAAAAAGTGATATTTGGTAATGCAAATGAAAAAAATGATAAATCTAATACAGAAATACCATCTACTCAACATTTAGGCATTTCTTGTAGTTTTCCCCTCCCATCCACTCAATATAGTTATGTTTGCACATATACCTTGATGCTTTAATGAATTTCATTGTGCTAAAAAACGACACTTTGTTAGGTAACTATGGAACGGGTGGAGAAGCATCATCTTATACAATGGTTGAACATCCATGGAATATGCTAGGGTGTCCTCAATCAAATAATGCATTGTCTATGGTTCCAGGTTTGTTCCATGTATTGAATATAGTGATTCTTTTATATTTGTGTATTTAGTCATCACCATTATTTAATATGTGATATGTTTATTTTTACAGTGATGCAACAATCCATAACTATGGCGATAAACGAAGACCAAAGGAAGATGCAAAACCATCCAACATTTCCTGCCATGCTAGGTACATTTGAAAGAATGTGCATCTAACTAAATCCTAAATAAAAGATAAAAAAGTGATGTGGTAATGCAAATGACAAAAATGATAAATCTAATACAGAAAGACCATCTACTCAACATTTAGGCATTTCCTGTAGTTTTCCCCTTCCATCCATTCAATATAGTTATGTTTGTGCACATACCTTAATGCTTTAACAAACTTCATTATGCTAACAAATGACGCTTTGTTAGGTAACTATGGAATGGGTGGAGAAGCATCATCTTCTACAATGGTTGAACATCCATGGAATAGGCTAGGGTGTTCTTAATCAAATAATGCATTTTCTGTGGTTCCAGGTTTGTTTCATGTATTGAATATAGTGATTATTTTATATTTGTGTATTTAGTCATCACCATTCTTTAACATGTGATATGTTTATTTTTACAGTGATGCAACAATCCATAACTATGGCGATAAACCAAGACCAAAGGAAGATGTAAGACCATCCAACATTTCCTGCCATGCCAGGTACATTTGAATGAATGTGCATCTAAATAAATCCTAAATAAAGAAAAAAAAAGTGATATTTGGTAATGTAAATGACAAAAATAATAAATCTAATACAGAAAGACCATCTACTCAACATTTAGGCATTTCCTGTAGTTTTCCCCTCCCATCCACTTAATATAGTTATGTCTGCACATATACCTTGATGCTTTAACAAATTTCATTGTGCTAACAAATGACACTTTGTTAGGTAACTATGGAACGAGTGGAGAAGCATCATCTTCTACAATGGTTGAACATCCATGGAAGGACTTCAACTCTAGTGGGAATCAATGAGCTAGGCACAAACAATAGGTATGTACTTTCCAAAGAGTGTATGGATGTACTTTCTTAAGTGATGACCCAATTAAATGCATAGGTAACTTGCATATGGTTCTTTCATTTATTTAGTTTGAGAGGTAAAATAGTCTTAATATGGTCACATGTTTGGTGTAGTTTGACTAATTATCAAAGTTCATGGTATTTTTAGCATCTCTATTTTATCTTTTGTTTTGTGTTTTAAATTGTATACTTCGTGTAATTCCTACAACAATTTTGCAGGTTTTTTATTTTGGCCAATGGATGGGATCTTTTTTGCATTTCATCTTCCAGTAAGAAACTAACTTGAGTAATTGATATTCTCGACTCTACACCATTCTTGTTCCAAAAAATGAATTTTTTTAACATATCTTGACTTTTTTTTGTGCTTCTCTATATCCATATGGGTTATAATGTGTTGTGTTGTGCATGAATGGTATAAGAAAATTTTCTGTTGTAGCAATTTTTCTTAATGGATTAGGTAGATTCTCTCTGTATATGCTGGATTCATTTGTGTGTCATCACATTTCCAGAGCCCTTAGGGTCTGATTTTTGTACTATAAAGATCCATGAATTTGTTAATAATTTTGATTGTAATTGTGATTTCCCCTCAAACATCATTTTTGGTACCTTAAAAGGCCTTCAATTTGTGCTGAATGTGGAATACAACTATTGGAAATGCTCAAATATGGATGTGGGAATTTACAAGGCCTTTAATATTTGGTTAATCATGTGCATTAATCTTGGGGTTCGAACTTAAAATTTTCTTTGATTATTCAGAAAGTCTTGAATCTGGTCAAGCAAGGAGAATACTTCTTCATGATAACCATTAGAATCTAGTTTTGGTGTTTATATTGTTAAAACTCCAGTGGTGTGGTGATAAACTTTAGGATAAATTGTTTTATGATTCCACGAAACAAATGGACTTATAGATTTGTGCTTAGAAACTCTTTGAGTGAGTTTCACATAACTCCTAAAAAAATTTACAACAAGAATGAAGATGGGTTTCATCCAGAAGAATACTAAACGGCTACCTAGAGGTGGAAAAACAGACAAGGAAGCTTCATCAGATTTTGAGCTTCTCTTTGAAAATCCTGTTGGGAGAACCAAGGGATGATTCCTAGAATTTGTGCATGACATCTCTTGTAAACCCATTGATGTAGACCAATAATTCTAATCTAGGGGATTAAACTAGTTAGTTTCTTGTACCATCCAAATTCCCAACAAGTGACAACTGGTTGAGCTAACCCCTTGGGCTTTTGGTGGAGCTACTTGTAAGCAGTATTGTTGGAATTTGTAGCAGACTGGACGAACTGGGATTGCTTTGGTGCCTTCAAAGTGTAAAATTTTTTACATAATTTTCCATGAAAACAAGTCTACCAATTGCAGCCTCACCTGATAAACATCTAGAGACAAATCATATTAATAATTCATGTCTTTTTAAGTCATTGCATGCACACTCAAAATAGATCCTTAATGCTACTAATCTGTAGCAACCTAAATCTGAAGTTGTTTCAGTATTATCATTATTTCAATGCAGTGGAGTCTTTGCATGCCAAAAAAAATTAATTGCAATGCCAACGTGCAATTTATAAAAGGGCAACTATATAAACTACAAATTATAGTTGAGTAGGTTGTTTTACTTATAATCATGGAGGAAGCTTGCTTACTATAGCTGATAACTTGATAGTTTCCTTTCACTCAAGAATGATTGTCATGTTGTGGGGTCATTGAATATGATTGTATCCATGAAAATGAATGAGGTTGGAATCATGTTAGAAACTGAGATTTACACGGTTCACTTGGTGAAGTTGAACATGCTAAGAAATGAGATATTTTTGTGCTAATCATGTCTACTGTCGATTGTACATGTCCAATGTGAATGCAATTCCCTTGTTTATTGTATAGGTGCCTTGAAAGAGGGACCTCAATTACAATATGAGGGCCAAATTCAACACAAATTGTATATAATTTTCCCTATGAGAAAATATCCTATGATGGGATCAAATATAATTTTCCTTTGTGAAGGGTGACTAATTGTGTATTCAATCTTTCATAGGGATTTTAATGTTTACTGTCCATTCATTAGTGATGGTTCTATTGCTAGTAGATTGGAGGATTGTATATCTATCCATGGGCATTGGGTTTTAAGTTTTAACCATTATGTAGAGGGATCAATGTCTTGAATTCATTCTTATTATGATTTGATTTGATTTTTGATTTTTTTTCTTTTTTTTTCTCTGAGAGGTAATTTGATATCAGCAAAAGAGTAGTTTCACAATATGCTAGTCATATCTTTTGTTCTAATCTCTATCTTATTGTCTATACATGATAGGTTTTCTCCATACAATTAGGATCTTTGAAGCAGTCTGCAAAAGTTTTCGAAACAGGTATGAGGTCTCTCAGGTCACTGACAAAGATGAGATTAAATACCAAACAGCAAGCTTCTAGGGCTGAGAGGGAACACAAGAAAATCCCATTATCCTTGAGGAGAACCTGACACCTTCCATGTATAAATAAGGTGAATAGTGGGAGCAAAAGGAGCCAACAGAGCAGCCTAATGATCCCAAGGACTTGTCACCCATAATTTGAAGCCTGGTTTATCTTTTTTTTTATAGTAGTTGCCATGCATAGATATGGGATGGTCTTTTAGAATGTTGTTTTTTTATGTATATCAGCAGATAGGATAGTTTGTCTAGACTCCTTGGACAAACAATTTGGTATCCACTTGGTGGAGGACTTGGTTTCCACAAAGGTAGGCCTCCTGCTGTAATTTTTTTTTTTAATATATAAAGTGAATTATTTTTGGTATGTTTTTAAACCAAAAAAAATATTTCTATAATAAATATGTAGAAGAATTTATTTCAATTGCAGATTTTGGGATATTCCATAATTATTTCAAACAATTGACCTTGTTCTTGTCGCTCAGATTTCTATATATTTATAGAATCTGCAATTTATATGAAGATAACACAAATATGTAGAGAGTTATAGTTTATATAGGCATCATTTTAGGGAATGTTTTCCATTGAGATCTATGGTGGATAACAGATTCATCTTGACAACAGGATCTGGTGGATAACAGATTCATTTTGGGAACACGATTTTCTTAAAGTGGAGATTGTAGTAAAGGTTTTTGCTATTTTGAGTGTGTTCTCTAAATCTTTGTTTATATTTTTAGTGCTTTATCACTTGTGATCCATACCTTAAATCCAAATCCATACCTCTAATAATTTTGAGTGTGTTTTTGTTAGATCGATTTAACATTGAATGTGTTTGTGGTTAGATCGATCAAAACGTAGAGGACTATTTTGGCATATTCTAACTAGAATCAATTTGTAGAAATATATGTATTTTGAGTACAATAAATTGAACAAGAAACCAGAGCCATTTATCTGGATAAAAAAAGTCCTAAATGTTATTTGATGATATAAAATGATAAGAGAAAAAAATGAAAATGGATACGAATGTGTCTCCATAAAGGCTATTGAAGACTACTGTGAGAATTTACACGAGTATCATAAAACTATTAAGATAGACATTTCCAGCAATACAAACAGCATAGACGTAACTAAAAGATAGACATTTCCTGCAATACAAAAGGCATAGATATAACCAAAAGCAACTTCATGATTTCCAAAGCTTCAGTTATGGAACCATCACAGGTTTCCAGAATCCCAATAACTGTATGTTCCAAGAGAGAGCTCGGATAGCTTATCTCTAGTGTGTTAAGTTCGATTAAAATGTGTTTAAAGGACAGCCAATCAAAACAGAGCATAAATTCCTGAATGATTTGTAAAAGAAGGCTAAGTTGAATTCTTTCAATAATGATTTTGAGTGTTAGCCTATTTAGTTACTAGTTGAGAGTCACCAAAAATCTGGACTTCCTTTGTTTTTTTTTTTCGCTTCGCTACCTCCAGTAATGACCAAAGACCCAAAATTTCCACGTTAATGTTAGTTCATCTGCCATGAAGATCTCTAACCTGGATTAAATGAATTTTTCTTTAAAAAGGGACGTCACCTATGCCACAAAGACGATCCCCTTAACAAGCACCATCCAAGTGCTACATGAAACAACAAAATCTATATTCAGGATAATAAGTAATCTAGACTTTCTATATCTCAGAGTTAATAAGCAATCTGATAGCTTTGGCCAACTTCACTTCATGTTCCTTAGTCTTATTGCAAAATGAATTTTTATTTATACCTATAAATATTAACGATTAGATTCTTTTCTGTTTTTCAAAATTAATATTTTACTTATTGGTTTTAGAACAAATTCTTATTTTTTAATAATGTAAATTAGAATGTGGAAGATATTTATATATCAGAAAAGGAAGATATTTATATTTAAGAGTTAAAAAAAATAAAAAAGAAAGCTCACATTTGAAATTTGAAGTGCCAAGGACTTGTTTATTGTATTTGATATATTTAGTTTAAATGTAAAATAATGATAATAATTTGAAAATTAAATAAGAAAAATTACGTTAAACTAAGTATTTTTTCTTAAAAATATATATGAGTATAGTTATAATAATTAAATGGCTAATAAATATTAACAAGTATCATGATAAGCCTCTAAATATTTGATATATTTTTTGTAGTTAAAATTAAAACTAGTATAAATTCATTTTAACTATATATCTAGTAAATGTTAAAAATGATCAAATCTCATGAAGTACAAATCTCTTTTACAATACAAAATTTGAAAAAAAAAATTAGCTTTCGATAAATTTATAAATGGATTGAGTACACAATTTAAACACATAATTTCAATAAATATTTGTTGGATTTCACACAAAAGTGGCATGCCCTAAGGTTACAATGTAAAACACTGATTTATAAAATATTTTTACCATAACTCCTTCATATTAGTGAACAATAAGTTGAACAAAAAACCAAAGCCATTTATCTTGATAAAAAAAGTCCTAAATGTTATTTGATGATACAAAATGATAACAGAAAAAAAACCAAAACTCCATAAATCTACTCATTGCAACTGCAATTTCATGGCAGCGATGATCTTAAACCCCACATAGCTGCTCTTACGTGCCCAAAGTGATCACAAAATACAAGTACCTAAACTTTAAGCAGTGGTTGTGATCTCAAATGCCCAAATAACTGCTCTCTAAATGCCCAAATGCCCAAAAGTGAAAACTGATCACAAATACAATCGGAAAACATTTACTGCCGGTCGCCAATTCCGTCTGGGCATCACCACATCACTACTCTGTGAGAGTTGTCAGAGTTAATTCTTCGGCAAGCACCTGTAAAGGAGTAGTCTACCAGGCAACGTTTTAACCTGGGAATGTTGCCCATCGGAAAACATTGCCTTGAGCAGCATTTCCGAGCTAAAACGTTGCCTTAGTAGACTACTCCCGGAAGAATTAACTCTGACAACTCTGAGAGAGTAGTGATGTAGTGATGCCCAGATGAAATCGGCCACAGGCAGTGAATGTTTTCCGATGGACAACATTCCCAGGTTAAAACGTTGCCTGGATAAACTAATCCTTTACGGTGCTCGTGGAAAAATTAACTCTCACAACTCTGACATCCGCGAGAACAACGTAGTGATGTGGTGATGCCCAAACAGAATCCGCGAGAAGCAGTAAATGTTTTCCCGAGTTAAAACATTGTCTCGATAGACTACTCCTTTATTCTATTGTATGTACAGTTCAGTGGACTTTGACGCACAAGTTAATTGGAAAACTAAATTCCACGAACAAGGTAATTGGAAAACTAAATGTTCAGTACGTAATTGGAGTACCTTTCAAATGGGCCATCCTATCCAGGCCGTTAATATGGCACCCTGTCAGAGTGGCTGGTCTTTTGCCACGATCCCCCATATCTAATTGGTCTAAATTGCCACGATGTTTGAATGTCTTCCAAATTATCAGCCCAGGCCCCAGGGTACTATTAAGGTAAACGTCTCAATAATTTTCATTGACAAGTTATTCCGAGTCCGCGATCTACTTTTTCAGGCCAGAGGAAATAGGAGTTGTGCTTAGTGCTATTTTTTGATAGTTTTTTTTTTGGAATTTTTGGTGTAATTTTTTTAAAATCTGGCAAGAATTTATTGAAAACAAAATTTTGATGGGTTACTTGCACAATCAAAGTATTCTAAGAATTTTTTAGGATACTGAATCTATATTTACAGTAAAAAAACTAGTTTAAATAATAGAAATTAAGATTTTACTTCAATTTTTTCACCAGACACCAGAAATTCTAAAATCCCACTAAAAACTACTCCGAAAATAAGAAATATATACGTCTAGAAAAAAACCTACCGATTATTTCTATCGGGAAAAACACATTTAAAAAAAAATGTAGCTAACATTCAAGTCAAAATATAAACCGACCCTGCAATTAGTTATTCTGAGTACAGAAAGTTAAACAGGGAAAATCACGCTCAAGAATCGGAGTTAACCAAGGAATACCAAACTTTGTAGAAGTATAAATCATTCGATTAATTCTGTATATACATATAAAATTACAATAAATATTACTTACAGTGGTTTATATTTCTCGATTCAGCCTTACCGAGGTTTCTATGGGAAAATCGATTTTCAATTTAAAGATTGCTGGGAATCTGATGGCTGGGAAAGTTTCGACTTCCCGGAAGTATATATTGATTTAATATTTCGGAAATTGATTTAATATTTTTTCCCCAAAGACTATACTTTAAGATTCATATTTTCAGATTTTAGATTAGTAATTTCAGTTAAAAAAATAAAGAAGATTTTAGATTCGTAATGCTTTTTTGAAATAAATTTTACAATCAATTTTATTTAAGATTTTGTTAGAAATAATTTATTTGATTTTGGGATTTTTTTAATTAATTTGAGTAAAAATATTAAAATTGTAATTTCAAGTTATTAAATTTATACAGTTTTATTATTCAAAATACTTAATAGAATTAAACTATGATACAGAACTCTAACAAGAAATTTATGGAATTTCAATGGATCCCGTGTAAAATCTAACTCCAAAAAGTATATCTCTTACATTCCTAGATAGAATGAGTTGTAGGGCTTCAAGGTCTGTGGACTATTCCTCTTATGTGTAATTAGATGAATAGTATGGTCATGTTTTGTTAAAATTTTGAGAAGGTTTCATGATGGCTTTACAGTTTTTTAGTTTTTGTTTTAATTTTAGGTATTCCTCTTATGAGTAATTAGATGATTAGCATGGTCATGTTTTGTTAAAATTTTGAGAAGTTTTCATGATGGCTTTACAGTTTTTTTAGTTTTTGTTTTAGTTTTAGGTATATAACTGAGAAGTTTTCATGATGGCTTTACAGTCTTTTAGTTTTTGTTTTAGTTTTAGGTATATAACTCTTAGGAAAATTAAGGATTTTCACACTTATATGGCACTGCTCCACAATTTGAGAACCTATAAATTTTGAATGCCTTACAATGTATTTAGATGGACAAGAGACCTGATTTCCAAGTGAGAGGGTTGAGACCATCTAACATTGTTGCATGTGTATGCTTACCTTGCCCTTTTGAATTGAAAGGATCTGTCAAGCTTACAAAAAAATTACTTTATAAAATTGAATATATATATATATATATATATATATATATATATATATATATATATATATATATATATATATATAGAGAAATATTAATAATTGACATGGTCCTGTAAAAAATTATATCATTTCATCTTAAAAATAAAATAAAATAATCAAATATTTAGATTCCTCTTTCCTAAAGTCTTTCAAATATTTCTTCTGGATAGCATTTTATCACAAGGTATCATATTCCTACAAATTATATATAAGTTTAAAATTATATATATATATATATATATATATATATATATATAAGCAATTATCATTGGAATTTAGTTTTGTAATTTTTGTGAAATTACTTAAATTATATTTTTGAATACATAATCAAAGCATTTATATTACGCAAATGAAATTAGAATTTTATACTGCTCTTAAGGTACCAAGGGGTATAAGTAGGCACCTACAGATTAGAGTGGTAGTAGTTGGAATCCAACCTGTCACAGTCCCATGCTTGTGGTGACTTCAATTCACATGTGAGCATGGTTCAACACCACCTAACTTTCTCATTTCTCACTAATCAAGTTTATGAACTACACCTAACCTCCAACACTTAATTTATTTTCAAGTGTTCTTCAATTACTTACGCAACGGAAATATCATTCATGCAAGTTCAATTATTTAACATTTACTTCATAACATGTGAGATCCAATAAACATCAGTATGAACAGTATACACACATTTATGAATGGTGTTAGTCTCTTAAAGAAAATACCAGAGAAATAAATATAATAATAATACACTTAACAACAACATTCAAATCATGTACACCATGATTTATTTGGAAAACCCCAATTGGGGATAAAAACCAACCAACAATAGATCTATTATTGTCCTTGGCTAAAACACAGTTAAGTCGGCCAACACCCTGACCTTCCACTGCTCAACCATGGTTCTCTATAATGGAGAATCCTCTAGCCTTTTAATGGCTTCAACTACATGTACTACCACGAGCTTATTACAATGGGTCACCAATATTGGGTGTCCAAAACCACAACTGTTAACCATAATCGTTGATACAACCTCAACTCTATCACAAGGTCAATTTTATCTAACAATCCCCCCTTTAAACTTGACTTTGGGTTTTCCTTAGTTAAATCTAGCCAAACTGCCCAAGTGAGCCAGCCTCCACCACTCACATCTAGGCCCTACCAAGTCAATGTTAGGGTATTTAAGAATTTCACATGTTGTCCTAGCTCTAACATGCTTTACCATACTATCACATGTGTCCCATATCACCTAAGAGGACATTCAAACTTTATCAGTGATTTACTAGGTCTTACAGTCGTATGCCCATTTTTTTTTGTCACTATCTAGACATAAACCAACATTCTCTCATTTACATTATTTTCCACACCGAAGTTCAAACATACTCTTCCTCTTGAAAAAATTTATGACCTTATAAATTTCATGGTTACCAGTGACTATAAATAAAAAACCTAAATCCCATTTTTGAGTGATAACATTTTCAGTTTTTTGAAACCTAGATAAAACCATTTTAGTAAAATGGCCTACTTAGAACTAATCCAATCAACCTCTGGTCACCTGCAGGTGTGCTTGAAATCGAACGAGAGATTCTCACCGTCGACTTCCAACCTATGGAAATTGTGATGGAAATGGCAGGCCGTGCATTGGAACCTCATCATTCCATCTTGATCGGTAGAGGGCATGAACTCCCTGCACCTATCGATTGCATAGACACCAATGGCGACTGCTTGTTTCTCCCTGCACTCTTTATACCAAACTATTTTCTTGACATTACTCACCTCGTCGCTGATGTCATCGTGGACGTTTATGGAATCAATCAAAACTTCATTAGCCACTATTGCTTCTTTGGCCGTCGTTATGAGGATTTCATATTTGGCCTGCAAGTTGTTCTTGGGAGGTTGCATTGAGGAGTGTGGAACATAAACATAACCTCATATCTTGAGTCCTTAATTTAGAATAACTCATTTATAATGTTGGGTTATAATACATTTCAATCTCAAACTTTTGTTATGGACACCATAGAAATTATTTGAGTCTTAATAGTGGAATCTTCAAAAATTATTGAGATAATCAAGATTTATTCAGATTGTGCTTTAATTTGCATTTTTAATGGCTTATGGTCAAATTTTTTTATCCTCAACAATTAGATTGCTACATGTTGAATCATTATGGATTGTAACAAAGATATATGCATTTATAACAATAACAACAAAAATAATCATCTATGTGTGAATTAAAAGATACTGGGTTGGGTGAAAATTGCATTGTGGGATGGGAATTTATATTACTATCCACCTTGGGGAGAAGAAAGGTGGGAGTATAATAAGAGATCCTTTACGGGAAAGAATGGAATATTTGATTTCCCATATGGATCTCAATGAAATCAAGCCAACCAAACTAAATTCATATGGAGCAATAAAGGAATAGGTCCTTGGCACATATTAGCAAGGCTAGACTACTTTTTGGTTAACAACAAAGTTTAGAACTAGGATTTCTCTTCTTCTCTATATTTGGCTTGGGGTGGATCTGAACACAAACCCATAAAAGTGGAAATTTTCCCAAAATAGGACTATGGTCCTCTTCCTCTTAGATTCAACCCTAGGTGGATTATTGCTCAAGGTTTCGTAGATTTGATTTCAAAGGCTTGGTCAAAATGGATAGTGGCAACTTTTGTATATGTATAGGAACATAAAATGAAGGAAACCAAAAGTTCTCTCAAAGCTTGGGTAAAATAAATCTATCAAATTAGAAATAAGGACATGTTGCTTCCTAAAACCATATTAGAAAAAAAATACTAGGAAATGGAACAATTCCCATTAACATAAGAAATGTTAATAGAGGAAAAAAAATTCACACTCTTCCACAATGCTTTGAAAGTTGAAGAAAATTTATGGAGGCTTAAATATAAAAGCCTTTGGCTTAAAGTGAAAGATGGGAACATCAAATTCTTCGATAAGCAAGGTAAAACGAGAGAATTAAGGAACAATGTTAAATATATTGATCTTAAATTAAAAACTTGAAGTTTTTCTTAAAAATTTGCAAGTAAGCTTATGTCTTGTGGTAAATGGATCAAGTTGCAAAAGAACATAAACTTAGTGTTTTTAAACTCAGTTTGTAGAAATAAAACAGAGGAAAATGAACCATGAACATCAGCACAAAAAAACAAATTGATAATGAAGTTCACCCCTCCTAGGCTACGTCTCTAGGTATAACTTCCAATGTTGGGCCTCTTCAATTATATGGTCAAGTTTGAAATTACATCAATTTAAAAATGCTCAAATTTCAAAAATAGTGCTACTAATAGATTCAAAATGCTCAAAAACCCTTATCTAGGTTGTTCTTGAGCTCAAGATGGTTGAAAAATGAGCAAGATATGCCTCCTTGAACAAAACTTTGCTAATTGTTCTGCAAATATGCAATTATGGCTAATCATCCTACGAATTCTGCCTTTTCGCCAACAATCGAGCAAAATATTTTACTGGCACTGGCGAGACTCCTATCGGAAAAGGTGCAAATTGTGCCCTAGTTAAAAGCACCAATAACCCTTAAGTGTCGGTTGATCCAGATTTATGCAGGAACGCAACAGAATACAAAAATAACCATAAACATAGAGATCCAGCAAAAATAATGCGTCATTTCATTAATATCAAATAACAGAAATATGCTTACAGACATAATGGAAATACAATAGCTTGGGTGCTGGTAGCGAATCTCCGAGAAGAGATGTGGTGGCTACAGACCTCTGAACTGAGTTACAATGAGGCTCGAGGGCCTATTTATTATTGAGAAAAAATGGAGAACTCTAAACATCCAAACCTAACCCTAGGAGATGAAGCGCCAAAAATATGGACCCCGTTTGGGGAAGTTGGTGGTTCAACTTCCTAGGGACGTAACTTTGGCATACGATCTCTGTTTGATGCGCTCAATAGCTAGTTAGAAAGATCTATCTGAGGAATACAACTTTCGGCACAAATATCAGTCCGGAATAGAATGAGTTTTTCGGAGGCGCGATGCCCAAAAACACATCGTTTAGGACCTCAAAACGGCTTCGGAAGTTCAGGACCCGAAAAACTGCTAAAAATAGTAAGTTTTGTTGCAACTTGAAAATTGAAAGAATTGATGATGGGGGTTCAAATGGAATAGGTGGGTGGCCACCAATATCCACCTGGATCATTAAGCCCCCAAAACGGCTCTGAGAGTGGAGGACCCGAAAACCTGCTAAAAATAGTAAGTTGTGCAGAATGTGAAAAGCTGCAAGAATTGATTGTGCTGGTCCAAATGGAATAGGTGGGTGGCCACCGATATCCACTTGGATCATTCCTCCCTCCTTAGGAAGCAATGGTCCCCATTGCGTTGAGATCCTCCATGAGATGAGGCAAATTCTGCTGAACTGAGTATTAGATGTGTTGAATATGTCATGGACCTGCGGGTGGACATGTTGGATGCATTTAGTAAAGTTGGTTTCTTTATCAGCCTCAGACAGTACATGTTTGGATTATGTATGTGTAGTTGCAGGATGTATGGCAACATCAGGCGGTGGTGCGTTGGGAGTCAGATCAATGGAGTGCTTGTCCTGACAGTGTAGAGGAACCTCTGGGAGTGAGGAGAAAATGTCCTCATATTCTGCCATGAATTTGTCCATTTGCTGCAGCCGTACAAGGGAGCCCTGTTTCGAGGTTGTGGCCCCAATATTCTTCTTTCCCTGTGAGCGAGTTGTAAGGAAAATGAATTTCCTCGTTTGGGAAACAATTTAACTGCGTTGTTTTGCACTAGTCAAAGAGATGACAGGAGGCAGTACTACCTCTGGTATCCTGTACAAGTTATTTCCCAAAGTAATAATAACAGCACAAGGCCTAGACTCATACACAGAATGTCGCCTCCACAAGAATGGTTGGCCCAATAATACATCAGCTACATCAAGAGGAGCAACATCACATAATACCTCATCCATGAATGGCTTGATACTGTACGAAAGACGGCACTGCTGGCAGATGCAGAGATCTCTCCCTGGGGTGAGCCACCCGATGGTATACGGCTGTGGGTGTGCTATGGTCCGTAGGCCGAGCTGCTTCACGACCTCTACTAAAATTAGGTTCTTTTGGCTTCCGCTATCGACGAGAAATTGCAGTGGAGAACCCTTTACCCACATCTGCGACTGGAAGAGGCACTCCCCCTCCTCTGGATCCTCTGGACCCTCCTTCTGGATCTTGGTGGTGGCAACAATTGCATTGGGATCTGCATCAATGATCTACTTCCCTTTGTCATTGCCTTTGTCTGGTTCTAACTCAGGATCAGAAAATGCATCTGATTCGGATGCCTTTAGTTCGACCACCAAAGACTGTTTGGCCCAACACTCATTTGTGCTGTGAGTGGGGCTGTTATGAAATTCACACCACTTCCCTGTGTCCTTATTTGGATTTGTAGTGTTGTTCTGAGTCGCATTGCTTTGGCCTTGCCCCTTATTCTTCGGTTCGGGGGCACCTTTCGGATTTGCAGATCCAAAGTCTCGCTTCTTCTGCTTAAATTTCTACTCGATCTTGGCGGCATAGTGATATGCCGTGCCAAGTATAATGCTCTGAGAACCCCTCCCACGGTGTTTGTTCGTACGGGGCCTCATGACGGAGCACCAAACGTCTCTCTCAATCTTTAACACCTGAATCAGCGTAGGTGCGGAACGTATCTACCGCGTGCACATCTTGATCCTTTTGTTGCCGCAGTGTGGTCCATTGGATGTATTTTTCCTCATAGCTCCCCACGGGGTAATATTGTTCCTTGATGCCGTCTCGGAATGAATTCCAAGTGGGTGTGGCCGAGAATAGAGAGGGTTCCCCTTCGCCCTCTTTCTCATGGTAGGTTTCCCACCAGTCTTTGACATGGGGGGCAGCTTTAAGGAGTGCAAAAATAATCTTTTCTCGGTCAGAGAAGTCATGGACCGAGAAATACCCTTCCAGCAAATTTAACCATCTGTCTACGACGCATCTATTTTTCCAACATATGAATGTCAAAGTTTACCCGTACCTCAAGGGAGTGACGCCCAAAGTGCCTGTTGGATGCATGCGCCATATGTGGGCAGTCGTTGAAGGATTTGAGCAAAGTTATCCATCATCGCGTTCCTTTGTTTCTCGAGGGCCTCCTCGAGCAGTATTTTGATAGGATCGCCTGCTCCCTCATCTTTCTTTTCTTCCGCCATGGGAGGTCATGAGGGTTTGTGAGGCTGATCTTGCAAGGGTTCAACTAGATCGAGCCCTAACTCCTTATACCCTGACCTCGTTGGGGACATGCAAAGAAAAACAAAGAAAGAGCAGACCCGCTCTGATACCACTGATTCAGATTTATGCAGGAATGCAACAGAATACAGAAATAACCATAAACATAGAGATGTAGTGGAAATAATGCGTCATTTCATTAATATCAAATAACAGAAATATGCTTACAGACATAATGGAAATACAATAGCTAGGGTGCTGGTAGCGAATCTCTGAGAAGAGATGTGGTGGCTACAGACCTCTGAACTGAGTTACAATGAGGCTCAAGGGCCTATTTATTATTGAGAAACAATGGAGAACTCTAAACATGCAAACCTAACGCTAGGAGATGAAGCGCTAAAACTATGGGCCCCGTTTGGGTAAGTTGGTGGTTCAACTTCCTAGGGACGTAACTTTGGCATACGATCTCCATTTGATGCGCTCAATAGCTCGTTAGAAAGATCTATCTGAGGAATACAACTTTCGGCATGAATATCATTCTAGAATGGAATGATATTTTTTGGAGGCGCGATGCCCAAAAAAACATTGTTTAGGGCCTCAAAACGGCTCCGGAAGTTCAGGACCTGAAAAACTGCTAAAAATAGTAAGTTTTGTTGCAACTTGAAAACTGAAAGAAATGATGATGGGGGTTCAAATGGAATAGGTGGGTGGCCACCAATATCCACCTGTATCATTAAGCCCCCAAAATGGCTCCGAGAGTGGAGGACCCGAAAACTTGCTAAAAATAGTAAGTTGTGCTGAATGTGAAAAGCTGCAAGAATTGATGGTGCTAGTCCAAATGGAATAGGTGGGTGGCCACCGAGATCCACTTGGATCATTCCTCCCTCCTTAGGAAGCAATGGTCCCCATTGCGTTGAGATCCTCCATGAGATGAGACAAATTTTGCTGAACTGAGTATTAGATGTGTTGAATATGTCATGGACCTGCGGGTGGACATGCTGGATGCGTTTAGTAAATTTGGTTTCTTTATTAGCCTTAGACAATACATGTTTGGATTTTGTATGTGTAGTTGCAGGATGTATGGCAACATCAGGCGGTGGTGCGTTGGGAGTCAGATCAATGGAGTGCTTGTCCTGATAGTGTAGAGGAACCTCTGGGAGTGAGGAGAAAATGTCCTCATATTCCTCCATGAATTTGTCCATTTGCTGCAGCCATATAGGGGAGCGCTGTTTCGAGGTTGTGGCCCCAATATTCTTCTTTCCCCGTGAGCGAGTTGTAAGGAAAATGAATTTCCTCGTTTGGGAAACAATCTTACTGCGTTGTTTTGCAGTAGTCAAAGAGATGACAGGAGGCAGTACTACCTCTGGTATCCTGTACAAGTTCTTTCCCAAAGTAATAATAACAGCACGAGGCCTAGACTCATACACAACATGTCGCTTCCACAAGAATGGTTGGCCCAATAATACATCAGCTACATCAAGAGGAGCAACATCACATAATACCTCATCCGTGAATGGCTTGATACTGTACGGAAGACGACACTGATGGCGGATGCGGAGATCTCTCCTTGGGTGGAGCCACCCGATGGTATACGGTTGTGGGTGTGCTATGGTCGGTAGGCCAATCCGTTTCACGACCTCTACTGAAATGAGGTTCTTTTGGCTTCTGCTATCGATGAGAAATTACAGCGGAGAACCCTTTACCCACATCTGCGACTGGAAGAGGCGCTCCCCCTCCTCTGGATCCTCTGGACCCTCCTTCTGGATCTTGGTTGTGGAAAAAATGGCACTGGGATCCGCATCAATGATCTGCTTCCCTTTTTCATTACCTTTGTTTGGTTCTAACTTAGGATCAGAAAATGCATCTGATTCGGGTGCCTTTAGTTTGGCCACCAAATACTGTTTGGCCCGGCACTCATTTGTGTTGTGAGTGGGGCTGTTATGAAATTCACACCACTTCCCTGTGTCCTTCTTTGGATTTGTGGTGTTTTTCTGAGTCGCATTGCTTTGGCCTTGCCCCTTGTTCTTTAGTTCAGGGGCACCTTTCGGATTTGCAGATCCAAAATCTCGCTTCTTCTGCTTAAATTTCTGCTCAATCTTGACGGCATAGCGATATGCCATGCCAAGTGATGTAATGTCGAGGAACCGCATTTCCTCTTGAATGTGTTTGTGCAGACAACCGCGGTACTTAATTTCTCTCTGAATCTTTAACACCCAACTTTGTTCGCAGGGTATGGAACAGATTCGTCAGTTCGTACACATCTTGATCCTTTTGTTGCCACAGTGTGGTCCATTGGATGTATTTTTCCTCATAGCTCCCCACGGGGTAATATTGTTCCTTGATGCCGTCTTGGAATGAATTCCATGTGGGTGTGGCCAAGAATAGAGAGGGTTCTCCTTCGCCCTCTTGCTCACGGTAGGTTTCCCACCAGTATTTGACATGGGGGGCGGCTTTGAGGAGTGCAAAAATAATCTTTTCTCGGTTAGAGAAGTCATGCACCGAGAAATACCCTTCCAGCAAATTTAACCATCTGTCTACGGCGTTTGCATCTATTTTTCCTTCAAATATAGGAATTTCAAAGTTACCTGTACCTTGAAGGGAGTGACGCCTCCAGAGTGGCTATTGGAAGCAGATGCGCCATATGTGGGTAGTCGTTGAAGGATTTGAGCAAAGTTATCCATCATCGCGTTCCTTTGTTTCTCGAGGGCCTTCTCGAGAAGTATTTTGATAGGATCTCCTACTCCCTCATCTTTCTTTTCTTCCACCATGGGAGGTCGTCGGCGTTTGCGAGGCTGATCTTGCAAGGGTTCAACCAGATCAAGCCCTAACTCCTTATACCTTGATCGCGTTGGGGACATGCAAAGAAAAACAAAGAAAGAGCAGACTCGCTCTGATACCACTGATCCGGATTTATGCAAGAACGCAACAGAATACAGAAATAACCATAAACATAGAGATGCAGTGGAAATAATGCGTCATTTCATTATTATCAAATAACAGAAATATGCTTACAGACATAATGGAAATACATTAGATAGGGTGCTGGTAGCGAATCTCTGAGAAGAGATGTGGTGGCTATAAACCTCTAAACTGAGTTACAATGAGGCTCGAGGGCCTATTTATTATTGAGAAACAATGGATAACTCTAAACATTCGAACCTAACCCTAGGAGATGAAGCGCCAAAACTATGGGCCCCGTTTGGGTAAGTTGGTGGTTCAACTTCCTAGGGACGTAACTTTGACATACGATCTCCGTTTGATGCACTCAATAACTCGTTAGAAAGATCTATCCGAGGACTACAACTTTCAGCACAAATATCATTCCAAAATGGAATGATATTTTCTGCAGGCACGATGCCCAAAAAAACATTGTTTAGGGCCTCAAAACGGCTTCGGAAGTTCAGGACCCGAAAAACTGCTAAAAATAGTAATTTTTGTTGCAACTTGAAAAATGAAAAAACTGATGATGGGGGTTCACATGGAATAGGTGGGTGGCCACCAATATCCACCTGGATCATTAAGCCCCCAAAACGGCTCCGAGAGTGGACGACCCGAAAACCTGCTAAAAATAGTAAGTTGTGCTGAATGTGAAAAGCTGCAAGAATTGATGGTGTTGGGCCAAATGGAATAGGTGGGTGGCCACCGATATCCACTTGGATCATTCCTCCCTCCTTAGGAAGCAATGGTCCCCATTGCGTTGAGATCCTCCATGAGATGAGGCAAATTCTGCTGAACTGAGTATTAGATGTGTTGAATATGTCATGGACCTATGGGTGGACATGCTGGATGCGTTTAGTAAATTTGTTTTCTTTATCAGCCTCAGATAGTACATGCTTGGATTTTTTATGTGTAGTTGTAGGATGTATGGCAACATCAGGCGGTGGTGCGTTGGGATTCAAATCAATGGAGTGCTTGTCCTGACAGTGTAGAGGAACCTCTGGGAGTGAGGAGAAAATGTCCTCGTATTCCTCCATGAATTTGTCCATTTGCTGCAGCCGTACAGGGGAGCACTGTTTCGAGGTTGTGGCCCCAATATTCTTCTTTCCCTGTGAGAGAGTTGTAAGGAAAATGAATTTCCTCGTTTGGGAAACAATCTTACTACGTTGTTTTGCAGTAGTCAAAGAGATGACAGGAGGCAGTACTACCTCTGGTATCCTGTACAAGTTCTTTCCCAAAGTAATAATAACAGCACGAGGCATAGACTCATACACAGCATGTCGCCTCCACAAGAATGGTTGGCCCAATAATACATCAGCTACATCAAGAGGAGCAACATCACATAATACCTCATCCGTGAATGGCTTGATACTGTACGGAAGACGGCATTGCTGGCGGATGCGAAGATCAATCCCTGGGTGGAGCCACCCGATGGTGTATGGCTACGGGTGTGCTATGGTCGGTAGGCCGAGCCGCTTCACGACCACTACTGAAATGAGGTTCTTTTGGCTTCTGCTATCGACGAGAAATTGCAGCGGAGAACCCTTTACCGACATCTGCAACTGGAAGAGGCGCTCCCCCTCCTCTGGATCCTCTGGACCCTCCTTCTGGATCTTGGTGGTGGCAACAATGGCACTGGGATCCGCATCAATGATCTGCTTCCCTTTGTCATTGCATTTTTCTGGTTCTAACTCAGGATTAGAAAATGCATCTAATTCGGGTGCCTTTAGTTCGGCCACCAAAGACTGTTTGGCCCGGCACTCATTTGTGCTGTGAATGGGGCTGTTATGAAATTCACACCACTTCCCTGTGTCCTTATTTTGATTTGTGGTGTTTTTCTGAGTCGCATTGCTTTCGCCTTGCCCCTTGTTCTTCGGTTCGGGGGCACCTTTCGGATTTGCAGATCCAAAGTCTCGCTTCTTCTGCTTAAATTTCTGCTCGATCTTGGCGGCATAGCGATATGCCGTGCCAAACAATGTAATGTCGAGGATCTCCATTTCCTCCTGAATGTGTTTGTGCAGACATCCATGGTACTTGATCACCAAATGTCTCTCTGAATCTTTAATACCCAACTTTGTGCGTAGGGTATGGAACAAATTCGTCAGTTCGTGCACATCTTGATCCTTTTGTTGCCGCAGTGTGGTCCATTGGATGTATTTTTCCTCATAGCTCCCCATGGGGTAATATTGTTCCTTGATGCCATATCAGAATGAATTCCAAGTGGGTGTGGCTGAGAATAGAGAGGGTTCCCCTTCACCCTCTTGCTCACGGTAGGTTTCCCACCAGTCTTTGACATGGGGGGCAGCTTTGAGGAGTGCAAAAATAATATTTTCTCGGTCAGAGAAGTCATGGACCGAGAAATACCCTTCCAGCAAATTTAACCATCTGTCTACGGCGTCTGCATCTATTTTTCCTTCAAATATAGGAATGTCAAAGTTTACATGTACCTTGAAGGGAGTGACGCCTCCAGAGTGGTTGTTGGATGCAGATGCACCATATGTGGGCAGTTGTTGAAGGATTTGAGCAAAGTTATCCATCATCGCGTTCCTTTGTTTCTCGAGGGCCTCCTCAAGCAGTATTTTGATAGGATCTCCTACTCCCTCGTCTTTCTTTTCTTCCGCCATGGGAGGTCGTCGGGGTTTGTGAGGCTGATCTTGCAAGGGTTCAACCAGATCGAGCCCTAACTCCTTATACCCTAACCGCGTTGGGGACATGCAAAGAAAAACAAAGAAAGAGTAGACTCGCTCTGATACCACTGATCCAGATTTATGCAGGAACGGAACAGAATACAGAAATAACCATAAACATAGAGATGCAGCAGAAATAATGCGTCATTTCATTAATATCAAATAATAGAAATCTGCTTACAGACATAATGGAAATACAATAGCTACGGTGCTGGTAGCGAATCTATGAGAAGAGATGTGGTGGCTACAAACCTTTGAACTGAGTTACAATGAGGCTCGAGGGCCTATTTATTATTGAGAAACAATGGAGAACTCTAAACATCCAAACCTAACCCTAGGATATGAAGCACCAAAACTATGGGCCCCGTTTGGGTAAGTTGGTGGTTCAACTTCTTAGGGACGTAACTTTGGCATACAATCTCCGTTTGATGCGCTTAATAGCTCGTTAGAAATATCTATCCGAGGACTACAACTTTCGGCACGAATATCATTCCGGAACGGAATGATATTTTTTGGAGGCGCGATGCCCAAAAAAACATCGTTTAGGGCCTCAAAACGGCTCCGGAAGTTCAGGACCCGAAAAACTGCTAAAAATAGTAAGTTTTGTTGCAACTTGAAAACTGAAAGAACTAATGATGGGGGTTCAAATGGAATAGGTGGATGGCCACCAATATCCACCTGGATCATTAAGCCCCCAAAACGGCTTCGAGAGTGGAGGACCCAAAAACCTGCTAAAAATAGTAAGTTGTGCTGAATGTGAAAAGCTGCAAGAATTGATGGTGCTGGTCCAAATGGAATAGGTGGGTGGCCACCGAGATCCACTTGGATCATTCCACCCTCCTTAGGAAGAAATGATACCCATTGCATTGAGATCCTCCATGAGATGAGGGAAATTCTACTGAACTGAGTATTAGATGTGTTGAATATGTCATGGACCTGCAGGTGGACATGCTGGATGCATTTAGTAAACTTGGTTTCTTTATCAGCCTCAGACAATACATGTTTGGATTCTCTATGTGTAGTTGCAGGATGTATGGCAACATCAGGTGGTGGTGCGTTGGGAGTCAGATCAATGGAGTGCTTGTCCTGACAGTGTAGAGGAACCTCCGGGAGTGAGGAGAAAATGTCCTCGTATTCCTCCATGAATTTGTCCATTTGCTGCAGCCATACAGGGGAGCCCTGTTTCGAGGTTGTGGCCGCAATATTCTTCTTTCCCTGTGAGCGAATTGTAAGGAAAATGAATTTCCTCGTTTGGGAAACAATCTTACTGCGTTGTTTTGCAGTAGTCAAAGAGATGACAGAAGGCAGTACTACCTTTGGTATCCTGTACAAGTTATTTCCCAAAGTAATAATAACAGCACAAGGCCTAGACTCATACACAACATGTCGCCTCCACAAGAATGGTTGGACCAATAATACATCAGCTATATCAAGAGGAGCAACATCACATAATACCTCATCCGTGAATGGCTTGATACTGTACGGAAGACAGCACTGCTGGCGGATGCGGAGATCTATCCCTAGGTGGAGCCACCCGATGGTATACGATTGCGGGTGTGCTATGGTCGTTAGGCCGAGCCGCTTCACGAACTCTGCTGAAATGAGGTTCTTTTGGCTTCCGCTATCGACGAGAAATTGCAGCAGAGAACCCTTTACCCACATCTGTGACTGGAAGAGGCGCTCCCCCTCCTCTAGATCCTCTGGACCCTCCTTCTGGATCTTGGTGGTGGCAACAATGGCACTGGGATCCGCATCAATGATCTGCTTCCCGTTGTCATTGCCTTTGTCTGGTTCTAACTCAGGATCAGAAAATGAATCTGATTTGGGTGCCTTTAGTTCGGCCACCAAAGACTGTTTGGCCCGGAACTCGTTTGTGTTGTGAGTGGGGCTGTTATGAAATTCACACCACTTCCCTGTGTCCTTCTTTGGATTTGTGGTGTTGTTCTGAGTTTCATTGCTTTGGCCTTGCCCCTTGTTCTTCGGTTCGGGGGCACCTTTCGGATTTGCAGATCCAAAGTCTCGCTTCTTCTGCTTAAATTTCTTCTCGATCTTGGCGGCATAGTGATATGCCGTGCCAAGCAATGTAATGTCGAGGAACTCCATTTCCTCCTGAATGTGTTTGTGCAAACAGCCCCGGTACTTGAGCACCAAATGTCTCTCTGAATATTTAATACCCAACTTTGTGCGCAGGGTATGGAACATATTCGTCAGTTCGCGCACATGTTGATCCTTTTGTTGCCGCAGTGTGGTCCATTGGATGTATTTTTCCTCATAGCTCCCCACCGGGTAATATTGTTCCTTGATGCCATCTCGGAAATAATTCCAAGTGGGTGTGGCCGAGAATAGAGAGGGTTCCCCTTCGCCCTCTTGCTCACGGTAGGTTTCCCACTAGTCTTTGACATGGGCGGCGGCTTTGAGGAGTGCAAAAATAATCTTTTGTCGGTCAGAGAAGTCATGGATCTAGAAATACCCTTCCAGCAAATTTAACCATCTATCTATGGCGTCTGCATCTATTTTTCATTCAAATATATGAATGTCAAAGTTTACCTGTACCTTGAAGGGAGTGACACCTCTAGAGTGGCTGTTGGATGCAGATGCGCCATATGTGGGCAGTCGTTGAAGGATTTGAGCAAAGTTATCCATCATCACGTTCCTTTGTTTCTCGAGGGCCTCCTTGAGCAGTATTTTGATAGGATCTCCTACTCCCTCGTCTTTCTTTTCTTCTGCCATGGGAGGTCGTCAGGGTTTGTGAGGCTGATCTTGCAAGGGTTCAACTAGATCGAGCCCTAACTCCTTATACCCTGACCGCATTGGGGACATGCAAAGAAAAACAAAGAAAGAGCAGACCCGCTCTGATACCACTGATCCAGATTTATGAAGGAATGAAAAAGAATACAGAAATAACCATAAACATAGAGATGCAGCGGAAATAATGCGTCATTTCATTAATATCAAATAAAAGAAATATTGTTACAGACATAATGGAAATACAATAGCTAGGGTGCTGGTAGCGAATCTCTGAGAAGAGATGTGGTCGCTACAGACCTTTGAACTCAGTTACAATGAGGGTCTAGGGCCTATTTATTATTGAGAAACAATGGAGAACTCTAAACATCCAAACCTAACCCTAGGAGATGAAGCGTGAAAACTATGGGCCTCGTTTGGGTAATTTGGTGGTTCAACTTCCTAGGGACGTAACTTTGGCATACGATCTCTATTTGATGCGCTCAATAGCTCGTTAGAAAGATCTATCCAAGGAATACAACTTTCAGCATGAATATCAATCCGGAATGGAATAATATTTTCTAGAGGTGCGATGCCCAAAAAAACATCATTTAGGGCCTCAAAACGGCTCCAGAAGTTCAGGACCCAAAAAACTGCTAAAAATAGTTAGTTCTGTTGCAACTTGAAAACTGAAATAAATGATGATGGGGGTTAAAATGGAATAGGTGGGTGGCCAACAATATCCACCTGGATCATTAAGCACCCAAAACGGCTCCGAGAGTGGAGGACCCGAAAACCTGCTAAAAATAGTAAGTTGTGCTGAATGTGAAAGGCTGCAAGAATTGATGGTGCTGGTCCAAATGGAATAGGTGGGTGGCCACCGATATCCACTTGGATCATTTCTCCCTCCTTAGGAAGCAATGGTCCCCATTGCATTGAGATCCTCCATGAGATGGGGCAAATTCTGCTAAACTGAGTATTAGATGTGTTGAATATGTCATGGACCTGCGGGTGGAAATGCTGGATGTGTTTAGTAAATTTGGTTTCTTTATCAGCCTCAGACAGTCCATGTTTGGATTCTGTATGTGTAGTTGTAGGATGTATGGCAACATCAGGCGGTGGTGCGTTGGGAGTCTGATCAATGGAGTGCTTGTCCTAACAGTGTAGAGGAACCTCTAGGAGTGAGGAGAAAATGTCCTCGTATTCCTCCATGAATTTGTCCATTTGCTGCAGCCGTACAGGGGAGCCCTGTTTCGAGGTTGTGGCCCGAATATTCTTCTTTCCCTGTGAGCGAGTTTTAAGGAAAATGAATTTCCTCATTTGGGAAACAATTTTACTGCGTTGTTTTGCAGTAGTCAAAGAGATGACAGGAGGTAGTACTACCTCTGGTATCCTGTCCAAGTTATTTCCCAAAGTAATAATAACAGCACGAGGCGTAGACTCATACACAGCATGTCGCCTCCACAAGAATGGTTGGCCCAATAATACATCAGCTACATCAAGAGGAGCAACATCACATAATACCTCATCCGTGAATGGCTTGATACTGTACGAAAGGCGGCACTGCTGGCGGATGCGGAGATCTCTCCCTGGGTGGAGCCACCCGATGGTATACGGCTGCGGGTGTGCTATGGTCGGTAGGCCGAGCCGCTTCATGAACTCTGCTGAAATGAGGTTCTTTTGGCTTTCGCTATCGACGAGAAATTGCAGTGGAGAACCTTTTACCCACATCTACGACTGGAAGAGGCGCTCCCCCTCCTCTGGATCCTCTGGACCCTCCTTCTAGATCTTGGTGGTGGCAACAATGGCACTGGGATCGGCATCAATGATCTTCTTCCCTTTGTCATTTCCTTTGTCTGGTTATAACTCAGGATCCGAAAATGCATCTGATTCGGGTGCGTTTAGTTCGGCCACCAAAGACTATTTGGCCCAACACTCATTTGTGCTGTGAGTGGGGTTGTTATGAAATTCACACCACTTCCCTGTGTCCTTCTTTGGATTTCTGGTGTTGTTCTGAGTCGCATTTCTTTGGCCTTGCCCCTTGTTCTTCGGTTCAGGGGCAGCTTTCGAATTTTCAGATCCAAAGTCTCGCTTCTTCTGCTTAAATTTCTGCTCGATCTTGGTGGCACAGCGATATGCCGTGCCAAGCTATGTAATTTCGAGGAACTCCATTTCCTCCTGAATGTGTTTTTGTAGACAGCCGTAATACTTGAGCACCAAATTTCTCTCTGAATCTTTAATACCCAACTTTGTGTGCAGGGTATGGAACAGATTCGTCAGTTCATGCACATCTTGATCATTTTGTTGCCGCAGTGTGGTCCATTAGATGTATTTTTCCTCATAGCTCCCCACGGGGTAATATTGTTCCTTGCTGCATTCTCCGAACGAATTTCAAGTGGGTGTGGCCGAGAATAGAGAGGGTTCCCCTTCGCCCTCTTGCTCACGGTAGGTTTCCCACTAGTCTTTGACATGGGGGGCGGCTTTGAGGAGTGCAAAAATAATCTTTTCTCGGTCAGAGAAGTCATGGACCGAGAAATACCCTTCCAGAAAATTTAACCATCTGTCTACAGCGTCTGCATCTATTTTTCCTTCAAATATAGGAATGTCAAAGTTTACCTGTACCTTGAAGGGAGTGACGGCTCCAGAGTGGTTGTTGGATGCAGATGCGCCATATGTGGGCAGTCGTTGAAGGATTTGATCAAAGTTATCCATCATCGCGTTCCTTTGTTTCTCGAGGGCCTCCTCGAGCAGTATTTTGATAGGATCTCCTGCTCCCTCGTCTTTCTTTTCTTCCACCATGGGAGGTCGTCGGGGTTTGCGAGGCTGATCTTGCAAGGGTTCAACCAGATCGATCCCTAACTCCTTATACCCTAACCGCGTTGGGGACATGCAAAGAAAAACAAAGAAAGAACAGACCCTCTCTGATACCACTGATCCGGATTTATGCAAGAACACAAAAAAATACAGAAATAACCATAAACATAGAGATGTAGCGGAAATAATGCGTCATTTCATTAATATCAAATAACAGAAATATGCTTACAAACATAATGGAAATACAATAGCTAGGGTGCTGGTAGTGAATCTCTAAGAAGAGATGTGGTGGCTACAGACCTCTGAACTGAGTTACAATGAGGCTCGAGGGCCTATTTATTAATGAGAAACAATGGAGAACTCTAAACATCCAAACCTAACCCTAGGAGATGAAGTGCCAAAACTATGGGCCCCATTTGGGTATGTTGGTGGTTCAACTTCCTAGGGACGTAACTTTGGCATACGATCTCTGTTTGATGCGCTCAATAGATCGTTAGAAAGATCTATCCAAGGACTACAACGTTCGGCATGAATATCATTCTAGAATGAAATGATATTCACTGGAGGCACGATGCGCAAAAAAACATCGTTTAGGTCCTCAAAACGGCTTCGGAAGTTTAGGACCTGAAAAGCTGCTAAAAATAGTAAGTTTTGTTGCAACTTGAAAATTGAAAGAACTGATGATGGGGGTTCAAATGGAATAGGTGGGTGGCCACCAATATCCACCTGGATCATTGAGCCCGCAAAATGGCTCCGAGAGTGGAGGACCCGAAAACCTGCTAAAAATAGTAAGTTGTGCTGAATGTGAAAAGCTGCAAGAATAGATGGTGCTGGTCGAAATGGAATAGGTGGGTGGCCACCGATATCCACTTGGATCATCGGTATAGTGTCACATATAGTGCCATGTGGGGACTAACCACCTGCCCACACCATTTTAGCCCTCCGCGCTGGTTGGTATGGTCATATGGATGTTAATGTGAGTGGGGGTCAGGGCTAACCACCCGCACCCACTGTTGTAGCTCCCGTACTATTTTCCCGTGGTTATAACTATCACCAAGAACCAAGGGCCAGGGCCTATCTGCCCATCCTTTCCACTGACTCCTCCGTGTGGTCGTATGGTTGTATATAGCCGAGGGCTGGGGAAAAGTGCCCTGCTCCCTTCCCCCAATGCACCAACAAATGTAATGTAAATATAACCAAGCTCCCATACATGTTAAGAATTAATAGCATGGTATGATGATAAACCATGGTATTGCTTTGTAGGAGGTTTAGGGGTCGAACCCCACTGAGGCCCTTGGGTCACTTATAAAATTTTTGACCAACCACCGAGGCCCATGTGGTGCCCTTCAATTGGGCCACGTGGCATCTCACCATTGGCCCACTTCACCCCAAATGTAACCAATAAAATTGTGGCACATGCCTCACTACGAAGTTGCCACGTGTCAAGTTGGGATTGGTCCTTCTGTCTATCGTACACCCAGTCAGCATGCTGACATCAACATGATGCCAGTTGTACAGTCTCCCCAGTCAGCATGCCAATCAACCTTGCTATTGACTTTTTAGTTGTTTGGCCAAAACTTCAGAATGCGATAACTTGAGCATCCGATGTCAGTTTGAGATGATTTAAGGAGCGTTGGATTTAGGATAACGAGTACTATGATATGGTGCTAGCGTCGAGCTATTTTGAGATGTTAGGTCCCTATAATACTAGTACAGTCTCCCCATTCAGCATGCCAATCAACCTTGCTATTGACTTTTTAGTTGTTTGGCCGATAACTTGAGCATCCGATGTTAGTTTGAGATGATTCAAGCAGCATTGGATTTAGGACGATGAGTACTATGATATGGTGCTAGCGTCGAGCAATTTTGAGCTGTTAGGTCCCTATAATAATAGTATAACATTTTTATTGTTATTTTTAGTGTAGCCCCCTATTATTGTTATTGTGCCCATGTAGCCCCCATATTGTTATTTTTATGCCCCATAGAAGCCCACTATTATTATTTTTGTGTCCTCACATTATTATTGTTATGTAGGCTCTAATTATATTGTGACCCCTTAAACTCCTATATATAGCAAGGAGGTCTAGGCATTGGTAGAATTCAAGAATTTTTCATTTATGTGATGTAAAGGAGGTTTCCCCTTCGAAGAGGCTAATTTTCAAGTCATTGATCTATCTTTTTAGTGATCTAGTTACATAACATTTGGTATCAGAGCTTTAGACTCTAGGGTTTTACTACTTTAAATATGACATCTTGAAATTTTCGCTATAAAATTTTTTCTTTGAAACTTAAGAAGTTGAAATTACAACCACGTGGAACCAATATCTTAGTGAAATTCATGTAGAAATTTTAGATCTTATTTGGCTATATTTTCTCAGATATGGGCCGAAGAAGTTAGGGTTTTTGCATGCTCCACAATTCAGTCTTAAACAAGTGGACGAGGGAAAATAGTTGTAAATTTAACTTAAATAATTGGATTTTAATTTTATAAAGAGTGACAGAAATCGCACAGATTGTAGCTTCTTGTGTATCAGTTTTAGGGAAAAAATATGAAACAGTGAAATGTGGCATTATGTACAAGTTCGCTCTAATGAACCAGTCCATAGTCAAATTATCGTGGGATATTTGGTATAACTTTATATTGGAGAATCCAATTTTGATATGACTTATGGCATTGGAAAGAAGACTCTGAGGGATACAATATGAAGGAATTTAAGACCCTGAAGAGTTGAAATTACAAAGATACAACAATTTCAATATTGAGCTCCTAAAGAGCAAGAAAACGATGTGTATTTTTTAAATTTTTGCATAAATTTTGTTTGAGAAATCAGTTTGAAGTGATTTAAAGGGCATAATGAAGCACAAATATAATTTTTTTATTCGAAAATGCCTCTAAGAAAAAAAATGGACACACCTAGTAAGCAACCAAAAATCTCTACTATGATGCGTGAAAAAGAGGAAGCAATGCAACATGATATATCAAAGTTACGAGACGAAGTGCAACAAATTTTTCTCTCGCAAAGAGTAACCAAAAATGAAATGGAAGCTAATATGGATGGCATGAAGAATAGTTTAAAAGTATACATGGAATATTTTAAGGATGACATAAATGTTAAGTTTGAAGGTTTGAAGGATGATTTAAAAAGCATAAATGAAAATGGACCTGAAATATTTGAAGGAAGGTTTGGAAAAGTTGCTACAAGAAATGCTTCCTAGTGGTGACAAGGCACTTCATGAAAATCATGATGAGGATAAAATGAATATGGATTTTGATTTTAGAGACTCCAATAGTGGGTTGAATACTAGCTACATTCCAAAGATTGATATGAGGGATTTTGATGGCAAGGATCCGGTAACATGGATACTACAAATGGAGCAATTATTTGATATACATAATGTGTCAAACACACAAAAGGTACGCATTGCATCTTTATATTTAGAATAAAATCAATTTGTGTGGTATCAATGGCTTTGTTCTCATAAATCAATTGTCACTTGAAAATTTTTGTGGAAGAATTGGTAGCACATTATGAGGATACAAATAAAAATACCTTATTTAGCCAAATGATAAATCTCAAACAAAAGGGTTCAATGGAGGAGCACATTGAGGACTTCCAAAGATTGAATATCAAGGTAAATAATGTTCCAGAGGAGCATAGGATTGATGTTTTCATAAGAAATTTAAAGGATAACATCCAACATGAGGTTTTCCTTTAGGAACCTGATTCATTAGAGAGGGCATTCAAGGTGGCAAGAAAATTTGAAAGAAAAAGTATGGCAACAAGGAAGTCTACCACTCACAAGTATAAAGAGGGAAGTGTTATTGCTTCTAGCCTTCCACAACCTACAAGGTTGACACCACAAAAATTGAATGAATAAAGAGGAAAAGGGCTTTGTTATAGTTGCGATAGAAAATACACTAAAGTGTGTTTAGAAGAAATTATTTCACATAGATTGTGAAGTGGAGGAAGAAAAGGAACACGAAACATCAAAGGAAGAGGATATACACCAGGAACCAACCCCAAATAAAGAAAAAATGAATCCGACCATATCATGTAATGCATTGTCAAGAATTACCACTCCTCAAACTCTCAAGATAAAAGGATATATCAAGAAGAAAAAGGTAATAGTGTTGATTGATTCAGGTAATACCCATAATTTATTCATTGTAAGGTTGCCATGGAATTAAATTTCTTTCTATATCCAACACCAGAGTGTCAAGTGATTGTTTCAAATGGAGGAGCTATAAATTTCTCTCGAAAGTGACATAATATCAAGTTAACCATGGGGGAGTATGTATTAAATAGTCCAATTCTTTCCATTCCAATGGGTGGTGTTGATGTTGTACTAGGAGTCCAATGGTTACAATCTTTGGGGACGATAGATTTTAATTTTCAAGAAATTTTCATGATTTTTTTTGGGAAGGAAAGGAAATTGAATTAAGGGGTAACATAGGGAAATAGGGAGGATAATTAGCTCTAATGACATGACAAAAATTTTGAAGAAAGAGCAATAGGGTATAATTTCACAATTATTCTCATTATAGGTTCAAACATCGAAATCATCTATTTCTCTAGATCTCCAAAAAGGATTGGACAATCATTCAAAGGTATTTGAGACTCCCAAAGGCCTCCCACCTATTCGTGATTATGATCATGCTATTCAATTGATTATAGGAAGTGTTCCTCCAAACATCAGGCCTTATATATATACCTGTGCCCAAAAGAGTGAAAATGAACATATGGTTGCAGAAATGCTAGAGGATGGTATACTTTAACCTAGTCAAATTTATTTCTCTGCTCCAGTATTTTTGGTGCACAAGAACGATGGATCATGGTGTATGTTTATGAATTATAGGGAGATCAACAAACTCACTATTAAAGATAAATTTCCCATTCTTATGATTGATGAATTGTTGGATGAATTATGTGGAGAAATTTACTTCACCAAGTTGGATATTTGTTCAGGATATCATCAAATTAGAATGAAGACCGAAGACATTCCAAAAACAACATTCAGAACTCATGAAGGTCATTATGAATTTTTGGTCATGCCTTTTTCCCTTACTAATTCAACTTCCAAATTTCAAGGTTTGATGAATTTCGTTTTCAAACCCTTCCTTAGAAAATTTGTGTTAGTGTTTTTTGATGATATACTAATCTACAACAAGTATTGGAAGGATCATGTTCAACATGTTGACAGTGTACTCAAACTATTGGAGGAGAAACAATTATATGCAAAAACCTCGAAATAATTCTTTGGAGTACAGGAGGTGGAATATTTGGGTCATATTGTATCTCACGAGGGTGTTAAGGTTGACCCTAACAAAATTAAATCCATTAAGTAATGGAAAATTCCCACAACCCTAAAGCACCTTCAAGGATTTCTTAGGTTGAAAGGGTATTATCACAAGTTTGTTAAGAGTTATGGGAGAATATCAGATCCTATAACAATATTACTGAATAAAGATGCATTTTCTTGGACTGCAGAAGTAACCAAGGCCTTTGAAAATCTTAAAGAGGCAATGTGCAAAGCACTAGACTTAGTTACACTAGATTTCACAAAAAAAACTTATTATGGAATGTGATTCCTCAGGAAATGGAATTGGTGCTATTTTAATGCAAGAAGGAAGACCCATTGCTTTTGAAAGTCATACAATCAAAGGAAATTATTTACATAAGCCTATTTATGAGAAGGAAATGTTGGCAATACCACATGCACTAAAGAAATGGCGAACTTACATAATGTGAAGACACTTCAAGGTAAAAACATATCAGAATAGTCTTAAATACTTTTTGGAACAAATATTATCATCAGAAGAGCAACAAAAATGGGTCACCAAGATGTTGGGTTATGAATTTGAAATCATCTACGAAAAAGGGAAGCAAAATGTTGTTGCAAATGCACTCTCAAGAAATGTTGAGGATGTGGAAGCATTTCTCTATGCCATTTTTATTATCCAACTTGATTGGATAACTGAAGGAAGGGATGAATGGAAGAATGAAAAAGAGGTGTGCATACTCATTCAAAAGATGAAGCAAGATCCCAGTACATATGATACATTTATTTGGAAAAATGATTCATTATGGTACAAAGATCTCTTATATCTTTGTAAGAATTCCAAACTCAAACAAAATATTCTTTTGGAATTATAGACCTCCCCCTTAGGAAGGCACAAAATTTTTAAAAACTTAACACAAGGTCAAGAAGGAATTTTTTGGGATGAACTAAAATATGATATTCAGAAGTTTGTGGCAGAATGTTTGGTTTGGTATAAAGGAAAGAGTGTCATCATGTTGGTATTTGATAGGGTTACCAAATATGCACACTTTTGTGCATTATCTCATCCATTTAAAGCCAATACAGTTGCTACTGCAATTATGGAAACAATATAAAAGCTACATGTAAACTCAAATATTATTTTAAGCAACAAAGATCCCATTTCACTGGAAATTTTTGTACGAATTTATTTTCTTGTCTAGGCACTCAATTAACTCATAGCTCATCTTATCATCCTCAATCTGATGGAAAAACAGAGACAATGAACAAATGTTTTGAGGGATACCTTTGTTTCTTTGTATATGATAAACAAACACAATTGGTCAAGTGGTTACCTATGGATGAATGGTGGTATAACACTTCCTTCCATACTGCAACAAAAATGACCCCATTTATGGAACTTTATGGATATCATCCACCATCCATCACATCATCTTTAAGGGAAAATTATAAGGTTCAAGTAGTGGAATATCACATTGAGCATCAACAATAAGTTCTCCAACTCTTAAAGGATAACCTCACTTTGATGCAATGTCGAATGAAACAAACACCGATCAACATCGCACTGAAAGAAGTTTTGATGTAGGCGACTGGGTATTTTTATGGCTACAACCATACAAACAAATATACCTCAAGCGTAAGAAGGATAATAAATTATCACCCAAGTACTATGGTCCTTTAAATGTGTTGCAAAATATTGGTACTATTCGCATACAAATTGGAGTTGCCTACATATTCCCGAGTACACTTAGTTATCCGCGTTTCATGTTTAAATAAGGTTGTCAGTGACAAGCTCCCAGTTCAAACAATATTGCTATAACTTGATGAAGAGGGAAAAATCATATTGGATCCTGAAGCAGTCATGAAAACAAGAACCTAAAAGCTACAAAATCAATCAGTTTCTAAGTATCTCATGAAGTGAAAGAAATTACATGTTGAATATTTCATGTGGGAGGATGAGAATTTTATACGTAAGCATCTAAAACTACTAAAGCATTGGGGACAACAAATTTTTGAAGGAGAGGGGAATGTTAGGTCCCCATAATACTAGCATATCCCCTTTATTTTTATTGTTACTATAGCCCCCTATTGTTATTGTTGTGCCCATGTATCCCCCATATTTTTATTGTTATGCCCCATAAAATCCCACTATTGTTATTGTTGTGTCCTTACATTATTATTGTTATGTAGGCTCTTATTATATTATGGCCTCTTAGACTCCTATATATAGCAAGGCGGCCTAGTCATTGGTATCATTCAAGAATTGCTCATTTATGTGATGTAAAGGAGGTTTCCCCCTCAAAGAAGATAATTTTGAAGTTGTTGGTCTATATTTTTTTTTGTGATATGGTTACATAACACGAGTACTTTAAATTTTGAGAATTTTCATGATCCTCTGGATCATATATTGAAATAATGATAATACTGAAACAACTTCAGATTTAGGTTGCTACAGATTAGTAGCATTAAGGATCTATTTTGAGTGTGCATGCCACGACTAAAAAAGACATGAATTATTAATATGATTTGTCTCTAGATTTTTATCAGGTGATGCTGCAATTGGTAGACTTGTTTTCATGGAAAATTATGTAAAAAAATTTACACTTTGAAGGCACCAAGCCAATCCTAGTGCGTCTAGTTTGCTACAAATTCCAACACTACTACTTACATGTAGCTCCACCAAAAGCCCAAGGGGTTAGCTCAATCAGTTGTCACTTGTTGGGAATTTGGATGGTACGAGCAACTAACTACCAAAAGATAAAATAAAATAGAGATGCTACAAATACCATGAACTTTGATAATTAGTCAAACTACACCAAACGTGTGACCATATTAAGACTATTTTAACTCTCAAACCAAATAAATGAAAGAACCATATACAAGTTACCTATGCATTTAATTGGGTCATCACTTAATAAAGTACATCCATACACTCTTTGGAAAATACATACCTATTGTTTGTGCCTAGCTCATTGATTCCCACTAGAGTTGAAGTCCTTCTATGGATGTTCAACCATTGTAGAAGATGATGCTTCTCCCCTCGTTCCATAGTTACCTAACAAAGTGTCATTTGTTAGCACAATGAAATTTGTTAAAGCATCAAGGTATATGTGCAAACATAACTATATTGAGTGGATGGGAGGGGAAAACTACAGGAAATGCCTAAATGTTGAGTAGATTGTCTTTCTATATTAGATTTATCATTTTTGTCATTTTCATTACCAAATATCACTTTTTTCTCCTTTATTTAGGATTTATTTAGATGCACACTCATTCAAATGTACTTGGCATGGTAGGAAATGTTGGATGGTCTTGCATCTTCCTTTGGTCTTGGTTTATCGCCATAGTTATGGATTGTTGCATCACTGTAAAGATAAACATATCACATGTTAAAGAATGGTGATGACTAGATACACAAATATAAAATAAGCACTATATTCAGTACATGAAACAAACCTGGAACCACAGAAAATGCATTATTTGATTGAGGACACCCAGGTGTGAAGTCAAAATCCATAATGTGCAAGTTGTTGGCTTCATCCATCATTTTTTTAACTAGACTAAGCAATTGGTTTGCCTTTGTCAAAGTTGTAGGAGGGTTATCTAGAATGAAATGCATGTGTCTAAAAAACTCCTCTTTTACCAAATGAAGTGCTCCAACATCTGCATCAACAATATCTGTGTCTATAGGAGTGGCATCAACATCTACATCATGGTTCCGGGTCTCTATATTGATTTCAGAAGAGTCATTGAATATGTTATGCACTGTATGTTGATGAAGTAATGGATATGGATTATCTGAGTGGAAATACAACCAATTAACCTTTATGGCACGCTTGCAAATGTTGCCATGAATAGACCATGGGCATTCACATGTTATAAAATCCATTCAATACCATTTGACAAGGTACTTCTTATCTCGATCTATTTGACTTCTCACCTAGTAAGCATTGGTTATGCTCTCATGAGGAGAACAATCACTGTTCAAAATTTTTCTTGCTCTTTCCACTAATGATTCAAGTTGTTTCTCTTTCTTGTAGTTGTTTAGAAATCATTCTTCTTTCAATATTTCCTTGTACCGATAACAAGGTTCAACGGTTATTAGCAACATATACAACAACCAATCCATCCGACAAGCACATTTTTTTCTTCTATCAGATAAAAAAATTGTTTTCAAATAGCAATGATATGACTCAACAGCATTGTTGGTCTCCTAGTTTGCATGAGGAAACTCCCGACAATCTTTCACCCATATCCCTAAGTGCAAAGAGAATTAATTTAGTCTAAATATATCACTTTTATAGAAGACAAACATGGATACAATACAAAGAGTTTGTTTACTTACGAATCTTATCTCCAACAACCCAATTCTTGTGGAAATAGACTAAGAACTTCTCTTCATCTGCAAATTTGATAAAAAAATTGATTGATTGCATCATCCACTTCAATATTGAGAGTGTGTTTCATGATAGAACCTAACTCACTGAATATCTCGTTGGCTTTTATGGAATTAGTGGCCAACCGGTTCACGTTTTTTAACCAAGCTCTCCGTACATGCCAAACACATAAGATAACATCACAACCTGTGATCCTCCTGCCATATTCAATGCATTTTAGTGCAAAAATTTTAGAATAAATGAATTTTTTATTATATGATGACAATATTAAAGTTACCTCAAGGCAGCGATTTCAGCCAATGCATCATCGACGATGAATGCATTGAATTTCCAATCAGGATAGATTTGGAAACACTTGTGCATGAGCTTCTCCAACCATAGTGCAATATCATTTGATGCGTTTCGTGATGCCACGACCCATGCAACTGGTACCCCGATCTGTTGTTCATCAAATGCCACAAGTGTATACAACTAATACTGTCATATTCCACGTTACATAAAGTCAAAGACATGTTATTAATCATATTTAATATCTACAACTTAAATACGTATATTCAATTAATCATTGCTATCCAACTTACCCCATATTTATTTGTATTAAATGTTGAATCCATGGCCATTAAGCTATTGTGTGATAGCTTGACCATTGTCTCCAACATCCACTTTGTTTGAATCCATATTATAAAAGAGACCTCCACACCATTGGGTTTTTGGTAAAAGAAAAAATATTCTTGGTGCTTTTGATACCAAAGGTTTACACTCATTTCATCCTTTTTGTGGAGTTGATAAATTCCCTTTGCCAACCTATTATATATGTTTACAATATCTTTCCTGCATAACAAGAAGTCTCTATCCCGAGTTGTCGCATCCATGTCAACATGTCTCTTAATGTGAGTTATATACACCATATCAATAGGCACTCCCAAAAAGAAACAACTCTCAACATGAGCAACGATGTCCCTTGAAAGCCTTGGCCTATGCAAGGCCCTAGCCTCACCTGAATTGTCATGTTGTCCATGACAAGGCCAACCTTCTCTATCTTGATGTTCATACATATTGAAAGTCAATATTTTTATGTGAGGACTTTCATTTATAACTTTCACAATAAAGTGGCATTGAAAACCCCTCTTCTGCACAAATGAGGTTCTTTGTTTAGTTGAAGGCTCTCTTCTTTTATCCTCTGGTCCAAATGAGCAATAATATCTACAAGAAAATTCTTGAAATGTCAATACATACAAAGAATGATAAATGTAGATTTAAAGGACCTAAACAATGAATTTTGAAATACTTACACGTCATATTGTGATGCAGCAGTAGCTCTTTGTCTTCGTTCTATTTTATGCTTCCATATGAAATTACATGGAGAAATATGATTTTCTTCCTCCCCTTTAATAAAGTCACAAACTCTTTCCGAAGGGATTAAAGCAACCCGATCAATGCTGTTGTTATTTCATTTTATTTCAGTCCAAACTAAGTCATTACTAGAAAAGGTCATCTTTTCTTTGAGGTCCTGCACTTGAAGATCCATGATATGCTCCCATTTTGCTCGCTTGCTCATTTTGAGCTGTTCTTGTTAGAAAATATGCAAACACATCAGAGAAATATCTTATACAAAAACATGTTAGCAACAAATATATTCATTCTAGAGCATAAAAACAAAATAAAATTGATGATCCAAAGTTGACCATTCTTCATTGTTAACTATAAGTTATAGTTTCATGTCTATATACACTTGCCACATGACTGAGTTAAATTTAGTGAATAGTTCTCTCTCACGTGTATGTTAGTGAACACATGTATGTTATGTTCACTAAATGTAACTCAATCATTGAGGTCTAAAAGGTTGTTGGTTAAGGGGAATGTATGGAATTGATGGAATATTTCGGATGGGTGACCTCCTGGGAAGTCCTGGTTACTAGGTGCAAGCCCCAGAAGTGATGATTGATGCTACATGATTCATTTCATTAGTTTCAATCCCACTTCACTATTAAAGAATCATGAGAAATTAGTTAGTTACGACTACCTATCATGGAATTGGTCATAGATGAATGACTTACTTAACCCAGTTGAATCCCAAAAATAATATCTAATATGAAACCCCTCATACTTACAATAATAGCCTTTGATTTAAAAAAAATAACAATATCAACTTGTGAATTAATTATAAATATAAAAAACTAAAAAACTATCTAATTTTTTCCCATTACTATTTCTTGTCGAAAATAAGAAGATAAAATAACCATAACAACTTCTTTACTAACAAAATAATTTATTCACAAAATAATTTATTAAACCAATGATGGTTGTTTGTGGTAGAAATGATCTGTTGTCTTTGTTTTTCTACTCTGTTTAAAACTCATGCTAAGACAGATAAAACTCATTGGTGTCCCCAGCTTTGGTGCTCATAGCTGCTTGGGCAGCTTAGCTACCCCAAATTTTGTACATGTATTAAACAAACTGACATTTGAAAGCTGTAAATTTTTTAATTTTCCATATGTACAATACAAACTGAGATTTGAAAGCTGTAAATTTTGTAATTTTGCATATGTACAAAACAAACTGAGATTCGTAAATTTAGTAAATTGGTATATGCACAAAACAAATTGGGATTCGAAATATGTAAATTGTGTAGTTATAGCGGTTGGAAATTTGAGTTATTTTGGATGGTTAAGAATTTTTTAATTTTCCATAAGTACAATACAAACTGAGATTTGAAAGCTGTAAATTTGTAATTTTGCATATGTACAAAACAAACTGAGATCGTAAATTTAGTAAATTTGTATATGCACAAAACAAATTGGGATTTGAAATATGTAAATTGTGTAGCTATAGCGGTTGGCAATTTGAGTTATTTTGGATGGTTAAGAAAAACGATTAAAACCTCTTTACCAATTTAAAAATATTTATGTAATTAATTTTATTGTTATCAAATTTGAAATGGACATTTTTAATTACATAAAAAAGTTAACTATAAAATAAAAATATCATTCACTCTCAACATAAAACCAATACCCATATAAAATAAAAAAATAATCAGTACATAAAACCAATACCCACAGAAACCAACAAAAAAACCAGTCATTACAGTTCATGACTATTATGAATGAAAATGTTTCCTCTAATGCCCACATTTAAAATATACATATCACAACTACTTCAAATAAATCTCAAAAAAGTAGACACTAGAGAATGTAGACGTATTTTGAACCATCATCATACCTCGTTAAACATGAAGGCTTTAGATGTTCCATAGCAGATTGAAAAACAATACAAAAGTCATCTTAGTAGGATGAGTCAGAATTCAAAATGTAAACCCAATAGAATGTGTTCAGCCTAAATCCATACAGGCCTTCTTCTCTTTACACCTCCTAACGTACACTATGAATAACACCCAAACAAAAATGGATCACTTACTAGCCTATGCTACTTGGACATTCCAATACCTTCCGACCAATTGAAAATGAATATATAGCTATCGTATGAAAGGCATAAAATATATTTTATGAAAACTTCAATTGGAAACAATCCTGTTTTGGTCCATTCCAAGAGTTCAGGTAAGCCCTTCTATGCTATACTCCATAGAATTAATGTGGCGTTGGTGATATATTTTGAGCCTATTAGGACTTCAGATGTTTCCACCTGTGCAATGGGAGCATTACAATCCTATAAGCTTGTTGCAAAGGCAATATCACAGTGGAAAGCGATCCCTAGTGGAAATATTGAGCTATTGTGTGACATGATTGTATAAGAGGTGTGTGAACTTATGGGATATGACCGTGTTATGGCTTATAAATTTCATGATGATGATCTTGGTGAGGTGATATCCGAGATTAGAAGATATGATTTAGAACCTTATTTGGGTCTTCACTACCCTGTAACTGATATCCCTTAGGCTTCAAGATTTTTGTTTATGAGAAACAGAGTAAGAATGATTTGTGATTGCTATGCACAACCTATAACAATGATTTAGGACAAGAGATTGCCTAGAGACCTAAGTTTCTGTGGATCTACATTGAGAGCACCTCATGGTTGCCATGCTCAATACATGGCCAACATGGGTTCTATAGCATCTCTAGTAATGGCTGTAGTGATCAATGAGAAGGAATTGGATGGAGATGACAAGGGGCAGATGCAACAGAAACGAAGAAGGCTTTGGGGACTGGTGGTTTGTCATCACACTAGTCCATGCCATGTTCCATATCCTTTGAGGTATGCCTGTGAGTTCTTAATGCAAGTTTTTGGAATTCGCTGCAATGTCTGTGAAAATCTGCTCTGTTTCCATTTTGGAAGATAAGCTGAAAAAGCCTGTGACTTGAAGTCACTTACCTACCTACCCCATTAACAATTAACTGCCAAGAAGATACCTACCTGCCACCCTAACAATTAACTAAATTCCAAAAAACTTGTTTAGCTGAATTCCAAAAAGTTTCATTATGAACTCATAGGCATACCTCAAAGGAAATGGAACATGGCGTGGACTAGTGTGATGACAAACCACCAGTCCCCAAAGCCTTCTTCCTTTCTGCTGCATCTGCCCCATCGCCATCTCCGTCCAATTCCTTCTCATTGATCACTATAGCCATTACTAGAGATGTTATAGAACCCATGTTGGCCATGTATTGAGCATGGAAATTTGGCAACCGTGAGGTGCTCTCAATATAGATCCACAAAAACTTAGGTCTCTAGGCAATCTCTTGTCCTAAATCACTGTTACAGGCTGTGCATAGCAATCACAAATCATTCTTACTCTCTTCCTCTTAAACAAAAATCTTGAAGCCCGACAGATATCAGTTGCAAGGTAATGAAGACCCAAATAAGGTTCTAAATCATATCTTCTAATCTCGTATATCACCTCACCATGATCATCATCATGAAATTTATAAGCCATAACACGGTCATACCCCATAAGTTCACGCACCTCTTATACAATCATGTCACACAATAGCTCAATATTTCCACTAAGGATCGATTGCAACCGTGATATTGCCTTTGCAGCAAGCTTATAGGATTGTAATGCTCCCATTGCAGAGATGGAAACATCCGAAGTCCTAATAGGCTCAAAATATATCACCAATGCCACATTAATTCTATGGAGTATAGCATAGAAGGGCTTACCTAAACTCTTGGAATGGACCAAAACAGGATTGTTTCCAATTGAAGTTTTCATAAAATATATTTTATGCCTTTCATACGATAGATATATATTCAGTTTCAATTGGTCGGAAGGTACTGGAACGTCCAAGTAGCATAGGCTAGTAAGTGATCCATTTTTGTTTGGCTTTTATTCGTAGTGTACGTTAGGAGGTGTAAAGAGAAGAAGGCCTGTATGGATTTAGGCTGAACACATTATGTTGGGTTTACATTTTGAATTCTGACTCATCCTACTGAGATGAATTTTGTATTGTTTTTCAATCTGCTATGGAACATCTAAAGCCTTCATGTTTAACGAGGTATGATGATGGTTCAAAATACAGCTATATTCTCTAGTGTCTACTTTTGTGAGATTTATTTGAAGTAGTTGTGAGATGTATATTTTAAATGTGGGCATTAGAGGAAACATTTTCATTCATAATAGTCATGAACTGTAATGACTGGTTTTTTAGTTGGTTTCTGTGGGTATTGGTTTTATGTACTGATTATTTTTTTATTTTATATGGGTATTGGTTTTATGTTGAGAGTGAATGATATTTTTATTTTATAGTTAAATTTTTTATGTAATTAAAAATGTCAATTTCAATTTTGATAACAATAAAATTAATTACATAAAATTTTTTAAATTGTTAAAGAGGTTTTAATCATTTTTCTTAACCATCCAAAATAACTCAAACTGCCAACCGCTATAGCTACACAATTTACATATTTCGAATCCCAATTTGTTTTGTGCATATACAAATTTACTAAATTTACGATCTTAGTTTGTTTTGTACATATGAAAAATTACAAATTTACAGCTTTCAAATCTCAGTTTGTATTGTACATATGGAAAATAAAAAATTCTTAACCATCCAAAATAACTCAAATTTCCAACCGCTATAACTACACAATTTACATATTTCGAATCCCAATTTCTTTTGTGCATATAAAAATTTACTAAATTTACGAATCTCAGTTTGTTTTGTACATATGCAAAATTACAAAATTTAGAGCTTTCAAATCTCAGTTTGTATTGTACATATGGAAAATTAAAAAATTTACAGCTTTCAAATCTCAGTTTGTTTAATACATGTACAAAATTTGGGTTAGTTAAGCTGCCCAAGCAGCTACGAGCACCAAAGCTGGGGACAACAATGAGTTTTATCTTTCTTCACATGAGTTTTAAACAGAGTAGAAAAACAAAGACAATAGACCATTTCTACCACAAACAACCATCATTGGTTTAATAAATTATTTTGTGAGTAAAGAAATTGTTATGGTTATTTTATCTTCTTATTTTTGACAAGAAATAGTAATGGGACAAAATTAGATAGTTTTTTAGTTTTTTTATTTATAATTAATTCACAAGTTGATATTGTTATGTTTTTTAAATCAAAGGATATTATTGTAAGTATGAGGGGTTTCATATTAGATATTATTTTTGGGATTCAATTGGGTTAAGTAAGTCATTCATCTATGACCAATTCCATGAGAGGTAGTCGTAACTGACTAATTTCTCATGATTTTTTAATAGTGAAGTGGGATTGAAACTAATGAAATGAATCACATAATGTCAATCATCACTTCTGGGGCTTGCACCTAGTAACCAAGACTTCCCAGGAGGTTACCCATCCGAAATGTTCCATCAATTCCATACATTCCCCTTAACCAACAACCATTTAGACCTTAATGATTGAATTCCATTTAGTGAACATAACATACATGTGTTCACTAACATACACATGAGAGAGAACTATTCACTAAATTTAACTCAGTCATGTGGCAAGTGTATATAGACATGAAACTCTAACTTATAGTTAACAATGAAGAATGGTCAACTTTGGATCATCAATTTTATTTTGTTTTTATGCTCTAGAATGAATATATTTGTTGCTAACATGTTTTTGTATAGGATATTTCTCTGATGTGTTTGCATATTTTCTAACAAGAATAGTTCAAAATGAGCAAGTGAGCAAAATGGGAGCATATCATTGATCTTCAAGTGCAAGAACTCAAATAAAAGACGACCTTTTCTAGTAATGACTTAGTTTGGACTGAAATAAAATGAAATAACAATAGCATTGATCGAGTTTATTTAATCCCTTCGGAAAGAGTTTGTGACTTTATTAAAGGAGAGGAAGAAAATCATATTTCTCCATGTAATTTCATACGGAAGCGTAAAATAGAACCAAGACAAAGAGCTACTACTGCATCACAATATGACGTGTAAGTATTTCAAAATTCATTTTTTAGGTCCTTTAAATGTACATTTATATTTCTTTGTATGTATTGACATTTCAAGAATTTTCGTGTAGATATTATTTCTCATTTGGACCAGAGGATAAAAGAAGAGAGCCTTCAACTAAACAAAGAACCTCATTTATGCAGAAGAGAGGTTGTCAATGCCACTTTATTTTGAAAGTTATAAATGAAAGTCCTCATATAGCAATAATGACTTTCAATATGTATGAACATCAAGATAGATAAGGTTGGCCTTGTCATGGACAACATGAGAATTCATGTGAGGCTAGTGCCTTGCATAGGCCAAGGCTTTCAAGGGACATCGTTGCTTATGTTGAGAGTTATTTATTTTTTGGAGTGCCTATTGATATGGTGTATAAAACTCACATTAAGAGACATGTTGACATAGATGCGAAAAATCAGGATATAGACTTCTTGTTATGCAGGAAAGATATTTAAACATATATAACAGGTTGGCAAAGGGAAATTATCAACTCCACAAAAAGGATGAAATGAGTGTAAACCTTTGGTATTAAAAGCACCAAGAAGATTTTTTCTTTTACCAAAAACCCAATGGTGTGGAGCTCCCTTTTATAATAGGGATTCAAACAAAGTGGATGTTGGAGACAATGGTCAAGCTTTCACACAATAGCTTAATGGCCATCAATTCAACATTTACTACAAATAAATATGGGCTAAGTTGGATAGCAATGATTAATTGAATATACGTATTTAAGTTGTAGATATTAAATATGATTAATAAGATGTCTTTGACTTTATGTAACGTTGAATATGACAGTATCAGTTGTATACACTTGTGGCATTTGATGAACAACAGAGCGGGGTACCAGTTCCATGGGTCGTGGCATCACGAAACACATCAAATGATATTGCACTATGGTTGGAGAAGCTCATGCACAGGTGTTTCCAAATCTGTCATGATTGGAAAGTCAATGCATTCATGGTCGATGATGCATTGGCTGAAATGCTGCCTTGAGGTAACTTTAATATTGTCATCATATAATAAAGAATTCATTTATTCTAAAATGTTTGCACTAAAATGCATTGAATATGGCAGGAGGATCACAGGTTGTGATGTTATCTGATGTGTTTTTCATGTACAGAGAGCTTGGTTAAAGAACGTGAACCGGTTGGCCACTAATTCCATAAAATCCAACGAGATATTCAGTGACTTAGGTTCTATCATGAAACACAGTCTCAGTATTGAAGTGGACGATGCAATCAATCGATTTTTTAATCAAATTTTCAGATGAAGAGAAGTTCTTAGTCTATTTCCACAAGAATTGGGTTGTTGGCGATAAGATTCGAAAGTAAACAAACTCTTTGTTTTTTATCCATGTTTGTCTTCTATAAAAGTGATATATTTAGGCTAAATTAATTCTTTTTTCACTTAGGGATGTGGGTGAAAGGTTGTCGGGAGTTTCCTCATGCAAATTAGGAGACCAACAATGCTGTTGAGTCATATCATTGCTATTTGAAAACAATTTTTTTGTCTAATAGAATAAAAAAATGTGCTCGTCGGATGGATTGGTTGTTGTATACGCTACTAACAACCGTTGAACCTTGTTATCCGTACAAGGAAATATTGAAAGAAGAAGGATTTCTAAACAACTACAAGAAAGAGAAACGACTTGAATCATCAGTGGAAAGAGCAAGAAAAGTTTTGAATAGTGATTGTTCTCCTCGTGAGAGCATAACCAATGCTTACTAGGTGAGAAGTCAAATAGATCGAGATAAGAAGTACCTTGTCAAATTGTATCGCATGGATTTTATAATGTGTGAATGCCCACAGTCTATTCGTGGCAACATTTGCAAGCATGCCATAAAGGTTAATTGGTTGTATTTCCACTCAGATAATCCATATCCATTACTTCATCAACATACAGTGGATAACATATTCAATGACTCTTCTGAAATCAATATAGAGACCTAGAGCCATGATGTAGATGTTGATGCCACTCCTATGGCCACAGATATTGTTGATGCAGATGTTGGAGCACTTCAGTTGGTAAAAGAGGAGTTGTTTAGACACATGCATTTCATTCTAGATAGCCTTCCGACTACTTTGAAAAAGGCAAACCAATTGCTTAGTCTAGTTAAAAAAATGATGGATGAAGCCAACAACTTGCACATTATGGATTTTGACTTCACACCTGGGTTGGGCTCTCTTGATTCATCTTTGAAGAGGAAGAAGAGCTTCCTTAGCCCTACAAAGAAACAAAGGAGCAAAAAGAACAATGGTTTGGGAATTGATTTAAATGTCCATGCATCAGAATATGAACCATTTGAGTTTCAATACCTCAATAGGCGAGGTCGTCGTCGATCAAATAATGAATTGTCTGTGGTTCCAGGTTTGTTTCATGTATTGAATAAAGTGATGGTTTTAGATTTGTGTATTTAGTCATCAACATTATTTAATATGTGATATGTTTATTTTTACAGCGATGCAACAATCCATAGTTATGGCGATAAACCAAGACCAAAGGAAGATGCAAGACCATCCAATATTTCCTGCCATGCCAGGTACATTTGAATGAATGTGCATCTAACTAAATCCTAAATAAAGGAGAAAAAAGTGATATTTGGTAATGCAAATGACAAAAATGATAAATCTAATACAGAAAGACCATCTACTCAACATCTAGGCATTTCCTGTAGTTTTCCCCTCCCATCCACTCAATATAGTTATGTTTGCACATACACCTTGATGCTTTAATGAATTTCATTGTGCTAAAAAATGACACTTTGTTAGGTAACTATTGAACGGGTGGAGAAGCATCATCTTATACAATGGTTGAAAATCCATGGAATATGCTAGGGTGTCCTCAATCAAATAATGCATTGTCTTTGGTTCCAGGTTTGTTCCATGTATTGAATATAGTGATTCTTTTATATTTGTGTATTTAGTCATCACCATTATTTAACATGTGATATGTTTATTTTTACAGTGATGCAACGATCCATAACTATGGCGATAAACCAAGACCAAAGGAAGATGCAAGACCATCCAACATTTCCTGCCATGCTAGGTACATTTGAAAGAATGTGGATCTAACTAAATCCTAAATAAAAGATAAAAAAGTGATGTGGTAATGCAAATGACAAAAATGATAAATCTAATACAGAAAGACCATCTACTCAACATTTAGGCATTTCCTGTAGTTTTCCCCTCCCATCCATTCAATATAGTTATGTTTGTGCATATATCTTAATGCTTTAACAAACTTCATTATGCTAACAAATTACGCTTTGTTAGGTAACTATGGAACGGGTGGAGATGCATCATCTTCTACAATGGTTGAACATCCATGGAATAAGCTAGGGTGTCCTCAATCAAATAATGCATTTTCTGTGGTTCCAGGTTTGTTTCATGTATTGAATATAGTGATTATTTTATATTTGTGTATTTATTCATCACCATTCTTTAACATGTGATATGTTTATTTTTACAGTGATGCAACAATCCATAACTATGGCGATAAACCAAGACCAAAGAAAGATGCAAGACTATCCAACATTTCCTGCCATGCTAGGTACATTTGAAAGAATGTGCATCTAACTAAATCCTAAATAAAAGATAAAAAGGTGATGTGGTAATGCAAATGACAAAAATGATAAATCTAATACAGAAAGACCATCTACTCAACATTTAGGCATTTCCAGTAGTTTTCCCCTCCCATCCGTTCAATATAGTTATGTTTGTGCATATACCTTAATGCTTTAACAAACTTCATTATGCTAACAAATGACACTTTGTTAGGTAACTATGGAATGGGTGGAGAAGCATCATCTTCTAAAATGGTTGAACATCCATGGAATAGGCTAGGGTGTCCTCAATCAAATAATGCATTTTCTGTGGTTCGAAGTTTGTTTCATGTATTGAATATAGTGATTATTTTATATTTGTGTATTTAGTCATCACCATTCTTTAACATGTGATATGTTTATTTTTATAGTGATGCAACAATCCATAACTATGGCGATAAACCAAGACCAAAGGAAGATGCAAGACCATCCAACATTTCCTGCCATGCCAGGTACATTTGAATGAATGTGCATCTAAATAAATCCTAAATAAAGGAGAAAAAAGTGATATTTGGTAATGTAAATGACAAAAATGATAAATCTAATACAAAAATACCATATACTCAACATTTAGGCATTTCCTGTAGTTTTCCCCTCCCATCCACTTAATATAGTTATGTTTGCACATATACCTTGATGCTTTAACAAATTTCATTGTGCTAACAAATGACACTTTGTTAGGTAACTATGGAACGAGTGGAGAAGCATCATCTTCTACAATGGTTGAACATCCATGGAAGGACTTCAACTCTAGTGGGAATCAATGAGCTAGGCACAAACAATAGGTATGTACTTTCCAAAGAGTGTATGGATGTACTTTCTTAAGTGATGACCCAATTAAATGCATAGGTAACTTGTATATGGTTCTTTCATTTATTTGGTTTGAGAGGTAAAATAGTCTTAATATGGTCACATGTTTGGTGTAGTTTGACTAATTATCAAAGTTCATGGTATTTGTAGCATCTCTATTTTATCTTTTGTTTTGTGTTTTAAATTGTATACTTCGTGTAATTCCTACAACAATTTTGCAGGTTTTTGATTTTGGCCAATGGGTGGGATCTTTTTTTCATTTCATCTTCCAGTAAGAAACTAACTTGAGTAATTGCTATTCTCTAGTCTACACCATTCTTGTTCCAAAAAATGAATTTTTTTAACATATCTTGACTTTTTTTTGTTGCTTCTCAATATCCATATGGGTTATAATGTGTTGTGTTGTGCATGAATGGTATTAGAAAATTTTCTGTTGTAGAAATTTTTCTTAATGGATTAGGTAGATTCTCTCTGTATATGCTGGATTGATTTGTGTGTCATCACATTTCCAGAGCCCTTAGGGTCTAATTTTCGTACTATAAAGATCCATGAATTTGTTAAGAATTTTGATTGTAATTGTGATTTCCCCTCAAACATCATTTCTGGTACCTTAAAAGGCCTTCAATTTGTGCTGAATGTGGAATACAACTATTGGCAATGCTCAAATATGGATGTGGGAATTTACAAGGCCTTTAATATTTGGTTAATCATGTGCATTAATCTTGGGGTTCGAACTTAAAATTTTCTTTGATTATTCAAAAAGTCTTGAATCTGGTCAAGCAAGGAGAATACTGCTTCATGATAACCATTAGAATCTAGTTTTGATGTTTATATTGTTAAAACTCCAGTGGTGTGGTGATAAACTTTAGTATAAATTATTTTATGATTCCACGAAACAAATGGACTTATAGATTTGTGCTTAGAAACTCTTTGAGTGAGTTTCACATAACTCCTGAAAAAAAATTACAACAAGAATGAAGATGGGTTTCATCTAGAAGAATACTAAAGGGCTACCTAGAGGTGGAAAAATAGACAAGGAAGCTTCATCGGATTTTAAGCTTCTCTTTGAAAATCCCGTTGGGAGAACCAATGGATGATTCCTAGAATTTGTGCATGACATCTCTTGTAAACCCATTGATGTAGACCAATAATTCTAATCTAGGGGATTAAACTAGTTAGTTGCTCGTACCATCCAAATTCCCAACAAGTGACAACTGGTTGAGCTAACCCCTTGGGCTTTTGGTGGAGCTACTTGTAAGTAGTAGTGTTGGAATTTGTAGCAGACTGGACGAACTAGGATTGCCTTGGTGCCTTCAAAGTGTAAAATTTTTTACATAATTTTCCATGAAAACAAGTCTACCGATTGCAGCCTCACCTGATAAACATCTAGAGACAAATCATATTAATAATTCATGTATTTTTTAGTCGTTGCATGCACACTCAAAATAGATCCTTAATGCTACTAATCTGTAGAAACCTAAATCTGAAGTTGTTTTAGTATTATCATTATTTCAATGCAGTGGAGTCTTTGCATGAAAAAATATATTAATTGCAATGCCAACGTAAAATTTATAAAAGGGTAACTATATAAACTACAAATTATAGTTGAGTAGGTTGTTTTACTTATAATCATGGAGGAAGCTTGCTTACTATAGCTGATAACTTGATAGTTTCCTTTCACTCAAGAATGATTGTCATGTTGTGGGTTCATTGAATACGATTGTATCCATGAAAATGAATGAGGTTGGAATCATGTTAGAAATAGAGATTTACACGGTTCACTTGGTGAAGTTGAACATGCTAAGAAATGAGATATCTTTGTGCTAATCATGTCTAGTGCCCATTGTATATGTCCAATGTGAATGCAATTCCCTTGTTTATCGTATAGGTGCCTTGAAAGAGGGACCTCAATTACAATATGAGGGCCAAATTCAACACAAATTGTATATAATTTTTCCTATGAGAAAATGTCCTATGATGGGATCAAATATAATTTGCCTTTGTGAAGGGTGACTAATTGTGTATTCAATATTTCATAGGGATTTTAATGTTTACTGTCCATTCATTAGTGATGGTTCTATTGCTAGTATATTGGAGGATTGTATATTTGTCCATGGGCATTGGGTTTTAAGTTTTAACCATTATGTAGAGGGATCAATGTCTTGAATTCATTCTTATTATGATTTGATTTGATTTTTGATTTTTTTTCTTTTTTTTTCTCTCTGAGAGGTAATTTGATATCAGCAAAAGAGTAGTTTCACAATATGCTAGTCATATCTTTTGTTCTAATCTCTATCTTATTGTCTATACATGATAGGTTTTCTCCATACAATTAGGATCTTTGAAGCAGTCTGCAAAAGTTTTCGGAACAGGTATAAGGTCTCTCAGGTCACTGACGAAGATGAGATTAAATACCAAACATTAAGCTTCTAGGGATGAGAGGGAACACAAGCAAATCCCATTATCCTTGAGGAGAACCTGACACCTTCCATGTATAAATAAGGTGAACAGTGGGAGCAAAAGGAGCCAATGGAGCAGCCTAATGATCCCAAGGACTTGTCACCCATAATTTGAAGCCTGGTTTATCTTTTTTTTTCTATTAGTTTCCATGCATAGATATGGGATGGTCTTTTAGAATTTTGTTTTTTTGTGTATATCAGCAGATAGGATAGTTTGTCTAGACTCCTTGGACAAACAATTTGGTATCCACTTGGTGGAGGACTTGGTTTCCTCAAAGGTAGGCCTCCACCAGATACTGCTGTAAATTTTTTTTTATAATATATAAAGTGAATTAGTTTTGGTATGTTTTTAAACCAAAAAAAATATTTCTATAACAAATATGTAGAATAATTTATTTCAATTGCTGATTTTGGGATATTCCATAATTATTTCAAACAATTGACCTTGTTCTTGTCGCTTAGATTTCTATATATTTATAGAATCTGAAATTTATATGAAGTTAACAAAAATATGTAAAGAGTTATAGTTTATATAGGCGTCATTTTAGGGAATGTTTTCCATTGAGATCTGTGGTGGATAACAGATTCATCTTGACAACAGGATCTAGTGGATAACATATTCATTTTGAGAACAAGATTTTCTTAAAGTGGAGATTGTAGTAAAGGTTTTTGCTATTTTGAGTGTGTTCTCTAATCCTTTGTTTATATTTTTAGTGCTTTATCACATGTGATCCATACCGTAAATCCAAATCCATACCCCTAATAATTTTGAGTGTGTTTTCTGTTATATCGATTTAACAATGAATGTGTTTGTGGTTACATCGATCAAAACGTAGAGGACTATTTTGGCATATTCTAAATATATGTATTTTGGACTATCAAAATATATGTATTTTGAGTACAATAAGTTCAACAAGAAACCAGAGGCATTTATCTAGATAAAAAAAGTCCTAAATGTTATTTGATGATACAAAATGATAACAGGAAAAATGAAAATGGACACGAATGTGTCTCCATAAAGGCTACTGAAGACTACTGTGAGAATTTACACCAGTATCATAAAACTATTAAGATAGACATTTCCAGCAATACAAACAACATAGACGTAACTAAAAGATAGACATTTCCTGCAATAAAAAAGGCATAGATATAACCAAAAGCAACTTCATGATCTCCAAAGCTTCAGTTATGGAACCATCACAGGTTTCCAGAATCCCAATAACTGTATGTTCCAAGAGAGAGCTTGGATAACTTATCCCCAGTGTGTTAAGTTCGTTTAAAATGTGTTTAAAGGACAACCAATCAAAACAGAGCATAAATTCCTGAATGATTTGTAAAATAAGTCTAAGTCAAATGCTTTCAATAATGATTTTGACTGTTAGCCTATTTAGTTACTAGTTGAGAGTCACCAAAAATCTGGACTTCCCTTGTTTTTTTTTTCTCTTCACTACCTCTAGTAATGACCAAAGACCCAAAATTTCCACGTTAATGTTAGTTCATCTGTCATGAAGATCTCTAACCTGGATTAAATGAATTTTTATTTAAAAAGGGACGTCACCTATGCCACAAAGATGATCCCCTTAACAAGCACCATCGAAGTGCTACATGAAACAACAAAATCTATATTCACGATAATAAGTAATCTAGACTTTCTATATCTCAGAGTTAATAAGCAATCTGATAGCTTTGGCCAACTTCACTTCATGTTCCTTAGTCTTATTGCAAAATGAATTGTTATTTATACCTATAAATATTAACGATTAGATTCTTTTCTGTTTTTCAAAATTAATATTTTACCTATTGGTTTTAGAACAAATTCTTATTTTTTAATAATGTAAATTAGAATGTGGAAGATATTTGTATATCAGAAAAGGAAGATATTTATATTTAAGAGTTAAAAAAAATAAAAAATAAAGCTCACATTTGAAATTTGAAGTGCCAGAGGACTTGTTTATTGTATTTGATATATTTAGTTTAAATGTAAAATAATGATAATAATTTGAAAATTACATAATAAAAATTACGTTAAACTAAGTATTTTTTCTTAAAAATATATATGAGTATAGTTATAATAATTAAATGGCTAATAAATATTAACAAGTATCATGATAAGCATCTAAATATTTGATATATTTTTTGTAGTTAAAATTAAAACTAGTATAAATTCATTTTAACTATATATCTAGTAAATGTTAAAAATGATCAAATCTCATGAAGTACAAATCTCTTTTACAATACAAAATTTGAAAAAAAAATGTAGCTTTCGATAAATTTATAAATGGATTCAATATTTTGCACATTTTATTGGTCATTTGGATTGTGTAGAGTACACAATTTAAACACATAATTTCAATAAATATTTGTTGGAATTCACACAAAAGTGGCATGCCCTAAGGTTACAATGTAAAATAGTAATTTATAAAATATTTTTACCATAACTCCTTCATATTAGTGAACAATAAGTTGAACAAAAAACCGGAGCCATTTATCTTGATAAAAAAAGTCCTAAATCTTATTTGATGATACAAAATGATAACAGGAAAAAAAACCAAAACTCCATAAATCTACTCATTGCAACTGCAATTTCATGGTAGCTATGATCTTAAACCCCACATAGCTGCTCTTACGTGCCCAAAGTGATCACAAAATACAAGTACCTAAATTTTAAGCAGCGGCTGTGATCTCAAATGCCCAAATAACTGCTCTCTAAATGCCCAAATGCCCAAAAGTGAAAACTGATCACAAATACAATTACATTTTCTTCATACTTAGCCAAATAGTTGCACTTAAATGTGGAGTAGTCTACCGAGGCAACATTTTAACTCGTGAATACTGCCCATCGGAAAACATTTACTACCCGTCGCCAATTCCATCTGGGCATCACCACATCACTATGTCAGAGTTGTCAGAGTTAATTCTTCTGCGATCACCTGTAAAGGAGTAGTCTACACAGGCAACGTTTTAACCTGGGAATGTTGCCCATCGGAAAACATTGCCTTGGGCAGCATTTCCGAGCTAAAACGCTGCCTTGGTAGACTACTCGTGGAAGAATTAACTCTGACAACTCTGACAGAGCAGTGATGTGGTGATGCCCAGACGGAATCGGCGACAGGAAGTAAATGTTTTTTGATGGGCAACATTTCCAGGTTAAAACGTTGCCTGGGTAAACTACTCCTTTACGGGTGCTCATGGAAGAATTAACTTTGACAACTCTGACAGAGTAGTGATGTGGTGATGCCCAGACGGAATCCGTGACAGGCAGTAAATGTTTTTTGATGGGCAGCATTCCCGAGTTAAAACGTTGCTTGGGTAGACTACTCCTTTATTCTATTGTATGTACAGTTCAGTGGAATTTGACGAACAAGTTAATTAGAAAACTAAATTCCATGAACAAGGTAATTGGAAAACTAAATGTTCAGTCTGTAATTGGAGTACCTTTCAAATGGGCCATCCTATCCAGGCCGTTAATATGGCACCCTGTCAGAGTGGCTGGTCTTTTGCCACGATCCCCCATATCTAATTGGTCTAAATTGCCACGATGTTTTAATGTCTTCCAAATTATCAGCCCAGGCCCGAGGGTCCTATTAAGGTAAACGTCTCAATAATGTTCATTGACAAGTTATTCCGAGTCTGCGATCGAATTTTTCAGGCCAGAGGAAATAGGAGTTGTGACGTAACAAAACTGAAAGTCAACCCCTAAGGAGAGATGGTCAACCGTGGTCATGGCTCTGTCAGCATTTCTCTCTGAAACCTCGTTCTTTGTCCACGTAGTCTACTTTCCTCTTTGTCGGAAATTTTATTTATCAAATTCGAGGAATTTGATAAATAAATATCATTTGATAAATAAATCTTATCGACAACCTTTGAAAAATTAAATATATCTCTTGCTTTATATTATACCGCCAAACCTTATAACTGATGGTTAAACTTTTTGAATTTTATATTAATACTCCTCGCCTTTTAAACAAATGACTTATAATAAACCTTTGGCTCTGGACCCCACCTCTATAATCAATTTCCCCATGACGTCATTGTGGAGGGTCCTGGAGTACGGTTGCAAACCTTGGCTCGTCCCTCCCGCAATGAATCTACACCGTTGATCATTGTCTATATGATCCGGGCTCTTTTATTAAACTTCGGGCAAGTCCAGCGTGCGATCATTGTTCGATGGCCCCTTCCCAAATCAACGACACATAGCAATATCGCTCAGCTTCCCTGGTCGAATGATAACGTGCGATGGCACGCTTTAAACAATGGTTTTCCGGGGGTCCACCTCGCCATGTGTCGACTCCTCTATGGAATCGCTCCCCAACCAGGAAATACCGCTTACTCACCAAAAGCGGTGCAATATGGGCAATCCGCCTTTGTAAACCTGCTCGCGGTTTTGCTACAGTGATTAACTAAGGTTCACGCCGGCGGCACTATCCTTCTCATTCATTAACTCACGTCTAACCTCGGGTCAGGGTTCCGATAGAAAAATAATTCTATCTCTTTATAAAGTGGAATTCTACCAATTGAACAATGTTCACGACCACAATTCCTCTACACAGACCTCGCCTACACATGGGATTTCTTCACTCGCTCGGACAATTCGAGAGAAAGAAATGGACAGATAATTTTAAAGGTTTCGTGGTGACTTGATTCACTGAAATTCTGCACACAATATCAGTTCGACATATATACACAGAAAATGTTCAATCACCTCACAATCAAACGAATTTCCTTGCAAATAATGACTCAAGAAAGTTAGATAATCAACGGAAACTGAAATTCATTTAAGTGGAAGCAATTGTTAATACACAGATTTTATTGTAGAAATCTCTCTATTCCTCCTCTTTTCTTCCTCCCCTTTTTTTTTTCAATATATCCAAGGGATTAAATTTATATACATCAACATATGTCCTTTCGGTTTCTCTGTGAGGACCGTTATGGTAATTCAATAGCCTAATTAAAATTATTCGAAAACTAAAACATGACAGATGGACTGAACCTAACCATTAGACTTCTACAACTCTAACTAATCTAAATGAAACAGTCAGCTGAGGTATTGACACCTAGCTGTTACAATTCAAATGTTTTCAAACCCTCCTAGCCACAACATGTGGACAAAAACCTCCTACATTGTTGGCTAGTGTCTAATGCCCCTGCATCAGACTCCCGAGGGCAATTTTCTTCATGGTCTCCTGTCCATGAGCTCGTCCACTAATCTTCCTATCTTATTTAGCATTTATTCAGTCATCTAAGTAGCATCTTCCTCTGTCTTATCCTTCCATTTGATTAAGTACTAAAAGTACTCTTGTCCTCTAGTCCTCTTGAACACTCTTTTGTCCAATACCTTCTCTGGTTGCAATGGTTGTGCTGGAGGTAGCTGCTCTTTCCACTCAATCTGTCCCTTGTCTGCTGATCTTTCTTCTGCACCATCATCTTCATACTTGTACAAATCTGCAACATTAAAAATGGGAGATATTCCAACATCAGGTGGCAATTCAATCTCATAAGCATTTGCATAAAACTTTCTAAGTATCTTGCATGGCCCAATCTTTTTGAACTTCAATTTATTATACTGCTTCTTTGGGAATCTCTCCTTTCTCAAGTGTGCCAAAACCAGTTCTCCTACTTCAAAATGAACTTATTTTTTGCTCAAGTCTGCTTTGCTTTTGTATTTGATGATGCTGCCTAGTAGTTGTTGTTTCACTTGTTCATGTATGGCCTGGATCTCTGAAGCAATTTCCTCACCATCTGCACTTCTCATCTTTGCCTTTCCCAGATTTCTTAACTCTGATATTCCTCTGGGGTGAATTCCATAAACAATATGGAATGGGCTTTGCCCTGTGCTTCTGTTTGGTGAGTCATTATATGCATATTTTTCCTGGGGAAAAATATGATCCCATTGCTTGGGGTGCTCTCCTGCAAGACTTCTCAACAAATTTCCCAGGCTCCTATTCACTACCTCAGTTTGTCCATCAGTCCGGGGATGATAAGTTGAGCTGAAACTCAGTTTGGTACCAATTTTATTCCACAATATCCTCCAAAAGTGACCCAAAAATCTGGTGTCTCTGTCTGAAACAATACTATTGGGTAACCCATGCAATCTAACAAATTTTTTGAAGAACAAGTTAGCAACATGGGTGGCATCACTAGTTTTATAGCATGGAATAAAATGTGCCATTTTGGAGAATCTTTCCACTACAACAAAGACTGCATCATTCCCTCTCTGAGTCTTGGGCAATCCTAGAACAAAATCCATACTCACCATGTCCCAAGGCCTATCTGGAATAGGCAAGGGAGTGTACAATCCTGCATTCTGGCTCCTTCCTTTAGCATATTGACAGATTTCGCAATTCTTCACAAACTTGTCCACTTCTGCTCTCATCTTAGGCTAGTAATAAAACTGACTCAGCTACTCATAAGTCTTGTTAGTACCAAAGTGTCTAGCAAGTCCACCACTATTCTTCTCTTTGATCAAGTTTTCTCTCATGGAACATTTTGGTACACATAGTTGGTTCTTTCTGAATAGCAAGTCCTCCTGCAAGAAATAATCCAACCACTGGCTTCTATCTGTTAGAACAAGATTACAACATGCCTCAAATGCTTCCTTAAAATCTCGATCTATTTTATACAATTATTTGAGAAAACCAAATCCTACAACTTCAAAATTAGTTTCTTGACAAGCATGTGCCTCCTACTCAAAGCATCAGTTACTTTATTTGCTTGGCCACTTATATCTTTCAAAACAAAATTAAAACCTTGGAGATACTCAACCCACTTGGCATGCTTATGCTTCAACTTGGGCTGCTCTACAATATACTGCAAAGCATGATTGTCAAAATATAATACAAATTCTCTGGACATCAAATAATGTCTCCACTTCTTCAGTGCTTGAACAATTGCATAGAATTCCTTCTCATAAGAGGAATACTTTCTCCTGGTGTCATTTAGCTTTTCACTGTAATAGGCTACAAGCCTATCATTCTGACTCAACACAGCTCCAATGGCTTCCCCACTGGCATCACACTTTACTTGAAATGGTTTAGTAAAATCAGACAGAATCAAAACAGGCTTCTCTGTTATCTTTTGCTTCAAAACTTTAAAGTTTCTTTCTGCTTCAGCAGTCCACTTAAATGGGTGTTTTCTCTTCTTTATTGTCTCAATTATGGGTGCATTAATCTTACTGAAGTTTCTTATGAACTTTCTGTAGAAACTAGCAAGTCCATGGAAACTTCTTACCTCAAAAACATTCCTGGGTGAAGGCCACTCCACAATTGCCTTAACCTTTTCTGGGTCCATCTTCAACCCTTCTACAGAAACAAAAAAACCTAAATACACCAACTCTTCCTTCATGAATGAGCATTTCTTCAAATTTATCAGCAGTTTCTCTTGGTGTAGCTTCTTCAAGACATGATTAAGATGCCTTAAATGATCTTCTTTAGTTCTGCTGAAAACTAATATATCATCCAGATACACTATCACAAATTTACCAATGAACTCCTTCAATACTTCATTCATAACTCTCATGAAAGTGGTAGGTGTATTTGACAACCCAAAATGCATTACCATCCATTCATACAGTCCTTCATTTGTTTTGAAGGCAGTTTTGCACTCATCACCCTCTCTTATTCTAATCTGATGGTATCCACTTTTTAAATCTATCTTTGAGAAATATTTAGCACCACTCAAACAGTCCATCAAATCCTCAATTCTAGGCAAAGAGAATCTGTACATGATTTTGATCTTATTGATTGCTATGGAATCAGTACACATCCTCTAGCCTCCATCTTTCTTTGGGCTCAGTACTGCTGGTACTGCACATGGACTCAAACTTTCTCTAATCAGTCCCTTGTCCACCAATTCATGTACTTGTCTCCTGATTTCCTCATTTTCCTTGGGAGTCATTCTGTAGGCTACCTTATTTGGTAGGTTTGAACCAGGGATAAAATCTATCTGATGGCTGATCTTTCTCACAGGTGGCAGCTCATCAGGTAAATCATCCAAAACAATGTCACAATAATTGTCTAACATCTCTTGGATTTCTATTGGCAAATCAGAAATCAATCACTCTACTTTATGGCTCTCCTTCTTCCATGGGTATCAATGTATGATGTACCCCATCCTTGAAGAACTTGTAGGTGTTCTTCTTGCCATCATGCACTGCTGCTCTGTTAAACTGCCAAGGCCTACCCAACAGTATATAACACACATCCATGGGCATTACATCACATAGGACCTTATCCTTGTATTTTCCCATTTGCAGCTCTATCTCACACTGTTCTTTTACGACCAGCTGGTGCCCTTTATGCAGCCAGGACACCCTGTAGGGAGTTGGAGCTCCCTTGTCTTCAACTTCAACTTCTCTATCACCTCAGTGGAAACCAGATTGTCTGTGCTGCCACTATCAAAAACTAGCTGGCAACATTTCCCTTGGACTCTGCATATGCTCCTAAAAAATTTTTTCCTTTGTGTAGGCTCAGTGACCTCCTTGGCTTGCTTCAACAAGACCTTATTTACCACCAAGGATTCTCCCCTCTCTGGAAGAATTTCTTCTTCAATTTTTTCCTCTTCTCCAGCCTGAGCAACAACAGCATTTCTTGGGCTAGCACCCACATTCTCTGGACACTCATAGTGTTTATGTCCCACTTGCTGACATCTATAACACCTCAATTCTCTACCTCTGCCTCTGTCCCTGCCTCCTCTTCCTTTTCCTCTGTAAGAACCCCTTCTTCCCCTTGCATCCTCCTCTGTAGACGCATTCTGAGGTGAGCTACTGTTAGCTCCATCCCTGGGTGTAGTAGGCTTTCTTCTACTTCCCTGACTTCCCTTTCCCTGGAAAGGACCTCTCTTCTTGGCAAACTATTTCCTCAGGAGTTTCTCCTCTGCGTTCAAGGCCATCTAGTAGGCCTCTTCCACTGTCTTAGGAGACAGGAGACCAATCTCATCTTGGATCTTCAGCTTGAGACCATTCACATATCTCGCAGTCTTCTTTGGTGTGTCTTGAAATTGCCCATCTCTTATGCTCACTCTGTAGAATTCCCCTGTGTATTCTTTTACTGTGAGCAACCTCTGTCTCAGGTTCTACATTTGCATATACAATGTCAGCTGGTAATCACTAGGCATGAATTTACCTTTTAATTTAGCCATCATTCTAGTCCAGCTCTTGATAGGTTGCTTGCCAACTCTCCTCCTTTCTGCCTGCATTCCATCCCACCAAAGCGCAGCATGTCCGTTCAGCTTTGTCACCGCAAACTTGAACCGTTTATCTTCACTTATTTCTTCATAATCGAAGCACTTGTTTAATTCATTAATCCAGTCCACCAACACCTCTGGATTGAGTCCCCCTGCATAACTTGACACTTCAATTCTGGGCTTAACTGCAGACCCCAGAACAGTTCTAAGGAGTCTCATGTCAGGAGGAATTTCAACATTTTCTTCAGCTTCTTCTGTTTCAGGTTCACTGATGTCCTCAGGATCTCTAGGCTGTCTTCGCTCCATGGCATCCATTCTGGCCTCGACCCTCTGCAACATCCCCAACACCTCTGCGTTGGCTACAGGTCTCCTTCTACCAGCACCTCTACCAACTCGGATTGCCATGTCAGCTTTCTGCAAAAACAACTCAAAAACAACAGCTCTGATACCACAAATGACGCAACAAAACTGAAAGTCAGCCCCTAAGGAGAGATGGTCAACCGTGGTCGTGGCTCTGTCAGCATTTCTCTTTAAAACCTCATTCTTTGTCCACGTGGTCCACTTTCCTCTTTCTCAGAAATTTTATTTATCAAATTCGAGGAATTTGATAAATAAATATCATTTGATAAATAAATCTTATCGACAACCTTTGAAAAATTAAATATATCTCTCGCTTTATATTATACCGCCAAACCTTATAACCGATGGTTAAACTTTTCGAACTTTATATTAATACTCCTCGCCTTTTAAACAAATGACTTATAATAAACCTTTGGCTATGGACCCCACCTCTACGATCAATTGCCCCATGACGTCATTGCAGAGGCTCCTGGAGTACGGCTGCAAACCTTGGCTCGTCCCTCCCACAATGAATCTACACCGTTGATCGTTGTTTATATGATCCGGGTTGTTTTATTAAACTTCGGGCAAGTCCAGCGTGCGATCACCATTCGATGGCCCCTTCCCAAATCAACGGCACACAGAAATATCGCTCGGCTTCCCTAGTCAAACGATAACGTGCGATGGCACGCTTTAAATGGTGGTTTTCCGGGGGTCCACCTTGCCATGTGTCGACTCCTGTATGGAATCGCTCCCCAACCAGGAAATACAGCTTACTCATCAAAAGCGGTGCGATATGGGCAATCTGCCTTTGTAAACCCACTCGCGGTTTTGCTACAGTGATTAACTAAGGTTCACGCTGGCGGCACTATCCTTCTCGTTCATTAACTCACGTCTAACCTCGGGTCAGGGTTCCGATAGCAAAATAATTCTATCTCTTTATAAAGCGGAATTCTACCAATTGAACAATGTTCACGACCACAATTCCTCTGCACAGAACTCGCCTACACACGGGATTTCTTCACTCACTCGGACAATTTGAGAGAAAGAAACAGACAGAGAATTTTAAAGGTTTCGTGGTGACTTGATTCACTGAAATTCTGCACATAATATCAGTTCGACAGATATACATAGAGAATGTTCAATCACCTCACAATCAAATGAATTTCCTCACAAATAAGGACTCAAGACAGTTAGATAGTCAATGGGAACTGAAATTCATTTAACTGGAAGCAATTGTTAATACACAGATTTTATTGCAGAAATCTCTCTATTCCTCCTCTTCTCTTCCTTCCCTTTTTTTTTCAATACATCCGAGGGATTACATTTATATACATCAACATATGTCCTTTCGGTTCCTCTGTGAAGACCGTTATGGTAATTCAAAAGCCTAATGACAATTATTCGAAAACTAAAACATGACAAATGGACTGAACCTAACCGTTCGACTTCTACAACTCTAACTAACCTAAATGAAACAGTTGGCTGAGGTATTGACACCTAGCTGTTACAATTCAAATGTTTTCAAACCCTCCTAGCCACAACATGTGGACAAAAACCTTCTACATTGCTCGCTAGTGTCTAATGCCTCTCATCAAGTTGTGTTTAGTGCCATTTTTTGATAGTTTTTTTTTTTTTTGAATTTTTGGTCTAATTTTTTTAAAATTTGGCAAGAATTTATTGAAAACAAAAATTTGATGGGTAACTTGCACAATCAAAGTGTTCTAAGATTTTTTTAGGATACTGAATCTATATTTACAGTGAAAAAACTAGTTTAAATAATAGAAATTAAGATTTTGCTTCAATTTTTTCACGAGACACCAGAAATTCCAAAAAAATCCCACTAAAAACTACTCCCAAGATATGAAATATATACCTCCAGAAAAAAACCTCCCGATTATTTCTATCGGGAAAAACACATTTAAAAAAAAATGTAGCTAACATTCAAGTCAAAATATAAACCGACCCTGCAATTAGTTATTCTGAGTACAGAAAGTTAAACAGGGAAAATCACGCTCAAGAATCGGAGTTAACCAAGGAATACCAAACTTTGTAGAAGTATAAATCATTCGATTAATTCTGTATATACATATAAAATTACAATAAATATTACTTACAGTGGTTTATATTTCTCGATTCAGCCTTACCGAGGTTTCTATGGGAAAATCGATTTTCAATTTAAAGATTGCTGGGAATCTGATGGCTGGGAAAGTTTCGACTTCCCGGAAGTATATATTGATTTAATATTTCGGAAATTGATTTAATATTTTTTCCCCAAAGACTATACTTTAAGATTCATATTTTCAGATTTTAGATTAGTAATTTCAGTTAAAAAAATAAAGAAGATTTTAGATTCGTAATGCTTTTTTGAAATAAATTTTACAATCAATTTTATTTAAGATTTTGTTAGAAATAATTTATTTGATTTTGGGATTTTTTTAATTAATTTGAGTAAAAATATTAAAATTGTAATTTCAAGTTATTAAATTTATACAGTTTTATTATTCAAAATACTTAATAGAATTAAACTATGATACAGAACTCTAACAAGAAATTTATGGAATTTCAATGGATCCCGTGTAAAATCTAACTCCAAAAAGTATATCTCTTACATTCCTAGATAGAATGAGTTGTAGGGCTTCAAGGTCTGTGGACTATTCCTCTTATGTGTAATTAGATGAATAGTATGGTCATGTTTTGTTAAAATTTTGAGAAGGTTTCATGATGGCTTTACAGTTTTTTAGTTTTTGTTTTAATTTTAGGTATTCCTCTTATGAGTAATTAGATGATTAGCATGGTCATGTTTTGTTAAAATTTTGAGAAGTTTTCATGATGGCTTTACAGTTTTTTTAGTTTTTGTTTTAGTTTTAGGTATATAACTGAGAAGTTTTCATGATGGCTTTACAGTCTTTTAGTTTTTGTTTTAGTTTTAGGTATATAACTCTTAGGAAAATTAAGGATTTTCACACTTATATGGCACTGCTCCACAATTTGAGAACCTATAAATTTTGAATGCCTTACAATGTATTTAGATGGACAAGAGACCTGATTTCCAAGTGGGAGGGTTGAGACCATCTAACATTGTTGCATGTGTATGCTTACCTCGCCCTTTTCAATTGAAACGATCTGTCAAGCTTACAAAAAAATTACTTTATAAAATTGAATATATATATAATTGACAATTGACATGGTCCCAAAAATTATATCATTTCATCTTAAAAATAAAATAAAATAATCAAATATTTAGATTCCTCTTTCCTAAAGTCTTTCAAATATTTCTTCTGGATAGCATTTTATCACAAGGTATCATATTCCTACAAATTATATATAAGTTTAAAATTATATATATATATATATATATATATATATATATATAAGCAATTATCATTGGAATTTAGTTTTGTAATTTTTGTGAAATTACTTAAATTATATTTTTGAATACATAATCAAAGCATTTATATTACGCAAATGAAATTAGAATTTTATACTGCTCTTAAGGTACCAAGGGGTATAAGTAGGCACCTACAGATTAGAGTGGTAGTAGTTGGAATCCAACCTGTCACAGTCCCATGCTTGTGGTGACTTCAATTCACATGTGAGCATGGTGCAACACCACCTAACTTTTTCATTTCTCACTAATCAAGTTTATGAACTACGCCTAACCTCCAACACTTAATTTATTTTCAAGTGTTCTTCAATTACTTACGCAACGGAAATATCATTCATACAAGTTCAATTATTTAACATTTACTTCATAACATGTGAGATCCAATAAACATCAATATGAACAGTATACACACATTTACGAATGGTGTTAGTCTCTTAAAGAAAATACCAGAGAAATAAATATAATAATAATACACTTAACAACAACATTCAAATCATGTACACCATGATTTATTTGGAAAACCCCAATTGGGGAAAAAAACCAACCAACAATAGATCTATTATTGTCCTTGGCTAAAACACAGTCAAGTCGCCCAACACCTAGACCTTTCACTGCTCAACCAGGGTTCTCTACAATGGAGAATCCTCTAGCCTTTTAATGGCTTCAACTACATGCACTACCAGGAGCTCATTACAGTGGGTCACCAATATTGGGTGTCCAAAACCACAACTGTTAACCATAATCATTGATACAACCTCAACTCTATCACAAGGTCAAGTTTATCTAACAATCCCCCCTTTAAACTTGACTTTGGGTTTTCCTTAGTTAAATCTAGCCAAACTGCCCAAGTGAGCCAGCCTCCACCACTCACCTCTAGGCCCTACCAAGTCAATGTTAGGGTATTTAAGAATTTCACATGTTGTCCTAACTCTAACATGCTTTACCATACTATCACATGTGTCCCATATCACCTAAGTGGACATTCAGACTTTATCAGTGATTTACCAGGTCTTATAGTAGTATGCCCATTTTTTTTTGTCACTATCTAGACATAAACCAACATTCTCTCATTTACATTCTTTTCCACACCGAAGTTCAAACATACTCTTCCTCTTGAAAAAATTTATGACCTTATAACTTTCATGGTTACCAGTGACTATAAATAAAAAAACTAAATCCCATTTTTGAGTGATAACATTTTCAGTTTTTTGAAACCTAGATAAAACCATTTTAGTAAAATGCCCTACTTAGAACTAATCCAATCAACCTCTGGTCACTTGCACGTGTGCTTGAAATCGAACGAGAGATTCTCACCGTCGACTTCCAACCTATGGAAATTGCGATGGAAATGGAAGGCCGCGCATTAGAACCTCGTCGTTCCATCTTGATCGGTAGAGGGCATGACCTCCCCGCACCTATCGATTGCATAGACGCCAATGGCGACTGCTTGTTTCTCCCTGCACTCTTTATACCAAACTATTTTCTTGACATTACTCACGTCGTCGCTGATGTCGTCGTGGACGTTTATGGAATCAATCGCAACTTCATTAGCCACTATTTCTTCTTTGGCCGTCGTTACTAGGATTTCTTGTTTGGCCTGCAAATTGTTCTTGGGAGGTTGCACTGAGGAGTGTGGAACATAAACATAACCTCATATCATATCTTTAGTCCTTAATTTATAATAACTCATTTATAATGTTGGGTTATAATACATTTCACTCTCAAACTTTTGTTATGGACACCATAGAAATTATTTGAGTCTTAATAGTGGAATCTTCAAAAATTATTGAGATAATCAAGATTTATTTAGATTGTGCTTTAATTTGCATTTTTAATGGCTTATGGTCAAATTTTTTTATGCTCGACAATTAGATTGCTACATGTTGAATCATTATGGATTGTAACAAAGATATATGCATTTATAACAATAACAACAAAAATAATCATCTATGTGTGAATTAAAAGATACTGGGTTGGGTGAAAATTACATTGTAGGATGGGACTTTATATTACTATCCACCTTGGGGAGAAGAAAGGTGGGAGTATAATAAGAGATCCTTTACAGGAAAGAATGGAAGATTTTATTTCCCATATGGATCTCAATGAAATCAAGCCAACCAAACTAAATTCATATGTAGCAATAAAGGAATAGGTCCTTGGCACATATTAGCAAGGCTAGACTACTTTTTGGTTAACAACAAAGTTTAGAACTAGGATTTCTCTTCTTCTCTACATTTGGCTTGGGGTGGATCTGAACACAAACCCATAAAAGTGGAAATTTTCCCAAAAGAGGACTATGGTCTTCTTCCTCTTAGATTCAACCCTAGGTGGATTATTGCTCAAGGTTTTGTAGATTTGATTTCAAAGGCCTGGTCAAAATGGATAGTGGCAACTTTTGTATATGTATAGGAACATAAAATGAAGGAAACCAAAAGTTATCTCAAAGCTTGGGTAAAAGAAAGCTATCAAATTAGAAATAAGGACATGTTGCTTCCTAAAACCATATTAGAAAAAAAAAACTCGGAAATGGAACAATTCCGATTAACATAAGAAATGTTAATAGAGGAAAAAAAAATCACACTCTTCCACAATGCTTTGAAAGTTCAAGAAAATTTATGGAGGCTTAAATATAAAAGCCTTTGGCTTAAAGTGAAAGATAGGAACATCATATTCTTCGATAAGCAAGGTAAAATGAGAGAATTAAGGAACAATGTTAAATATATTGATCTTAAATTAAAAACTTGAAGGTTTTCTTAAAAATTTGCAAGTAAGTCTATGTCTTGTGGTAAATGGATCAAGTTGCAAAAGCACATAAATTAGTGTTTTTAAACTCAGTTTGCAGAAATAAAACAGAGGAAAATGAACCATGAACAACAGCACAAAACAACAATTTGATAATGAAGTTCACCCCTCCTGGGCTACGTCTCTAGGTCTAACTTCCAATGTTGGGCCTCTTCAATTATCTGCTCAAGTTTGAAATTACATCAATTTAAAAATGCTCAAATTTCAAAAATAGTGCTACTAATAGATTCAAAATGCTCAAAAACCCCTATCTAGCACTAGTAGAAAATGATGAAATTAGTGCCTAGGTGACTAAAAAAGTTAGTCACCGCAATTATTTCAACTAAATTACTACTAAATTTGAGAAATTTTAAGTGACTGTACTAAAAATGACTAACTTAAACGACTAATTTAGTTTAGGGATAAAATATATGACTATATAATAAGTGACCAAACTAAAAGCGACTAACTAAAATGACTAATTTAGTCCAGGACTAAAATATATGACTAGATAATAAGTGACCAAACTAAAAATGACTAACTAAAATGACTAATTTAATCTAGGACTAAAATATATGACCAAATAATAAGTACAACAAGTATATGAATTAGTCATTTATGTTAGTAATTGTTAATTGTGTCACTCTAGAAATGAAATATTGCAATTTTGATACTGAAGTGTGATTTGGCCGAATTTTATTGGTTGCAGTGTATTTTGGTGGCCCAATGGGAAGCTTCCACGTGGCCAAACTAGAGGCCACCACGTGGTGCCTCCACATTGGATAAAAAATTGTTAAAGGTTGAAAGGCCTTGGCAGGAATCAAACTGATGAAGTGCCATAACAAACTCCAAAGCCTTACCATCTCACCTATAAGTGGTTTTCAACCATAATGTCTGCCACTTATATTTGAACGACATGTATGGGCGCGTTGGGAGGAGGGGTCGAGCAGTGAGCCCTGACCCCTAGTCGTATCACACCCACGGGACCTGTTGCGGAGGCAGACTGAGTAAAGGAGCATGGACCAACCCTAACTCCTAGTCATTTTCATAGCCCATGTTCACTTAGTCATGTTCACAAACCCACATATTTTAACTATAAGAAAATTTTTATTATTAATATTATCTCTCTCTCTCTCTCTCTCTCTCTCTCTCTCTCTCTCTATATATATATATATATATATATATATATATAATACGTGGATATGGTTGCAATATTCATGCATGATTTCAAAATATATTTTCACTGATATTTTATTCTTAAGATTTGTAGGAAAATTATCTAAAAATAAAATCTTTGAAGATAGCTTATACTCTAGTTAATAACATATTTACCATAGTTTAATTTCCAATATAATTTGAGTAAATCTTTGCATAAAAAATGGATATGAATACTTAACTAGGGTTACTTCCATAATTATTTATGTGTTCCTTAATACTTATGTAAAAGTAAAACTATAAATGTGTAGTTTTATTAGTGGTTACTACCCATCAAGTAAATAATTTGTCCACTTCACTTCTCATTTTTTTTTAAATTTGCAAAACAAATCTATATAGAACTGTAAACATATCTATATAAAATTATATTTTACTATTGAGTGTTATTAATTTAAAATATATGTCAATAATTATAAATATTCAATTGGGTAATTAACTGAAAATAAAATTAGCCTTCAAATCAAAATATTTTTAACTAATAATAAATATTCAAATGTTTAACTATCATAAAATAAAAAGGGTGCCATAATAAATATCCTTTCAATTGTGTAACTATATGAAAATAAAAATGGCACCATAGTGAATATCATTTCAGAAAAATAGTGTTGTCCACCACATTCGACCTCTTCAATCATCTAGGGCAAACAGTGATGAAAACCCCAAATCACAGGCAAGAAAGAGCAAGATGTTGGATCACGCCGGAGGAAAAGGAAAATTTGGGAAGCAGAGTACTCATCCAGAGAACTGGGCACCACTGCAAATACATGGGTGCAACCTAACGTATGTGGCGAAGGACTAGCAGCTCGTGAGGGGCACAATGCTGCAATCATTGATCACTGTATATTTATATTTGGAGGTTTTTGAAAAGCTCAAGATGAATATGAAGAGATATATTACAACGACCTTTACATACTAGACACAGGTAATCCACTCTGTTGTTAGTCTCCTCTATTGTTTATGTAGGGTTATGAAATTTAGTCGGTTGTTGAAAATTTCATTTCATAAATTGATTAGTGGATGCATGTTGATGTTCCCTTCGATGGTTTATTTTTGGATTATTTTACATTTATGCTGGTTTGCTACCATAGGAATGGCGTAGCACGCATTGAAATTTAATTACATTGTTGGAAAATCTATCTTTGTATTGGTAGGACGTATGTCTTTTTATATTTTTTCCTCTTTATTATGTTCTTTTCTTCTTTTAAGATTATGCAATTTTTTTAAAATTTTAACAATCTCTTTCGTAGTTTTTGGATGTTTTGGTTCTACTTCTATGGTTTCTTGTGGTATTAAGGCTTCTTTATCATTTTCTGTGTGGAGATAGGGCCAATTTAATAACTGGCTGTTGAGATTTCAAAGAGTTTTTAGATCTATGGTGAACACTTCAACAAACCCTAATCTAGCCAAACAAAAAGCTTAACAACATTTTAATAACGATCACACTGGAGATGAACCTATCCCATGAACTTTAAAAACTTAAAAAGAAATTCAACACAAGATTGAAAAGTTCACTGTACAACCACAAGTGCTTAAGAAGATCATAAGGATTTTTAAGATTTACAGTAACACTTAAACAAAGCCTAATACAGCCAAACAAAAAAAAAATAACACTTTAATAATGATCACACTACAGATCCTTGGATGCAGGTGAATAGACAGGCCTTGCTGGATGGAAGGCCACATGGCCTCTCTGCTGTCATGTAGCTAACCTCACCATGAGGCGGCACCTGCTTCAGGCGTGAGAGCCTTAAATAACCTCAGCTAGTTGACGGCCTCATTCATTTCTGGGAATTCACTCTGGTGTACTGAGAATTCAATTCTACCTCGATCACTTCGCTACATTCACCGGCCTTTTATGGGCAATGGTGCCATCTCCCCCCTACATTCTTCACGCACCTCCATTCGGTTCTCTCTCAAGCTTGCTTTGCAAGTTATTTTTCTTTGTTATGCTTGTCCCTGATGTACATCTTCTGCTCATGCCGCCATCCATTAGCCCTACGCTCATCCGTTTCACATTGTTTTGCATCCGTCCTCTACTCATCAGTCTCTTTCCGCTAATTGTGTCCCTCCCTTTCATCCATAGCACTTCACAGAAAACATGCCTCGCCACCATCGTATGATTTTCCACGGTGGTGGTGGTCGTGGTGGTCCCTCTCGCCCTCCAATTCTGCTCTTAGCAGAGTGCATTTTGGCTTTCTCGGTGGCCTTGGATGCACCGAAGGTTTCTGACCCCAAGATTCTTTAAGCCCATCTCTCAATTCGAATTCCAGAAATTCAACAAGACAATTCCAGCTCTAGTTCGAGGAAGAGGCTGAGAAAATCCACACTCTCTCTCTCTTCTTCCCCAATGCCCTTTAAAATGGTGGCCCTACCTGTCAAAACCCTGGAGGAAACCTCTTACAGCATGGGCAACAACTCTGTTGAAGGTGTCAGGCAACTTGACAATGCGGAAGACATAGGCGCTCGCTCCACCTCCATGCCGGAGTTGGCTCCTCAGCTCTCCAAGAAGGAGGAAGCTCTCTCTGATGATGGGTGCTACATTGTGGAAGAGCCTCCGCATATGCAAAAATAGGATGCAAAGGACCAACTTTAGTAGTGCCATCGCTCCTTTGTCTCCAGTATTTTCAGGCCTTGCTACAGTTTCTTTGCTTACTTTTCTTATGAAAAATAATCTTAGTTTTATGACTACTCTGTCAACAGCTGGTTTCCGATCTGGGGTAGCTTCTCCTATGTTTTATGGTACTCTCTATGAGTTGGTTTCCCCCTTGGGGCAGCTCCATTTCTGATTTTTTGAACTATCTCTGCGAGCTGGTTTCCCCCCACGAGGCAACATGACTCTACCTTTTTGTACTGTATAATAGAAATTAGTCTTATTCAGAAAAAAAAAAAAAATTAATCACACTACAGATGAACCCATAGCATCAGCTTGAGAAAGAAATCCAACATAAGAGAAAATATTACCATCCAAACACAAGAACTCAAGAAGAGAGTGCTATAGGTAAGCTGCACCGAGGATTTTTCAATTAAACAAGTTGAATAAATGATTCACTGTCAAAAATGTAGCGAGCAAGGTATTTTGGCTTGTGCCTTAGCTAGTGAAGACCTTGAATTGTCCTCATGAGTTAGACTTCAGTTAGGATGATTTATTTCTAGTTTACTGGAATAATCATCAATTTAGCATGCGTGGAGTTCGAGCTTGAGTTATAAGAGGAGTTTTCGTTAGTTTAACTACATGATTGGGTGGCGATTATGAGTTCAGTTAGAACGTGTTCGAGCTTCAGTCTTGATTGAAGGATTAACGAGTTAAGAACTCCAGTGTTTATTGGAGGGAGAAAGAGTGACACTCTCAGTTAACTCGTCAATCAAAAACTCGAGTTCTAAATCTGAAATAGCCTAATTTACTATTTAGCATGGATCAAATTTATAAAGAGATTAAAAATACACGATGAAAGGACAATTGTTTTATGCACAAAGGTTTGTGTGACAAGACAACTCACGAGTTTGTGAGAGGAGCCTTGATTGTGGAGAGTGCAAAAATATTGTCCTAAGAAATAGGAGGAACAAGAGTGCTAGGGAATAAGAGATTGATTATGTGCAGAGCTTGTATCTTATGCAGTAGTGAGTCACAAGTATGCAATATTAAGGAGAAGAGAGCAGAGTTTGCAGAGCAAGTCAAGGCGGCAATAGAGGATGAATTTTGTGTAGGAACCGAGTTCAAGTTCTGATCAAGGAAAGCCAAGATCAATTATATTAGCTGATATTTTTGTGAGAAGAAGAACACTTTCTCAAGAGAGACAGATTGCTTTGTAATAGATCCAAGTGCTCAATAACAATAAATAAAATAGCCACATCAAGGTGGAAGATTTTCCCTATTGGGTTTCCTGAAAAAAAATAAGTGTGTCTTTTGTGTGATTGTGTCTTTGTTGAGAAATTCTGAGTTTAGCCCTGGCCAGATGTTGCATATAGTATTTTAGTTGCCTTTCCTAATCACACACATTCCAATATACCAGGACAAAGTAAATATATCAACTTACTTCACCAAGCATCGTCCAAGATCTACCATAAGCATCCATGAAAAGAGACCACACAATTTCCAATTTCACCCAAGAAAGAAAAGTCACTCAACTCTTCCATCCATAACCAAATTGTAAGAGAGAAAAATCACAGAAGTTGTAGACCTTCTAAGAGATTTCTCCCCCAAATCCAACCATGATAAAATGAAAGGAAAGCACCTATATTTATAAAAGAGGTGCTAAATTTTCCTTGAAGTGAAATATTATTTTACTAAGCTAAAATCCCAAATTCTAGCTTAAGGAGGTGCAAAGTCCCTCTTGTACAATTAATTAACGAAAATTTCAGGAATTTAGGGGAATTCATGCCAAATGTATAATGATGAAGGTGAATGAGCCCTCAAAAAGTGCCCATCTCCATAAATGAAGGGGATGAAGGGCTTGTTGGCATGGCATCCAGCCTCCCAAGGCCCATCAACAACATAGCTTATATAAGAAGTCTTTAAATCTGCCCACCAAAAGCCTCTAAAGTGGGCAGACAACCTAAAAAATTCTCCTCCAAGGTGGGTATAAGGGCTCGCAATGCCATTGACTAAGTGGGAGAGGGGGACCTTCAAGTTCCTCCACAGCTCTAATAAATCCTCCACTAAACAAGGGATTTCCACCTCCAAATGTCTTTCAAAGTGGGCACTAAACCCTTTTTCTCTGATATAGGCTCATGTACCTCCAATAAATGATCCTTCAAAGGGTGTATAGACCTTCAAAATATTTATTTTAAGGGTCACAAAACTGTTACGAAGTGGGCACATGGCTCACAAAGAAAGCAAAGGAATGACCAAAGGGAAAACTACGCCTCCAAGATTCCTCCAAGTGTAGAGTGCTTCAAATTGAACTCATTTGGCTCCTTTAAAGGTGGGAAAAATCATCCTCTGGGTCCTCATAAGCTGGGTTGAGCACCCCATTTCTTCAATGCGTCTGTTGTGCAAAGAAATGGGATCTTCAATAGGAAATCCCCCATAGGATGAGAAAATTACTCCTAACAATGGTCACAAGACTTTACACGCACAGGTAAGCCCATCATAAGTTTCATTTCACATGTGTACAAATCACCTTAAATAAAGGTTGGTTCCAACAACAAAATTTGATTTTGGCCCAAATTTAGGTTGCCCTCCCCCCACCCTCTAATTTTATTTTTTAATTCCAGTGCACATACCTATATATATTATACAAAGGAGAGATACCTTACACCAATTAATTCTCTTGGGAAACTTCTGCTATGAAATTAGGCATTGTTCTCTATATTATTTTCCTCCCTTCAGGTTCCAAGTTAGTTCAGGACTTGGTTTATGATTGCAGGCAACATTTCTGTGGTGTCCTATTTACATTTGCATGCCCTGCTCAAGGTCTCTTCTCAGCCTCTAGTTCTGCAGCTGACATCGTTCCAAAAGATGCACCTATAGCCATCATGTTAGTTGTCTTCCCAAATTCTTTGAACTCCAGTGATCATGTGTTTGGGAGTTTTAGTTGCTTGATGCTGAGTGTCATTGAAATAGGATGGGATTGTAATAACTTCATTCGAGACAGACCTCCCTGGACAGGCTTACAAATTTACACTCCTCTTGTCTTTGTCAAGATGAATCCTTAATTAGATAGGCCCATCATCCACTGACCAAACCACTGACCACATCTTTCACTCTTTGTGTCATTATTAGAGAGGCCCATCATTTCTCTTTGAAAATATTTTGTTGATTTGTTGACTTTTGTAAGGCACTTGACTCTATCATGAGAGAGGCATTGTTTTAGAGGTGATACGACATTGGCTTCTATCACGAGACTATATGAGTTAGTGCTTGGTCATTCCTATGCTATCGACATCTTCTTAGACTACCTTAGGAGTACTATAGAGGTTAAATAGGAATTCCCTCTCTCACTAACTCTCTTTGGGTTCTATATCGATGAGATGGACTCCTTTCTTAGGAGCACATATAGGATGGTGCTGATTGTCTTCTACCTGATGTCTTGATCTCCTTGCTTTTATTTTTCAACAACATGATCCTCTTGGCACCTCACCTAAGGGGTTGTAGAGACAAATTGAGGCCTTCTCCAACTCTTGTGACCAATTATGGTTTAAATTTGAACTTAGTAAGACTAAGATTATGATCTTCAACATGTCTCAGCATGCTCTCCTTGAGTACCATTTTTATGTTGGAGGGGATGGGATTAATATTACTACAACCTACACATACTTGGGGGTCAGATATTAGGAGTCTAGCTTAGCTTGAGGCATGCATTCTAGCCGCAACTTAATAAGGAATATGGTTTGCTTGGTTAAAGAGATAGTGCTCTAGGACATCTCTTTCAAGATGCACTTCTTTGGACAAGATCATTAGAGCCATGAACCGTTATGGCTTCAAGGTCTGGGGACCTGGCTTGCTTTGGATTGATTGGGATAGGATAAAGAGATTTCAAACCCTTATATTATGATGCTTCATCTGCTGCTAACATGCAATTCCTCAATCTATCATCTAGGTGGAGTTCAGGGTATTGCTTCAATAGACCCCTCCTTGGTGTAATTGTTGTGGGTTCTTCTTAATTGGTTCAGTTAGTGGCCATTTCTATCAATCAACTTGCCCTTTTTAGGTAATATTTGGACACTCTAGGTCAGCTCCTACTATCTAAATGTGACTTAACCTAGGAGATTAGAGAGGATATCTACAAACTACATCAAAATCACTTGGATTTCCCTCCTTGAGGGCATTAGCTTTAATATGTAATTTTATTATTTTGAGTGCTTTATGTAGCTAAGTGACTCTTATTGTTAGGCCTATCTATATGATTAGACATTGGATGCACAACCTTAGTATTCCCCTTGGTTCATTCATAATGGGCTCCCACTAGCTTTGGTTTGAGATAGCTCACTGCATCACACACCTCAAAGGGAATTTTTAGCTATGTGACTTACAAGAGATCAATTTGGGGGAGAATATTGTCTTCAAATGTTCCATCTATTAGGAGATAGCATTGTTACATATTTATTGGATACATTATTGACTTATAACACTTGCTGTGTGGTTGTTTTGTCACGACTCACATATTTTTCATCACTTTTAAAGTTTTGTTTGTTGCCTAGAATCTATAGCCTAGGGACTAGGAACTAGGCCTTCCCTAGCTTTCCATTTTAAATCTTAAAAGAAAAAAACAATATCATTTTGAAAATATATTTTTTTGGCATTTGAAGGACGGATCTGTAGGCTTATCATGGATTCCTCCCTTATGTTGGAGGAGAGCTAGCCTTATGTGAGAAGGATGATCACCAAGGTGACAATGGGTGATGTCCTCAAGTAAATTTGGGGTTTGTAGTTGATAATTGAATCTATATTTTGAAGCACAAATTTTAGAGGTAGCAATGAAGTGCTTTTCTCCTTGGATTGATGGAATGAGTTTGTCCCAACAACTTTGCAAATGCTAAATTTCTATTTTGTCTCATATCATTTTAAATGCCTTTCTCTTTCAAGACAATACCAGTCAGTAACCTTGAGGGCTATGATTGACAATATTCTGAATCCTTGCAAACCAACATCCCTGTGGAAGTGTTAATGGTTTAGTTTTTGGATCTCTTTCTGAAGATATTATCCACCACCGCATGTTATTTATTTTGAATAAATAACATGAGAATCTACATAAATAAGATAGAAATAAATAACTCTTTTATAATGTAAATGATACTATGTAAAGACCAAATTAATTGTGCATCAAAGTTACTCGTTTGACAACATGCATTATTTATGGTCATTGGAGCAGGTTTCATCTTCTTCTAGAGTTTTATGAGGAGAAAATAAGTTGTTGAAGATGCCTAGTCAGTCATAATAGGCAGTGGTGGAAAACTCATCCTAATGACATTATGGCTGAGACTTGTCTGAATGATGATCATGGAAGTTACTCTTGAATCGTAAATCTGTCGAAGGTTCTCGCTCGATTACAGAGTAAATTTATGCTCTTTTCCTTTTTGCTTCATTGAAGAAAAACAAAAATAGTGGTTTTGAGTCCTTTATGTAATATTATTCTAAGAGTTGAATTCTTATTTTGAATGTGTTGTGTTGGTCGGGAATTGATTTTGATTGGCAATGAATCATGCATTTATAGCTTCTTTCTAATTTTCACTTTCAACCATTTCTTGGTAATTTTGAGGGCATTCATCCAAAGAGTGGTGTTCTATCATCTATTTGAGTGAGGAGGATATGAATCATGATACAGTAAGACATTGATTTGGTTAAAGTTACTACGTTTAGGAAGTATTGGCCATAGTTAAGAGGTTTTGATTGGTCAAATGTTGTGAGTTAATGAGATTTTCTTGATAGGTTACACCAAAAACTTGTTTCTAAAACATTTGAGGCACCCTGAGGGGTATAGAGATTCAGAAAAGTTATTTCTATTCTTATTTACTCAAGTAGAGGACCTGTAATTATTTTTGCAGTTCATCTTAGCATAGATGATAAGAAACAAAATATGATATTTACTAATATTTTTGTAAAGAATGTATTGATGGAAAGAATTTGGCATCTTTTAGAAGCCTTTCTTTGAATCACTTCACTTGACTGGCTAGTCTGAAAGGGTTTCTAGCATCCAAGTTTTTTTGTCTATCTCACCATATTGGGTGAAATCGACTAAGCCATAAATACCCTCTGCAATGGGCACATTCATTGTTTCAATTTCAAATGAGAATGTATCACTAATTTGAGACATATAATTTACTTATAAATCTCTAGATTCAGTGCCAACATTTTGCACTTTATCATCTCCTCATTGAAAACAAAAGACATTTTTACGAACTGTTCAAGATTAGTATTTTTAGTAGAAGACCTATCAACGTGAAGAATATTATGGTGAATGCAACTATGAAGTGGTAAATACATACAATATGATAAATATTTAGATATATCCTTAGCTCCTTCAGCATAAAATAAGTGCCCTGATCAAGCATACCTCCATGGACCACCACCCATATTGCCCTCCAAGTCCCAATTGGTTATCAAACTAATTGTAATTTTACTCAACAGCTCAATCATAAACAATGGAAGAACCTGGAGCTACAACTGGGGATGATTGTTCCACAGATATGCACTTGCCTCTAACATAAATAAGATGCATTCCATTGTTTGGTAAGATTACCATCAATGCCAAAATCAAAGGCAAAACCAAATGCCAGAGATACAAAACCACCCATTTCAATTTTCAATTGATTCAGATGCAATCCAAAAGGAAGAAAAAATAAATATTCTTCTTGTGACTTCTTCCCCTAGTGTTTCTCTTGATTCATTGCATCCGTTGCTTTCTCCTTCTCTCTTACACCATTTCTTTAGAAATTCAACTGTCCCTGTCTTATCAAGGCTCTGTGCTTTCAATTTTTTTTAAGCAGAAACATATATAGTAAGTGGAATGGTAGTTAAGTGTTGGAGCTCACTAGTACCATGCCTGGGCAATGTGATTTGTTGTCCACAACTATAGACAATGTTTCATATCCTTATTGGGAAGTATAACAAAATCAATGTGTGGCTTATTTGACTACAACAGTTGCAAATTATTGATTTTTAGACGTTCAAAATATCTTGACAAGTGAGGGAGAAAATGAGATTCTTCCTTTGATTTGTTCTGCTCAACCATCAAATCTCACTGAAGGCTCTAGTCCTATTAAGAGCATAAAATAGGTTGAACAATTAATTAATGGGTGTAAACTTTTGACTGGTTGCAAAACAGTGGATTTAGTGAAAGAATATCGCAACACTAATTATCAACCTGCCATCTCAAAAGTTGCAAGAATACTTTCTTTGAAGGTGCCTAGGTTATTTATTCCAGATGATGTGTGAGTGTCATCTGTTAAGCAACCTATAGTGAATCATTTTGAGAGTGTTTTCTTTCAATGGATGGCAAGCATATTACCTCTAAAAAATCCAAATTATTTCTCAGAGTTATTTTCAATTGCAATGTGAATAAACTTATAAATTATGTGATATATTTTCCATAAACCCTTTAGAGGTGGCAAGAAATTGTATTTTTTCAATATGGGCTATTTTTTCAACACTCTGACCCAATGCATAACAATCTTCTGTTGCAAGTATGCTACTCATTCACTGTGGAAAATGTCACTGGTCTAGGGTCTCTAACCACAAGGTCTGCCCCTCCTCTTTGACTTCGATAGGCTCCTTATCAAACTGATCCATAACTGGTCCTATCTAGGATCCAACACCTAAAAAAACCTCATCAAAGACACATACCATGTTGACTGTTTTGCTGTAGCTCCAATTTTTCAATCTAGGCCTAGTTGGGGCATATAAACCAGTCCCTAACAGTCCTCTAATTTTTTCCCAGAATTGCCTTATGGAGGCACAAACACCCTTATATGAAAGGATATGACCCTCATTGATGATGCTGGGATGTTATAGCCTCCACCAACTCTTCGACCTCCCTTCAAACAGCTGCGGCACCCTACAGCAAGGTTGTGTAGGGCTGCGACATCCCTTCTAAGAGTCTGCCCACCTTCCTTTCACCTCAAAACAACCCTCCCTTACTTCAGCCTTCAAGAACAACACTTCGGTCCTGCACTCGGCTCAGACCCTTCTCCAGCTACTCGGTCACCTTCCTGCAGTCCTAAAACAGACTTGTTCCCACGCTGGTATGCCCTCTTCTCACTGCGGCCAGATCAGAGATATGTATTTTCCCTTCAACGCTTATGTTTGTGTTGTGTTGCACAAGGATGGATGCTAAAATGAGGATCACACACCTCTTATTTATAGCCTTTTAAGCCTCCACAAATTTTCTTGAAGAGACGCATCTATTGGAATCCTTTTACACCAAGCCTACATGACTTGGCAACCAATAATTACCTAGTCAACTTCAAAAATTCATTTCTCTCTAACAACAACTCGGATCCAAATGATTCTCGATAAGTTGGAATTGTATCATCAAGCACTATCATCCTCATCCATCACATGTCGATTTCTCATCATGGTTTTGGCCCAAACATGATGGGTGAAAAACCCCCAAGCTTGGATCTCAAGCCCACAAGCCCATTTGTGGTGCTTTGACCTCCAACCCTCGATCACCAAGGTTTGGAGTACCTCCCAAGCTACATAAAAAATCAACAAAAAATAGATCCAATATATAAGTTGTCGTAAATATAAAATAAGAAAAAATCTAATATCTGAGAACAGGCCGTAACAACTAGGAAACTAGTTCAAGGAAGAAAAGGATAAGAACATGAATAGTTAGGTAAAACTGAGTTGTAAAATCATTGTAATGAAGGTAATGCATTGATTAGATTTTTGTTGTGGAAATGAAAAAATACACTGAGTAGTTTTATATCTATGAACATTAGAAGAGGGGGAAAAGATGAAACATTTAGTTTGCCAGTCATATAGTTGGATGAGTAAATAGCCAACTTTTATTTTAGATATATCTTTTTTACAATCATTGTTTTTGCATGGAGCATTCCAAAATGAATGATGTTTACTATTGAATTTTGTTTTTAAAGGATGCTAAGTCACCTTCCCCAATAATTTGTTAATCTCTTTTGTTGAGCAATAATATGAATCTAACCTGTGACTTTTGAGAATTTGGATTATCTAACAAGCTACTATTGTGATGAACTTATATCATATTTTTCAATTTTTCTTTATGTACTTTATGGATTACTAGGATTAAGGCTCACAAAGGAAGGTATGAGACATTCAAGGATGTGCATATGATATTTTGGAGCTTAATTTCTCCCATTTTCACTATCTACTTTTACCATATGTTTCAAGCATATATATGGCTGATGATTTTCTTTAAATTTGTGTTGAATGAACAAATTCATTTAGAGAACAGTAGAACAGGAAAATGAAAAACTGACCAGTTGTCAAATCCAGTGAAAAATTATTATGATTTTAGTATTAATATTTTCATTGCTAGCCATAATTGTGCCATACTTTCTGCATATGAACTGTGTTAGAATGTAGAAATGTCCCAAAATTTCAAGTGGACACTATGCCCATCATCAGGGGATCCCATTGAACCTTCGGCACCCATCATCAGGGGATCTAAATGAAGCTTATGTAGTAAGAGGCTTAGTAAATGGCTATAAAAAATCCATGGCATGGAAAGTTGGATAAGTTACAAGTAAAAATGAAGTATGCTAGAATTTAGAAAATGATATCAGATAATGTGAGCTCTGCGATCAATTTTGTAGTCATTTCCAGTTTCCAAGGGCTCCTAAGGTGGGTCTTAAAACTCAAAATACTGCTCAAATTTGGATTCTTGAAGATCATATTCCCTTTTGGAATTTTGGCAATCTGAACTGTCTTCAGGGGCACCAATGACACCATCATATGTCCTGATTTTAATTTCATTGTATTCTTTATCTATGAAATTTGAGACAAAGGGGTCATTATGCACCCATTTTTCAACTTTTTAGCCATTCAACCCCATTGTATTAGGTGCAGGTCTTTTAGCAGTGTTTTCTTTCATAAGGCAGACAACATCATCATTGATAGGTTGATCTCCGCTTGGCTCAAAAACAGTGGCACTCTTTGAGCATAAATCATTCTCCCACATCTACACAGAGAATAATATTGAATTTAACACCCTAGCCAAGGCATCAGCTGAATCAACAGCAAGCTAGCTGATAATTGACATGTACCAGCTCCACCAAAAAATTACACTAGAAGTCATTCTCCAAGTACCCGTGATGAGCTCGCTCCTTTCAGGTACCTTCTTGTCTTTCCCAATGAAAGAAGTTGAAAGTTCTAAATTTGAAAAACAACTCTCTCACGGGAGTTATTGAACTAAATTGTACAAGCCTGTTTGTTCTAATCTATTTGGATTTAGCTAGAAAAAATTTGTATGGTAGTATTCCACCTAGCTTGTGGACCTGCAAAAATATCCATTCTGTGAGCCTGGCAAGAAACAAATTAAGTGGTGAAATCCCTCCTGGCATGACATCCCTTCAGGTTCTCTCTTTTTTTCTGTACAGTGTCCCTTTTCTCCGCGCCTCAGCAATATTCAAAGCAGAGATATGTCAAAAATTTCATGTTGATATCTCAGCTGGTTCAAAATAAAGTATAAGGATATTCAACATATAGTGATCATAGCTATTGCACAATCTCTCCCTTCTGAAATTAGTTATTTTTTCCTCATAGAAGAGCATCTTACGCTTGAAAACACTTTCTGCTGGCACTCTACTGTAGATAACTATGTTGCCCTGCAATATTGGAGAGATGTACATGAAACATCCTTATACATCAAATATTCTACTTCCAATAATTCAAATATTTGAATGGATTTATGTGGCATATCACCATGCAAAGATTTTGTTAGAGATGAACCTTACTCTGAATTCACAGAAACCCATTCAGCAGTTTTGGATGCAAATTTTCTTTGAGACATCATGCAAAAATACAAGGTTGACAGGATCAATATCATTATACCTGTAGTGTCATGACACTGATGGTGCACATGAGTATTTTCATAAATATGAGCTGAAGCATTCCCATAGAACTTGAGATTTACAAGTTCACCAAACTTAAAAAAAATTGTATGGGCATCTTCAGAAAATTCACCATAATGAAGGGTAAATCCTTCACTAAATACTCAAACCCTTCTTTATCCAACTTGTCATAAGTATCACAAATAGGAGGGGTCTTAAACATTACCATTTTATGACTACTTCATCCAACTTGCAGCGACAGATAACTATGTTTGTTAGTACCAGAGGTATGTTTATCACTTCCACCAGCATCCAGGAAAACAAACATACCCTCACAGAGTCGACAATAAATTTTGTAGTCATTTCCAGTTTCCAAGGGCTCTTAAGGTGGGTCTTCAAACTCAAAATACTGCTCAAATTTGGATTCCTAAAGATCATATGCCCTTTCATAATTTTGGCAATCTGAACTATCTTTAGGGGCATCAATGACACCATCATATGTCCTGATTTTAATTTCACTGTCTTCTTTATCTATGGCATTTGAGACAACGGGGTCATTATGCGACCATTTTTCAACATTTGAGGCATTCAACCCCATTGTATCAGGTGCAGGTATTTTAGCAGTTTTTTCTTTGATAAGGCAGACAACATCATTATCAATAGGTTGACTTCCACTTGGCTCAAAAACAACGTCACTCTTTGAGCACACATCATTCTGTCACATCTACACAGAGAATAATACTAATTTAACACCCTAGCCAAGGCATCAGCCAAATTGGCAGAAAGCTAGCTGATAACTGACATCTACAGGGGAGAAAAACATTCCAGCTCCACTAGAAACCTACTCTAGAAGTCATTCTCCAGGTACCCTTGATGAGATTTCTCCTTCCAGGTACCTTCTCGTCTGTCCCAATTCAAGAAGTCGAAAGTTTTGAATTTGAAAAAAAACTCTCTCACGGGAGTTATTGAACTGAATTTTACGAGCTTGCCTGAACTAATTTATCTAGATTTAGCTAGCAAAAATTTTTCTGGCAGTATTTTGCCTAGCTTGTGGACCTGCAAAAATATCCAGTCTGTGAGCCTTGCAAGAAACAAATTAAGCGGTGAAATTCATCTTGGTATGGCATCCCTTCAGGTTCTCTCTTTTTCCTCCATTCAAACAACAGTTTTATCAATATTACAAGTGCCCTAACAGCTCTGTAGGACTTTCATAGCCTTACCACATTAGTTCTGTCAAATAATTTTAATGGGTATATGATTCCAACTGATACACATGGATTTCCCATGCTCTGGACATTAAGTCTTGGAAATTGTGCTCTTTCCATGCAAGTTCCAGTTTGGCTCCTGAAATGTCCAAATTTACAGGTCTTGGAACTTTCCTGGAGTAATCTCAATGAATTTATTCCTATTTGGTTAAACACTCTTCAATATCTTTTTTATTTGGACATGTCAAATAATTCTCTGTCAGGAAAAATTCCAAAGAAGCTTATGGAGTTACCTAGTTTTAAGTCAATACAAATACCCCTGTATCATATCAAACTCCCTTTGAGCCCTCTTTATATGTAAAGAAAAATCAAAATTCTTTTGGGCTGCATTACAATCAGTTTTCTAATCTTCCCCCTTCTCTATACTTGGCCAGAAAAAATCTCAGTGGCACTCTAAGCCCTGAGATTGGGCAGATGAAAATGCTTCATATTATAGATTTGAGTCATAATAATTTCTCGGGGATAATCCCAGACACACTGTCTAACTTGACAAATTTGGAGACCTTAGATTTGTAAAACAATAATTTTGTTAGAATCGTACCACCATCCCTGAAGGATCTCACATTCCTAGTAAGGTTCAATGTCTCTAATAATCACTTGAATTGGTTAATACCTTCTGGACATCAATTTCATACCTTTAATAAGTCTAGTTTTGAATGAAACTTTGGTCTCTGTGGCCAGCCTCTTACTACCACCTACAGTCTACCTGTGTCAATACCGGGGGTACCTTGCTGCACACAGAATCAATAGGCTAGACAAAAATACCATTCTTGGCATAACCACGAGTGTTGGTGTTGGGATTTCTTTTCTTTTGGCTGCGGTTATTTGGAATCAATCAAGAAGACTGGTAACAGAGCAGGGAGTTGTAGACAAGATGGATTTTGACATGCCTCACAAGCTTTCTGACGCCTTGGGACATAACTTGGTGTTGTTATTCCAAAATCATTGTCGTAAGGATCTTGCTATTGCTGATCTCTTGAAAGCTACTGGTAATTTTTAGCAGGAAAAAATCATTGGCTGTGGAGGCTTTGGATTGGTATATAGATCCACTCTGGAAGATGGCACAAAAAATGCAATTAAAATATTAACAAGAGAATGTGGTCAGATGGAGCATGAATTTAAGGCTGAAGTAGAAGCTCTATCAAGAGCCCAACATAAGAATCTAGTGTCATTGCAAGGATACTTCAACTATGGGAATGATAGACTATTGATTTATTCCTGTATGGAGAAAGCGAGTTTGGTATATTCTATGAGCCTATGACGCATTAAAGACCATCATAATTTCTATATATTTGTGTCAATTAGATGTGTAATAGCTCTATTCTCCAAGTCACCTCATGGTGTCATCAACGATGCATCATGATAATAATATCTCCAAGTTCAGTTTCAAAGTGTCTTCACAAGATGCTCCAAGATGTCGTCAAGGTGCTCCAAATAGATCTTCAACAAGATATCTTCTACTTCTTTTCAAGGTGCTCCAAGTCCATAGGCCTTAACTCTTCTTCAACATCCTACTCCTAAAATGTCTCCAATATTGCAAAGAACAAGAAGTTATAGGCCTTCAAAAATACCTTAAAATAAATTCACCAAACAATCCCTTCAGGCCTGTTATTATTTCACTTCAAATAATTCCCAAAGTCTGTTCTAAAGCTGCTAACCATTGTCCTCAAGATAAAACACGTTTTCTTCAAGCCTTCTAAAAAATATTTGCCAAGATCATCTTCAAAAGGAATCTAAATTATGTGCAAGAGGCTTGGACTAAGTACACATGGTCTTAATTTAGAGCTCTTAGCCTAGAATGTGTCGCAACAGAGGACTGATCAAGCGCTAGATTCACGTGTAGAGGTCAAGAATAGGTTCAAGTCTAAATGCTGAGATATACCTTCTCACAAGCTCAAAATTTTTCCCACAAGTCCGAATTGCCTTTTGTCCACACACAGGTTTGAACTCTTGAGAAAATCTGAGATACAAGTTGTAGATCTGAGGAATATATACGATGAGCGCTCCTCATAGGACGAAGCTGCCAATTATCTTGTTTGCTGGAGGTTCAAGTCTCCATAGAATATCCTCAAGACCGAAGTTGTTTGAGGACTGCAATTCACAACAGTGTTTTAGCTTTGTCCATAGCTCTGGTTTCCACTGGTCCAAGGGTTTTGTAGCTTCCTCTTATAGGTTCAAAGGTATGGAAATTTTTGTTACATGTCCAAAATACAGAGAGTATCTTGCTGTCTTATCCACTGAAATATTCAAAGAAATGCGAAGTCAAGACTGTCCAAAAAATAAATTTGAGCCAAGAGTCTATACACAGTCTTAAACTGCTATAGTTACTATGCATGAATCATTATAATCTTCCACAGTTCGATCAAGAAGTTCACCACAAAAAATACTAGTGTTGTAGCTTGGTTTGCAATATGAAATTCTGTCTTCTAGCACAATTCTTATCACAAGTCCAAAGGAATAGATAACCATCACAGATTTTTGACCCAAACAAATTGTATTCCTCGACTTCCAAGTCACTCCTATTGTATTCTACTTTTTTCACCTCATCCTCAGGTCTGTCTAGATGCATTTGAGATCGGTATCCTTCCTAGATCTACAGTTGTTGTGATATCCCTTAAATTTACAAGTTTTCTCCAGTGATCCAAAAGACTTCCTACTTTTCCCCCTTGTTCCTGAAATTTGACAAAACATAGTAAATAAATTCACATTTATAGAAATTTCAACAACTAGACAAATGAATGTATGACATGAGACCATCCATCGAGTATAGGTTTCTATGTGCATGAATTGTTATGATGTATATGCATGTCAAGTAATAGAATCATGGTTGCTTGTATCTATCGATTAATACGCGCTTCTTGTTTCCTAGAAAACATTTGATCAGTAATAATATTATCGTATCTGTACTTTCTTGATAGTCATATTATAAGTACTAATACACATAACCAAAAAAACTACAATGGCCCAATCTCAAAAATTGAAGTGCCAAAATTTGTTGCTGAATTAAAACAAAATTTTTGAAATCCATTTAAAATCCCACATTGTATGAGACCTTGCCTTCAAATTTAATTATCTGGCAAATACAACAGGGGTGCACTGCATTAAGAACTTGAGAAACATGCAGTGGCCCAGTAAACTTGATAAATTTCCCAACTTTTAGTGCTTTGGAATGCCAAAGTACTACATTTTAACTATTAATTTCCATGAGGCTTCATAACTTATCTCACTCAAATATACTCTGGGTGTAACCATTTTGCTTCCTGCTCTTACCCAAGGTTATGTGAAAGCGCTTTCTCACAAAACATCTTTGACCTCAATCTACTCTATTCCACGTTCTTAACTTCATGTTCAGCATCAGTCGTGGAGATATTATCTTGATCTTTACCTTTCGATGCAAACTTAGCCTCTTCCTCTAATTTTTTCACCTGAGCAACATGTTTCTTCCCAGAAAGATGCGAGTCAAAAATAATTTGACTGTTACAAACTGCATTGCACAGAGTACATACCTTAACTTCCACTATTGCAGTGCCAGCTTCCAATAACCTTTGTTTTTTGGTAGCTATGTCATCTGTTGCTTTTGCTTTAAATTTTCTTTTCCCCGTGTTAGAATTAGAAAATTCCCCTTCTGAATTTTTAATTTTGTTTGGATGTTGTGAGCTTCGTACTGAATTTTATTGTCAAAAACTGAGGAGCGGAGGTTTATATTTATACTAGTTTACCATGTTTTAAAGAAAATTTCCTTCTAGAAGGGGAGGCCGACATGTTTGCCAAAGTGCAGGTCGGCTCACTGTTAGGTGTAATTTTCTTAGTCTTAAAAATTCAATATCTCACAAACTACTAGGAGTTTCGAGACAAATAAGGGCTCATTGGAAAGGAAAAAATGCACTCCATAAGATAGTATAGGAGAAAATTTGGAAGGATGCCTCAATTTTTCTTTCTAACTGTCCTTAATGTTTGTGTGCACCTTTGTTGAGAATTAGGTAGGGCTAGGTTTAATTAAAATTATCTTCTTGATAATTACTTGTGAGCTTACTTCTTTTACTTATGTCTTCTCTTCTTATCTTATTATGTCTTTCATCAAGTCAATTACCAAAACACAAGAGACACAAATTTAGGCACTTCGAGCCAGGGCCAAAACCTCTCCCTCTTGGAGAGGAAAACCCACAAGAAATTCTTATCATAGACTTTTAGATGACAAGTACCATGACCATGACACTGACCCTTGACCCTTGTATGCCTCCAAGACCTTGTCACTGCTTCTTCATTGACTCTTTAATATGATCCTTCTTTTCTACACTGTCCTGCACCGTCCTGCTCTTTTCTACACCAGAACTAGAGAGCTCAGTATAACTGTATTTCCCTTCTCCTATTGTATGTGATCCTTACTAAGATATCAACACCTTGTTATAGAATATCATGTGCACACCTTGGACCTTCACTTCATCTTGCTCATTGGTCTTCAACATACACACACGTCTTATTTCATTTCGATGAATATTCCACCATTTTCACACTCTAATGATACCCTTACTTGTTTTTCATTACTTCATTGAGCACACTTATTATACTTAGCACTTCACACAATCCTGTAACTACTAAACACAGTCCTATAAGTTCCTCTCCTTCAAGAAATATATCCAGGTCTTGTGGGAGAAGTCATCTGTAAAAGTCATGTAATAGGAACATCCTCCTAAGGATGTCACGGGCAACATACCAGATAAATCAGAATGTATCAACTACAAGATATCAGTTGTCTTTATGACACTTGAGGGGAATGGTCCCCTTGTATGCTTCCCTTCAGCACAACCCTGACATATACCTTCATGATCATCTTTAAATTTAGGCATCCCTATCACCACCTTCCTTGATTCGGGAAGGGTTTTGTAATGAAGATGTGCAAACCTCCGATGCCATAACTCTATTTGAAGAGTTGTATCACATCACATAGCCCCCAATGGACTTCCTCCAACCGAGTAGAGTGTATCAACTCTAAAACCAATAGTAAGAGCTTCTTTTAAGTTCCTCTTCCAGATGCGTACATTTCCATCAATGAATGCCACCTTGAACCCTTTGTCTTCCCTTGTCGAAATAGACATAAGGTTCTTCTTCAAATCAGGTACGTACAACACATCTTGTAAATAGACGACCTGACCTTGAGATAGATGAAGGGTCACAGTCCCTATCCCTTTCATGAGCTATGTGGCATTATCTCCAAGGATAATTTCTAAATTAGTATCCTTCTCAATCAAATCAGAGAGGGCTTCTTTATAACCAATGAGGTGCCTTGAAGCACCATTATCAATCAATCAGACATCTAGGGTGTCGGGAGGAGATGTAACAGAGAGGGAAGATATAAGAATATATTCATTTCTTATTATCAACAACATTAGACTCATCGTACCTGGAATTTCTTGACCCATTAAAAGGTTGCCCATTTCCACTACGATCAGAGGGAGCCTTCCTTTTTCCTTTGAACCTATTGTTCCTTTGATTTCCATTCCCCCTCAAGCTTTTGTTGTCATCATCCCTGGGAGAGTCCCTTCTATTGGGGCACTCTCTTGCATAGTTACCAGACTTGTTACAAGTGTAACATCTTCCCTTCCTTCCTCTGGGCCCTGCTCTACCATGGTTTTGATTTCTCGGGCCACCATGGTTCTTCTTCTTTGCACGAGCGGCGAAGGCAATAGGGTCACGTCTATTTCCATTAAAGGGATGATCTCTCTCCATCATTCTTGTCTCCTCTTGAGTGCAACTAGTCAAAAATTCATCAAAATCAAGAATCATCTTATTATTAAGAATCGTAGTATTAAATACATACCAGTCTCGGGGAACTCCTCAAAGAGCAATGAGGACGAGCTCTCGATCAACTACTTATCCTATGGCAAGGAGATCATTCCTAATTTCTATGAGCCTCATAAAATATGATGGATGCTCATGAATCTTCCCCTGCACATAGTCCATGAAATCTTGATCTTCTAATACCAAATCCAAGGACATATTCATGCATGATAAGCAGACTTGTCAGTCAACTTATCATCAGACCATTGCTCCTTGACAAGACTTCTTCTTCGGTGATTTATTTTCACACTATCTTGGACTTTGTCTTCACCTCGGCTCTGATACCATGTTAATTTTAGATAAACATGGTATTTTCTATATGCTTAATGCAGTTTTACTTTAAAATTTCTTATAGGCCCAATTCAACACATAAACATTAAAGTAAAATGTCGATAGAACATAATAATAGATCAATAGAAGACTAAGCCAAATAATGTAGATTAGATTTTACAATTCTTCTTGTCCAGCAACGATAGAGAGTGATGTGCATTATGACAGTCAATAGGATGCATCATCCAGCAAAGAATTTCTCAACATCAGATCATCCAACCTTCCAATCGTCACACACACCCCTCAAAGACAGCTCCAAAAGTAAGTGCATGTCAACAAAAGAATCCCTCATCCAGATTTTTGACATCATCCATATTTTTGACATTCATTTCCGACATCATTTCTGGCATCCATATTTCATGCATCATCCATATTTTTGGCATCCATTTTCGGCATCCGTATTTCTGACATCCATATTTCCGGCATCATCCTTATTTCCAGCATCCATATTCACACGCGGGAGAGAGAGAAGTCTCTTCTAGGCTATACGAACCAATTAGATCATGAGGAATGTGATGAGATGATGATGAAATGGACATCGTATCTCTCCAATTTATATCAGTTAGTGAGGGTGTGTGACACATCTATTCGGCTTCTGACCCTACATTACAAATATGATGGACGTAGCACATGTGTGGAAAATAAAATTAAAATATATGTTCTTCTCATCCAAACAAGATGATATTTAGACCAATATTGCACCTCTCTGAAAGAGGAATCCAAAAAAAATATATTCATCATCATATGAGCAATGCAACCTGGAGTTTGGACCTAGTTTACCAAAATTAACAATGTTGCTACTCTGAGAACAAAACATGATGGTTAAATACGAAAGGCCACTCTAAACAAATTGGCAAATTCTTACAAGATTCTCGGTACTTTGTTTTGGGCACAAGATATTTTTTTTTAATGGTCTAACAATATTTACTTAGAATATATCTCAACATATATTTATTACTTATATTCTACATAAGCCACATATTATTGAAAAAGTAATCTACATGGTTGAAATTGTCAGCATAAGTTTCAAGTTATGAGTCGATATATTACTTTCAATTTATAATTGGGCACTTCCTATTTGGTGTATGTTTGTTGCTTTTGTACTTATTCTCATTTTATATTTCATGGCTATGAGAAACAGTGAAGGTGTTATACTTGATTTCATATCGTGAAAAGTCCTATTAATTCAGTCTGAAAAGGAAAGATTTGCAAATCTCAAACTTAGACATTAGAATATGTTTATCACCTTTTTAAATAAATCAACAATAAGATCAACATGACATAGTCTTATTCTATCATATTTTTGTAGTGGAACAATGGCCCTTTGTATTTTATGTGTTCTTTACCTCCAAATACTTTTCATAAACACATTCTTTACCTCCAATTGCTCTTCATCCACCATATAAATGTTTTAATCTTATAATTATTTGTGAAATTTACTGAAGACTTGCACCTTCCTTCATATTTTAGAAACTCTATTTGCACATCTTGCTCCTTGTGTAAATATTTCAAAAAATCTCTTTGTTACTTGACTCTGGTGTGGGCGGGTTACAAGAAATGTGATTGGAAAAAGGATGGGGAGACAATGCAAATCATGTCTCGGATATGATTCGTATGCTGTTGGAGATCCTTCAAGCACCTAAGCCATTGACTTTCGAAATGTTTCTAGGAGGGGTTTCCATGCTTTTTTATGTTGTGATTCTTTCACCTCATGGTTATTTTGGGCAAGCAAATGTTTTTATGAATGCCAGACAAGACATCGGTGGAAATGTATTTTTTATTTATTTTTATAATTGCAATGTCCATTCCATGATATTCTCTCTTTTTTGTTTGATTATATTTTGAACATGTCTTTTGATTTTGTTTTGTATTTTAACTATGAAATTGAAAATACTTGATATCATGTCCATTCAAACAACGAAAGCTTGAAGATGAAATTAGTATTACACGATATTGATTGAAACCTTTTTAGTTGTTTTGTATTAAAATATTTTCATGGCTATTAGAAAAAATTACATTCATGTTGTTATTTCAACACATGTTGTTTATATACTTGACCAAGTGTATGCGTTAGAGAATGAAATGTTATTGTGAGACAATGATTAGACATCACATCTCATATTATTAATTTTCACAAGTTATGTACAACTTGAGTTTTTAGCATGTAATTTAGTTCACATGACTGTGCCTAAGATTTCCCTGAATGTTGAATACTAAGTTAGTAAGGTGTTTTTTTTTTTTTTTTTTAATGGTGATGTTTTATTTTCTTTGTTTATATAGGTCATCTGGCTACATAGTGGCCACTATCGCCCAAATAAAGAAAACTTGTTCGAGTTTCTTTATTTTATGGGGAAAATGACTTTGACATTGTTGATGTTGAGGTATATGTTGTATAAATAGTTTATAGTCTACTTCAGTTTATATTCTATTTTTCACCATCTTTCATGTCTTACACTTTGCATTGTATCTTCTTTTGTTTTCAGAAAATGAACTCATTATTGATGGTAAGAAGTATGAATTGAAGAAAGAGGATAACGATAACACTGGAGCGACAAATGCAAAAAGAGTGAGAGAAGAGACGGTTATAGTGATACTCTTCGAGCCAATATCCTGCATAAGACACACACATAAATACTGATGGTCGAGTCTTCAAAGTTGGTGAATTCACCTGAAATATGGGGAGACAATTCATAACACATCTTGGATATGATTAATTTGTTGTTAGAGATCCTTTAGGCACATGCACCAACAACTTTGGAAATGTTTCTAGTAGGAATTCATATGGCTTTTAATGTTCTAATTATTTCACGTCAGGCTTATTTTGGGCAAGAAAATTTTTTAGGAATGCCAGACATGACATCGGTGGATAGGTAAACAATTTTTTTATAATTGCAATTTTCATTCCATGATATCCTCTCTTTATTGTTTGATTTTATTTTGGACATTTCTTTTGATTTTGTTTTGTCGTTTAACGGTGAAATTGAAAATACTTGGTATCATGTCTATTTAAACAAAAACCAAAGCTTGAAGATGAAATTAGTATTACACGATATTTATTGGAATCCTTATAACTATTTTGTGGTAAAATATTTTCATTTATATCAGAAAATTTTACTTTCATGTTGTTATTTGAGCACATGTTGTTTATATACTTGACCAAGTTCATCTGTTAGAAAATGAAATGTTTTTGTGAATAAAACGACAAGGATTAAACATCATACCTCGTATTATTTGTTTTCAAAAATTATCTACAACTTGAGTTTTTTAGCGTATAACTTAGTTGACATGATTGTTCCTAAGCTTTCCCTGAAGGTTGAATACTAAGTTAGTAAGGTGTTCTTTTCTATATATGGTGAAATTTTATTTGTTTTGTTTATACAGATCATCTGGCCACATTATAGTGGCCACTATCGCCCAACTGAAGAAAATTTGTTCGAGCTTCTTACTTGTATGGGGAAAAATTGCTTTAACATTGCTGATGTTGAGGTATATATAATATAAACTATTTATAGTCAAATTTACTTCATATTCTAGTGTTCATTGTCATTCATGTCTTACACTCTACATTTTATTTTCTTTTGTTTTCAGAAAATGAACTCAGCATTGATGGTAAAAAGTAGAAATTGAAGAAAGAGGAGAGCAATAACATTGGAGCGACAAATGCAAAAAAGGGGAGAGAAGAGAACTGGTTTGATGATACCCTTAGAGCCAATATCCCATAAGACACACATATAGATATTGATGTTCAGGTCTTCAGAGTTGGTGAATTCATGTGCAATTCCTTGGCAAAGCAATGATAATGTTTAGTGATGAAACATCATTTCATGTGTAAATTGTAGTCCAACCAATATTAAGTTGGAAACTCATTGTAAGACTTTAACATTTCATATAATATAATTTATGTGGTTGAAACTATTTATAATTTCACTTGATATTGTTTAGTATCATAATTAACATATGCAACTTCATATTTTCATATTAGATGAACATGCACATTGTATGATATTTTTTAAACCATACAAATTAATTTATGTTGATTAATAATGGACACATAAAATCAATTTAAAACTACTAAATTAGTAGTTTATATTGATTAATGATGAACACAAATAAAATAAATATACGAGTAAATTAGTTATTTATAATGATTATTAATGAAAGTAAATGAAATGAATATAAACTACTAAATTAGTCGTTTATATAACGAATAAGAAACTACAAAAAATGATAAATGACCACTGCAGATGATAAATTTGTGATTACAAATAATGACTAAATTTCACATATATACGACTATTAGTAGCTAATTTATAGTATCTTATAATACGACCAAAAATTTAGTCATATTTCTTTAGTCATTAATTAGTTTCAAACGATGACTAAAATTTGCATATATATGGCTATTAGTAGCTAATTTACAGTATCTTATAACATGACCAACATTTTGGTCATATTTCTTTGGTCATTAATTGGTTTTCTGAGGTGATTATATAGTAATATATTTGTTCATTAATTGTGAAAATTAATAACCAAATCAATGATTAAAACAATGAGCAAATCAATGACTAAATTAATGACTAAATCAGTGACTAAATTAATGACCAAATATACTACTAGACAACAAAATTGAAATAACCAATTAATTACTAAGCTAAAAACGACTAAAAGTTGGTCGCGTTATAAGATACTGTAAATTAGCTACTATTGGTCACCGACCGAAAAATAGTCGTTTATATGCAAATTTTAGTCATTTTTTTAGTAACTAATTAGCTATTTTGTACTAGTGTAGGTTTTATTTTATCTTCATATTTTGAGAGACATGATATCTTGGGATGTAACAGAAACACACATGTATTTTTTTAAGTTATGAGATTATTGAGTTGCAGAACGATAAGTTGCGAATCTAAATTTACAAGAAATGCGCATATATCGAGGTTGATTGCCTTGGTTAATAGCTCAATGATAGTGCTATAGTCAACAACATTTTTTGTTGTTCATCCTAGAAAAATACCTTGTAGATCTGTCAACTCACCAGCAGGATCATAAATTACCCAGGCTACTAAAGAAAAATTCCTAGTACTACGGGAAGCACCATCCGCGAAACCGACATAAAGGGTAATAAACATTTGCCCAATAGGCAAGACCCAATAAGAAGGAAAATGCTCACAAAGCACACCAAACCAGAAAACATGTACAAAAATCAAAACAACACCTATGTACACCTAATACGCATGAATGACTCACGCATAATATTTTTTGAGATACAACCCATTTTTGGGTTATTCAAGAGGATGACCTTCGTAGTCAATTAGCTCATAGGCCCCATTCTACAACACACATTTAATGATGTAGGGTTAATGCCACATAGGTTGAAATTTTCCTACCCCCAGCTTATCACAAGCTTGGTCATATAGGAGGAAGAGATCTCCTTCAACGAAAGAACAAGGGGAAACTGACCGATCAAAATGATCTTTGACCCGCTTTTTCTGTGCTTCAATAATGAGAGCAGCAAAGTGGCGGGTTTCATCCAACCTTTCTAAATAAAGGAGATGTTCCTCTTATGGCGAAGTATTCGGTAGTAATTCAACAGCCAATTTGAGCGAAGGTATTTCACATTCAATCAGAAGAGTAGCTTCTAGGCCACAAACCAAATAGAAAGGAGTGAACCTGGTTGCGTTCTTAACTGAGGTTTGGTGTACCCAAAGAGCCGAAAATAACATGAGATGCCAATATTATTTGTGGATCCCAATCATACGTTGAAGCATCGTGAGAAGAACTTTGTTCACGGCTTCAACCTAGCCATTGGCTTGAGGGTAGTACGACGTTGAGCTGTCGTGATGTAGACCCAACTTAGAAGTCAACTCTCCCACCATATAATGCTGAAAATGGGAACCATGATCGGTAACGATGGCTTGAGGGACACCAGGCCTAGAAATAAAGTGATTGAACATGAACTGAGCAGTTTTCTTACCGTCAGCAGAAAGTGTAGGCATTGCTTCGACCCATTTAGTGAAGTAGTCTATGGCTATGATAATATATGCATGCCACCTAGCCGAGTGAGGGTTTCACATCAAAAAATTGATGCCCCATTTTGTAAAGGGACCAATGGTAATGACAAGATGAAGAGGAACGGGTGGCGCACTCAAATTGCATTGATAAATTTGGCAATCATGGCATTTATGAACTGCGAAAATACAGTCTTTGAAAATAGAAGGCCAAAAATAACCAGCATGAAGAATATTTTGTGCAGTAGCATAAGTAGACATGTGACCACCATAGGCACCACTGTGGCAATCATTCAGAGCTTTCTCAGCTTCCCTGAGAGTCAAACATTGTCGTAGTATGGAATTGACCCGAATATGATAAAGAGTATCTCGAACTATACGATAAGGTTGTGATTGATGGCAGATGTGTCGGTGGGCATCCTTCGTCAATGTAGATATAAAAGATGAAGTTTGGATATAAATGATGATATCACCGTACCATGGATCAAGGGTGATAATCAAGAAAATAGAATCATCTGGAATGACGTCCTCATAACGAGAAGGAGCAGAGTTGGAAGGGAGAGAACAAAGTAAATTAGCAAAGACCAATGATTTCTTAGATTTGGCAGCAGTAAATTCCAAATCAAAATCTTGGAGGATGACAATCCACTTTGAGTATTTTCCCTGAAGCAATTGTCAAGACAATATGTAGGTCATGGGGATGCATTTAGAAATCACTGTCACTATACGCAAAAGAATATAATGATGAAAACGTTTAACATCTTGAATAGTGGCCAACGCTAACTTCTCGATGTGGGCATAATGCATTTTGAGGTCGAGAAGGTTAGGAGACAAGTAATAAATAACATGCTCATGACCGTCATCATTATCTTGTACCAAACCATGGCAATCGTGCTAAAATTGGTAGCCAAATAAAGGGAAAAATAACAATGATAATATGGAGGGCGGAGGAGAGGAGAATTAACCAACAATGTTTTCAATGCATTGAAAGATGTCTGAGTGATCTCATCCCAGTAAAAATGAATGCCCTGCTTTAAGAATCATTTGAATCCTTTAGCTACTTTAGCATAGTTAGGTATAAAACGGTGAAGAAAATTATCTTTCCCTTGTAAACTCTGCAACTAATGTAATGAGGAAGGAGAGGGGAGATTGATAATAGCCTCAACCTTGAGAGGATCCAGGCGAATCCCGTCTTTGGAAATGATAAACCCTAAGAGTCTACCAGAATCGACGCAGAAGACACACTTGTGCAGATTAAGCCAAATGTTATAGTGCCTACAACGAAGAAAAATCTGATGAAGATGGTTAGGATGATCCCTACACTTGGCTGAATGAGTCGGAAGGTCATCCAAATAAGGTTGAACGATGTGACGAATATCATGAAAGGCATAAGACATCGCACTATGAAATGTGGCCCTGACATTCTTCAAACCAAAGGGAAGTTTCTTATATGCAAAGGTACCCCAAGGAAATATGAAGGCAGTCTTGTGTTGATCATTTGGGAGAATTTTGATCTGATTATAACTCGAAAAACCATCCATAAGGGAAAATATCTCACTCCCGGCATTGTCATCAATGATTTGATCAATGAAAGGAGTAGGATAATTATCCTTAGGACAAGCTCAATTGATATCACTATAGTCAACACAGACATGAATAGTTCCCTGTTTCTTATCTACAAGAACAATATTATAAACCCATCCTGTCAAGGGAATCGGATAAATGAAACCAGCTTCGAGAAGTTTTTCCACTTCAGCCTTAATGGCAGAAGCTTTCCTAGGATGCACCGGATGAAGACACTGATGAACAGGTTTCGAACTAGGGTAAGTAGGAATCTCATGTACCATGATGCTAGCATAAATGTCGACCATTTCTACATAGGACCATGCAAAGAAATCACATAATTCATGAAAAAGGATAGTATAAACTTGTACTTCATCCAAAGAACAAGTAACCCCAATATGGATGTTCTTGACGATTCCTGATTTAATGGAAATCTCGATAGGCATCATCTAAGTGATGTTACTCAAGTTACCTTTAGAAAAAACCTCATGGAATTGAACATGTTATTGAAGCAGAGGAGAAGGAACTTGAGAGGAAAAATGCTCAATACAGGTAGACATGGCCCCGAAGCTTGGTAGAAACGAGGAACAATGATGACCATCTTCCCACGGTAGATCGTCTAGAGTCAGGGTTTCCATGATAGCCTCATCAGAAGGAAACACTTATTTCAAAGGACCCAGTGAATCAAAATCACCAAGCCAAGGGGATTTAGAATAGATATCAAGATTAATGCTCGAAGGAGCAGAATCAGAGGACGAAGTGTCTGATGCAGCAATGAGTTCACAATAATAAATTTCAGTTGGACTCAATGGCATCGAATCCCCAAACAAATCGATCTTTTCAGGAGAAGGGATAACCCAAGGGTTATCATTTTGTGAAATCGTGTTGACCTAAACATTATTCAGCAGTGGAAGAGGGAAAACACCCACGAGGGAAGGATCCTTGAAAAGGCCTAGTCCTACGCTCTCGTAGGGAGTAGGAATCTTGTCCACATACGGAATGTTGTTCTTGGAAGAAGAAGTGAAAAAAGACAATTGATCAATAGTAATAATATTTCCTTCGTGCAAGAACTTCAAAACATGAAAGGGAGTGGACAGAATGCACAACATGGCATGAGTCCAACTACGACCAAGGAGAAGATTATAATTGGGTTTTGCATCAACAACTTCTACCTTGACATTGACTCTCTTCCCTTATAACGTGATCAGTAAAATAGCGAGAACACCAAGAGGTTCAGATTCTCCTCCATCAAATGATTCAAGGGCATTGGGTGATGAGGCAAGAGCTAGAGAATCAATGGCTTTCCAACAAGTAGATGACATAACACAGGTATATGCACCCTTGTCCATGATGGCCCGGTGAATATTCAAACCATTTATACCAACTTGAATGATGAGCGCAATTTGGTGCAGGAGTCACGGGAAAAAATTCTCTAAATCGAAAGAAAGTAGGCTAGTATCGACAGGATCAATCCCACATATTGTGGATAGCAGAGATTTCTGTTGTGAAGGGCAACTCTGAAGTAATTCTAACGCAGGCATTGCGGATGGCACGTGAACCAAATCCTCAACAATATTTTAATTCTGAGCGGCACAGGCATTAGGATTGTACAAAGACTTACGGAGAACACTTTTGGAAGGTGGTCACACAAAAGATTCGGCGCTAGGCCGTTCAATCTCAAGAGGGCCAGAAATAGGAGGAGGAGGAGGAGGACTATCAGCAATCTCTTTCCCCACTGCCTGACGCGAACCAGAATAATATTTCGATTGAGTAGTAATAGAAATGGGTGTAGAACTGTTCATCATGAGCAATTGCAAACAAGATGGAGCAGAGGACTAAGGGTGCTCTACCATCTGAGTCTGCTGAGGAAACGGTTCTTTAACAACGGTTGGAGCTCCTTGGGTGCCTTAAATAAATTGACTCACTTCAAACCGTCTAGGATAGTCCTTAGTGAAGTGCTCATCATTACAAATCAAACAAGGATACTTTGGTTTGCATTGAGAACTATTAGCGGAACGAGGTTTCAGAGAATCCTATTTCGGGGTATCGGATTTAGCCTTACCTTTACCCTTTTTCTTACCTTTGGAAGTGTTATCTGTAGGATTGGCCTGAACAGCATTCACTTCTGTGGGTGTGACAAAATTTGAAGTTGACTGAGAAGCTACATTATTGGAAGAAGTATACTTCTGCTTCCCAGAGTTAGATGATGGAGACTTGTGAGAATTTTGCGATACAGAACCAATAATACCATCAATAGATGGAGTCGCTGGTGGTTTAGAAGTTCAAAGTCAAAGAGCATTAGACAAGATATCATATAATGCACCAGACTAGTACACAAGATGAAGGTACTGGGCATAAGCAATGGCTTGTTCCTTGGTTACACATGCCCCCATAGCAATGTCTTTGGCTATCTGTTTGACAAAGGAGGTAGTGAACCAATGAGTCAGAAGCTGATCAGGTATCTCAAATTTGAACATGCGATGACGACGCTACCACTCATGAATATGTTCTAAGATATGAGTAGCTCAGTCCTGTTTCCATGAAATGAGGAGATGCGTCCTGGTCTCATAGCAGATTGGTAATTGAAAATATGTAAGGAACTCCATTACCAAAGAATTGAAATCTTGGAAAACTCCATGAGACAGCTTAATGTACCACTTTGCAACGGCACCAGTAAGATTTCGGTGGAAAAGACGGAGATGAATAGAATCATCAACCCAAGAATTAGAAGAACACCACAAGTGGTAAGTCATCACATGCATTTGGGGGTCTTCACTAGGTTTACCCTCAAATTTAGGACAATCACCAGGAATCTTGGTCGGAACCAGAGGCCAATATGGATTATGAAGAATAGGCTCATTTGTCAACTTCGAAAGATTGGGTAATTCCAACGTAGCAAGAAATGATAACTGATTATTGAAAGTCATTAGAGGTATTTGATAAGGACTTGTATGTACATTCCACCCAGTCCGAACGAGATTCTGTCCCCAATTATTCTGTCTGGAAGGATTCGGATCACAGGGATTAAAAATAGGATAATTCGGTTGATACTGGGATTGAGGACCAGGATATTGAGTTGAAGTAGACCATTGAGGTCCTTGATAAGTAGCATAAGGATTCTGTTGTAGAATGTAAGTATGACTCTGAGGTTGTTGATACATAGGTTGATTTTGAGGGTACGAAATATGAGGTGCATTATATACTGGTTGATTTTGAGGGTACAAAATTTGAAGTGTGCTATATACTGGTTGATAGGAAACTTGAGGATAATAAGCACCCTATAGTTGTGCAGGTTGACCTTGCAGAGTAGGTTGAGTAGGCTGCTGAGCAGGGTAAACGGGTAAAACCAGTTGCGGAAACGAAAGAATCTGCTGGTGGGCAGGTTGCAACGGTTGCTAAGCAGGTTGAATCGGCTATTGAACTGGTTGTTGAGGGCCACTAGGTTGACCTTGTGGGAAAGTTTGGCCTGATGGTTGTGATGGACCAGGTTTACCCTGATGAATAGGTTGACCTGGATAAGTACCAAAGGGTTGTCCTGGTTGCACAATATTTGGGCCATACTGAACGTGTGGCTGTGACTGAGGTGCAACAGGTTGTTTCTGTGACAGATAAACTTGCCCCCCAGGACCAAAAGATGATCCGTGTTGATTCATAGATTGACCCAAGGGACCAGAGGCTTGTCCATGTTGGACCAAAGGTTTTCCTTGTAAAGGTTGGCCTTGTGGACCATATGGTTTTCCCTGTGGACCAGAAGCAGGGCCCTGTTGAGCTAAAGGTTGTCCTTGTGGGCCAGAGGGTTGCACATGCATAGTAGGTCCCAGATGAGTAACATTCTAATAGAGATCATAAAAAAATTGATAAGGATCAATAGGAGGCAAATAGACTGGATTACCATACACATCATAATGGTTCAGATAGATATATACAAGATTACCAATAGCATCATAGTGATGGAATCAAGGATTAGCAGGAGCTTGAGACTGCTGAGAACCCTGAGAATTCTGCTGCTAAACAGCCAACATATATTCTTCAAAAGTGAGACCACTAGGAATCATAGGAGTAGTGGAAACTAAACTAGAAGCCACACAAACTGTTGGTTGAACTAGAACAGATGTGACAGTAACTAACGAACCAAGAGTTGAAGGTGATAGCCCCAATGACGGTAGGATCAAACTCGGAGGAGGAGTTACTTTACTGGATTGCGCAATGGAAGCAACGCCAGACATAATATGACTCAGAGATCTATATCTAAGCCGAAGTGAGACCGATGTTGGTGAATATTGGGTGGAGGCATGAGAGGGATCTTCGGGAAAGAGTTGATACTCTTCTGTGGAAATAGGCATTCCTTCACTACCAACAGAACTGGAGGAATCCATATTTGAGGCCAAGGTGAGATCTTTGAAAAGACTATGGGGACTAGGAGGTACTACAGTAGCAACAAAAGTCGATCCAGACGTAAGAGGAGGAAATTCCCCTTCTTCCCCAAAACCGGACCAAGCACTTTAAGGAGGCCAATTGAATTCAACCGGTTCGTCAAGAGGAGATCGAGTATCAAGGGGTTGGATAGATGGAAGAATAGGCTGCGAGAACTTGATAGATCTAGTGGATTAAGGGGTTTCGAAATAAGTGTCAGAAAAAGAACCACCACTAGGAGGCAGTGAGGACAATGAAACTGGATGTTCCACCACCTTGACTGTAAATCATAAAAGGAAGGAAAAGAGATAACCAATCAAAGGTACCAAAATCAACAACCAAGGAAATCAATCAGACCAAGTAACAAACTTTTAATGGGCATTGTTGGGGTTCGCATGTTTTGGCTAGATTGGCAAGACCAAAAGATGAGACAAAATCAAACCACCTTCAGACCTCAGGATCTAGCCCTCCTAGGTCCAGAGAGGGATCTCTCTATGTTATATCAAAGGTGTATATGTCTTTGAAGCTCAAAGGTTAACTATGTTAGGCTAGTTATAAGGCTCGGGGTTTGTTTGTTTGATTTGTTTTGGTTGTTGGTTATCAAGAAAGAAGGGTTCAGTGTAAGACTAGGATGAGAAAAGAGGGATAAGGCAGAGGTGAAGTACTCCAGAGAAGAATTCAAGACCATTGGGCAATAGAGTCAGGAAAGGATTTACTTGCTACTCAATAGGCAGGCTTTCAATTGGGCTAGTCATTTGAAACATAGGATCTTAAAGATGATTGTTTGATATGGAAAGGTAGAAGGGGAGGAGATAACACAGTTTCAGAGCACAAAGTTAAAGACCAGTTGGTCGCACAAGGATCCTAGCGGACAGGGCTAGCTCTAATCCCTAGTGTTCCCAAATCTTCCAACAAAGCCCTTAACAAGAGACATCTAAGAACTAAATTCATTTAATTCGTACATTAGAGAGCAGGCAATAACATCCACTACACTGGTTAAACCAACTGAAACGAATTCTTAGATAACACATTCAGAGGAAAAACATTAATGGAAAGGAGAGCAGAAACATAAGGTACCTAACAAGGGTAAATCCTATGCCAATATTCTGATGCAAGCCAGTAGAAACGAAATGAAATGAATTAAAACACAGAGATAGGAAAACATCACCGTTGCTTTAGATCAGGATCCAAAGAAATGTACTTGTCATATTAAATAGCAATACCAGTCAGGTACAACATTGCCAATAGCTGAATACTCAGTTTGAAAACATCTCCTTCAACCTATCTTACTACTTTACACAGAGACTGTGTCTCAAAATAAACTACTTGCAGTTCTATGATAATTGATCAACCCCCTTTACAAGGAGTTTCTTCATGAATTTATAGCTCCGAAGGAGCAGAGGAGGTAGGTGAAGAACTAAATGCAGTATTAAAACTTCTGAAAAGAAAGAGGGCCGAAGCCCATTCTGTATGAATCCTGTGCATTAATATCTGATGTTCTTTGGGTGGACGAATGATCTTCTTCAGACTTCAGATTACTCTGATATGACTTTGATGTACTTTGACTGCAGTACTGTGTAGTACTCTAGTACATAAAAAAAATGACTGAATGGACTGCCATGCTTCTGAAACAAATGCCCTAGTAACTTTGGACTATGGTTAAGGCAGAAATATTTAGGAGCACGGTAAATAATGAAACTGCTATGGGCACTTCATCCTTTGGGACAATCTGTTGATGTGAAAAACTGATATACATGAATTCCTACGTGATGTACCTTTCTGCATGATCCATGGGATCACTGATCTGGTGCTTTGCCTCTAAACCACTGTATTAAGGCTCAAAACCTTCAATACCGAACACTAAAATCCTTGATCATTAGTTGGTTTTTCTCCATTGCTCCATAAATGTCTCGATCTACAAAATATGGTCTTTAATGGCGCCGAATATGTTTTTTGCAGAGATAGAACTATCCTGGGTAATATTTATGACGCCGCTACCTTTCTGATTTTTTCTACTGTAGTACCAACTTCTAGATTTAATTATGTCTGCGTGACACGCCATTAAAGTAGTACATATGAACCATGGTGGTTCCTGCCTTTCTGAAACCCTGCAAAAACAAGAAACTTATTAAGAAATCAATGGGGGGGGCGGATGATGTGGATGACTGTGGGGATGATAGTGGGACTGCAGATGAATGGCAAAAAAATGCAGAGGAGTGGTGGAGAAGTGCTCTGGTGGAAGGTTGGTGGAGCGCAGAGGAAAATTAATGTAAAAACCTTATAAACATCGACCTTTGAATGAATTTATGCAATGGGATGGGCGGACGTACGACGAACACACGTGCAGGTGACGTGGCTGGACCAGGCGATGATAGAAAGTCAACAGCGAGGAAACAAATCTGGACCGTCTGATCTCAGAGGAGATCGATGGTTGAACATGCGGTGGAGGACGATGAACGGTGGGCCAGGGGTACGGAGACTATGGGTTAAACCTCGCGCAACTTCGCGAAGCGACAATCGTTGGATGAGGCACCCCAGACCTAACAGCTGGCGGCGATATCACTCCGCATCCTGTACTGAAATATAACGTGCAATGGGCAAGAAATTTTGGAATTTTAAAGGAGCCATACGTCGCAAGCTGAGTGGAATCGCTGGGCACTGGAAAATACCGCTCGACCCCCATTAGCGGTGCGATGAAAACTGGGTTGTTTTATGGATGGTGTGCGACGGGGACCACACGGGCAGGTACACTCCGAACCGTCGATCTGGCGGGTAAATGAATGGCGATGGTGCGATCGGGGGTTTCAACGAGGTAAACATGAACGTCATGGGGTTTAACGATCATCGTCCAATTTACAAAGATCAACGGCCAGGAGCGCTCCCGATATACATTGGAGATTAGCGCCTTTCAGGCCAGCGCTTGGTCATAGCGCAGGGTTCTATGGGGGAAGGTGCGGGGGCTAGGCCGAAAAGGGGCTAGGCCCAGATTATGAAGAAAACATGGTTTTGGCTCGTTTTTAAAGCATTTTAAGGCCAGCCAAGGGCAACGATAGGGTAATGAGGGGGATTTTGACAAAAGGAATAAAGGGGTGAAAATGAAGCATTTTGCAAGGGTATGAAGGGCAGAATAAAGCCTTTGGAGCATGATTCTTTATCAGCAAGGCCTATTGACTCAGAGCAGCAGAGGTAAATAGTCACAAGGCAGGGACTGAAAAGGCTGCAAGGATGATGTGTTTTCAAGGGAAATTCATTCCTTGCAGGCTTATAAAACAAATTAACCCCTTGCTTGCTTTGTTAAGGAAATTATAAGGGGCTAACAGTGGCTCCACATGGGGATGGCTTCTTCTTGAAGGAGTCAAGAATTCGGAGAATAGATGTTTGGTGTAGGCCAGGTGCCTACTACTTTACACATCCTTTCTTTGATTTTTAGCTGCCACAACTGGAGACCTTACATTAGCAGAAAAAATTTCCCAACAAACTACCTACCCACACTACAATCCTAGCATTTTTTCTTCTTCTAGGGTGCATTAGAGCTAGCAGACCCTTTACATAATTTATTTTTATAACAGAAAATAAACCTATTCTATTTCTACCCTTATTTCTCCATGAGACCATATTAGACTATTGGTCTCATATGTTTCTCTACCTAATCTAATATATGTTGGGATTAAACCGTCCAGCAGATTTCTTCTCTATATTCTAAGATAGAAATTGAAAAACAGTCAAGCCAGGGTTAGACTGTTTGACTTGTTGTGGGTCCAAGGCATAAATATAGTTTCACATGGACAAAATTTGCAGAAAAATGAAAACAAAACTGTGAAGGCTTGAAATCTGGAACTTTGAAGTGTCCTTCTTTCTTTTTGTGACTTAGGTTTTGAGCATATTAAAGTCACTCTTTTTCACCTATGAGGTTCATGTTTTGAGCATGTATGAACCTCTCCTTTCCTCTATTTTTCGAAACATTTTCTCTTTTTTCTTGAAAATAAAAAACTGCAATGGTATGTACAATGGGAATGGAAACTGGAAATTGTAAGTCAGCAGAAGTAGTGTTTGAGCATCCTTCCATTGACAGGACCCCCAAACAGATCTGTACCATCTGATTCCTGTAGGAAGAAGGCATTTGGACCCACAGTGGCCTGGATGATGTATGGACCTTGCCACAAACTGTCAAACTTGTTGTGCTCTCCTTTATCCTCTCTTCTTGAATCCCACTTCAGAACTTTATCCCCAATTTTTAAATCAGCAGCTTTGGTTCTTTTGTCAAACAATTTCTTTATATTTTCTTGAACTTTCACTGCTCTGTTGTAGACCTCTTCCCTTGTTTGCTGGAGATGAATTTTCTAGTTTATCCTTCTCACCATACTATCTTCTTCTGTTTGAATCTCCTGGACCAGCTTAATCACTGGTATCCCAAGGCTGGTAGGAAATACTGCTTCTGTACCATAGATGAGCTAAAATGGTGACATGCCAATGGACTTCTTTGTTGTGAGTCTGTCAGCCCATAAGGCATGCACCAACATGTTATGCCATGAATTTTTGTTCTCTTCCAATAGCTTCTTGATGATGATCACCGGGCTCTTGTTTGATGATTTAGCTAATCCATTACCTTGAGGGTAATAGGAAGTTGAATGACCGAGTGCTATTTGATACCTATGACAAAAATCAACCATTTTCTTGGATCCGAAAGAAGTAGCGTTATCAGTGATTATTTTCCTTGGGCAGCCAAACTGGGAGAGGATCTGACCTTATAGGAAACTAATGATGACCGAATTGTGGCATTCCTAGTGGGTATGGCCTCTATCCACTTAGTGAAGTAGTCTGTGGCTGTTAGGATCCATTTATGTTGTGCAGAAGAAGAAGGATGAATTTCTCCTATAAAATCTAGGCCCGATTGCATGAAAGGACCTTCAACAGTGATGGGTTGTAGAGGTAAGGGAAGGAGTTTTCTTTTGCCTTCAAAGATCTGGCATTTGTGGCAGGAAATTATCATTTTATGGACATCATTGAAGAGTGTGGGCCAATAGTAGCCAACTCTGAGTATTTTGTTTGCGGTGGCTTTCTAGCTCAGGTGGCCTCCACATTCTCCTGCATGGAATTCTTATTTAATCCTCTCTGCCTCGTTTTCAGGCAAACATTTAAGCAATAGGTCATTTGGGTTCTTCCAGTATAAGAATTTATTCAATATGCAATAGCTCCTGGCCTTTAGCTTCAAGCATCTGGCCTTGGTCTTTGATAGTTCAGGAGGGGCATTTAGGTGTGTAAGCACATACAGAATCTCAGAATACCAAGGAGAGCTCTGAAACTTTTCTTCAACAGTGGGATCAGGAAATTATTGTTGCTCATCCAAGGTATTTACCATGTTGATGTCTAGGGCTTGTAAGTTTAATTAAACCATTAATTGTGCGAAGCCCTAACCTTTAATTAGTTTGGTGGGTTTTATCTCAAGGTCATATTCTAAAATCACAAAAATCCATTTGCCCCTCTTTCCATCAGGATCTTGGGACAATATATCTTTGACTATGATGTTGGGTAGATAAGCTATGGTGTGAGAATGCAATATGTACACCCTAAAGTTTTTCAAGGCCTTAATCAGAGCATAAGGCAGTTTTTCAATTATGTTGTATTTCAAGGGTGCGTCCCTTAGTGCTTTAATAAAAAGGGCAATTGGATGTTCCATTCCCTCTGTGTTTTTCTGCAGCAAGACTACAACCATTGTATGCTCAGAGGCAAATGAAAAGATCAGGAAATCTTTGGAGAAATCTAGGCTGATCAGCACAGGAGCTTGGGTGAGTGCAAGTTTTACTGATTCAAAAGATTTCTTAGCTTCAACAGTCCATTTAACTCCTACACCTTTCTTCAGCACGTTAGTCATATTCCTATGAAGTTTTTGTCTAAAGGGCTTCTGATTCTCTTTTAAAGGTATTTTGTGCTGTATAATGTTGGTGTCATAAGCCTTTAGGTCTTTGTAACTCCAAGCAAAGACGTCCACAAATTCCTTAAAAGGGTCTATATATTTCTTTTTCATTTCTCTGGGAAAGGACTTTGCCAGTTTAATCATTTTTGGCTTGTCTGCTGTGCCTATATTGCATTCTTCTACGTCAAAGTCTGCATGCTCTATGGTAGGATTTTTCGCTACATCATCAAAGTCAAAAAGATCCTCTAAGGGCGCCAGGCCTCTAGGTATATTCTTATCTTTGGCCTGTAGCACCTCCACTTCTTCACTATCCGCGTTTTCACATTTTCCGTCTGAATTTCCAGTTTCTTCAGTTAGAGTGTTTATTTCTATGTTACAGGGTGGGATTTCTTCGTCAGAGGATTCTTCACTTAGGCAGCTACTGTCAAATTCAGAGTCCGAATCAGGAAATTCAAACTCATTTCTGCCTATTAGGAAATATTCGATTTGCTTATCCCCCTCAAAGACCTACCAATATTTTTCATTATCCGGCACTGCGGGTCTGAATTTGGTCTGTATGATAATTCGTTGGTCGATTGGAGTCTTAGGGTATGAACTAGCTAGGCAAGATAATCCGTTTGCAATGACATTTTTACTCCTAGGAACAAACACTAATTCGTATTCAACAAATGTTTTCAATAAATCCATAGTGTCATTCATGTAAGCTCTCAATCTAGGATGTTTCGCTGTGTATTCACCATTTACCTGTTTAATAACCAGCTCAGAGTCCCCATGCACATTTATCCTACAGGCTCCTAATTTTCTCAGCAGGTTCAAGCCTAGGATAAGGGCCTCGTATTCTGCAACGTTGTTTGTACATTTGAAGTGCAGGTTGTAGGCATGGCTCTCTGCATAATCACTCTCTGTGTTATGTATCCACACTCCTACTCCAGCAGTTCTTCTTGTGCATGACCCATCGAAACTCATTTCCCATAGGGGTTCACTCTCATTTTTGTTATCATTCCTTTCCCTACAGCTGGGTTCGCCATTATGTTGCATTATAGGGTCTGCACAAGGCTGTGAGTTTTTTTTTTTTTCGTCATGGGTGTGGAGATCAGAGAGGTGACTAGTTGGTTGATTGCATTCTGTTTCTGGTTCACTTTGCGTTGTTGTTTCAGTGCACTGTTCAAGGTTTTCTATGTCTTCATCCTCTGAGTCTAGGGTAGCCATTATGTTAAATCCATTGGCTCTGTTTCATCCTATGTACCTTTGCTTGTATCTACGCTTTTAGGTTCTGGTCCTCCCAAAGATTCATTGTTGCAGAAAATGAAGGAATCCAAGTCTGTATGTACAGAGTATAGAGGAGAATTTTCAAGCTTTTCAGGACTACTAACCAAGAATTTCATTTGTGCTTCCCTGTACAGTATTCTAAGTTGGCCAAAGATTGGGATTGTGGCATAAGCCCCATCCATCTGCATTGTTCCTTGCGGCTTGGCTCCCCATGATCTTGATAATAACATGCCATATTTGGGTGGCACATCTGCCACCACAACATCCATGACCATACATTTTGTTGGAATCTGGGCAAGGCTCACACATAAATCTTTGATCAGGCCAAGACGCTTTACTCTACTAGAGTCAAATGAATATAGGTCTTTATAGGGACGAGTTATCTCTAAGATTAATCTCTCCATCACTACTTTAGGCATCAGGTTGTGTGATGCCCCAGAATCATGCATTGCATTGTGAAGAATCTTATCATGGATATTAAGACTAATGTAAAAAGGGGGTACTACCCCTTCATGAAAATTTCCTTCTATATTTGGACCAAACAGAAGGGCAGGTTGATCATCACTCAGATTTACAGTGTCACTATTCTCACCTAAATTTAATGCTTTCAAAATTTGGCCTTTATATACATCCTCAGTGGCCAGCTCAGAGAGTGGGACAGAGATTTTGATTTTTGCAATCCCACTCTCCAAATTGAAAGTGGACTGACTCTTTGGAATGTTCGACTCTGTTTTGTTAGCCACTGCCTTAGTGGCTGAATCAGTGTGTTGATTTTCATTATGCATAGTGTCGGTGACAGTTTTATCAGGAGCACTAACTACAGTGCTAGTGCTGCTAGCTGGTTTACCTTGTGTATCAATGTTTTGGTTGTCTTTTTTTCTGTTCTTTCCAGAACTCTTAGCTGCTGATTTGTCACTTTCAATAGTTGCTTTAGAAGTTTTCTCAGGTCTTTTCTTGATGGTGACCTTAGAATATTTTGGTTTGGTAGTTTCTTGACTCTTTTTGCTTCTAAGTTCATATTGTTCTTTGACCTGCATCATGGCATTTTCAAACCCTAACCTATAATCTTCATATTCCAACCACTCCTCCTCCCAACCAGAGGGTGAGGGCTAATATTACTCTGAGTAACAGTTATGGATTGGGTCTTCCATTTCGAACATGTTTATTGTGTTCCCTTCAGACTCTTCTATGATTCCCTCATCTTCATCAAGAAAATTCTCTTGAAATGGGGGAATGACTTGCTGATCTGATTCTCTTCATCTGTTGGGAGTGTTATTATTCCTTCTAAAGTTTTGGTTCTGGTTTTGGTTTCTATTTTGGTTACTGACTGTGACAACCATTTTTTCCATCATTTGCTATAACCTTTCCACATTTTTAGACATTTTATCATAATTTTGGTTATATGAGAAAGCTACATTGTCATCTTTGTATGTTACCCTCTTCTCAGATCTCAGTCTTGCTCGTTTCTCAATCAGATTTGCCTCTATGTTCACTGCTCCTTTCTGCATGTCCTCCAATGTGTTGTACTCTTTATCCCTAAGCTCATAGACCATATCAGCATCAAAGCCTTCGAGGTATTTTGCTAGAGCCATGCCTTGTGGAGGTTTCATATTTGGAGGGAGGGCATTGTAAATGCTATTAAATCTTGTTGTGTAATCATGGACGCTCTCTCCTACGTTTCTTTTAAGGCTCATGTATTCTGCTAAGATTTGGCGAGGGTTGGCCTTAGCTTCCCATTTGTTTATGAAAGTCTGATATAAGTCTAGAATATCATTGATGCTACCTGGAGGTAGGCCTTTAAACCATTTCTTCACATCACCCCCTAAGCTCTGGGAAAAGATTCTCATTTTGAATGTATCATCATCTATTTCCATGTAGTCAAAATAATCTTCCATCTTATCTACATGATGATGGGTTGTGATGGACTCTTTTGCAGTGAAGTGTGGGATCTTTGACTGATAATCATTTGGTAAGGGTACTAGAGGTTGAGGTAAAACCAAAGGTGCATACCAGGCTGCCATGATGATGTTTTGATGAGGTAAAGGGTTAACTTGAGCAGAAGGTATATGGATGATAGGGATAGTATGACCAGCAGAAGACTGATGAGTAGACCTGGGATGAATGAGTGCCAATTTTTGTATGAAATGTATATCAGGGGGTGTAGAAGGAGGGGTATGTCTATTCCCAAGGTGTCTACCACTTTGGGGTGGTGAGCCAGGAAGCTCAGGCTCTGGCTGGTCTAAGATACTGAATGACCTAGTTCTAGGTAATCTATTGGGTAGGTCTACGTCAAGGTGAAAGTGTGATAGAGCTGTAAGATCTTCTGGTGCAGAGTTAGCTCTATAGATGTGGCTGGAAATAGTTGTTCTTTTAGGTGTAGGAGCTCCCTTGAGGATACTCTCAGGGTTGTCAACTATTTCAGGTGGGTCTGGGTTAGGGTAAGCTCTTGTATGAATGGTTCTATAAGCCAGAATGTTGTCTTCTGACCAAGCAGCTTAAACCTAATTTTTCTTTCTTCTGTGGTTGATGTTGTTATGGAGGCTGGTCTCCCAGTGGAGTATAATGTGAAACCAAGACAATCAACAGGCCTACTGATCACCAGTGGCATCTTTAAAATGTTTAAGGAATTTGGAGTCACCAGGTGGAAGGTTTAGGATGTTTTTGGAGGGTACACTTTCCACCACAGTGCTTATGAGATATCCCCTCTCAGGGATGTCTTCCAAACATAGCAAACTCTAACCAGAGATTGACTGGGAGAGAATTTACCTGATATGTCACCTCTGAAAGAGTGTGAGATCTGGAGGCTACCTAGCCCTTTCCAGACTCTGTCTAAGAGTATGGGAAAACAAAACAAATGGTATAGAGGTTGATTTGTGAATAGGAATGCTTAAATACCAACCTAACCAGAGATTGTAGGTTTTTTGAATGCCTAAGAATGTTTTAAGGTGTAATGCATTAAAGGTGTCCCCAGCGGAGTCGCCATTATGTTGGGGTTCCCATGTTTTGGCTAGACTGGCAAGACCAAAAGATGAGACAAAATCAAACCACTTTTAGACCTCATGATCTAGCCCACCTGGGTCCAGAGAGGGATCTCTCTATGTTATATCAAAGGTGTATATGTCTTTGAAGCTCAAAGGCTAAAGATGTTAGGCTAGTTATAAGGCTCGACGTTTGTTTGTTTGATTTGTTTTGGTTGCTGGTTATCAGGAAAGAAGGGTTCAGTGTAAGACCAAGATGAGAAAAGAGGGATAGGGCAGAGGTGAAGTACTCCAGAAAAGAATTCAAGACCATTGGGCAATGGAGTCAGGAAAGGATTTGCTTGCTACTCAATAGGTAGGCTTTCAATTGGGCTAGTCATCTGAAACATAGGATCTTAAAGATGATTGTGTGATATGGAAAGGTAGAAGGGGAGGAGATAACACAGTTTCATAGCACAAAGTTAAAGAACAGCTGGTCGCACAAGGATCCTAGTGACAGGGCTAGCTCTAATCCCCAGTGTTCCCAAATCTTCCAACTAAACCCTTAACAAGAGACATCTACGAACTAAATTCATTTAATTCATACATCAGAGAGTAGGAAATAACATCCACTACACTGGTTAAACCAACTGAAACCAATTCTTAGATAACACATTCATAGGAAAAACATTAATTGCAAGGAGAGCAAAAACATAGGGTACCTAACAAGGGTAAATCCTATGCCAATATTTTGATGCAAGCCAGTAGAAACGAAATGAAATGAATTAAAACACAGAGATAGGAAAACATCACCGCTACTTTAGATCAGGATCCTAAGTAATGTGCTTGTAATATTAAATAGCAATACCAGTCAAGTACAACATTGCCAATAGATGAATACTCAGTCTGAAAACATCTCCTTCAACCTATCTTAATACTTTACACAGAGACTATATGTCAAAAGAAACTACTTGTAGTTCTCTGATAACTGATCAACCCCCTTTACAATGAGTTTCTTCATGAATTTATAGCTCCGGACGAGCAGAGGAGGTAGGTGAAGAACTAAATGCAATATTAAAACTTCTGAAAAGAAAGAGGGCCGAAGCCCATTCTGTATGAATCCTATGCATTAATCTCTGATGTTCTTTGGGTGGACGAATGATCTTCTTCAGAATTCAGATTACTCTGATATGACTCTGATTTACTCTGAGTGCAGTACTGTGTAGTACTCTTGTGCATAAAAAAAATGACTGAATGGACTACCATGCTTGTGAAACAAATTCCCTGGTAACTTTGGATTGTGGTTAAGGCGGAAATCATCAGGAGCACGGTAAATAATGGAACTACTATGGGTGCTTCATCCTTTGGGACAATTTGTTGATGTGAAAACCTGATATACATGAATTCCTACATGCTGTAACTTTATGCATGATCCATGGGATCACTGATCTGGTTTTGTGCCTCTAAACCGCTGTATTAAGGCTCAAAACCTTCAATACCAAATGCTGAAATCCTTGATCATTAGCTAGTTTTTCTCCATTGCTCCATAAACTTCTCGATCTACAAAATCTGGGCTTTAATGGCGCCGGATACGTTTTTTGCAGAGATAGAACTGTCCTGGGTAATATTTATGACGTCGCTAACTTTCTGAGTTTTTCTACTGTAGTACCAACTTCCAGATTTAATTCTGTCTGCGCAGCATGCCATTAAAGTAGTACATATGAACCATGGCGATTCCTGCCTTTCTGAAACCCTGAAAAAACATGAAACCTGTTAAGAAAACAATGGGGGGGGGGGGGGGGGGCGAGAAGATGTGGATAGTGTGGGGACGACGATTGGGATTGTAGGCAGATAGGCGAAAAAATGCGAGGAGGAGTGAGTGGAGAATTATAAGGTGGAAGGTTGGCGGAGCGCAGAGGAAAATTAATGTAAGAACCTTATAAACATCGACCTTTGAATGAATTTATGTAATGGGACGGGCGGACGTATGACAAACACACGTGGAGGTGACGTGGCTGGACCGGGAGACAACATAAAGTCAACAGTAGGGAAACAAATCTAGACCGTCTAATCTCATAAGAGATCGACGGTTGAACATGCAACAGAGGATGACGAACGGTGGGCCAGGGCTACGGAGACTATGGGTTAAACCCCGCTCAACTTCGTGAAGCAAAAATCGTTGGATGAGGCGCCCCAGATCTAACGGCTGAGGGCAATATCGCTCCGCGTCGTGTACTGAAAGATAACGTGCGATGGGCAAGCAGTTTTGGAATCGTACAGGAGCCACGCATCGCAAGCTGAGTGGAATTGCTGGGCACTAGGAAAATACTGCCCAACCCCCATTAGTGGTGCGATGAAAATCGGGTCGTTTTATGGATGGTGCACGGCGGGGACCACAGGGGCAGGTACACTCTGAACTGTTGATATGGCGGGTAAATGAACGGCGATGGCGCGATCAGGGGTTTGAATGAGGGAAACACGAACGCCGCGGGGTTTAACGATCGCCGTCTGATTTACAAAGATCAATGGCCAGGAGCACTCCCGATATACATTGGAGATTAGCGCCTTTCACGCCAGCGGTCGGTCATAGCGCAGGGTTCTGTGGGGGAAGGTGCAAGGGCTAGGCCGAAAAGGGGCTAGGCCCAGATTATGAAGAAAACATGGTTTTGGATCGTTTTTAAAGCATTTTAAGGCCAGCCAAGGGCAATGATAGGGGAATGAGGGGGATTTTGACAAAAGGAATAAAGGGGTGAAAATGAATCATTTTATGAGGGTATAAAGGGCAGAATAAAGCCTTTGGAGAATAATTCTTTATCAGCAAGGCCTATTGACTCAGAACATCAGAGGGAAACAGTCAGAAGGCAGGGAACCTGAAAAGGCTACAAGGATGATGTGTTTTCAAGGGAAATGCATTCCTTGTAGGCTTATAAAACAAACAGCTCTCATTAAGTGTTAAGGAACTTATATGGGCTAACAGTATCGTGCCATGAGGGCATGCGGTTAGGAAACACATTCCATCTTGTGTACTCAGTTGGGTCAAGTCATGTGAGGGAGGCCATCAAAATTCTGATTAAGTTGTGACAACCCATGTGCCTTGAAGATGTTCATATGACCTGCTTTTCCATTTCGTCTTTGTGCTTCTTTCAAAGCAGTCATGGGGTTTATGAGGGAACCTAAGGAAACACATTGGCTCAAGCCATGTGAGGGTGCCCACTTTAAATGCCAGTCTGGGCCGGGACAAAGTTGTAATATGGTGAGGCTGGGCTAATTAAATTCATTTCACGTCGTGAGGGAGGCCATATAAAAATTCTAAGTTGTGACTTCCTGTGTGTCTTTGTGTACATTGCAGACCCATTTGTTGTTTTCCTCCCTGCTCTTTGTTCAGGCTGATCTGCTGGGTCAAGCTTCGAGTTGTGTGAGGGGCTCAAGGAAATGTGTTCTGGCTTTTTCTGCTGGTCCGGTCCTTATTGGCGTGAGGGCACCACGGAAATGTGTTTGGGTTGTGGCTTAGCCAGCCACAACACTGTGGCCTTTGTTGTGCATTGCAGTGCCTTGTGCACATCTGCGTGATCGTTTGTCATTAGCTCCCTTGTGCCTTCATTTGAGCTGCCTGCCACATATGAGGGCACCCAAGGAAACATGTTCAAAGCAGGGTCGTTAGGTCGTTGTGGAGGGTGGCTGTATAAAAAATTCTATGTTTGGACCGTCAGGTGGTCAGGTACATTCGCATGACCGAAGCTACGTTTTCCTCGTGCCTTCGTTCGGCCAGTTGGTCATATCATGAGGGTGCCCAAGGAAAAAGTTCCTGCCTGCATTGGGTCATTTTCAACATGGAGAAAGCCGTATGAAAATGGGCATAAATCGTGATAACCCAGGCCTGTGGTACATTCGTGTCACCCGTTTTCATTTTTTCTCCTTGTGCCTTCGCTTAAGCACAGTACTAAAGTAATGTGAGGGTGCCCAAGTAAAAATTGAGTCAAGCGAGTTGTGACTTTGTGTCAAAGGAAAAATGTCTGTTATCAAGTGAGTCTGCATTATTACAACAAGACCCAATGAAACAAAGTTCAGCAAGCAGGTCAAGTTGTGTGAAGGTAACAGATAAAAAATCCACTTGTGACTACCCTGTGCCTCAGGTACTTTCTTTTGCAGAAACTGTTTTCCATTTTCTCCCTGTGCCTTCATTTAGGGAATGGGTTGCCTGTCATGAGAGCACCAAGAAAAATACCCGGCTCGGGGTCGGTGAGGAGTCATATAAAAATGCTGACTAAGCCGTGATAACCCCCCGGTGGCTCTGTGACACATCTGACTCGTTTTGCTTCATCTTTGTGCTGGGCCAGCCAGTTAACGTAGCAAGACAAGGAGATGTGTTCAGGTCAAGCTCTGGCTAGGTCAGAGGGATGATAAGAAACGTGTCTGGTCGTCAGGTGGAGGGAGGTCAGATTAAAATTTGAACTTGTGACCACCCATGGGACGGCATATTAGTGACCCATTTGTTTGCCTCGCCTGACTTCATTCGCCTAGCTTAAAGGTTGGGCTCTGGTTGTGTGAGGGGCTCCCAAGCAATGTGGTCTGGCTGTTTGATCCTATTATCAAGGTCGGGGTGAGGCCCAAGGAAACACATTCGGCTCGGTCGATTGGTCACATGGAGGGTGGTCGTGATAAAAATATTAATTGCGGATCGCCTCATGTACTCAGGTGCACGTTTGCGCACGGCTTCTGCTGATCCCTCGTGCCTTCACTCAGTGGGCCTGCCGCACATGAGGGTGCCCAAGAAATACATTTAGGTTGCTGAGTCGTGTCGTGTCGTGTGGTCGATAAAATGCTAAGTTTTTTATCATCAATATTCATGAGGACGTTTTAGGACTCACCTGTTTCCATTTTTTTCCTCAGGCTCTCTCGTTCGAGTGACTGTGTCATGCCATGTGAGGGCACCCAAGGAAACGTGTTCTGCCTGCACTGTTAGGTCTGTCATGGGGAGGCCATATCAAAATTCTAAGTCAGGAGAGCCCGTAGCCTTTGTGGCACATGTTTGTGTGACCCGCTTGGTTTTTGCTCAGGCTCATTTAAGCACGTAGGGTCGTGAGGGTGCCAAAGCAAACACATTCAGTCTGTCAGTCATGTGAGGGTGCGGCAGTTATGTCTGTGGTGGGCTGTCATGTCACGTGAGGGTACCCAACAAAACACGTTCAGTGAGTCGTGGGTCGGGCTGGGTGAGGGTGGCTAAGGTAATGCTGGCTGTGACCGCCCGTGTGCCTCGTGTACGTTCATGCGACTCCATTTTCCATTTGATATTTGTGCCTTCATTTGGGTGGGTCAAGGTGTGGTCGGTGGGAAGGGTGCCCAACCGTGTTTGGGTCGAAATAGCGGAGAGGCCTGACTAAAAATTCTGAATTGTCTGTTACATCCTCAATGCTTTGTGGCGCAGCCGTCGCGGACCCATTTCTTCTCAGGCTTCATTCGTACCACTCCTAAAGCGTCATGTGAGGGTTCCCAAGGAAACATGTTCTCGGCCATGCCGCTTCATGGGACGCACCCACAGCGCTGTGGTAGGTTGGGCCAGCTGGCTTAGGTCATGTCGCGTGAGGGTCGCAGTAAGTCGATGTTTTCCAGCTCCACTGTGAGGGAGGCCATATAAAATACTAATTTGTGACCACTGTGTCTTCTGTCTCCACATTCGTGTGACCCTTTTCCATTTTTCCCCTGGCCCACTGTCCCCGGTGGGAGCCGCCTTACTGATTCGGTGTCTGGCAAAGCTTCCAAGGAGACGCGCTGGGGGTTGGGCCTGATCATAGCTTTGTGAGGGCACCAAGGAAATCATCAGACGGCCGAGGTTCAGCTGTCATGAGGCATTCATATAAAAAATGGTATGTTGTGACCACCCGTGTGCTCCTTTGTGTGTTCGGTGCGACTTGTTTTCCGGTTAGCTCCCGTGTGCCTTTTATCTGTGCTGGCTGTTTATTGTAGGCGCCCAAGGAAACACCAAAGCCATGTTTGCTCGGTCTCAGAAGTTGTGTCAGATAAAAATGCTAAGTTTCTCGATCGCTGAGGCTTCCCAGGCTATCTGTACACTGCTGTTTTTATCCTCGTCCTCTTCGTCGTGAGTTGAAGCACAGGAGGTGCACCCAAGGAAACACTTTCGAGTTGGTACTTGAGCTGCCTGTCATGAAGGAGGCCATAAACATGCTAAATTGAGACAACTCCATGTGCTCCCTTATGTTTGTAGACCCATTTTCCTTTTCCTCCTTATGATTTTTCGTTCTAGGTCATGTGAGGGCGCCCAAGAAACATGTTTGGGTCAAAGTTGGGTCATGTGAGAGTGCTTTTTTCAAGGAATGTACTGGTGGTGTTTCGGTCGTTCAAGCCATGGAGGTGACCAAGGAACACATTTAAGCCGGGCCTGCGAGATATCAAAAAGCTAAGTTGGATTACTGCATTCTCAGGCTTCATCATGTGACCCATTTGTCATTTCCTCGTGCCTTCATTTTGGGACGGTTATGTTTGTCAATGTGCAGAGGGTGACATAATCAAATTAATTTGGCCAACCGGTTGGTCATGTCGTATGAAGGTGCCTGCACAGCATGCCTGTGTCAATGTGTTGTTGTAGGAGGGCAAAGGGGCGTGTACCATAGCGTGATAGCCAATGCCTTGTGCACGTTCTCATGCGAACCATTTTCTGTCAGCTCCTCTAGCTTTCGTCGGGGTGGGTCACTGTCAGGGAGCGCCAAGGAAATGAATTGGGCCTGTCGGCTCGGCCATGAGGGTATCGAGGGGGCCAGGAAGTTGTGACCACCCGTGGTTCTGCGGTGGGCGCTCATGTGGACCCGTCATTTGGTGTCTTTTTCCTCTCATTCGAGTGGGTCAGCCATGTCAGGTCGTGTGCTAGTGGAAACACATTCGTTGGGTCGATTCGGTCATGTGAGGGATATAAAAATGCTGTTGTGACTTTTTTTGTCCCTTAATGTTCACGTCTGGCGAATCATTTTTTTTGCTCTCAGCCTTATATGAAGCAACAAATAGGCCATGTGAGGGTGCCAGGAAACATATTCATGTCAAATAATGTGTGTGTGGAAAGTTGTAAGTTTGATATATTAAATAATTTATATACACTAATATATTATTATTTATATTCACTTTTAATTTAATAATTTATATCTTTTTATATATATATATATATATATATATATATATATATATATATATATATATATATATATATATATATATTATCTATATTTAATTTTTATTTTTAATCGACCCCACCTCCCTCAGTCAGGCTCACCTCTTCACCTGCAACCTCCCTATTCTCGCATGAAAAAAAATAGACCTTCCAATCATTATTCAACGAGTTGTCATTGTTCTCGTATGTGACCGTTTCCCTTGAACCCGACTTGAACCCTCGGAGAACCCGAATCAACGAAATGGCTGAATGCTCCACTCTCCGGCATACCTTGATGTTTTTAGTTTCACTCTGATCACAGTTGAAGCCATCATCCAAGATTCAAATAGGAGGGATTTTTAGGCGTTGATTGATGTGAAGAGCTATGCACGACCAAAGTTTCTAAAAACATGGCAGATTCATGTCATCGAAGTAAATTTTTAGTATTCCGCCTTTGTGAAAGGCTATGTAAGGTGTTTTAATTTGAACTTGCATTTCCATAGTGATATTTTATTCAAATTGATTGATAACCATGTAGATATCTTGTTGAATTTATGAAGCAAAACTGAACATTATTGTCATGAAAATTTCTTGAAGATTTCAACTCGGAAAATCCGTTGCAAATATTTTTTATTTTTCCTTCCTTTTATAGAGCTACTTAAGAATCATCACTTGTTTTAGCCAGCAATAATGGTTGTATCAAGTGAGACATCACCCACCTAACCTAGTCTAATGGTGACGAGCATATCTCATCTAATATTTCTATTATGTTCACAAAGTGATTCATCTATTACCCCATTGCACATGGTCTTACACACACCAACATCTGCTGGACGATCTATAATCCATAACATAAATCTATATAAACCCGTAATTAATTTCAATGCAAGAAATGTAGAGATTGGATTATACAAAACTTACTTGGGAGTTTCAAGTAACTACTTTTTTCATTTTTTTTAGGTCATCCTCTTTCTTTTTTCGAGTCTCAATAGCTATTATCCATCCATATTGAGTTTCCCTAGGCTCTAGTCATAATTATGCATTGAATTTCACCTTTTGTCCCCTTTATGGGGTGGTTTGTATTTATGACCACATTTTAAATAGCATTGAAATTGGTCATGGCTGAAAACCAAGAAAGTAGGCCTCATATTCATCATGTGGCTCGTAGGTGATTTGGGGTTTGATTCGAAGCAAGGTTGTGGGCCTTTTTTGTTTTTTTTTGTTTCACTGGACTCTCATGCCATGTTATGTACTCTGCTTTTAGCTCTTTGCTCTTTGTTAGAGAGGAGGTTATAACCGCCAAGATAATTGGGCTTTGGTTTCACTGTAAGGATCTCTTCTTTATTTCTCAGGTGTTAAAATAAATTGTTCGATAGTTTATTATCAGCCAAGTTGGTAACGTTCATTACAATTTTGCATCCCAGAAACTTGGAAACATTTTATCTCATAAATGACTACACCAAAGTCATATAAGTTTGGTTTTGAGATAGAGGCATTAATAATAGCCTCACTAGAATATTCTCCCATCCTATAGCTGGTTTATTTTATATGCATCCACTAGTAATGTATTTCTAACATTATAATATTTGGTTTCAAAGTACATGCCTTATGGGCCACCTCTATCTTTTGTGTTCATCTTTGGATTTTTCATCTCTATAATGGCTACAGCAATGTCATTTTACATTATTGGTATAAGCTTTATTTAACATTGACTTTCTCTTTCCTTCCTTCTTTTGTTTTCTTTTCTAATATTGACACTATATTTTCTTCCTCCTTAATATGGTGCTGTGATTACGTCACAAAGCTTTGTGTCTCTGTAATCTGAGAGGAACAATTTTTCACAACAACCATTTACTAAAGTATACTAGGTTCATTCAATTTTACTTTCACTAAACTTAAATAGTTTCAATCATTTTACTTATGATTACTCCATAAGTGCAATAATATTACTTTGAGAACAATATTTACAAAATTGTCTAGTTCTCGATCCGTGTTTTACCGCCAAACCTGTGATTCCATAGGTGCCAACACATTTTCACAAATCTTCACTACTAAAACCTAATGCTATATACAATTCTGACCTTCTATTTAAAACCCCCACACAAATAAAACAAGTGGAAGTCACTATAGTGTTAAAAAAAACACCGACTCATACTGATTGTTTAAATTTATTAAAAATAATCTTGAAAACAAAGGATCAGATATAAACCACTCAAATGTATTTACTTATTAAAGAAGTTTTGTTTGTGGACACTTGTCAAGGATTTTTTCTTTTATAAATGAAGGTGTTAAGATTAAACATCCTAATTCCTAAACTAAAAATTATGAATGGAAAACGCAAGAACTAGTGAAGTATTCAGAGAAATAGAAATATAGTAACTTTACAAGAAAGTTCTCAAATTTTGGAATCAAGGGGAAATTTAATATAATTGAAGTGACTTTATTGGGCCTGTATATTTCACAATTTAATATTAGGATACATGTAAAATAAGGTTGATATTCAATACAAAACCAGACGAGTATTAAGCAGAATCCAGACAAAAGTAATCCACCTAATCCTCAACTCACCAACAATTGGTATAAATACCCAAAATATATGCTCTTTCTTTAGGAAATATGGAGTATTTGGTGCATATATTATTGGCTTTATTGTGGCATGCCTGGTTTTTTAATTTTTGTATTAGAATGCTAAGCTTCTCAAAATTTGATCTACAAAATTTAGCTCATGACATATTTCATTTTATGTACTATTGTGGGTAAGTATTTTTAGGAACTCCTATAAGCATTATCATTGATTGAATTTCATCAACTAACGCCTCATGTTTAGTGTATTTCCACTTCCAAACCGTCGACATTGGTTTCTCTCATTACCTTCCCCAAAGTCCATACATTGGGTATTTCCCTTGGGATTTTTTCCCCTTTTATGAATGATTGTAGATATGGTGGGATCATAGTATACTTTTCTACCTGACACCAACATTATTTTAGAACATTACACTATAGAAAGGCAAAGAAGGTTTGTCAATTATGTTATTTTTTATATCAGCAAAAAGAAAGTTCCTCACATCAAGGTTGTTATAGAAGCAAGGTGAAAAAATTGCTATCTAATAAATTTTGAGTCATGCTTCTACCAAAGCATAGTCATTTATAGTGGTCAAATAAGAATTAATCCCACTGTGTAAGTCATGAGAACAGTGGATGTTGCAATAACAAACATTCTATAGAGTTGAAATCATCCATAATATCTGAGGAGAATCTAAAGAAACGAGATATAATGCCCAACATGTCAAGTCTATTGAAGTAATATTTACAGATTCATTATTTCTTAATAGCTTCAATATCCTTCATGAGATTTCCTTCATGATTCCTCTTCCAAGATCAATATTCACTTGCACTTGCTTACCATCATTATTTAACATGCAACATGTGTCTCCTCCTACTAGCTTTGGTTGGGAGGTAACCAGATAGTCAGAAGAGATAGCCTTTAAAGAGACCTTTGACAAGATAGCAAAACTACACAAATATAATTGTGTCTTAATACTATGGGATCTCTTTAATTTATCAATCAGTTATGGCTCAGATGATGCACAGGTATGCAAGGACAAGGACTCCAACACCCAGATAAATAAGTTAACTGCTGTGAATGTTACCTAATATGCCACAAATTAAAGCATATAACTATTCCTTAGGAAATAAGAGCTAATACAATATCTATTAAATCTTGGTTGTTAATCCACATATGAAATCCATTCAAACAAATTGCAATTAGAATTTAACCATTCATTTAGGAATTAATGAAATTGAACAAGGCTGCGAATTAAAAGAATATAAACCAAACCATAACTATTCATCCAAGAGACAGAATTACAAATGTAAAGGTTGATAAATCAAATCATTTCCGCGATCAAAATAATATATGAGTTGTTGAATGTAAACAAACAAGAAAAGAACATATTGAAAAAAGGCAACCACACAACACAATGGACATGAACATTGAAACACAGAAAAATTACGATACCTACTTCACCTACCTCCTTGAATGGACCTTCACAAGAGTGGTGAATCACTCAATCAAAAAAGTAATTCAACCCACGGTAGAAGTACTATTAATTAAAAAATTGAATTACAAATATCAGCCTTATAGCTCAAATAATTACACTGAATAAAATATAACTCAAAATTAAGTTGCATGTACACCGCATAAATAGTGGAAAGTTCTTAACTCTCAATGGATCCAGAATCCAAAGACTTCCCTCACTACCTGCTTTACCAGAATTATAATATTCTTCTTTATTACACGGGCGTTAGTTAGTTTATTAACCCACTCTTGAACTCCTTTATATTCAGTTTCTCCTAGCTTAATCTGTGTTTAATTAACAATTTTAAGTTATGTATATATCACTAGTTTATTATACTTTGAAATTTTTTTTGGTTAAAGGCCATGTAGTTGAAGAGAACACTGCACCTATACCTGCTAAGGCAAGTATTAATTCTAACACATTTCAGATCATTCTTTTTTTATGAGTAAGAAATCTTGGTAACACCTAAGACAAGACTTAGTAGATCAATTTTATAACACAGAAATAACTGTTAATCATCTCCAAACATATTTGTTTACCAAATTTATATCAAATAACACATGAACCCAAGTATTCCATCATGGGCCCAATTGGCCTTGACTGTGCCCTTGTTTTCGTGGTATAGTAAATGGAAAATATTACGGCTAAAAATCATAACTCCTTTCCCCAAAGAAAAATACTGTGAGTTGGCTCCTACCCAAAAAACAAGAATGTGGGAAAATGTGACTCGATCTACAAGACCGTGGTCATCGCATGGTGTTATGAAGAGAATGAAAAGAAAAACACCTAAAGAATCCTTTGACATTTCTTGATCCATACAATCCATACAGAATTAGCTGCAATATTTCCACATCCGCAATGGTCATCTACGGCTATCCCTCCAGGAATGGAGAAGGATGATTGGTGACAGAGAACTATGGCGCTATATCTTGGAGGCCTCTCTAGCTGATTATACTTCTATAAAGAACTTGTTTTATTGTACCATTAGGTTTTATCTAAAGTGTCAATCACTATTATTATTTACCACCACTTTTATTAGCCATTACATGTTGATTATATTTTTTTCTTTAAAGCACATCCAAGTTAAATTCTATATTTGACTGTAAATGTGATGGTGGTAATATAGATCGAGGGCCGAAACTCTGAAAGTGAGATATCATATTCCTCGATTAATGTTGGCATTGGAATATATGACCTATTAAAAGTTTAAATCGCAAAATGGATCTTTAGTGACTTTGATGTTGTTTTTTATTCCTAAGAAAATAATGATTTAGAAAGAATCACCAACACTGCTAAAGATGAGGTATCAGGCAAGATATGTTTTGCTGAGAAAATGATTAATATCCATGTTTGAATTGAGAGCACAAAGGTAGATAAAACCTATGGTTTAGGCACCATTCTATCATATCCTGAGCCAAAGAAGCATCGTTAGTCAACCGTGATTACATTCAAAGTATAGTATTTGGCTTGAATGGCATATTTTTTTCTCGAGATTCTATAACCATGTTTTCCTTTTTGGATTTGATCCATTGTTTTCAAATTATAGAACAATTGTTTTTGTTTTGGATTTGATCCATTGTTTTCAAAGTTCAGAAGAATTCACCCCGCATCAGAAAACCCTATTCTCATATTCTAGTAGTAGTTGATTTGAAAAATGATGAATCGATGTTGTACCTATAAAGATTTCTTATAAGTGGCTAAATGGTTTTCAAGACTTTCTCAAGACGAGTTTGGTAGATGGTGTATGTTCGAGGAGTCGAGTCTATAAGTGGTGTTGTCATTCATAGAGACATCCTTGAGGTGTCAAATACCAATGCTTAGGACATCTTATATTAGCAAGGAGCATATGGTATAATAGAGGAAGTTATCAATAAAAAAAAAACTCTCATGTTATTTCCTGAAAAACAAGGAATATTAGTCTGAATGGGACCAAGACCTTCAGAAACTGACACAGGGAAAAGAACACTACAGAGGCAATGTGCAAAAATCCAATATGAAAGCAACAGACAATTCAGAGACAGCTTACTGTAAAGAGGGCCAATTCAGAAATACCTCACAAAAATAAATTATCAGGAGGTGTATGTAGTGAATGAAATATTGAGAGAATATTAGTTGTCATTGAGCTGATATCCAGATACACAATATGACCATGTAATGGGCTTACCAATTTAAGAATCCATACATGACAATAGCATTTTAAAAACACCCTCCCAAAGAAACTAATATAGCAGAAATACGGTTTAGATGAATAGTGGAACAAAATATCATGCCTGAGCCATATTTAAAGTGCTTGGCTAATCCGAGAATGGGTATCAACTAGGATAAATCCATACCAAAAATCAGTGAGCCACTCGCATTCTAGAAACATGATACATGAAATATGGATGAAATGAAATGATCTTATAAAATAACACATAAGAGAGAAAGTTACACATTGTGAAATATCAAAGACCATAATCCTCTTAAAAAATGGAACTCCTCCTCACTGAGACCCTACAGGATCTGAGCCTTCATACAAGAGTTCAACAAAATGTATACAAAAATCCTTTCACTGCATCATTTTCTGATAAAATCTGGAACCCTAAATCATATGTTCTTCGGGAGCTTTATAGGAGAAAAAGAAAGCTCGAAAAGAGAGTAGGTGATGAACATTCAATTTTCCTCATTAAAACAAGATGGCGGAAACGTGCACGCCCATACTGCTCGATGACTTTGTAATGTTGTTTGTACTTTGTGGCCTGCTTTCTGAAATAAATTCTCTGAGTAGAAGCCTCTTCAGGAACATGGCAAAGAAGTAAGAACACATAAACATTCTGTCCTTTCCTCAAAGGAAATGGTGCTGAAAAGAAAACTTTAGGGTGTTGTTTTCTGCGAATGGTACCCTCTGCCTTCGAAACGCTGAATTACGGTTTAAGATCTTCAATGCTAAAAGTTGAATTCCTCGATCATTCACTGATATTTCTCTGCTGCTCCATTAATGTCTCCATCTACTCAATCTGTTCTTTGAATGACTCTGAAGGGTTTCACAGACTTCAACCCTGCTTCTTTAATGGAAGTCTTGTCGACATACATTCCCTGGCCTTTCTCCATAATTCCAGCCTCTGAAAAATGGTCCTTTGATGTGTTATTTTTTTCTAAAATAGAGACTGTAAATCATGGCGATTTTCTGCCGCTGTAACCTTGTAAAACCCGAAAACGTGTTAAGAAAATTATGCACAGAGAGGATAGATGCATTGATGGTTGTCGGAATGGTGATGGGACTGTGGAGAGATGGTGAAAATTCCAACGGAAGGCGTTGCAGAATGGTGATGCAGCACAGCGGACACAGTGAGAAATGAATGTGAAAGTGCGAAAAAACGAAGAAATGAACTGATTCTGGACCTGGGGTGGCAGAGAGCACGTGGTGAAAAACTGGAGCACAGGTGGCGTGATACCGGAAAAATGGGAAACGGATGAAGTGGAGTGCTGATGGTGGGTTGGGGGTACGATTTCCTCGGGTTATCTTCCGCGCAGTTTCATGGAGCGACTATCGTCTGATGGATCGCCCCAAATCAGATGGCTCTCGTGGATATCACGCGGTGTCTACGGACGAACGATAACATGCGATGGAGGGTGTATTTTGAGTAGTACGTAGGGACACGCGGCGAAAAATGTATGGAATTTCTCTGAAAAATAAAATACCGCCTACCGCACAAAGGCGGTGCGATAGAAACTGGGCTGGTTTTGCACAGTGCACAATGCAGGGACCACCGGGGGCAAGTGTACTGTGAGCCGTTGATCTGCGGTTTAAAAGGATGGTAGACAGATGATTTGGGCGATGAACGGAGTGGGACATGGGCGAGATGAAGATTGGCGAATGCTATCGGATATGTACAGATCCGACGGTTATAAACGTACCCAATATACATATGTGATAAGCACCTTCATGGCTAGCACTTGGTTTTGACTTCCGGTCATGTGGAGAACAAGGTGCAGGGGCTAGGGCCGAAAGGTGGTAGGCCTTAAATATATTATAATGTGGGATTTCAGCCATTTTATGGAGTTTTAAGCCTGGGATAAGGTAACAATCAGCAAAAAATGAATTTCTCAGGGCAGAAAGAGGGGGTTTGAAAGGTTTAAGCGAGATTTCTTATCAAAATTTCGATAGGATGCTGACGTGATCAACATTTGATCCACCTAGGGACGACACGTTCATCCCTGAGCGTGTCAAGAACTTCGCAGACCACATGATAATCTTCTTGTGTGAACTCTGCTCTTCAGCACTTCTACTGTTCTTTTTCATAATTCATCACGACACCCACATTATTTCAAACAAGAGTGAAAACAAACTAATATACAGTATAATACATCAGGTTATATCTGCCTGAATTAGAACTGGAAGTAGGGTTTAAGAAATTGACCATTTACAGGGGCTTCAAGCAAGTCACCCTATAAATTTTCCAACTTGAAAGTGTTGTTACCTCCTTGTTCCACGATTTTGAAAGGACCGAACCAAAGTAGGTTGAATTTACCATGTTTTCCTTTTTCAGCCCTCCGGATATCCCACCTAAGCACTAAATCACCAATCTAGAAATTCCTGTCTTTGGCATGCTGATCAAAAAGGTATTTCATCTTCTCCTGATACTCTGTCAGCCTTTGATTCACCTGGCTCCGTGTTTCCTCCAATTCTACCAGCTGATTTATTCTCCTGGTCATATCATCAGGCTCTTCTTGACTTTCTTGCATGAATTGGGCTACTGGTAGGGCTAACTGTATAGAGAATACTGCTACCCTCCCATATACTAACTCATATGGGGATTTTCTAGTTGCTCTCTTGCTGGTAATTCTATTTTCCCATAGAGCGAATTTCAACTGGGAATCCCAATTTTTCTAATTTTCATTTATAGCCTTCTTCAGTGCCCTTACCAGGGTTTTATTGGACGACTCTACCAAGCCGTTTCCCTATGGATAATAGGCTGTAAAGTGACTTAGTGTGATATTATACTGCTAACAAAAGCTCAAAAACTTTGCAGACTTGAAGTCCTAGGCATTATCAGTCACTATTCTGGCAGGGCAACCAAAATTGGATATGATGTTTTCTTCCATGAACTTTATTATCACAGTATCTGTTGTGTTCCTCGCAGGTATGGCTTCCACCCATTTTTTGAAATAATCAGTGGCAGTTAAAATCCACTTATGCTGACCACTTGATGGAGGATGTATCTCACCTATAAAATCAATTCCCCATTGTCGGAATGGTTCATCCACGTGCACGGGAATCATGGGCAGAGGTGCCAACTTTTTTCTTTCAGCAAATTTCTGACACTTCTCACAATCTCTAACCTGGGCAAAAACATCTCCAAAAAGCTTGGGCCAATAGAAACCAACCTTCATGATTTTATGAGCAGTGGCCCTCCAGCTATAGTGACCCCCACAGATTCCTTCTTGAAATTCGGCTATAATACTCTCTACCTCATCCTATGTGAGACACGGGAGTAGGATGCCTGAGGGATCTCGCCAGTATAGTCAACCATTGGCGACTATGTACTTATGTGATTTAAATCTCAGTGTTCTATATTTAGCTCTATCACATCTTGGAGGGCAGCTGAGTGTGAGGAGATATTCTACTACCTCTTTGAACCACTGGCTGGTGAGCTACTTTATATGTGTTTCCGGAGTAGCTACCCCGATTCCCTGTCGTTTTTCTTTCTCTCCAGATTCTTCACTTGCTATTATGGACAAATTTATACCCAAAGCTTGATAGTTTGATTCAGATAAGATTTTGGAAAACCCTTGTCCTTTGATCAACTTAGTAGGGCAGTTGTCTAATTCATACTCATGTATTTTAGCAATCCACATCCCCCTTTTTCCTTCACTATCCCCTTGGATAAGAATATCTTTTACAGCAGCTGTAGGCACAAATGAAGTGATATGGGACTGCAAGATATACATGCGGAATGCTTTGAGGGATTTTACTAGGGCATATGTTTGCTTTTCCAATATGTTATATTTCAATTATGCATCACGAAGCACCTGACTGAAGAAGGCAATGGGCAGCTCGTACCCTTCCTCATTTTTTTGCAATAAAAATCCTGCTATTGTATGAGGTGATGCAAAAGAATATATCATGAAAGGTTTAGCATAATCTGGTCCAGCTAGCACAGGGGCTTCTGAAAAAGCATTTTTTATTCTGGCAAAGGCCTCTCGTGATTCCTAGGACCATTTAACTTCATTGTCTTTCTTCATCATGTCAGTTATATGTCTAACTATTTCAGCATAGTTAGGAATAAACCTTCTTAGGAAATTAATGTGCCCTAGGAATACCTGCACCTCCTTCTTATTTCTGGGAAGATAAATACCATTTATAACCTCTACCATCTTAGGATCTATCTTCACCCCATGTTTTGTTACAATGTGTCCCAAAAGTTTACCCTCTTCTAATGCAAATAAAGACTTTTGAGGATTTAGAGAGAGACCATACCTTCTGCATTTCTCAAAGGTTCTACGTAGATGCTCAATGTGCTCAGTATCATTCTTGGAAAATACAGTGATATCATCGAGGTAGACTAAAAAAATTATCTTGCTCCCCAACAAAAGCGATGTCCATGGCCCTCTGAAATGTGGCCCCTGCGTTAATCAACCCAAAAGGCATCCTAGCATACATAAATGTACCCCATGGTGTGGTGAAAGTAGTCTTCTTTTGATCTTCTGAAAGTACAGCCACCTGGTTATAACTAGAGAATCCATCCATCATTGACATCCTAGAAGCTCCAACCACTTTCTGCAGGATGTGATCCATCTTAGGCAGTGGATAATTATCCTTTAAGGATGCTCTGTTTAAATTTCGGAAATCCACACACAACCTTATTTCTCCATTCTTCTTTCTAACAGGGACTAGGTTTGCCACCCAGTCAGAGTACCTCAATGGCACAATTATTTTGGCCTTTAACAGCTTCTTGATTTCCTTCTCAATGGATGGAAGCAACAGAGGATTTATTTGTCTGAGCTTCTGCTTATGAGGTTTTGCATCCCCCTTTAGTGGAATTTTGGGTTGCATTATACTGATATCAAAATTTTTCAAGTCCTAATAGGACCATGCAAACACATCTCTGTAAGACTGAAATAATTTCTGGTATAGATTTTTATATTCTTCTGGGATCTTCTTGGATAATTTTACAATTTTGGGATCAGCATCAGTACCAAGATTCAGGTCTTCTACCTGATCTTCTTCTACCACTTTTCTTGGTTGTAGTGGGACATCATTCTTGTCAAATAATCCTTCTAGAGGCACCAGCCCTCTAGGTATAATGTTTCCCTTCAATTGAAACACTTTATTACCTACCATTTTCTTCTCCTAGTTTCTTTCTGAAGTGTCTTTAGTCTCTTCTTCTTCATCAGCATCAATCTCCATATTGGAGAATTCTCCTACTGTTTCCAGGAATTTCTTCATCCTCAAATACCTTCGAGTGCTTGATGTTATCTGGGATTGATGGTAGATAACACACCTCAATTTCATATCTTAAAAGAGGGTTCTGAGGTGCACGGAATGTACTAGCAGCCACATCAGGGGAATCAGCCATCTTGTTTTGTTCTCATGGCATGAAATGGATATTAAAATTCAAGAAAAAATTCTCTACCATATCCCAAACTTCATTCCTATAAGCCCTGAGCCGAGGATGTTTGGTTTGACATTGATTCCTGACTTGTCTAACCACCAGCTCTGAATCTCCCAGAACTTTTAAACTTTGTATGTTCATGTTCCTGGCTGTCTGCAATCCTAATAGAAGTGCTTCATATTCAACCACATTATTAGTAGCTTCATATTCCAGTCTGAAGGACAATGGGACCCAGTTTGAGAAATTAATAATATTCCAGCTCCATTACCTTCTCTTGAATTTGCTCCATCAAAATGAAGTGTCCAGATTCCTGCTTCATGGCTCTCTGAGGGTTGTTCAGTATTGATCTGGTAGAAGGATGTTTCATGAGCATAATATTGATCTTCTTCCAGCATCAAGCATGAGAAATCTCCTTCTTTACTGTAGACTGGTGAATTAACAGAGTTGTCAGCCTTAGTCACCATCTTGACAAATCTAGTTTCCCTGTACAACCTCCTCTCTTGGCCACCAAAAAATGGAATGGTGGCATATGTTAAATCCAACTTAATTGACTCACCAATTTTTGTTCCCCAAGACCTTGATAGTAACATGCCAAAGCGAGCTAGGATGTCCGCCACCACGATATCCATTACCACACTTTTTGCTGGGATTTGGGCCAAATTGACCACCAAATATTTGATCATTCCAAGGCATTTAACTCTTTTGGAATCAAATGAATAGAGTTCCTTGTATGGAAGGGTGATTTGTAATCCTAATTGTTCCATGACTGACAGAGGTAGTATATTATGGGAAGCTCCAAAATCTAACATACAGTTATGCAACAACAGGTCATGAATCACTAGAGAAACATAGAAGGGATGGGTAGAAGCATCTAATTCCTCAACATGTGGGCCAAAGACAACCATGGGTCTTTCTTCTTGAAGGTTGAGGCTATCTAGGGTGAGAGCTACTTCTGGAGGGATCATAAAAGAGGTGACTTGGGATTGATATGCAGGTTGCTTCAATAGTTCAGTCAAGGGAATTGGGATTTTGACTTTCTCTAGTTCCTTTTGCAGGCTGAAAATAGGAGGGGAATTCTCTATTACAACCTCTTTTAACTCTTTATTTTTAGCTGAGGGTTTGACTTATTTTGACACAGACCTGGTATTAGGAGGAATGAATACTTTTGAAGAGGAAGGAATTTGATCATTAGACTACAAAGGTTTGTTTAGAGGGCCCTTACCTTTGTCTGTGACTCTCTGCATTGTTGATTCCTTCTGAGAAGGTGCTTCTTTCTAGGGTAGCTCTTCTTCTTGATCTTGAGTACGAGTCCTCTTCCTAGAAGATCTGAGATCATATCTTCTATTGTACTGTGCTTGCATGAAATCAGAAAATTGTTTACAATAATGATCAATTTCTGTGTCTTCTTTGTCTCTGGCCTTTTCTTATTCTTGCAATGAGCACTCGGTGCCATTATTTCCTTGTGAAGGGCATTATTCTCCATCACTATTCGAGAAATCAAGATTTTCATCCTCTATTCCATAGGCAGTGTCTTCAGTAGGATCATCTACTGGACCTTCCAAGTACAATGGGTGTGGTACCTAATCTTGTTGTTCTTTTAGTTCCCTTGGCAATATTTGCAGGGGTGGTTTCCTATACTGAGGATTGTAACCTCTATTTGGAGCATTGTGGAAATTCTTGGAGGTTGAATTCTTGGCCTCCAATTAAGGCTTGACCAGTTTACTAGAAAGGTTCTTAATCATTTTGCTCATTTCTTCAATTCTGTCATTAGGTGAGTCTCTGTCTTGATAAGAGGTAGATACTTCCTCTTTGCCCCTTCTTCTAGTATCTTGTTCAGATTTTCCCTTTGATTTGCCAGTGGAGGTAAAGTTTGCTTCCAACTCTAGTGCATCTGTCAGAGCATCATACAGAGTAGCAGGCTTTCTTTCTCTGAGAGAGAAACCAAATTATGAATCAAAAGCTGCTACAAACACAACTTTAGCAGTGGTTTGATGAGGTTTCATATCAGCAGGAAGACTCAAATACAATTTATTAAATCTCTTGATAAATTCTGACACTCCTTCATTATGTCTTTTCTTGAGTGTATTGAACTCAAGAAGACAATGTCCATGGTCTTTCTTCTCTCCCCATTTTCTGAGAAAAGTATCTTCCATTATTTCCAAAGTGGTAATAGAACGACCTGCCAATGTCTTAAACCATTTTTGAGCTTCACCATCAAGAGATTGGACAAATAGCCTTAAGACCACATTTAAATTTTCCACATTAAAATTCTCTGCAAAATCACAAAAGACCTCAAGATGTTTTTGAGTATCAATCTCATTCTCCCCATTAAATCGGGGTAAAATCTTCAAATAATCTTGTGGCATAACATTCAACACTTGGGGTAATGCCAGAGGGGCATATTTATTTAGCAAGAAGCCTGAAACATTGGCCATTAGAGGGGGTGGAGGTAGTGCAATAGTTTGATGAGTAAGAGGAGGAGGAGGAGGTGGAAGTGGGGTATGAATAACAATAGGAATGTAATGAACAACAACTTGAGGTGTTGAGGGGAAAAACAGTCTGTTAATAGCAGGTACTTCAGTGAATTCTTTCACCTCTTCGACCTCAGGAGTAGGGTGAAAATAATATTTATTTCTAACACCTCCTCGAGGTGGACTATCTGAATAATAATCAGTATCTCCCACAGTGGAGTCGGGAACTAGCACTTGAGCTACTTGAGAAGAAGAGGATGGAAAGTTTTCTATAGACAATTCATGGATTTCAGAGTGGACTGATTTTCTTTCCCTCCAATTTCTTCTGTGTATGATATTTTCAGGGTCAGACACTAAAGGTGTCTTTGGCTGAGACGTATTTGACCTCAGGTGTGGCTTACGAGGAGTCAGGACTACAAATGAATTTATCTAATAACAAATGTGGAGTCGCCAAGGTGAGGGATCTACAACTCTCAAATCTCCATACTCACCTACTTGAAGAGTGGATTAGATTTTGTCGAGGCCCAGGGATTTAAATTTTCTCAACCTCGTATCCCTGAAAATGGTGCCAAAAATATGTTTTCGTTCCTAGAGACAGCCTTGAGTTGTGAAAAACCAGTGCCTAGGACATCTTATATTAGCAAGGAGCATATGGTATAATAGAGGAAGTTATCAATAAAAAAAAAACTCTCATGCTATTTCCTAAAAAAAAAGGAATATTAGTCTGGATGGGACCAAGACCTTCAGAAACTGACACAGGGAAAAGAACACTGCAGAGGCAATGTGCAAAAATCCAATATGAAAACAACAGAAAATTCAGAGACAACTTACTGTAAAGAGGGCCAATTCAGAAATACCTCACAGAAATAAATTATCAGATGGTGTATGTAGTGAATGAAATATTGAGAGAATATTAGTTGTCATTGAGCTGATATCCAGATACACAATATCACCATGTAATGGGATTACCAATTTAAGAATCCATACATGACAATAGCGTTTTAAAAACACCCTCCCAAAGCAACTAATATAGCAGAAATATGGTTTAGATGAATAGTGGAACAAAATATCATGCCTGAGCCATATTTAAAGCGCTTGACTAATCCGAGCATGGGTATTAACTAGGATAAATCCATACCAAAAATCAGTGACCCACTCTCATTCCAGAAACATGATATAGGAAAGATGGATCAAATGAAATGATCTTATAAAATAACACATAAGAGAGAAAGTTACACACTGTGAAATATCAAAGACCAGAATCCTCTTAACAAATGGAACTCTTCCTCACTCAGACCCTACAGGCTCTGAGCCCTCATACAAGAGTTCAACAAAATGTATACAAAAATCATTTCACTGCATCATTTTCTGATAAAATATGGAACCCTAAATAATTTGTTCTTCGAGAGCTTTATAGGAGAAAAAGAAAGCTTGAAAAGAGAGTAGGTGATGAACATTCAATTTGCCTCATTAAAACAAGATGGAAGAAACGTGCACGCCCATACTGCTTGATGACTTTGTAATTTAGTTTGTACTCTGTGGCCTACTTTATGAAATAAATTCTCTGAGTAGAAGCCTCTTCAGGAACACGGCAAAGAAGTAAGAACACATAAACATTTTGTCCTTTCCTGAAAGGAAATGGTGCTGAAAAGAAAACTTTAGGGTGTTGTTTTCTGCGAATGGTACCCTCTACATTCAAAACCTTGAATTATGGTTTAAGATCTTCAATGTTGAACGTTGAATTTCTCGATCATTCACTGATATTTCTCTGTTGCTCCATTAATGTCTCCATCTGTGCAATTTGTGCTTTGAATGACTCTGAAGGGTTTGACAAACTTCAACCCTGCTTCTTTAATGGAAGTCTTGTCGAAATACCTTCCTAGGCCTTTCTCCATAATTCCAACCTTTGAAAAATGGTCCTTTGATGTGTTCTTTGTTGCTGAAATAGAGATTGTAAATCATGGCAATTTTATGCCGATGTAACCCTGCAAAACCCGAAAACGTGTTAAGAAAATTATGCACGGAGAGGATGGATGCATTTATGGTCATTGGAGTGGTGATGGTACTGTGGAGATATGGTGAAAAGTGTAGCGGAAGGCATTGCGGAATGGTGATGTAGCACGGCGTACACAGTGAGAAATGAATGTGAAAGTGCAAAAAAACGAAGAAATGAACTGATTATGGACCCGGGGTGGCAGAGAGCACGTGGTGAAAAACTGGAGGATAGATGGCGCGATACCAGGAAAGTGGGAAACAGATGACGTGGAGTGCTGATGGTGGGCCGGGGGTACGATTTCCTTGGGTTATCTTCCGCGTAGTTTCATGGAGAGACTACCGTTGGATGGATCGCCCTAAATCGGATGGCTCTCGTGGATATCACGCCGTGTCTATGGAAGAATGATAACGTGCGATGGAGGGTGGTTTTTGAGCCGTACGCGGGGATATGCGGCGAACAATGTATGGAATAAATCTGAAAAATAAAATACTGCCTACCGCCCAAAGGCGGTGTGATAGAAACCGGGCTGTTTTTGCACAGTGCACGACGCGGGGACCACCGAGGGTAGGTGTACTGTGAGCTGTTGATCTGCAGTTTAAACGGACGGTGGAAAAGCGATTTGGGCGATGAACGGAGTGGGCCATGGGTGCGATGAAGACTCGCGAATGCCGTTGGATCTGTATAGATCGACGGTTATAAACGTACCTGCTATACATATGTGATAAGCGCCTTCATGGCTAGCACTTGGTTTTGACTTCCGGTCATGTGGAGAACAAGGTGCAGGGGCTAGGGCCGAAAGGTTTTAGGCCTTAAATATATTATAATGTGGTATTTCGGCCCTTTTATGTAGTTTTAAGGCTGGGAGAAGGTAACGATCAACAGAAAATGAATTTCTCACGGCAGAAAGAGGGGGTTTGAAAGGTTTAAGCGAAACTGCTTATCAAAATTTCGATAGGATGCTGACGTGATCAACAAGTGGCACTATAATTTTGTTATATGCTCCAAATAAAGTTCATTTTTTGCCTCATATTTTTCTCTTCGAGTCTATCCACAAGAAATTAGAAAATATTCATGTGTCATCTACTTGAAGCATAATTCTAGAGTTGCATTCAATTTGTTTGTAGAAATAAATCAACATCTTTGGAAATATTTGCTTGATAAGTTTAAATTGAACACTATAAATTACCTAGGTGCATTACAATGGTATCATAGCATGACTCTGAGTAGATGTGGATGATATCGAGGAGAAGAATTTGAGAACCAGAATTGAAGGCTAAATAAAAAATGCTCCCAAACTAAGTCTCTTTGCAGGTTGGATGTCATGTAGCCTTGGTACTGAATTTTGATTGTAATTGTTATCACATTTTTTCTGAGTTGTGTAGCCTATAGATATATTGTGTGATTAGTGTGAATAGACTACAATTTTATATCTTGTAGATGAATTTTACACCTATATTAGGTCAATTTGGAGACTTCAGAGATTGATAACAATATTTTTGGATACTTGTAGAGTGTATTGAAAAAAAAATGGTGTGATGAATCGATTTGATTGCTACACATAGATTAGATGTTCAAGACTTGTGTACTTGTGTTTGCATTGCCATTGTGTTTGCAAGGTTTCTAATGCTAAATGACATAGTGTCATACTGAAATGTATTTCTACCTATTATTGTAATTTCATAAATGTATTTGAGATTTTGATGGTGTATTTAGAGCATCATGAGTATGAGGTCATAGTTTGATGTGTTTTCGTGAGGGAAGACTATTGAGTCATTTTTGAGATGTTACTAGTATGTCTCGGCTATAGTGAGACAACTACTATCTTTGGGAATGCAAGCCCAAGCAAATGGGAATACCTTCCATCTCAAGGAATACCAATGATATCTATCATCTGTTCAAGCACAACATCTCCCATTATGTTAATTCCAATTATTGATTCAAACAGGGCACATATTCATAATTTCCTTGTTTGAGGCAGAGTATATGTGGATACAAACCTAACATAAGCTCATTCGTTGAATTTTCCTTCCTACTTATGTGATCCATATCGATCGTTGTGAAATATTTGTAATTTCCCTTCCAAAATTGTGGGTTCATTGACTGTAAATTTGAATTTACTCGAATTTGTTTTTTCATTGACCGGTCCTCCTCTTATATTCCCCACTATGGATTCTTTTCTCCCTGCTGATTTTTTTATTTTTTTTGACAAGATCCGATCTCATTCTAACTGCCTCATTTTTTGTGCAATCTACTTTGGTGTTATATTGCCTTTGAATACAAACAACCTGCCAGTTGTGGAAGGGATATAGTTGTTCTTTGCATCTTTGAATTATTCTGGTGATTTGGATGGAAGATTATTTTTCTCAGCCTAGGAGCTTCAAAAGAATGAGCTGTGAGTCTCTAATTAGATTGATATGCTGACTTGTTATTTCGATTAGAAATTGAAAACCTTTTGACAGGGCAACACTTCAATGAGATTATTAACGAAAACTTAAATGTTTCATCCAAATTTTAGAATAAAATTTGCAAATGGTCCTAAATTATCCCTCTCGAGCATGATAGATCTGAATTTCCCTTCGAAACACCATGAAACTCCAGTAGCTTTTTTAGTATATACTACCCCTGTTACAAGTTAGAAAGAAAAGGATTTCTCACCTTCCATCCTTCCTACAACCAGATATGTTAATAGTAATGTCTTAAAAATACAAATTATATGTAGTAAATCATTAATTATAGTGAATCTATACTAATTTATACATAATAGTAATATATTCAAAATAAAATTTCTATCTATGATAAATATATACTTTGTCAATATATGTTATATGTTGAAAAGGTATAGAAATTAAGATATATAAGATTTTTCATATTTGTATAGATGAATAAATAGAAAATCATGAATAATGGAGAAGATTGCAACATGGAATTTTCATATTTAATGTTAAAACATAGGGCTATAATACTAACTAGTGCATCGTTTCAAAGTATGAGCTTTCTCATAAAAAAATAAAAATTTGACACCTCCTGAAGAAAATTTGGAATCCTCATGTTAGCTCCCCGTAATTTGCTAGATTGATTGAGATACAAATGGACAGGGGTAACATCAAACCAAGCTTTGGAATCCAAGGACCTAGCCTTCCTGGATTCAGAGAGGGATCTCTCTAGTAGGTGCAAAGATGTGAACTTGTTTGTTGATTTGGGTTGATTTTAGGCTAGATGTTAAGTGCAGGGTATTTTGATTGCTTTTGGTTGGGTATTATGCTGAGATAGATTTAGATAGAAAACAAGGGAGATTGTTAATTCATTGGGAAATGGAGTCTAACAAGGTCATTATAAGTTCATCAATGGTTTCAAGAGAATTTACTGGGAAATTTTAACTCGGTTGGTGGATCTTTTAAGGTTGTGAAGGGTCATGAGGTGAACATTAAGCTTGAGAAAAATAAGCTAATAAAGGGAAAAAAATGAATTCTTTATGTACTTGTAAACTGAGAGAGTTAGAAGATTTATGAGCATAGAAAGAAAATCAAATGCATAAGAAAAACCTAATCCATTTGATTTTAGACTGAAAGTAGATAATCAACCAAAACAAACATTTAGATGAAACATATAAAGGAAAGAAACTTATTTTACTTTCATAGATTTCATCATTAAGAGCATAACAAAATTTAAGATGCACAAGTAGCTATAACCATAGAAGGAGAGAAAACCTTGAGCATCTAAAGTTACAGCTATGAAGGTTCCTTGAAACAAATTTAGCTAAGCAAAGGAAAAGAGCAAGATTGAAACATACTTCTTTGATAAACCTAGGTAAATGTGCTTTTAAAGAAATGATTCCAAGAACAGAGCATTTCAGTGGAAACAATATGCAGGGCTAGCCATAAATCATACTTGATACAAAATGATCTAAACTATTCAAGAAATGGACAAGCTAAGAACTTCCTAGGGAGAAATAGATGAATTCCCTAACATATCTCAACAGAAGAAAACATTGAGGCAGTGAAGGACAAACAGAATTAAGGTGCCATTAGAAAACATTTCTTAATCTAAATTTTTTGTCATACCAAAAAATAGCAAGATGGAAAGAATAATGGAAAACTAGAAAACATGAACAAAAGAAAACTTCACCTTCAACCAGGCTTATGGATCTTGTAAATAGTCTCTCTCCATCAACAAGCAAACCAAGGCATGCATGAGCTCCAAGACATCAAATTGTTATCAAAAACTCCAAGAGACTATGTATTGCTTCAGCATAAGTAATCAAAATCCAACTAATACATAAGAGCCTCATACTCTATTTATGGGGCAAATGAGGAGGTCGAAACCCTAAGAGGTTTCCAAAATCCCTAATTTAGCCATAAATGTCATAAATGTGATTAATGACCATGCAAGGCCCAAGACACATAAGAGATAAGATAATAAATGAGAAACGCCAAAACATAACTCCAAAATCAAATTAGGAGTGATTTTCCCAATAAAATATTAAAAAAATCATCTTGCCATAAATTTGTGTGTTTTTTTGACATTTTGGCAAAAGACAGTCCAGGGGCGGAGTGCCACTTTTGCAAAAAATAGGTTGTTTTGCAACCAAGCTTTGGACCACTACTCGATGTTGGATTTGGCTCCGTGATGGCTCGTTGGAAAGCCTGAAGAGTCTACCTTTCAAAAATACCTTTGTTTTCTCAATATGAACTCTAAAATTTCCCCAAAAATGGAAACATCCAAGGCTTCCAGGGGCGCAACACCTGTTCAGAAAAGGAGGCAGAAAGGTCAAAGTTTGGGTGTTTTTTGACCTTTTGAGGGGGTAAAAATGCTCCAATTGACCTGAAATTTTGTGGGTATACTGATGGTGACATGAAAAACCCAAAAATATAAACTTTAGCAGCTGATTATGCCCCAAAAAATAGCGTAGAACCTAGGGTTCTGCGCTCCTAGGGCCTCAAAATTTCAAAAACATAAAAACTTCTCCTATGCGCAACGCCATTTTTCAGAGGGAATTCGGAGGCCTTCCCAGTGTCAGAATGAGCTCCACAATAGCTCGTTGGAAATATTGAAATGTCTAATTTCCAAATATACAATTTCTTTCTTGATTGAATTTGATTTTCCTTGTCAAAAGTGTATTTTCCCATGACTGTTAAAAACGTGTTTAATGTTGGTGCAGAAATGAAGAGTGCTGGTGCAGACCACTTTTGGATGACCTCATCAATTCCAAATTGAGATCATGATAGCTCATTGGAAATATATTTAATTCTATTTTTCATTTGAATTATTAAGAAAGTCATTTGGACAATCCAGCTATGAGAAAAACTGATTTTCCCAAGGTCACTCCAGAAGTACAAAATTTCTCCCGTGACACCTGTATTTTTGAAAATGATCTCAAACCATGATACCTTTGTAAAAAATGAAGGATTTTTTTCTTATTGGCCCTATTATGGACAAAAAATTCTCTTAATTTTTCCAAATTCATCTCTCTTTCGTCAGAAACACAATTTGAAGCAAAACTAGCCCTAGGTGTGACACATGGCTTGTCTCTTGGAATGAATTCTTGGAAAATGACGGAGGCATGATTTTTATGAGATGGTATAGACTTATTATTGCTTACATGGTCTATCAAATGAATCCTTTGATATTATGCCTCCTTTTTATATCAAACCCTAGCTAAGTTGGAAGAGGCAATTAGGGTTTGGTGTATGGGTTTTTAGGACCGCCTTGCAGAGGTAGGGGAATGAAGGTGTTAAGAGTTGTATGAATTATTGGGGAAATTTTTGGGAATAGGGGTAGATGTTAGGGAGTAGTAGAAAGTTTAATTTCAAGAATTGAGTGAGGGGAAGGGGTTCAAAAGGTCAAAACACAAGCCTAGTCTCAAAAGGTGTCAAATTGTGGCAATAGACTAGGTTTTGTAGGAAAATGATGATTTTGAGGGATAGGAGTGATGGGAAGTGTTTATGAAGGTATATTAAGGATAGGATGAGGTATAATAGCATCATAATATAAGCCTTGCGGATGATTTAATCTTTGAGGTCATGAAACCAAGAGAAATTCCCTTAAAAACCCTAGATAGACAATGGAGGAGTTTAGGCAAAACAAAAATAGAGGGCTGAGGCCAAAGATGGTGAAACATAGTGATAATGAGTGACATGAGCCCATGATGGATCTTCTAGGATGGGTGAGCTGAGCTTGGCATGACTGAATGATGAAATAGTGAAAATTTATCCTAAGGATAATGAAGGCCGTGAGATTTCTAGAACTCACAATGTTCACGAACTTTGTTTCTAGAAATATAGAACCGATACTTGGTAATCTTTAGATAGTGAAAATTATGGATGACTAATAGTAGCTCCACTTGGGGAGGGCAGCTCCTTTTCAGGAGGTGTCCATAACTTTCAGATATCTTGGTTTATGAAGACTAGTGCCTCATCCATTGGGTAGTTTTTTACCTCTTTCACTTGTTGATGCTTGCTTAAAGCTGTGATCTTAAGTAATCTGAAAAAAAATGATTAACATCAACATCATCTGTACCTACCCAACCTACTTTCCTAACATTTTTTCTTCCTTGGGTGCATTTGAAATGGCAAACCCTTGACTTTTTTATTTCTGAAAACACAAATCAAACTATCTAATTTTACCCTTATTTCTTCCAAGAGTTAAAATTAGGCTAATGAACTCTCTTATTCTCTACCTAGTCTAATAATTTGTCAAGATTAAGTTGTTTGACAAACTTTATTCTCTATCCTACTAACATGAAATTGAAAACATGGTTTAAATCGGGATTAGGCAATCTGACTTACCATGGGTTGTGGCATTAGAACAAGCTGCACACAAACATTATTTTGCATAAAAGTAAAATAGAAAGATAAGGGTTGTGATCTATTATTTGTTATGCATCCTCATCTTCCTCTTTGGTTTTTTTTTGAGCATGTGGAACCAGTATATTTCATTCCTAATCTACTTCTTTTGACGAGTGAAGTTTGAATGATTTTGACAAGAATCTTTCTCACAAACTTATCAACAATAAATTGAAAGCATGTTCAGCCACGATTAGGCTAGGTGATTGAACAAGACTTCTTTTTGAACAAGTAGTGGCATTTAGGCTTGCACACTTTCAGGAAGACTATTTTTTGGGTATGGGGTTGTACCTCTTCTTTTCATCTGCCCTCTTTTTCATTTTTCTTTGTTTTTTACTTTTTCTCCCTTCTTGGTCAAAAAAATCTAAAACTAAAGGTAAAAAAATGCTCATAGTGTTGAGCTTATTTTCTTGCCTATCTATCCTAATCTAACCTATACATGATATACATTCAGCTGGTGAATTCTCTTTTCCAATACATCCAATCAAGCAGATGATTCCATGAGGGATCTTGGTTTAGCTCTTTGAGGGTGCTGCCAAAATTAAAAAGCAACTCCCCCCTCACTTGTGTTTGAATAGTAGTGTCTAAAATGCTCTTAAAATTATGCATCAAACTTCCCTTGACATGTTTTACTTCCTCTTCAAGTGCCTCTAACAAATCAGCAAAGGGATCTTGAAACAATATCTGGCTTAGAGGATTTGGGAGATAAGATTAATCCAAGACTGTTTCTTCCTTCACTTGGCTGAGCTTAGGACTCCTTTGGGAAAGAAACTCATCCTATTCATCATGATCTTCTGAACTAATAGACTCACCATAGATTGCAATGTTGTACTCTAGCAAATCTAATGTATTCTGAATGAATTGGCTGATTCTGTGAGGAGGCCATCATGTTGATGAGTAGGAGCACTCCTTGGCAGTAAGTCTTCTTGTGAAGGCAGTTCAGCAACTCTTATGTTATTATCATTTTCCAATTCTTCATCTGCAATTTGAAATTAAATGGGACTTGGTGGCTGTAATTCTAAAGCTGAGGAGGATTCTGTGTCCCAAATGATTTCCTCATCCCTTTTAGGAAAAGGATTTTCATTAACAACTAGTTCAAGAAACTCATTATCTTTCTCAACCTCATCATCGAAACTGAAATACTGCTAATTTCCAATCATATGAAAATTATTTCTGAAGGACTGAAGTGAAGTAGAGCAAAGAGTCAGAGACTCCTCACTTACTTCTAAACTTTCAATGCTTTCCTCATCAATGTCATAGGTGACTTGTATTGGTTGATTACTTTTTTCAAGCTGATGATACTGATCTTCTTCCCACAAACCAACTACTGATCGCTCTGCAAAGTTAATTTCTGTTTGGAGGACATCATCATTAGATTGATCAAACTTTGGAAAATTATCAACATAAGTAACATCACCAATCAAATATATTGGATTATCATTTTGTTCTTCTATGAGTTGATCTACAAGTTCACTTTCTAATTTATGGTAGATGGGATTGGTAGGAGAAAGAACATAAATTTTTTGTTCACATGAAGGCTTAGAGGCTGGCTGCATGTTTATAATCTGATTGATTTCATCTTCAGTCAAAAGAGGAGGCTTTTTTCTCTTTTTTTGGATAGAAGCACAACAGTTCTCTTTCTCTTGTGAAGGCTGATTTTGAGGCTGAATGTTTTCTTGAGCCTCACTTAGAAGAGATGATGAATCATCATATGTGCCTTCAGAGAGATCCTGTGGGTTTTCTTCTATTTCTTGATTGGGTTCTTCCTCAACTAACTCCTCTAGGCTGTCATGATACTCATTCTACAGCTAAAATTACAAATGGGACAAGAGAGGTCTTGAGATAAATTAAATATTCATCATTATCTAAAAGAAATAAAATGACAGATATCCTTGAAAATGACTCATGTTGGAATTCCCGCTCCTAATGACAAAGATGGGGAATTTTGTTTATAATTCTCATAAAATGCCTTGTGTATATCTTTTAAGGAAAAAAAGCTACCAGGTCTTAGACTCTCATACCATTCCCTTTCCTTCCCTTCTAATGTTAGCATGAAAATCTTCATAAGGCAATCCTCATGCCATTCAAATTTTAACCCCCATACATGGATATGAAACTTAATGAGGTGTAACAAAGGGTCATCATACTTTTCATCTTGAAACCTAGGGAGGTTTTTTTCCCACTCTATCTGAGGCAATTTGTGTGGGAACCAAGGGATGTGATCTCTAGTCTATTGAGCACATTCTCACATCTCTCATCCATGCTTAGTAACCCAAAGGCCACCAATATTTTCTCAACTGGTCTTATATTTCTGCACAATGGAGTCTTTAGTTCATTGAGATTTAAAGAGTCCTAAGTGGAAGGCCTGAATGCTGGTTACAAGCTTCCACCACCACATGATTTGATTGCTTGAATGTATCTTGTGGAGTTTACATAGGTCTAGTGGGGTTAACACAGGTCAAGACGAATGGAGTTGCTTTCAGGTGGAAAAGGTCAATGTTTGAAGAGCTGTTCTACAGTCCACAATCAAAACCAGCACCAACCATGATGTTTGTGGGCTTTCTGAGGTCTTAAGGATGTCTAAGATGCAATTTAATTGGAAGGTCCCACCGTGATCGCCATTATGTTAGCTCCCCGTAATTTTCTAGATTGGTTGAGATACAAATGGACAGGGGTAACATCAAACCAAGCTTTTGAATCCAAGGACCTAGCCTTCCTAGATTCAGAGAGGGATCTCTCTAGTAAGTGCAAAGATGTGAACTTGTTTTCTGATTTGGGTTGATTTTAGGCTAGATGTTAAGTGCAGGGTATTTTGATTGTTTTTGGTTGGGTACGATGCTCAGACGGATTTAGATAGAAAACATGGAATATTATCAAGTCATTGGGCAATTGAGTCTAACAAGGTCATGATGAGTTCATCAATGGTTTCAAGAGCATTTGTAGGGAAATTTTAACTTGGTTGGTAGGTCTTTGAGGTTGTGGTGGATGATGATATGAACATTGAACTTGAGAATAAAATCTAGTGAAGGGAAAAACTGAATCCTTAATAACTTTTTAGACTAAGGGAGTTAGAAAATCATAAGCATGGAAAGAGAATCAAAGGAATAAGTGAAACCTAATCCTTTTGATTTCAAATTGAAAATAGATGATTATCCAAGACAAACATTCAAATGAAATTATAATAAGGCAAGAAATTTATTTAAATTTCATAGATTTCATTATCAAGAGCAGAAAAACATTTAAGATGCACAAGTAGTTATAACCATAGAAGAAGAGAAAACTCTAAACATCTAAAGTTACAGTTGTGAAGATTCTTTGAAACAAATTCAGCTAAGTAAAGGCAAAGAGCATGATTCAAACAAACTTCTTTGGTAAACCTAGGCAAAGATGCTTTTAAAGAGATGATTCCAAGAACAGAGTATTTCAGTGGCAACAATATGCAGGGCTAGCCATAAATCATACTTGATACTAACTTATCTAAACAATTCAATAAATGCACAAGCTAAGAACTTCTTAGAGAGCAAGAGATGGATTCCCTAACATATCTCAACAGAAGAAAACATTAAATAAGTGAAGGACAAACATAAGTAAGGTGCCATCAGGAAACATTTATTAATCTAAATTTTTTGTCCTACTGTAACATAGCAAGATTGAAAACATAATGGAAAACTAGAAAAAATGAACATAAGAAACACTTCACCATCAACCAAGCTTATGGATCCTGCAAACAGTCTCTCTCCATCAACAAGAAAACCAAGACATGCATGAGCTCCAAGACATCAAATTTCCATCAAAAACTCCAAGAGACTATGTATTTTCTTCAGCATAAGTCATAAAAATCCCACAAAATACATAATACCCTCATGCTTTATTTATGGATTAAATGAGGAGGTGGAAACCCTAAGAGGCTTCTAGAAACACTAATTTAGTCATAAATGTCATAAATGTGCTTAATGACCATGCAACGCCCAAGACACATAAGAGATAAGATAATAAATGAAAAACGCGAAAACATAACTCAAAAATCAAATCAGGAGAGATTTTCCCAAGAAAATATTTAAAAATCATCTTGCCATACATTTGTGTTTTTTTTTTACTTTTTGGCAAAAGACAATCCAGGAGCGCAGTGCCACTTTTGCAGAAAATAGGTTGTTTTGAAACCAAGTTTTGGACCACTTCCCCATGTCGGATTTGGCTCCGTGATGGCTCGTTGGAAAACCTGAAGAGTCTAATATTCAAATATACCATTTTTTTTTCTCAATATTACCTCTAAAATTTTCCCAAAAAATGGAAAAATCCAAGGATTCCAGGGGCGCAACACCTGTTCAGAAAAGGAAGCAGAAAGGTCAAATTTTGGGTGTTTTTTGACCTTTTGAGGGGGTAAAAATGCTCCAATTGACCTAAAATTTTGTGGGTAGACTGATGGTGACATGAAAAACCCAAAAATTTAAACTTTATTAGCTTATGATGCCCCAAAAAATAGCGTAGCACCTAGGGTGTTGCGCTCCTAGTGCCTCAAAATTTCAAAAACATAAAAACTTCTCCTGTGTGCAGCGCCATTTTTCAGAGGGCATTTGGAGGCCTTCTCGGTTTCAGAATGAGTTCCGTGATAGATATTTGGAAATATTTACTTTTATGATTTCCAAATATACAATTATTTTCTTTATTGAAGTTGATTTTCCTTGTCAACAGTTTATTTTTCCATGATTTGTAAAAAAGTGTTAAATGTTGGTGCAGAAATGCAGAGTGCTAGTGAAAACCACTTTGGGATGACTTTATCAATTCAAAATTGAGCTCATGATAGCTCATTGGAAATATATTTAAGTCTCTTTTTCATTTGACATATTAAGAAAGTCATTTGGACACTCTAGCTATGAGAAAAATGGATTTTCCCAAGGTCACTCGAGAAGTGCAGAATTTCTCCTGTGACACCTGTATTTTTGACATTGATCTCAAACCATGATACCTGTGTAAAAAATGAAGGAGTTTTTTCTTATTGGCCCTATTATGGACAAAAAAATATCTTACTATTTCCAAATTCATCTCGTTTTCGTCAGAAACACAATTTGAAGCAAAACTAGCCCTAGGTGTGACACATGGCTTGTCTCTTGGAATGAATTCTTGGAAAATGACTGAGGCATGATTTTTATGAGCCGGAATAGAATTATTATTTCTTACATGATCTATCAAATGAATCCTTTGATATTATGCCTCCTTTTTATAGCAAGCACTAGCTTAGTTGGAAGTGGAAATTAGGGTTTGGTGTATGGGTTTTTAGGACCGCCTTGCAGAGGGAGGGGAATGAAGGGGTTAAGGGTTGTCTAAATTCTTGGGAAAATTTTGGGGGATAGGGATAGATGTTAGGGAGTATGGGAAAGTGGAATTTAAAGAATTTAGTGAGGGGAATGGGTCCAAAAGGTCAAAACAAAGACCTAGTCTCAAAAAGTGTCAAATTGTCACAATAGACTAGGTTTTGTAGGAAAATGATGATTTTGAGGGATAGGAGTGATGGGAAGTGTTTATGAAGCTATATTAAGGATAGGAAGTGGTGTAATAGCATCAGAATATAAGCCTTGCAGATTATTTAATCATGGACGTCATGAAACCAAGAGAAATTCCCTTAAAAACCCTAGATAGACAATGGAGGAGTTCAGGCAAAACAAAAATAGAGGGTTGAGGCCAAAGGTGGTGAAACATAGTGATAATGAGTGATATGAGCCCATGATGGGTCTTCTGGGATGGGTGATTTGAGCTTGGCATGACATAATGATGAAATAGTGAAAATTTTTCCTAAGGATAATGAAAGTCGTGAGATTTCTAGAACTCATAATGTTCATGAACTTTGTTTCTAGAAATCTAGAACCGATACTTAGTCATCTTTAGATAGTGAAAATTATGGATGAATAACATGACCTTATCTAATTCCACTTGTTAGAATCATGATTTTATTTACACCAAAACCCATAAGTGTTAGTGAAGGAACGCATCACCAGATTTAACGAATCCTCTAGAGGTGCTTAAGCACATGTCAGGAAACACAAGGGGGTTTTTTACTATCCAATTCCAAAAAATATTCCCCCCAACGTGATTTGAGGTTGTTTTTAACTCAAGACCTTTGTCTCTCATATGACTTCCTAGAATCATGATTGTCGTTACACCAAAACCTGCAGGTTTTAGTAAATAAACGCATCGCTAGAGTTAACAGATCCTCAACGGGCGGTTAAGAAAATGTCGCTAAACACAAGGGTAGAATTGAATTACCCAATGCCAAAAAAACATGAAATATTAATTATCCTAACACTTAAACATTTTTAGAACTCTCACCTCCATTTGGAAAAATACAATATGACTCCTTAGCAAGCTTACGACCTTGTGCTATGGTGCAAGTTTGGCTTATAGTTTTCAACTTGGCTATGCATAGTGGCGTGATCTCAGCCTATAACCTATGTTCTAAACCTACATAATGATTTCACCTTAGCCTAAATTATTCCGTTATTCCTTGCGCAATGATGCACAACACATTTGTAGTTTACAACCCTTCATCATGCAACAACACATTACCCTACCACACATAGTATTATTCCCTAGCACTGTGCACTAAGTTATCTATTAGTTTATAACATTTTATCATAATGAATTTATTTTAAATGTCAGAAATATTGTACTTGCAGTTTCTAAGCATCTCATCATCCTTAAGTGAGATGGCCCCCCCTAAGAAGATACCATGAAAAGAGATTCAAATATCTTAGAAAAATTATATTTCCTCAGTCCTAACATATACAAATACAAGTTTTTTTATCGATAATTCCATGTCAATCACATGGATATAGATATACTGGCTATTTTCCAATAAATATTTTCCTGATTATGAAGAAGATGGTGAATTATATCAAAATGTCTGAAAATCTTAGTTGCATAAAGTCGCATCAAAACCTGAAGTCTTCCCTTGTGGGAAGACCATAGAATGGATCATAAAGTGCATTGAGGTCAATGATGTGATAATTTGAAACCACTGTGGGAAATTTATAGCAACATTCACATAACCCCATTGTTGAAAAAATGTAGCAAGAAAGGCTAAATTTGACTTCATCCTTGGTCAAACTAAGTAAATCAAATTTCCACATCAACAAGACAACTTGGAGGAATTTAACTAGTGTGACATGTCTCTTCTCACTTAGTTATCTTAGTAAATTTGAGTTACAGGGTTTGGAGTTTATTTATGCATGTGTGATTGCCAAATTTTAGTAATCCAGTTCAATTATTTTCAGATGTATTTATTTAACTGACCTCTAAATATTGATAGAGTTATCTGAAGGTCAGTTGTGCACTGGGAAAAAATTATACCTCAAAGATCTATCAATTAACTAATCAATCATCCCAAAATAGCTAGTGCATGCAAGGAATTCGAGTTCTTCAGCTGAAGTGGAGATGAAAAGGAAGTGTAACATCAGTTTTATACTAGTTTTGAGTGTACAGGTGTTACATGAGTCAGAAATCAATCCTTGGGAATTGCACAATAATTTTTGAGGAAATTCCTATACAGAGGTCCTTAGTTAGTAGTGAGAACAATTATTCTTTTGCAGGTTGAGCTCAGAGTTGTAGCTATCAATTGTAATAGTCTCTCTATTCAACTGATTAATGCAAAGAGGCTTGAGGGGGTTTTTCAATTTGGGTTCCCCTATAAATCATTGTGTATTTGTGGTTTTACTTATTGTATGTCTATGCATGTTGTTATAAATTGTGATTTCCATTCTGCAGATCAGTAGAGTAGAATTGTGTCTCTTGATTTTAGTTTAATTTCTTGAGCAGTTGCAATTTTTATTAAATTTCTACATGGTATCAGAGCCTTGAATTCACATTAAAACCGGTATTTCAAACTTATCTCTTAGGAATTTTGAATTTACATCTTTTTAGCAGTAGTTTTTATTCAAGATCGGGAGAATGTATTTTAATATACTGAGATTGGAATACTCCCTAGAGGGTAGCTCGAATTTCATAGCTTTGAAGGATTGAATTGAAGTAGTGCTTGATGATAATGGTGTGTTAGAATATGTAAAATATGACATTATGAATCCCTAGCCATCTAATTCACAACAATTATCACAATGGAATAAGGATGTTGCTAGAGCCACGACGGTTATTCTGGAAGGTGTGAGAGACCATGTGGTCTCAAATATCCATGGAAAAGAGACATCATTTTCTATGTGGAAGACATTGAATGAGATATTCGAAAATATAAGTGACCATAGAAAATCAGACCTGAAAGACAAACTTCAAAATATTAAGATGCATAAAAATGACACCATTCCAGAGTATCTCTCCAGATTCAATCAAGTTCGAGATGATCTTGGAGGTTTTGGGGTTAATGTTGCAGAAGATGATATCATGAGACTGAATCTTCTAGGCCTTCCAAAATCCTGGCACAGCTACTAGGACTCTTTGAATGCAAAGGGGAAATTACCAAAGTGGGAAAGGCTGTGGTCTGATTTGGTTCAAGAAAAAATTAGGAGAAATACCATATATGGAGTAACAAATAAAGAACGAGGAAGTGGAATTTTCTTTATTTTGAAAATGGAAAGAAGTCCCAAGGTGAGGATGAGTCCATCATGAGCAATGGCAAGAAGAAATAGTTTAGCAAGATAAAACACTTCCACTGCCATGAATTCAGACACTATGCAACAAAGTGTCTGCAAAGGAAATCTAGTAAGGATCCCATAATGGGAGTAGGAGGAGATTCCTTGGATTCTCAATTAGAGATATATTTCACCCTCCTTTCTTACTTTGGAATCATAGTAATATGGAGTGATTGGTACCTAGATTATAGTACTTCTTAGCATATGATAGAAAAAAATTGGGCAGGGTCCATTGAGGTGTCCTCCTCATGGATAATTACCTTGCTAAAGGGGCCCACATTATTCAGTAGTATAAGTATCAATGTGAGTTGGTGCATTCATATTTTGAGGAGCACAGAGTAGAGGTGATAACTATGCATGAGGCATAGTGCAGAATCAACATCAGTGTGATTTTCTCGGTAGACAGTTGTAAAGACACAGTTGATTCAATGTTTTTTTATGCTACTTAGTTGCAGTTGTTGTATTAGAAGGAGAAACAATGACAAGTAATGTTATAGTACATTCCATATGTGTTGGATAGGGGTGGTGAAAAATCCCTTTCTTTCTATGAGGGAGTGTTGAAAAAAATATAGCAAGAAAGGATCAATTTGACTTTAGCCTTAGTTAAATTGAGTAAATCGAATTTCCATAACAGCAGGACAACTTGGAGGAAGTTAACTAACGATGACATGGCTCTTGTCACTTAGTTAGCTTCGTAAATTTGATTAATAGGGCTTGGATTTTAGTTATTCATGTGCTATTGACAAATTTTAGTAATCCATTTGAGTTATTTTAAGTTGTATTCAATTAACTAACCTCTAACTATTGATAGAGTCAGTTGAAGGGAAGCTGTGGAGTGGGACAACAGTCTAACTCAGAGATATGTCATTTAATTGATCAAATGTCAAAAAATAGATAGTACAGGAAAGGAATTTTAGTTCCTTAGAAGAAGTATAGATGACAAGGTAGCATAGAATCAATTGTAGACTAGTTTTGAGTGTAGAGGTGTTGCATAAGTTACAAGATCAATATTTTGAAATTGCAAAATCAATTTGGAGGAAATTCCTAAGTAATAGGGGCTAATTTCCTCAGGATTTATGCAAGGGAATAGGATTATGATGGAGGCATAAAGTGGCTAATTTTTTTCCAAAGGTCCTCATTTAGTAGTGATAAAAGATATTTTGATGCAGGGGCATTAGACACTAGCTAGCAATGTAGGAGGCATTGTCCACATGTTGTGGCTAGGAGGGTTCAAAATCATTGAATTGTAACAGCTAGGTGTCAATACCTCAGCTGAATATTTTTATTTAGATCAGTTAGGATCGGTAGAAGTCAAATAGTTGGATTCGATCCATCTGTCAAGTTCAGTTATTTGAATAATTGTAATTAGGCTTTTGAGTTTCTAGAATAGTCCTCACAGAGGAACCGAAGAGTCGTATGTTGATGTATATAAATTGATGTATTGAAAAAGGGAGAGGAGGAAGAGAGAAGAGTTTCTAAAATAAAGTCTCTTTGTTAACAATTGTTTCTAGTTAAATAATTTATGTGCTCGTTGGCCATTTTATTTCCTCGAACCATTAATTGTGAAGAAATTGTTTAATTGTGAGACGAATGTATGTTGGTTCTGTGTGGAATCGTTGAATGTGGGAGTTGTATAAGTCCACATTTCTCTATCTATTTCCCTGAAATTTTTTGGGTAAACCCTGTGAAGAAATCCCGTGTGTAGGCGAGGTCTGGTAATAATGGTGAATCCCGCTTTACAAAGAGATGAATTCATTTATTGTGAATTGAAGTTTGGAACCCTGACCCAAGTTAATGAATTAAAGGGAGAGCGTAACCCGACTTAACCGTGGGTTGATCACTGTACCGAAACCACGAACGGATTGCAAAGGCGTATTTCCCATATCGCACTGCTTTTGGTGAATAAGTGGTATTTCCTGGTTGGGGAGCGATTCCATAGAGTGTTCGACGTGTGGAAAAGTGGACCCCCGGAAAACCACCGTTTAAACCACGCCATCGCACGTTATAGTTCATACCCGGATGCCGAGCAATATTGTCGTGTGCCATTGATTTGGGAAGGGGCCATCGAACGGTGATCGCACGTTGGACTTTCCTGAAGTTTAATAAAAGATCCCGGATCATATAGACAATGATCAACGGTGTAGATTCATTGCGGGAGGGATGAGCCAAGGTTTGCTGCTATACTCTAGGAGCCTGCGCAATGACGTCATGGGGCAATTGATCGTAGAGGTGGGGTCCAAAGCCAAGGGTTTGTTATAAGCCATTTATTCAAAAAAGTGTGGAGTATTAATATAAAGTGCAAAGGGTTATAACTTTAGTCCTAAATTTTGGAGATAATATATACAAGCCGGGAGATAGAATTAACATTCAAAAGTTGTGAAAATATTTATTTGTCAATTTCTTTGAAATTGATAAATAAATTAAAAAGAATATTAAGAGCCCCGTGGGGTAAATTAAAGGGAAACGATGACAGAGCCACGCTATATTTGACCATCTCTCCTTAAGGGTCTGAGTTTCAGCTTTGTTGCGTCATTTGTGGTATCAGAGCTATTGTTTTTGAGTTATTTTTGCAAAAAGCTGACATGGCAATCCAAGTTGGCAGAGGTGCTAGCAGAAGGAGACCTGTAGCCAACGCAGAGATGTTGGGGATGTTGCAGAAGGTCGAGGCCAGAATGGATGCCATGGAGCGA